>BSBM01000057.1:12782500-13982500 GCA_027924585.1 Larix kaempferi | reverse complement strand
AACCCTGAAATTTCCGGAGTTTGGTCCCTAATATTCTTTCCGGCTGTAAATGGACTTAGATTTGCTGAGAGCAGAGGCTATAAGGTCCTACCTGACACTAAGAGGCCCTTAGAATGACTCCTTCCGTCACTTTCTTCATCTTCCATACACCCAAAGGCTTTCAACCTCGACAGGCTCCAAGACACAAATGTCAACCTCCATGTGCATCTTTATATATATAACCCTTTTTCTTTAAATTCACCCTTCTTTTGCCGGTCATCCACCTTTCTCCTCCATTGATCTTTTGAGCAAAGATCTGGATCGTTAGATATGATCTCCATTTATTGATTTGACCTCTTTCCCTTTCTTGTCGTTTGAACAACAAAGTGGTATCGCATTCCCCTAAAGTGGTCTTGCTTACCGCTTATTGTCCTCGTGATGGGCTCGGGTGCTAACACCTGGCCAATGGTTTTTCCCATCGCAACCACCATTCTGTCCAAGGATAATTTTAGGGGCGAAATTTAGCCCATGGGCTATTTTTCCATGTTTTTTTCCCAAAAAAGATTCACCAATTTGCATTCTTTGAAGCCCCATTTCGCCCAATTTTGATGGGGTCAACATTTTTCACTCTAAAAATAGCCAAATTATTATATAAACTATATAAAATCCTTAGAAATTGAAATAATTTTAGAAAAATATTTCCAAATATTTTATAGTTGACATTTTAAGAATTGGTAAGATTCGCTAAGTTTTATACACTTTTAAATAAGTATGGGTCCTTAAAATTATCCCTAATTCTGTCTATCTGGCGTGCACCTCCTCGATGCGACGATCATCTAGGACCGTCGATCCTCCTAGGGAAATCTACACTATTTCTTTTGTCACATTGCACTTATACCTTTCGAACTTTGACCTCTGACCTTAGGGTATCCCTCGGCTTCCCTGGGCTATCCACCTGGTCAGTAACCCACCTTTATGCCTTAGCGGTATCGCATGCTCCTGAAATGGTTTTACTTACTGCCTACCCTATCATGCAATGCTTCCTCCAGCTGCCACCTGTCCGGAGGTAAAACTCCTTGCAACTTCCTGTGCCTCTATTCCCCGCGCAACTTGGCTATGCAAAAATCAACGATAGCCGCTGATCTCCTTCTTACGCCCATCCAACGGTGGGAACCTGTGTGATGGCTATCGTTTGAAATATTTGGCCTTAGACTATAGGCTTTGGTTCCTTTTTTTTCATAATTTAATGTTTTCTTTTGCCATGCCTTTTCTCTTCCTTGTATTTAACATCCCAAATCAACTTTCGTCCTGCCCTAGCACCTGGTCATGAAAAATAAAGGGGATTTAGGATTTCCTTAGGGAAATTTTCGAGATACCCCTCTATTTCACCTCTATACTTATGCTGCAAAAAACTAGTTTCTAACAAAGATCATAGTCATTTAATGTAATTTTCAAACCTCCTTATTAGATAGGACTACCAACCCCAAGAATTACAAAAGGATTCCAATGAATAGAATGTGTAAAATGTGTAATGACATGCCAATCAAGATACCAAAGTATGACTGTAAAACAAAGTGACATTCAGACCTGAAAATATATAATTCAGACCTTATTTATACACCTTTGAACAATACTCCAATGCAATGCAATGATTAATCTTTTTGTGGTTGCTTACATAGGTGTTGGGCCTAAATGATAGGGTTGTCCAAGGGTCAATAGTTTGCAAATGGAAGCCCTAACATCAATAAAAGAGGGATGTCAATTTTTTTTTGCAAGTTTGATTTTGAGTAGTAGTGATAGGAAGGGAGGAAAAGGGGTAGGTCAAGGGCTAGGGAGAATATTTTAGGGTTAGGTTTAGGTCTTTAGGTTTTTAGGTCTGATTTTTGGTAGTTTTTTAGGGTTTTAATTTTTAATTTTATTTTTAGGGATTCCTAAAATTTCTCCCTAGGGTTTTTAGGGCTTTAAATGGTAGGATGAATTTGTAGGAGGGAGGGATGAAATTTTAGGGATGCCAAAAATTGAAAAAAAAAATTTGATTTTTAGCATTTGATTTTTTTATTTTTTAAGATTTTAGGGCTTTCTAAAATTTCTCCCTATGGTTTCTAGGGACAAGAAAGGCAGGCCGCATTTATAGGAGGGAGGGCCGAAATTTTAGGTAGGCAAAAAAATAAAATAATTTTCTTATTTTATTTTTATGGTTTTTGTCATAAAATTGTAGACCTAATTCTAACCCTAATTCTACCATGAAAATGTAAAATTTAACTCTAAATAATAATTACAAATCTACAAACTAGGGTTTGACGTAGAGAAAGATAGACCAAATTAGGGTTTTAATGGATGTTACCCCCAAACCCTAGCCTTAGAGGAAGGTAAAAATCCTTCCTCTTGGAGGTAATTCTCCTTGCTACTAGGTTAGGGTTTCTTGAAACAACCTCTAGGGTTGGTTTCAAGAGACTAAATTAGGGAAAAGCTGGAGCTCCAAGGCCAAACTTTGTAAAAACCTCCTCTTGGGAGCATTTTTACTATGCAATGATGATAGAACAACAGAAAAAAAAAGCCCTCTTCAAAGAGAATGTAGCCCTAGGGATACCATTCAATCATTCAAGATGCAAAGTTTACCTACCATTCATCAATCAAACCTTAAAAATGCAAAAGAATTACTTGAGAATGAGTTATTCCAACCATTCTAACATCCACAAAGCATTATAAAGGCAAAGAAAGCATCCAACTTCATCCAAGATAAAAAAAATCATCCCTGCAAGAGGTGCTCATCATTTCATAAGGCCCTTCTAGGGTAAAAGAGTAGCATAATGAAATTTATCCGATAAGTTGTGTGTAAAAATGATGTGAGGAGATTGTATTTATATGATCTCACACTCACTTTTTACAAAATAACCAAGCCTATATGCTTTAAAATGTCAATTTAAAATAATAAAATGTCAACTTAAAATTATAACATAAATAATATAAAATAATCAAATATGTGGGTAACTTGGGGCATTTTACCTAGAGTCTACCCAAAAATTACTAAAATAGATAAAAACGAGAAAATCAATCCAAAATGAAGGTTGGAGTGGGCAGGGGGGGCATCATGCCCTATCTAACCCCAACAGTACTGAAAATCCCTCAACGACCCCCCCCTATCAAGCAATGTAGGCCTGGCACAAGGATGATGTCATCATGACTAAGAGCCCAAGAGGAGAGGTATTTGTAGTGCAAAGGGACCAGGAGGGTTTGGATGGTGACCTGAGAGAGATACATAAGCCTCAGTGCTAAGAGAGAAGTCACCAGAGTGATAAAACAGGTGGGGGGTCATGTGATCCAGTGACCCACCCCTAGGAGCCCCGAACACCAACCTTAGGGCTTCAAGACCTTTTATGAGGTATTCAACAATGCCACTAAGCCATATTATTGCCAGGATAAGAACCAAAGGGTATGGACATAACCCTTCCTCAAAAAATGCTAGAAAACACCCCTCTTAGTAAAAACAAAAATGGCCCTCTCTCCCTAGGGCACATCTAAAGGTGCACTGGTACTGGTACCATGTAACACATCCATTGAAGCTTTTTGTTCCTTCCATGAGAATCCATATCATCTTTTTTCACCCATGTTTCATATCTATTGAAGACCCCTCTTCTTCTTCTCTTTTTAAGAAGCATTCTACCCATAACATTGTAAGAATATCATGATTGGAGTCTCTTTGTAAAGTTTGAGATCAAAGTACATCTATTTACTGCTTAGAATCCTTTATTATTGTTTTCTTTTGTACTGCAATTCTTATATAATACATACTAATCATCAGAAGAATAATTTGAGTGCTTTAAAGGATGTTTGTACTCATGTTTGTCAAGACTAGCTCTTTAGACCATATTTATTGACTAGTTTTGTAGTATTTATGATTAAAAGTTATCTGAATGTTCATTTTTAATTATGTCATTCATATGATGTTCTTAAGTCATTTATGAAGACCATACAAGTCTTAGACTGATTATTTCTATCCCTCTTAACCTGTTTGGGAGAGCCTGAAAGTTTACTAGCTGAGTAATCCTACATAGCGCCCTTCCTTCTTTTGCCTCCAAACTCATCCAGATATTCCCAAATATTTAGAAAATATTGTTCAAAATTATAATAGGTGGTTAATTTATGATATCCACACTCTTTTTTATTTCAAGTGTAAGTGAATGAGCCTAGTATGCATATGCTGGTGTGCTTAGGCAACCTTGTGTAGACTTTAGTGGTAGCTGTTGTTGAAGCATAAATGGAACCAAAAAATTGTGCATAGGAATATGGATCTTGAATTGATTATGCCTATATTTTCCGATGCATACTCACTTTCATATTTTTCAGACCCAAAAGACTTCAAATACCAATCCCTTGGGGGATCTACTTGTGTCCAAGTCTACTCTTCCTTCAACTAGTTTTGTAAACTAGATTCAGTATGTGCTAACTTATGTTTTGAATATTTTAAGTCAAGATAATATCCTTGTAATAATTTTATAGGATATTACACCCCCCCTCTCTCTCTAGCTCCAGATTTTCCTAACCCCCTTCCCCTCTCTCTCTCTCTCTCCTCTTTTCCCTAACCCCCCCTCTCTCTCTAGCCCCAGCTTTCCCTAACCCCCGATCCCTCTCTCTCCTCCTTTCCCTAATCCCCCATCCCTCTTTATAACCCTGCCCCTCCTCTCTATCTACCCCTAATATTCCCCTATATCATAAATCCTAACCCCCCCATCTCTCTATGTACCCTGATTTTTACCCTAAACCCTAACCCCATCCTCTCTCTATTTCCCTAAGAATCACTCTCTCTCCCTCCCTCTCTCCTCTTCCACCTCTCTCTCTCTCTCTCTCTCTCTCTGTATATATATATATATATATATATATATATATATATATATATATATATATATATATACCCCCTAATCCCTAAACCCAATACCCTTAAACATATACCCCCATTGCTAAGCATCGACACTTCCCATGTGATCTCTCTCTCTCTCTCTCTAAACCCCTACAAACCACTAACCTCCAATCTCTCTCTTTCTAAACCCCTGACTCCCAATATCTCTCGCCATCTCTCTCTCTCTCTCTCTCTCTCTCTCTCTCTCTCTCTCTCTCTCTCTATATATATATATATATATATATATATATATATATATATATATATATATATATATATAAACCCCTAATCCCCAATCTCTCTCTCTCTCTCTCTCTCTAATCCCCTTACACCCAATCTCTCTCTTTCTCAACCCCTAACCCCAAATCTCTCTTTTTCTATCTCTCTCTAAACCCCTAACCCCAAATCTCTCTCTCTCTCTCTCTCTCTCTCTCTCTCTCTCTCTCAAAACCCCTAAGGCACTACCACTATTCATTTTCACCCCCAACCCATACTCTCTCTACCCCTAACCCATAATCTCACTACCCCTAGCCCAACTTTCTTTCTATCTCCCATACTCTTGCTTCCCTAGACCCACCTCTCGCTTCAAAAGGGGTAGAGTGGAAGCTAATGGGGTGAAGTATCATGCACATGCTACAAGTGTGCACACTCTCTCTAATCACCTTTAACTCTACCCTCCATGCATTCAAGGTTGTGAATGTTTCACAATAAATGTTGTAAACATTGTGCAGGAAAACACGCACACATTTAGTGCACGTGCTCCTTTGTTTGAATAAGACAAGGAACAAATTTTCCTATGCACCACTTCCTATTTTCATCCACGTAGCTCTGTTTGCATGATTTTCATATTTTCCTATTATAACACACATATTGAACAATTCTCTTTGGAAAATTCAAAGGTTCTTACACCTCTTGGATATACCAACTACATCAAGGACTCATTGAACATTCTTAGACCTCTTGTACACATTAAAGCATTCATTTTCCATTGTAAGGAAGGAGAAAATAGAAATTTATGGTGACATTTATTCGACATGAGTTGTATTTTACTCGTCATTCACAAATATGCATAGTCCAATGCATTTGAAAATTTAATACAAACACGAAATAACTCCATTTCTATCACAAGTATTTCAGTCTTCAAGAATTATGTAGAGCTCAATGCAAAAAAAATTAAATGAAACAATCATGGACCAAAAATCCTCACATAGATAATCCTTGAATTGAAATGAAATAATCATCAAACAAGCTTGTCCCTTAGAAATCTATGGCCACTAAGCCCAACAATCATGGATTATGTCATAAATCCATTGTTTCATAGCCAAACCATTCTTTTGGTCACATGAAGCAACCATGTTGGTCCAAGTCCTTAACATGGGACACATAATACTCTTATTACCAAAAACATTTACCTATAAAGGATATAGCATGGTTTAGGGCCTTGTTCATGGAGTCTACTTCTCCACTCATGCCCTCATTTGAAGCCTTGTTTTTTTTCTCTAATTTAAAAAGAAAATCATATAAATATGTTATACCTTATATATGTGATGTATGTTAATATAAACTATAACATATGTATGTAATAGGCTAATACATAACGTATATATCTTTTATGGGTTAACATACAAACTATTAAATCCTTGTCCCTTACATGGATAGATCCCATCAAGTCGACCAACGGTTCCCTTTTGACAAGAAACACTCCAAACAAGTTGAACTAGAGGACCCTTCGATGTTGCGAACTAGTTCATACATTCGTCAGGTAAATAAGTAATAAGCTTAATCAATGACATGTTCGTGCATTTGGAAAATTGTAGACTTAATCCATTCACTAAATTAACTTCAATTTCATGTACACTAAACTAATCATTTACTCCCCTAGATCTAGCCTAGGGTGGACTAAACAAATAAAAATGCTCCACTAAGCCATAACAAACCCTAATTATATCCATAAAATACTGTGGTCAAATCCACAAGTACAATGTATCCAAAAAATTGCTCTAACATCTAGCATCAAGAGAGGGAAAACACCAAGTCAAACCCTATATCATAAATATCCCAAGGAACTCTTATTTCTTATTTCCACACCAACCACAGTTTTCTTAACCTCTTTTACTATCCCCTTCACTAATGAGAACCTTCAATTAATTCTATTTAAATAAGAATTACAAACCCTAATCCATTACCAAGTCTTCTCCTTCCTCTATTTACCTCATCTTGTTTTTTAGCATAAAGCAAAGGCATATTAAATCTAAACTCCATCAAGACCTAGATCCTCCAAACTAGTGAACTTGAGCATTCTACCAAGAACTTGAACTAGCACATGATGTATGCCATCATTTGCAAGAATAATGGGATACATCACATTTCCATATACCCCATTTTCCATGGGAACTAATTCATACATTCATCAAGTAAAGAAGTAGTAAGCTTTCTCAATCACATGTTCATGCCATTGGCAAACTGTAGAAATCATCCATTCACTAAATTAAATTCAATTTCCTCTACACTAAACTAATAATTTCCTCTCCTAGATCCATAAAAAATATGAATAATTTAGTAGCATACTCATGTGGAAATTTTGTAAGTCCTATAACCACTCACAAATAAATGATTATATCTTTGAAATGTTGCTAAAGAAAAATATCCAAGAAACCATGATTCTCCAATATTTTTCATGTTGTTTCAGTTTTTCCCCAGTTGTATTGTAGGCAAAATATTCTACACAATTGATGTAGCCAATAAACTATTCTTCATTCACAAGATATGAAAAACCATGCAAACACACGAGTGTAAAAATTAACTATCTTGTATTCCTTCTCCAACACTAACTATTACAATGAAATTTCAATACCTTGTAACTACTATCTAAGATTTTCAAAAATTACTAATTTTAGAAAATTCATGCATGACTCTAAAACTGACCAATAACTAAAAGCTAACTAGATAGACAATAATTATCAACTTGCTTTTCTGATTAGGTGTATAAAGTAAAAGATAACTTATAGTTACAATTAAAAAAATCCCACAAAAACACTAAAACCCCAATTTGAGGCACTATATGAAGGAATTTGGCCCCAAAAAAGTGTGGAAAAAGGTCTGATTAGAAGGATATTATCAGGCACTGCGGTGAACTCTTTGAAACACAACTTCCTTTTAAATTTGATCCCAGACAAATAACTAAATCAAATGTTTGACCCTAAAAAATTCTTGCATTATTTTTCTCTTTTTAAAAATAAATTCATCCCAGAGAAATCCTTGCATCATTCTCCTTTAGTTGAAAAGAATGCAAATCTTGCAAGTTACTCTCTTCAAAATACTACCACTTAATGGGATCTAGTTTCAGCAAGTCCCCCTCTTTAATCCATGTACTCTCTACTAGTGCTAATCCTTCCCACTAGACCTAATATCAGTTTTGTGGGACCTGTCGAGTATGAAGGGCCTTCTTATCTAAAATATGCACAATATTTTCCTTTTTCTTGCTCGGAATGGCATGTTTCCAATCCACCTTTGCCTCACTATCATTATCCATATCGTCCCTATGGAATATATATGAATAAAAAACATTAGGCATAGGGGAAATATCGAGATTAGATGGTAAATTGACCTTATAAGCATTGCCATTAATTTTCTTAAGAATCTTGCAAGGAAAATTTTTCTTATACTTCAATTTGTGTTAGGTTCTTCTAGGAAAGCACTATTTCCATAAATAAAATATCACTAAATCACCTTCATTGAATACCGGATGTCGCCTATGAGCATCTTTTATAATTTTGTTGTACTCCTTACTAACCTGCAACTTTTGTCTCACTTATTGCTGCAAATATTAAATGTCTTTTGCAAATGGTTCACCGTCATCACTGATTCTATCCCCAAGTTCTAGCTACATGAAATCTTAGAAACCAGTAGTATTTCTACCACAAACAATCTAAAATGGATATTTACCTGTAGGTCTATTCACTAAACTATTGTAGGAAAATTCTACTCGAGGTAAAGCCAAATCCCACTGCTTGGGCTTCTCTCCAACAATGCTCTATAGCGAGTTTCCTGAAATCCGATTTATTTGGAGGTGATAGGAACATGTTGAACTACAATTTAGTCCCCATTTTATTCCATATTGTCCTCCAAAAATTACCCAAAAAACGAGTATCTATATTAGAGGTAATAGTTTTTGGACCACCATGCAATCTAACAATTTATGAAAAAAACAATTATGCCACCCTTGATGCATCACTAGTTTTCATGCAAGCAATGAAATGAACCATTTTATAGAACCTACAAACAAACACAAAAATAGAAGCATTATATTGTTATGTTTTTGGGAGACCCAACACAAATTCCATGCTCAGATCTATGCATGGGTCTGTGGGAACTAGTAATGGCATGTACAACCATGTATTCTATGAGTGTCCTTTATCCATTTGAAAAATATTGCACCGTGCCACATACCTAGTTATATCCTTTTTCATATTCGGCTAGTAATAATAATCTCTGATTAAGGATAGCATCTTATCCTTTCCAAAATATCCTTCCAAGTGACTACTATGAAGTTCTCTAATAATATTTTCTCTCATAGAACCAATTGGAATGCATAGTTTTTACCCTTTGAAGAGGTAGCCATCTTGCATAAAATATTGACCCTGAATAAGATCCATGTTCCCAACAACTAGATTCTTCAATTGTTCCACAATATGCCCAAAATTGTTATCAGACGGATAGATATCCTTCAATGCAACAAACCTATATTACTTGATTTTCCATGGTTTTCAAAAGAATATTTCCCAAACTCAAAGCATTTGCAACCTGATTTTTCCTTCTTGATTTGTGCTTCAGAACAAAGGTGTAGCCTTGTAAAAAAGAGACCCATTTTGCATGTCTATTGTTCAATTTCTTTTGGGTGTTTATATACTTTAATGCAATGTGATCAGTAAATAACACAAACACTTTCAACACTAAATAATGCCTCAAATGTCGCAATGCTTGCACAATTGCGTAAAATTCTACATCATATGTGGAGTAGTTCTTTCTTACCTCATTCAAATTTTCGCTAAAAAATGTAATTGTTCTATCTGCTTGGGTAAGTACATCTCCAATGCCTACATTTAAGGAATCAAAGTCTTCCTCAAACACTTTATCAAAATATGGTAAGGATAATATAGGCACCTCGGTTACCTTCTTCTTTAGAAACTTAAAACATTCCTTAGCTTCTTTGGTCCACTCGAATGTCGTGCCTTTGGTGCAATCTATTATGGGTGCTACAATAATGCTAAAATTTAAAATAATTTTTTGGTAAAAGGTGGCTAGCCCACAAAATATTATTACCTATTTTATGCTTCTAGGATTAGGCCACTCCAAACTTGTTCTAACCTTCTTTGAATCCATCTTAACTCCTTCTACTGAGATGAAGAAACCCATAAATACCAAGCTTTCTTGCAAGAACCTACATTTCTTCAAGTTTGCATAAAGCTGATTGTCACGTCCCCTCCCATCCTAGCTGCTAGATGGAGAGGATCGTGAGGTTAAACCGGGCATCCAGCCCCATACATCTTACACAAGCATTAAAATTTAAAATGAGAAGATACATGTAAAAGTGCATAACAGACGTGATGCTAAACTGGGCGTCTATCCCCATGAAACTTTTAATCATAAGCATTCACATAATATAACAGAGACATATGGAAATGAATGATTTTAAGAAAATCACAGCGGAATATTAAGAATTGCACATCCATCATACATTTAAGATGTTCATCAATAAGTAATTGCAAGTTAATACACAAGAGAATACTCATCTTATGCGAAAGTAGTCCCACGCAACTGGCTATGCAACTGCAATGTTCCACCCAACCGTAGGCTAGTGTGCTCCTCAATTTCTCAGCACCACTACCACCCCCGAGCTGGGCATGATCTCTACAAGGAACCAGGGAACAGTAGACTCACTCATAGCCAAGCATACACCAAGATGAGCCAAGCCAATCTACAATTGGGTTTATCAGGCTGCTAGGACATGGAAGGGAAGAATTGCTAAGCTAGTGAGCTATAGCACAGAGCCAAGGATAACCTCGCAAGATCTATCTAGCTTGGAACCCACAATACCTACACACCCAGCACAAGGAAGTATTCTTTTCACTGCTGTACACTCCCTCAAGCCATACCTTCCCTATCTAGTGCTCTCAGGGTATGCATAGAAGAGTAACCAAAGCCGTCTTGATCTTCTTGAGAGGTTGTCTCCCCACTAGGTTTATCAAGCCACTTCTATCCACTACCACTCCAAAACTTCAGTTCACAGGTTCAAACCAAAAACGAGGATGCACACAATAGCAGAACACAATTATGGGGCAGGATAAACGTTTTTACAGTGAGATGCATGAGATGGGGTTTCAGCTAACTCAGAAAAACGTGGGAACCCACAAAAATGAAATGGGAAGTTGGGGAACAACCCAGGGAAGCCAAATCCATTTTTAGAAAAACGTCCTTGGACATTTAGGGGCAAAAACAACCTCCATACAGTCCCCAAAACGTGGCCCTTCTCTCCCAGGCTATTGCATATGCAAAAAACGAACTCCCAGGCATGGAAAAATGCAGGATTTGGATGAAAAACGTGTAGGGAAAGACCCAGCTAGCTCCCACTGCATGAATGAGTGAAGACTCTCTATTCAGAATGGCTTTGGGCACCATTTCGTGGGTGTTTTCTTGCCCAACAAGCAAAAACACGAATTTCCAGGTTGATGGCTTGCCCATGCATGAAATTGGCTGCCATACTTCTTCATTTCCAGGGCAATAACTGCCCCAACCAATCTTTGGAAGAATTAAATGATTGGGTGCATGAGACAAAATGGGTAGTTGGTGGTTTATGGGTTTCCCCATTGACACATGGATTAACACCATTGGCCCAAGGGTTTGAATAATCTCCCTACCTATTCCTTGTAGAATCATGCCCCATCTCTTTGTTGCATTGCATAGCTAGTTGTGGGTATTTTTTCATTGAAAATTCGTATTTACATGATGTCTCATTTACATTGTGCCCATCTAGCACAAGAGTCATAAGCATCTAGTTTAATTGCCGATTAAACAAACCTTTCCAGAAAAACAACAACATTTCTATATACACTCTTTTAATATTCAAACCCTAATATTAATCCAATGCTAAAGCATTTGGGATAAAAAAAAACACTTCATTGCATTTATAGAAAGAAATTGTATTCATAATAAATACGAAACAATGAGTCTCGCACAGGATTTACAGAGGGTTCTCCAAATTTCAGACCTGCAGCCAAAGTGATCAGTTTTCATTTCCTATTATTTTAATGCAGATCTGCCTTCTTGCCTGTAACATTTTGCTTTAAACATTCATTTCAATAAATGTGGCATAAAACAAATATTCAAATAATATTGTTGCCTGCAATATTGTTTATAATACAAGCATCGCAGCAATTTCGACGCAGAAATCGTTTCATTTGAGCTCGATATGATCCATTTTGACCAATAACTAAGAAGATTTACAAGCATGGCAAATGCATGAAACGATTTCCATACTGCTCTCCATTGTTGCTGCTTGTTTTGTCCGAAACGAATTTCATACAAAATGTTGCTTCCTTTGAAACCCTAGCGCTCAAGCCAGGTGTACCAAGCGCCCGGAGCCCAATGCCACATCAATTGTCCTCCAAGCGTTTTTCTTCTTTCCTTTGTGCCCAGCCCGAACTCAACAACTAGAGCCAATTGGCCCACGCACTTAACACATCAATGCCCACCATCGAATCCCATGCACTGAGTTCACATAAGAGGACGAGAATATATAAAAGATGCGTTGTGCTCAACGCCGAGGACTCATCAGGGAACCGAATGCCAAGCCAGGAGGGTCCCATGGATTTCATATCTCCCATCGTCGAAGCAGCCCTACAATGCCAAATAAAACCTTATTTCCTCCTTAAATAGGCATACTTTTGACGGCACGTGAGACGGTTTCCGCGTTGCCCATGAGCGGTTTACTATACCGCTTTATTGGAATGCGGACGAGTAAGGAATGAACACGTGGGATGGTGGTTTCCTTTCCGCGACCACCAACCACCCTTACCATGCGTACATGTTGCCGACGCAGAATAAGGAGAGCCGTCGATCCTGCGTTGGCGTCAATCCCCATGCGAAAAAGAAAAGGTTTTTTTTTGCGTTTTATATTGTTTTAATTTTTTTTATTATTATTTTAAATTAATGTTTTTTAAATATTAATTTAATTTTATTAATTTAATGTAGTGTCTCTCAAGCATGCCCCTTTTTAAAGCTATAATTAATTAATTTCACCTAATACACTGCTGTGCAATCTTTGGTTCTCACATCATATCTGTCCATCGTACAGGTAATAAATTTTGAATGAACACCATAATTAATGTGTAATTGCCAATGCCATTAATTAATTTCACCTAATACACTGTTGTGCAATCTTTGGTTCTCACATCACATCTTTCCATCGTACAGATAATAAATTTTGAATGAACACCATAATTAATGTGTTGCCAATGCCATTTCCCGGCTTCTTCCATCGTGATTCATGGCATTGGGCACACATTTTCCAGTTGCAGATTAAAATTTTGGCAGACTTTATCTCCAGGGTATTGAGCTATCCAATAAGCTATGGCAGTCAAACATCATTTGCACTGAAACAACCATGCCCCGGGGGACCAGAGCTTCTGGAACCAAATTGGACCATCAAGGATTTCGGATCAGGTACTCCGGCTGATTGCACTTTATGCTTAAGTGAGACTCTCACTACATCCCATAGGCATCCGCATCAAGTTCCAATAAATCGCTGCGAATGCAAGGGTTCGGGCTCTTGGGGCAAACATCCTTCTCAGAGGTAGGTACCGTATTGTGAACCATGAAACTTCAACCCCCTTGCTGGTACCAATTTTGCAAAATAGTAACATTACAAATGTCCATTAGCTAAAGCTATAATTATAAGATTCCATTGGCGAAGAAAATAAGATTCCATTGGCGAAGAAAACCGTAGTAACCTTAAGTTAAGATGTTAATTTGTTAATAATATGGGGAATGGCCAGGGTATTTATTTGGTTCTCTCTGATATTGGAACTGAAGGAGTGTGAGATATCGTTCTAGCTCATGTCCATGGAGTAAAGGTCCTTGTCAAATACATTTGGCTGTGGGAGGTTGACAATAGCCGACGGCTGGGCCTATCAAAAATAAGGTAACCTCTTAACCAACATTTACAGTTTAGACTCTAAATAAAATTGTAATTTTCATAAAAAATTAAAATATATTGAAAGTAAGATTCCGAATTTAATAATTTAAAGGAAATAGAAATATATTTATGCTCAATTAAGACAATTTTGCAGTTTAGATGCAATTTTCTTTTTACAAAACTTATCCATTTTTTAGATATAGATTTCCAAAAAATTAGTTTAATTTGAGGGCTTGATTAATTCCCCATACTAACTACACTAACTGTGTTAAATGAGAGACTAAAAAACCAGTCAAATAGATAAACCTATGCTGATGAAAAATGACAATAGAAATGAAAAATTTACCTTGGGAAAATATATCCATAGCCTCAGCTCTGAATCTATTAAAATGATTTACTTCAACAAACAAAGGGAAAGTGGTGGCGGTTGGATTAATGGTAGAAGCAACGCATGCAAAGTTTGATCCATGTTTAAAGTTAGATCCCACCAATTTCAAATACTAGCTCAGTAATGTTGGATTCATTGCCTCGTCTGTAATTCATTCATTAACAAACAGTCAGTCTAGACTTTCAAATCTTTACATCAAGAAATTACCCAACAAGATATAAAACGTCCAGGTACATAAAAAAATAATCGATAACCAAGCTCTCCCCAGATTCGTAGTATCTCCAAGTGTGTTTTTCCTGGCTGGGAAGGAGAGAATGCAGCCTCACTCCTGCCACAAGGCCGCCTATGTCATAATTCGAGTGTCCAAAGTTGAAAATTGCAGTGAAATTACAAGCCCCAGCCCTCGGGTCTTGAATCTGCCACCCTACAATGCCAAATAAAACCTTATTTCCTCCTTAAATAGGCATACTTTTGACAGCACGTGAGACGGTTTCCGCGTTAGATCCCACCAATTTCAAATACTAGCTCAGTAATGTTGGATTCATTGCCTCGTCTGTAATTCATTTATTAACAAACAGTCAGTCTAGACTTTCAAATCTTTACATCAAGAAATTACCCAACAAGATATAAAACGTCCAGGTACATAAAAAAATAATCGATAACCAAGCTCTCCCCAGATTCGTAGTATCTCCAAGTGTGTTTTTCCTGGCTGGGAAGGAGAGAATGCAGCCTCACTCCTGCCACAAGGCCGCCTATGTCATAATTCGAGTGTCCAAAGTTGAAAATTGCAGTGAAATTACAAGCCCCAGCCCTCGGGTCTTGAATCTGCCACCCTACAATGCCAAATAAAACCTTATTTCCTCCTTAAATAGGCATACTTTTGACAGCACGTGAGACGGTTTCCGCGTTGCCCATGAGCGGTTTACTATACCGCTTTATTGGAATGCGGACGAGTAAGGAATGAACACGTGGGATGGTGGTTTCCTTTCCGCGACCACCAACCACCCTTACCATGCGTGCATGTTGCTGACGCGGAATAAGGAGAGCCGTCGATCCTGCCTTGGCGTCAATCCCCATGCGAAAAAGAAAAGGCTTTTTTTTGCGTTTTATATTGTTTTAATTTTTTTTTTATTTAATTTTTTTTATTAGTATTTTAAATGAATGTTTTTTAAATATTAATTTAATTTTATTAATTTAATATTTAAAAAACATTCATTTAATTTAATTTGTTTAATTTAATTTAATTAAATTAATTTAATGACTTTTAATTTAATTTGATTTAATTAATTTAACTTAATGTCATTTAATTAATTAATTTAATTTAATTAATTCAATTTAAATTTTTTTAATTAATTCAATTTAATTTAATTTTTTTTATTTTGTTTTATTAATTATTATTTAATTTAATTTAATTTAGTTGTTGATAAGAATTAAAAAAAAAAAATACCATGTAAAAGAAAATGGTTTTTTTTGCGTTTTATATTCTTTTAATTTTTTTTATTATTATTTTAAATTAATGTTTTTTAAATATTAATTTTATTTTATTAATTTAATGTAGTGTCTCTTAACATTTATTTCATTTAATTCGTTTAATTTAATTTAATTAATTTAATTTAATGACTTTTAATTTAATTTGATTTAATTAATTTAATTTAATGTCATTTAATTAATTAATTTAATTTAATTAATTCAATTTAATTTTTTTTAATTAATTCAATTTATTTTATTTTTTTAATTTTATTTTATTAATTACTATTTAATTTAATTTAATTTAGTTGTTGATAAGAATTAAAAAAAAAAAAAAAAAAATACCATGTCAAAATAAAAGGGGTTTCGGCAAAATTTCATTTAATTCGTTTAATTTAATTTAATTAATTTAATTTAATGACTTTTAATTTAATTTGATTTAATTAATTTAATTTAATGTCATTTAATTAATTAATTTAATTTAATGTCATTTAATTAATTAATTTAATTTAATTAATTCAATTTAATTTTTTTTTAATTAATTCAATTTAATTTAATTTTTTTATTTTATTTTATTAATTACTATTTAATTTAATTTAATTTAGTTGTTAATAAGAATTTAAAAAAAAAAAAAAAATACCATGTCAAAATAAAAGGGGTTTCGACAAAATTTCTTATATAATTATATAATGCTAGTGTTATTTTATTTATATTTAATTAAATTTCGTATATATTTTTATTTAAATTTCGTGTATAATTATATAGCGCTAGTATTATTTTATTTAAATTTAATTAGATTCCATATAATGTTATAACCTAGGTTTCTTAAAAAATTAAAAGTTAATATTTAAAAATATAAAGCTACTCACGAACTTTCAATTTAAAAGTTCTTCATAGATTTAAAGTTTTAAGGTCAATTATAGTAAGGTTGAAGTGGTTGGTGAAGTTATATTTAAATTAGCATAGATAAAATTTAAATTATAATTTATATTTAAGGGAGAAATTTAAAATATTTAAATTTAATATATATAAATATTTAAAATTTTGGAAAAGAAATAAATAAATAAATAATAAAGAGTGGTTTAAGTGGTTTGGTGAAGATCTAGGGTTTTATAAATCTATGTATTTAATCAAATTGTCTTAGTATTTATTATATTTAACATCCTACATAAAATTAAATTCAAAAAATATGTAGGTGTAATTATATAATAATTTTTGGATGGTCAAATTACAATTTCTCATAAAAAAAATTACAATATCTTTAATTTTTCAATTCTTGGTTCATTGCATTTCATGATCGTTGAAATTGCATTTTCATTTTACAATTCAGCCTACTCATATGGAGTTACAAACTTTTACAATTCAACCCAGTCATATGCCGTTAGTTTGGAACACAAGAATGAGTATATATTTCTTTTACAAATCAACCTACTCATATGAAGTTACAAACTTTTACAATTCAATCGACTCATATAAAGTTAGTTTGGAGCACAACAATAAGTATATATTTCAATTGAGAAGAGGTTATCATATATAACGGCCTATATTAAGAAAACCTAATAACGGCCTATATTAAATGCAATTGTGAAATTACTATCAGGTTATCATGTCAGTACCATTTGTCAAAAACCCAGATTCATGGTATTATAAAATTGAAGTTTTCACAATTATTTATAACATCTACATTTTTTAAATTTGATAAATAAAAAATAAATTATCTAAAAATAAAAGACATTTTTATTTTTGACATTAAAAGTTTCCAACCATGTTAATGTCAAAAGAGTTGTAACCAAAACTTGCATTGAGTTGGCAGAATAATCAAAAGTCTATAGTTCTACACCTGAGTGAACCCTTTCTTAATATATTTTTACGGAAGAACACTACACTAGTACCATTTTACTCCCATTTACAAAACCTGTAAAGGTTGGCGGTAAAGATTCACCAGGCCAGTGACAAAAAAATATCGTGTGCTCCTATCTATGAATATGTTCGAACTCAAACGAGGGCGGGAAGCGGCAATGTCACTTGTATCTGGTAGTAAGGCGGAACAAAAAATTTCAAAATTCAAAATTCAAATGGGCGATACAGGAAAACGGTTTCATGGAAAACGACGTTAATATAGACATCTGTAGATAGATTTAGGCCCATCTCCCTCTACAACGTTTAATACAAGATCCTCAAAAAGATAATTGCAATCAAGTTATGGAAAATCATCCCTTCCATCGTCTCGATTAACCAAGGATGATTTGTCTTTTATTTTTTTGGAACCTTGAATTACCTTCAATTCTGTAGGTTTCAATATCAGAGATTGCTACTGCAAAAAAGGTTTTTATATTTGAGATGGTGCACTGGACTTGTGCCTTAAATATCATTCAACTAGCATTTTGAAGTTAGGGTATGCTTTGCACTCTGACCTGAAGCGTCTTTCTGATTCCTATGGAGAGCTGGAGTGTTTTCGCTACTGTGAAGCGCCTAAATTAGACCTTCAAAAGGTTTTTCCATCTGTTCCAGGGGGGCTTTCCGACCTTGCAAAGACTGTGCTGGGAAGTGCTTTAAACAAAAGTACTAGGATGAGTGACTGGAGGGAGCGTCCCTTGAGCAATAGTCAGGTACACTAAATATAAATCCATGCTACGTTATAAGTTGCACTACAAAGTATAAGAACGGTCCAGTACAAACCTCTAAAAACTGATAAAGTTTGAAATAAGAACATACAAACTACAAATTTAAACGTTGCTACGAAATTTATATGGGAATGTTCAGATCAAGATTTTCAAGCATACAACAGACTCGCAGATATCTCCAGTAACTAAAATATGCAACCTCTTATAACTTGAAGAAGGCACAAAAATACCCATACCCCATGGGCCTTGTACAAAATCCAGATACTAAACTAAATGGACGAGAATGATAGGAATTTGTAGGACGAGGAGTACCTGAAGTTCTAATTTACAGGAGGATGATTCAGCCGCTCCAGCTGCTCGCAATAGGATTCAGGTTCTAATTTGCAGAGGACAAGAACAATGTTTCAGCAGCTCCAGCTATAGGAATTTGCAGGACGAGAATGAGGACCAGGTCTCTTGGCATTTTGCAATGGACTGCACTGCTTTGAATGCAGGTAGATGGGCGTTGAATGCAGGTAGGTGGGCGTTGAACCTTGAGAATATGGCGGGAGCGAGATTGTGTACGATGAGATCTCCAGGATATGGCTGCAGCTGGCTCATGATCAAGCTGCACGTTTTCGATGGGACTGTATGGCGCTTCGTGTGGTACTACGTCAATAATTATAATACATTATTATAATTATAAAAACTAGTTGAATGATATTGCAATATTTCTCATTTATGCAATGACATGAAATGGATGATAATGTATGGTATGTTCTTATTTCATATTCCTTTATGGCATGTTCTTATTTCATATTTCTTTATGGCATGGATGAAAAGTTAATGTATTATTATATTTTATAATACCTTATTATAATTATAAGATTTAGTTGAAAGATATTGTAATATTTTTTATTTATGCATGATAGTATAAAGTAGTGTGATATTACATTTTTTTTTGGGGATAACTGGAAGTAGAAGAAAGATTAATATTTTGTCTATATTTTGTACTTTCTTATGTAATTTGAAAAGTTAAATGTATTATTATATTATTTTATATTACGTTTATGTGATGAAATGAATTAGGTAAATTTAGGATAATGCATCACCATATTTCATATTTCGTTAATGGGATAGCAAGATGTAAAAGAAAGGTTAATGCCTTGTTTATAGTTCATAATTATTTTATGGGATACTATGAAAGGCTAATGTATTATTATATTTATACTACGTTTATATGATAATATGAACTGGTTGAAAGATAAGATACTGGTATGATATTTTTCTTGATGTTATAAAATGAACTAGATGAAAAGTTAACACATGCCTATATTTCACAGTTCACTTAGGGGATTGTAGGTTGTAAGATTAAAGACATAGCCTTCCTTTTTGTCAAATTGTACCCTTAGGGTTTCCGTTTGCAAGTGTTACTTATTTAAGATATATTTCAACTATGATAGAGATCCTTGCCAATTCACATATGGAATAATTGTTCCAGAACAAATGCTTTGGAAAGCCAAAGAACTATAACTTAGGAGTAGACACTTATAGTATAAAAAAAACAAAAAGAAGAAGAAGAAGAAAAAAAAAAAATCATTCACTAACTACGAGCATTAAATTGTCGAATAGAGATGGTATCAATAACGTAAAATTGTATTTTAAGAAAAATCTACTCGGAGAAACTTGGATGTAATGTCCCCTTCCATCAATTTCGTGCCAGGAAGGAAACGTTAACCAAATACCAGGCGTATTGACAAACTTAGCCTCATTTATTGCTAAGAAAAGCATGGATTATTAAAATTTCTTGTGTGCAGATTCATACTTCAAATAAACACAGTGGAATAACATACTAGCAAGCACACAAACAGTAATGCCTAACATACATATATATACATATATATATATATATATATATATATATATATATATATATATATCATAGCAGAGGATGATTCAGCATATAGAGACTCAATCTCGTTCCAATGCCATGCATAGATTCCAAATTAGGATAATCAATTCATTTGCTTAAACATGGACAATTTAACATATTGCAGAACACAAAATGCAAATAATTTATAATACATAGAACACTTATCTTGAAGATGAAGCTGTCCAAACAACTAGCTATGTGAGAGCAACGTTCCACCCAACCATAGATCTCTGTCCAGCTTGTATTCTTTTAGCTGAGAGATCACCCCCGAGCTGGGTTATGTATCCACTAAGGAGTAACTAGTTGGGCTCACTCACAACCATGGTTTCGGTCATCATCTATGCTAAGCCAACACACCGTTGGGTTTATCAAGCATTCAAGAAGATAGAGGAGGGTAACGCTAAGCCAGTGAGCTCAACCACAGAGCTACAGGAATCTCAAGTGAACTCAACAGTCAGGCACCCACATTACCTACCACATCCAACACAAGGAAGATCCCCTTCTCTGCTACACAGTCCCTTAGGCAACTCTTCCCTCTAGTGCTCTTCAGGATGGGCATAGAAAGGTCCAGCTGCTAATCCTTGCGATCCTAGCCTTCACTGCGTTTATCAAGCAAACCCAACCTCTGCTCAGTCATTCACACTTGGATTTCTCACAGTTATGTTATTCAATAACTCAATTCCTGTCACTTCATTTCCAGGCTGTAAAAAACTGGGTTTTCCAATGGATGTCGGGGTAGCTAATGCTCTCAATTTCGCCCCAAGGTTCGTATCTATGGATCCCCCATCGGATTTCACTGTCAAATACCAATTTTGGGTGTTGATGGCTCTTCAAAATGTGGGTTCCTGCAAAGTCGCGATTTCTGGTTTTTCACACTGCTGGGCATTTGTTTTTGGATGGAAAATGGTGCTGGTAACTTTCACAATGGAATGGGGATTAGGAAGAAGCAACTCCCATGAGGTAGAGTGACTTGTGGTACAAGAAAAATAGAGCCCATACCTGCCTTACAGCAAAATTAAATGTCAGCAAGGAAAGTCAAATGGGTTCTCACAATGACATTTGGCAGCATATGATTCATCCCCACAACCCCCTCACCACTCCCTAGTGGATACACATGGCCCCTTCTCATTCGTTGCTCCCATAGCCAGTTTTGGTATTTTATTGCAATATCAAGTATTTACATCAATTCACAATATCCCATGGCTTAATAGCACATGGGTAATAACATATCAAATACTTGCCCATTTTAAATAAAATCCGAACATATACTAGCGGGGCCTTGGCCTTGAGCTCCACGCTAGGAAAACATACATTACATGTATACAATATTTACATGAAAGCCAATATTTCCTAAGGGTCAAAATTGGGGTATTACATTGGAACAAAGACCAACGATATTTTAAACGTTTTTCTACATAGCCATGATGAGAAAACAAGTGGACGGATATAATCGGTGGATTTGCTGAATGACGAAAAATTGATCAATTTTAAATGATAAGACACCAAGATGCTCAGATTGACGAGACTTTGACGGATTGTCGAGGAAGAGAAACCAACTTAAAATTTGAAAACGAGATATCAATGTGATTGGTATGATGAGCTGAACTCAACGACATGCATTTTGCATTACGACAAAACCATTTATGAAAACTCATGACTACGAACTTGAAATTTAACCATGGTATCGAAATGGTCAAATGAAGGCAATGTTTCGTAAAACGAAGTATGGAGACGATTAGCATAATAAATAGAACGCAATGAAGCTAACCTTAGGTCATAATCAAACATGATAAAATGACAACTAGCCCTCGAGATGGAACTTGATGGGGTTAAGAAGACACTTTGTGCGACTTGATGAATCTGTCGAAGTGGTCTTATGATAACATAAACGAAGAGATAAGGGAAATACATTATAAGCTCATGGAGCTGAACATGATGATACTAATGACAAGAATAAGTGTTATCAAAAATCTAGTTGGGACCGACAGTTATTGAATGTACTATCGAATTGATATTATACACAATTATGATTGAGTTCCTGAGAATGTATTGGAACCATGTTGGAAAAAAAAAAAATAATAATAATGATTAGAACCACTTGTGCTTAATATGGCCATGATTGTTGGAGAAAAATAGAAGGGAATGGAAAGAAGATGATAATAGGAAATTAAGATAAAGTTTAGTGTCGAAAGTACAAGAACAAAAATTAACTTCAGGATGAAGTTCTATTTAAGAGGGGGTGTATGTAGTGCCCCTAGACTACTGTAGACATTGAGGGCACCTGCTGAGTGACCTCATTGTTTGAAACATTAATAAAATAACCCTATGATTTACGTTTGTGAGAAATGTGTGTAGCGACAGGTGAAACGGTTCACCGACGGACACACAAAGGAATATGAAGGGTCGTAGAGTACGGGTAAATCACACACAGGGAGAGCGACGACGATGTCGACTTCTGACGGAATACCACGCTTGAGCAGATAAGCACTGATCCGCTTGCTCCTAGTGAAAATGCTTATTAAACTTAACTGCATAAAAACATATAAGTTTGCACCTAGAGCATTACTTAGAAATGCATTTGAGTACTTTAGGCATTTGCATATATCTAAACATAAACAATCATTGGAGAATGTTATGGCAAATTATCACATCGTCGATCTACTGCGTATGGCTTGAGGGACTGTACAACAGTGAAGAGAATACTTCCTTGTGCTGGGTGTGTAGGTATTGTGGGTGCCAAGCTAGATAGATCTTGCAAGGTTATCCCTGGCTCTGTGCTGGAGCTCACTAGCTTAGCAAATCTTCCCTCCGATGTCCTAGCAGCCTGATAAACCCAATTGCAGATTGGCTTGGCTCATCTTGGTGTATGCTTGGCTATGTGTGAGTCTGCTGTTCCTTGGTTCCTTGTAGAGATCATGCCCAGCTCAGGGGTGGCAGTCGTGCTGAGAGATTGAGGAGCACACTGGCCTATGGTTGGGTGGAACGTTGCAGTTGCATAGCCAGTTGCTTGGGACTGCCTTATTGAGATAAGTATTCTCCTGTATATTCTTGCAAAGATTTAATTGATGGATATCTGAATGTAGGGTGATGGTGTAAATGAATAATTTTACTTCCGCTGTGTTTTTACAAGTTTATGCAATTCCATATGATCTTTTATAAATCTGCAAAGGTCTTTAATTGGCTGTTATAGAGTCTTGAATGTATGATAGATATCAACAGCATTTAGTTAACTTCCGTTGTGTTTCCATTGTATAAACATATACTTGTATATATATATTTTCATTTTCATTTGAATGCTTGTTTAATGAATGGATATGGGGGCTAGATGCCCGGTTTAACCTCACGATCCCTCCAAAAATCCCCTCCTCCATACTTCCCACCATACTCATTAGATCTATCCCTTTGCTAATCTATGCCTCCCATGCTACCTCCCTCCCTCTCATCCCCCTTTCTATCCCCTTTTCCATAACAAACCACCTCTCTACCCCACCCCCCCCCACTCTCTCTCTAACCCCATCTCTCTCTCCGATTATCTTTAACCCCCCTCCTTTATAACTCCCACACTCTCTCCCTCTCTCTCTTTAACCCCTCTCCTCCTCCCTGTTATTATACAAACTATCATCCCTAGAACACCTAGGCTGTGTGGACCAAGGGGCTAGTTACAGTAAGTGGGGAGGACATAGGTCCAATGTCACCATAACCTAACTCCTCATCTTCTTTGGTTAAGTCCTAAACCCATGGGAGAGTCCCTAATGGAGGAATAACACCTGTAAGCACCAACACACCTGGAAATACCATTCTACAATCATTATGGATAATATTAGTGCCTTGCATGGAGTCAACAATGGATAATAAAGACAAATAAGTAATATAAAAGGCGTAATTCAATATACCAATCAATGTCAATGAATATCACAAGTTCAACATACTTCACAGTTCATACAATGCATCTACCTGATGCATACCAAGTATCTACCTGATACATATCATCATACATGATCCACCTGATCATACTGTGTATCCACCTGATACAAAATTAATACAAACTTAACCGAATATTTAGGGACACCTAAAATTGAAGTTATTGACATTTAGACACTGACCCATTATAATCCTCCCTTGACCCAACCTGACGATCATGTCTTGATACAACTAGATGTACCTTTTCCCATAGATCCCTTTAAATTTGTTCAAAATGTACAACATAATATGTCTAGAACCAAATTATGGTTAATCTAACAAGCATGGGATGTACTTCCACTACACCTAGTGTCTTTTGAGGAAACATGAATGCTTCTTATGTATATTTAGTTATCAAAATCATTTCTTCTACCCATATGCCACATGTTTCCAATGTCTCTTCATTCTTAATGCCATCTATTAGCAAACACATTCCAACCCTACGTTTTCCTAGTCTTGGAATACCTTCCACAAGTAATTTTATGCCTAGTTCGAGCTTCTCCTTTGGTGTATGTAATAATCTATTGATCCCTCAACAACTCCCCAAGTTATGTGATGTGGGGCCCCACCTGAAATTTTGAGCTAAAGGCCACTGATCCAAGTGTTGTTACTCTTTAATGATGTCTATACAACTACAATTTGGACGGAGTCCTTATAAGGTATGTTTTATCATACCATGTCTAATATTTCTCCTTTACAGGTTTTTTTATTATCATGCCATACACTTGGATATAGTAAACCCCCCCCCACCCTTACTGCTTATTCTTTCTGTACAAGCAATTCATCCTTGAAAAGTTTGACAATATATGAGTGAGAAAACTATCCCTGATTCCATAAGCTTAAATTTCACTTGATGAAAACCCTCAGTTTGTTTCACCCCTAAACCATCCAAAGAGTCGAGCTTGCACATTGTTATGGTCGATGGAGCCCGCACATTGTTATGTAACATTGGTTGAATGGTCGATGGAGCCCGCACATCATTATGTAACATTGGTTGAATGGTCGATGGAGCTCGCACGGTTGATGAGTCAATAGCTGTATGCTTGAAGTCGTTTTCTCACGCTCCTTTAGCTTCTGTCTCCATGAATACTGGTTGCTGGAACAGTGGAAACCTATTGGAACACAACCAGTATTCCAATGAATCAGATCCCTTTTTTGTTTCCACGAACACCAATGTCAAAGAATGCTTGCCTGCATGAATTTCAAACATAGTTGTAACAACAAGGGGACTAGGACTACTTAAGCGACTTGGTACAGGCTTCAAGGAAGTACAGTACTTAGCATGTACCAGTACTTGGTACATGCTAGTGTTACACAAGCAAGTTTGATACAAAAGAAAACATAGAAGATATAATGTGGTACGGCAAGAGAAAATAACATAATGTCGATCATGGATTAACAAAAAAAAACATGCGATACTTTGAGGGGTGTGCTCAAGTGGAATGTGCATCCAAGGAGGATGCAAGTTAGTTATTCCAACTATGAGTTAAGTGCATGTGAGCAAATATGTGCATGACAATGAGTGCACATGATGAGCATGGGGTAACTGTGCATGACATATGAAGTGCACTAAGGGAAGATGAAATATCAATGTGGAAGTTGAAGCGACAAATATGTGCTGAAGTAGTCATATGGAAGTTAAAGAGTAGTTGAAGATGGATGAAGCGTAGGGGAAGCTGCACCACGAGTAGTCATTTGAGAGGGGTTAGCTAGATGGTCTTGAGACATGGCAATTGAGAGAGTCTACCATGGACCTCAAACATAGTGGTAAGGCAAATGTTGTAAATGTGTATATATATTGTTATGTTTGAGTAATGAAAATGAGTAGAGAAATTCCCTTATTATAATTTGGTTTTGTATGCCCTCTAAAATTGTTTCAACTTTTATGTTTGTAGTGCTTTTCTATTTTCAACTTATATCTTTCGAAGCATTGTACTTAGTCTACATAAATATGATTTCATAGAATTATGCCCATCAACTCTTTAGTTTGCTGTAATAATAACCAACTTCACAGATTTAGTTCATTTAATATATTGTTAGCACTCTAAATTCTGAGCTAGTTCAATGAAAAAATTTGTAACTCAATCTTATTTTGATCCTATATTCGAAGAAGAAATAAATATATAAAAAATAAAATAATCTTATATCAAAATAACCTATTTTGACCACAAATTTATTAAGAATCTAATGTATGTCATATACCAAGTCCATGCATATAATGCATAATATATATATCCTGTCCCTTCAATGTTCAGACACGGTGTTCAAAAAAGCGAATTTGAATTTCAAAACTCAAATGCCCGCGCTCCACGAAAGTTACCAAAGGACGGTTCGTCACCAATTTCCTCCATTCTTCGCCATGGCAGAAGATCCATCAAGGATACCTCAGAAAACTCACCGTCGGGACTCGGTAGTTCAAATCTTGTGCATTGGAGGAGCGCCTTCAGGGCTTGCAAGTTTCCTAGAAGGAAATGGGTGAAAGGATGCTGTTCTCTCCATACTAAGGCTATGATGAAGGCGGTGAGCATTTTGCAACAGTTCATAAGATTTTTGGGGCGAGCATTGTCTGGAAATATTTGCTATATATTCTCATAATCTAGCGCTGCCAAACAGTTGTCACACATCCTACAAGGCACATGCTCAACTACGAGATCCAGTCTATGCCTGCTTAGGGCACATTTCCTCCTTGCACCAACTGGTATATAAACTAAATAGCCTCAGCGTATGCATTATTTGTTGTTATTTCCATAAATTGCTTCTCTTGGTATCTCCAGCTCTCAAGATATGTGTAATGAATTTTTTACAGGAGTTGGCAGGCCGAAATAACTAACCTTCACGAGCGTGGGTGGCCAGCAGCATTTCATTCGGTGTTTCATCCATCTCCATGAATCATCCTGACAGCACCACATTAGTTCCAGGTACATCTCTCTGCCATGTCATCCTATCTCCTAGTGCTACAAGGCATTCTTGTCTCATCAAATTCTCTGGCATTTTCTTAACAACATTTCATTCCCTAAACCAAATACTATCCAATTTCTGGTCTAGTCGGGTTTAGTGCGTGGAATGTTCATAGAAACAACTGCAACATCTCATGGGAAATACCTGCGCACTTTGCCATCCTGCTTTCCCTTATATATTAACTCTATCTAGCACATGAATTCATTCAAATTTTATTATTCAGTGTAATTCTTTGTGTATGATCATGTTAATGCTCTCGGATATGGTTACAATCAAGAATTGTTATATGTGTTCAATCCTTTCGTTCGCCTAAGTAAGTATGTGAAATGCAGGAAGCGAGCCCTAGACCGATCTATCAAAAGATTGTGAAATGTGTCAGGGACCTCGATTTAAAGGTTGGAGGGTTAAGTCGATTATTTTATATATTTGAAGTGATTGTGTGTTAAGTACCAAGTGAATTGTGGTATTAAGGCCTATGTAATACGTTTGTGGAGTGCATGCGATGTGCAGATGGTCATGGTCTGCAAATAACTGTTAAATTTCGTGAACTTACTGTTAAGTGAAAGACAAGAACCCTCAATAACTTTTTGAAATGTTTCCCTACTTGTCAACTCGGCGTTTCCATGTTCTTCCTTGTGAGATCCGCCCATTATTTTTGGGTTGTGATGCAGCAATTGAGTGATGTGTTTTGGGCAGAAAACAATCAGTCTATTATGGTGATGGTGCGATATAGTTGGGAATTAATACCCCCTCGGTTCTCGATCGTAGATCTTATGGTAGAATCTTCATAATAATTTTCATAATATTTGAAGGTTGACCCTAGCGGAGAAAAACAGTTTGGTTAACTCCCTTGAGCGATCGCTCATTTATGTGACAACTCTTTTCTGCTCGACGCCTGCCTCTCACATTTTCTTGTTGAATCTTAGAGTCCATATGTACTTTAAGGGTTTAGTTGTCACCCTTGTCTCTTATGCCAAACTCCTGTTGAAGAAAAGGAAATAAAAGTTTTAAAATTTCTGCATTCCTTTTGTTTGGGTTGTTACATTTCCAATGCTAGCACATGTCCAATTTTTACATATTTTTTTAAAGCTAGAAACATGTTCAAGCATCTTTAAACACAAATATATGATATTTACTAGGAAAAAAACAGTACTAGGAAACATACATGTAGGAAATTTGAGTCACTTGGTTGGGCTCCCTAGTGAACCTATGTTGGTATCTAGCAATTAGTACCACATTACATAAAATATGCTTAGAGATTTAATCTTCCATGTGCCTTTGGGTATATAGGAAGTCCCTTATTTTCGCCTATACCCATGCTTCCATAAACTCTTCGATTATCTTACATTGCTATAGTACGTGCTAAGAATATCACTTTGCGGGGAGATCACTCTTAGGAATCATATAATATGACTAAGGATATGGTCTATGTCATTAGTTAGTATTTTGAAAGATTATAGATGAATAAACTACCTAAACACTTGAATATTATGTTGGCAAGAACGTTGAAGAAACCCTAAATTTTGAATATATGTCAAATTAAAAGTTCAATTTATAATCGAAGAAGGATAGAATGATGGATAACATCAACCATAATTTTAGTACAAAAGGAGAAGGATGAGAAGGTATAAGAAGGTCACCATAAAATAATTGTTGAATTTGAACATCATCTTCAGAATATGAAGGAAAAATATGATCTTATTATCTCAAAAGTAGAAGCAATTGAAGGTCAATAATTATAATAGTTGGAGCATGTCATTGTACCAAAAAGGAGAGGGGGTGATGAGGGCATCAAAATTTACGAAGCACCATTAATGGTGGAACCATATTGATACCTCTTTACAATGAAATATCGGAAAAAATACAATAAGTGTCAACATTACAAAGGATGAAAATGAAATAATCAATGGTTCATATAATGAGGCAAAAAGGGACCATTATTTAATGTGATGTTATCAAAGAACAAAAACTATAACAAATTGGAGAAGCTATAATAATGCACATGCAATCAAAGGAAAGGAAGCCATGAAGAATTGACAAAAAAAATTAAAATATAGATGGATGGATAATCAATAGTAGTAGCAAGAGAGAACAGATATAAATAACCATTATTATTATTAGGTTTCATCACATATAAAAGCCTTAGCTACAAACATTTGATGACAAATCCTTTTTATGGGGTGATATGTTATAACTCCATGGGATGTATATATGGGGTTGAATATATAGGTAATGTGGTTACATGAATATTTAATAGGGATAACCCTAATAGGGGACCCACAAGTACAATTGGGGATATGGAGAGATAGGGAATATTATATAGAGAGATGTAGTTACAATCATTATAATTAAGGATTCTCTTAATGAATATAATGATTTTTCTCTCTCAGGATTTCACAGTGTGCTTGTTTATTCTCCATGATTTTTGGATTCATTGTGTTAAGGAGGGGTTTATTGATGTTTCGGACCTATGATATGTAGTCCATCTTCATGATAGGTAAGAATATGGATTGCGTATCGTAGGTATGAAACATCGATAAACCCCTCCTTAACACAATGAATCCAGAAATAATGGAGAATAAATATAAGGATTTATTATTTAATTCATCTCTATTATAACTTTAGGATTTATGTTTCACTCTCATATTTGGTGTACATTGGTTTATACTCTATTTTATTAAGCTATTTTATTTACAAAATCCGTAACATGCTTCTTGAAAAACCTCCCACAAAATGCATTGTTCTCCCATGGTCTAGTACTTATATGTATATGTTGATATAAACCTTCCTTCCCATTGTTGGTCTTACTAGAGCAATGGCGTATGCATCCTCTAATGAACCAATCTACATCTTCCTGAATTTGGCACAAGACACATATCTACAAGTTATTATTTGTTTTCTCAAAACCAAAATGGCCTCCAACATCAGAGTTATGGGCCTCTGTTATTAGTTTTTTCCTCTCACCTATATAGGTGTATAACACTTATATATCTTGTTGAGAAATGCATCTTGGAGATGATACTAAATCTTGCTGTCACTTTAATTGATTCTTCATGACTTTGGCCTTGTATCCATGAAATATCTTCATGAAATTGTAATCTTATGTTCTTTCCTCTTTGTATGAATCATGAGTGAAAGGATCCATGTGCACCAAATTAGCTAAATCACTGATATCTATTGAGATATGATTTTAAATCTATGAGGCATTAACCATAAAGATATGGTTTAACACATTATAAGTTGCAAAAAGATGGCATTTAGAGTAGAATATTTTTATTTCCTCTCATGGAAATCCCATATAAAACCTATGCGGCATTAACCGTTTAAAATATATGGGACATTAGCCATTTAAAATCTATGGTTCACTGACCATGAGATCCCTCCAGACGTTACATTATGGATCAATCGAACTAGATGGAAAAGTTTAGTGTCGGGTCATAATAGTTTAGTCCTACCTATTAAGTTTATAGAGAGATTTAGGATTGATCGCCAATTTGGTGTGTAACTTGTAGTTGTTTGCCTTGCATTGGAAATGCTATGCAACTATAAAACAAAAGTAGAACAGAACATGGAGTAGAATAGAACCTGCTCGAGCAGCAGATGCAGGGGTCTCGCTGCAGAAGGGTGAGATGTTTGGTTGAGAAGCAAATGCAGGGGATGGGCTTCCACAACGGAAGAATGAACAGGGAGAGGCAAGATGCCAATTTTAATTCACCAACATTTACGACAAAGTGACAAGTGCATACCGAGGAAACTGACATGTCATACTTAGTTGGAGATTGGAATGCTTGGAGTTTGAAATGCCAAAAATAGGTACAAAAGTTGAGAGTGGTGTAATGATCAAAGCATAATTATTGGACAAAAATTAATTACACTAAGGTATAGATTAATTACAATTTGCATTCCCTTGTTGCTACAATTCAACAAACTTGCAACATCTACCGGCTTGGTATAGAGGTAGACCATCATAAAAGAGAAATCCAATTTTTTTAGATATAGAGAAAATACACCAGGAATTTGAGAGGATGGAAGATGTATTGAACTATGAAATGCAGATGGGTGCTAATTCTCATGTAAAGAGAAAAGATTGGCATTCTATGTGTTGACACTAAGGTTTGAGAATGACTAAATCCAAAAAGTTTGCTAAAATGTCCAAAAAAGGAAGAAATTATCACAAAGGAGGTTGAAGAAAAGGTTGACAATTCAAAAACAAGAGGAAAAAACCCACTTATGCAAAGTCCGAAAGCAAATTTGTGAAAAGATTAAACCCCGATCAAGTTTCGGTGGCGGAGATGTCAACAATCCCGATCAACGGCCGATATTGCTTCCCGCATCGCCAAAGTGATCGGCGGCAAATAGATGTGGGCGGTAGCGGACTCAATACCGCCGGGACACGTGTCCAAACCTCATCCTTCCGCATATGTAATATAGCGGTAAAGGAAACCACCATAGCACCGGGAGGAACCACCAAATATGGAAGCGCGGTGGGGTCAGTACACGTGGCAGGGTGGGACCTGATACGTGGCAGATAGAGCAAGCGTGGCGGGGTCATATCACATGGCGTATACTTTGTAGCAATCGGAGGGCCGATATAAACCTTAGTCAAATCAACGGCCATTGTTTCATCCGCATCTAGGAAGGTGCACACTGGATATGGGGAAGAGCGGTCGCGGAGAATAAACCACTCGAACATGTGTCAGCAGGTGGCTGATCCGCGCAGAAAATAAACCCGAAAAGAAAACAGCGTTTTGATCGCGGATACCACCAGATGGAATAAAGGGAGGCGAGATCTGACGGTCCAAAACAAAGTCTCGAGATCAATGGTCAGATATGAACCGCATTCATAAAGGTGAAGGGAAGTTAATTCAAAAGTCATATAAAACAAAATAGGCTCCACATAACGGCATTCTGCATGTGTCACTATCCAGAAGAGCTCTGAAGACTGGTGGAGATCTGCGATTGCGACAGAAGGCGAAAGGCGGGTACATACAGGTAGGGTCGGGTTACCTGTCCTACTTTTTTAAACAGAATTTTGTTTAAAGAAATGTTTAAATGGAGACTGTGCACGATATAGACGTTTTTAAATCAAAAGAAGCCCTAGAGGATAGAGACGAAGACGTCTACGATACCCTAATTAGGTTTCCAATATCTGATATAAAAATTAGGTTGTGTGAATTGTTAAAGGAAGGGACAGACCCCCACAGAGTTCACCAGTCGTCTTTGATAGCCTTTTGCCCCGACCACATCCCTTCTTTCCCAGAATTCGTATCATGGTGTGTCGAAAATTACTCCCGGGAAGAGAAAGTCGTTCTAAACAACCAAAAGACCCAAGTCATTTGCGAATTAAAGCCAACAGAGTTAATTAAAGCCCTAGAAGTAGATTGTTCCCAAACCCTTGACCCTGAGGTTTTCTCTGAAGTCTCCGTTATTGAAAATTATCATCATGTTTCTCAAAATGATAGGGAAATGTTTTTGTCATCGTGTCTCAAGCCAGAGACCAACATTTCGGAGGTCCCATACCCTATAGATATCAAGATTTTTAATGAAAATACCCAGTTAGTTTTGACATTATTGGCCGTAGTTCTAGGTTTGGATACGGATTTGTATGTAACCGAGTTTCAATTGAGTTTATTGTACAAAATGAGTACAGTCCAGTCAGGGATTGGTGAAAATCAAATCCCTCGACTTAATTTTGAAGCATTTTTAACAGAAAAGATTCACGACCAGATGGTCAATTTTCCTACTCTCAGACATTTCAGGTTTCAGGCCTTTTTGATGAAAATGATTATGACAGCCAGTCAAGACGAGTTGCAGTTCCCAGAAATCATTTTCACGACTTTACTAGAAAATAACATGTTCAATTACACCAATTACATGCTTTCAGAGATTTATAGAATGATTTTTGGAAAAAATCTGCCTAGAGTACTACCGGAAATGCAGGCATCCATGCAATTGAGTACAGAATACGCAACAGGAGACTGGTTTTTGTCGAAAGACAGTACAGTAATCAGATTATATGGGTTCAGACATAAACCCTATGTGTTACCAGCTTTTCTTACTTTAAGGGTTTTTGCCTTGGAATTCTTAAGACAAAAGTTGATTGTGGAAGATAACAATTTTTTGGTTCACAGACAAGCTACAAACATTAAATACCCATTCACATTTGGTCCGTTCACAGTAAAGAATAAGAATGCTGTAGTGTATATAGAGAAGTTGTTGACGGATATGAATTTTGAGTCAGATACGGCTATGGAGTATGACCCGTTAAACATCATATCAAAACGAAGAACGGAGCATCGTATCAAGGCCCTGAACCATCAGATTGTTGAAGGAATGTCGGACAGAGCCAATTGGCTAGAATATAATGAAGAAATCATTCCGGATGCATCCGACAAAGAAATGGCATTGATTGACACAACAACAGGGACAGAAAGCGAAATAGATAGTGCATTGGTTGGATCTAAAAGACCCATACATGACATAATGATCATTGAAGATGAAGAAACAGAAAGACGTAAAAGATTGAAAATGAATGAACCACAAGAGTTAACAACAATTTCAGAAGAGGCTAAAACAGCTGAAAAAGAAATACCAGAGGTTACAGTTAAAGAGTACAACATTGAAGAAACCCCTGTAGAGGGTGATGTAAATAGACCCCAGAGTATCATGGATGTGTTTGATGAGCATAGTCGAAATAAACAGGAGTCCGCGAAACAAACCAGTCAATTGTTTCCGAAGGTTAGAAGTATATCTGAGACTGATGTAAGCTTATTTACTAGCAGAAATATCAGGGAAAATACCTTGAAATTTTCAGTTGTCACAAAAAATAAGATTTCAGAAATGAATTTAGATTTGTCTAAAATAAATGCCCCGGATAAAATTTTATTGCATAGACAAACTGGAGAAGTCATATATTCAGACTATTTGGGAGCCATATTAAGAGCATACAAGTTGAAAAGTTCAGTGGATAAATTGAACAATCAATTGAGACAAGAGAAGGCAGAGAATAAGTCTCGACAGCAACAGATTAAAAAATTGCAAGCAGATTTGATAAATAAAGAAGGAGATGCAGCAACCAAACTGCTCAAAGAGAAAGACGATACGATCCAAATGTTGAGAAAAAAATTAAAAATTCCAGACACTGTACTCATCCAAGGAGCAGAATTGACAATATTGGAAAAAGAAAAAGAAGAATTATCTAATGAAGTCAATGATGTTACTGCTAAAATGTTAAAGCTTTCTGATGAAAAAGATCGGTGGGAAAAAGAGAAAATCATTTTAGAAGAACAGTTGGCAGAAGCGAGGAAAAGATTAGCAAGAAGTGGTCAGCAACAAGTACAAACAGACACACAGGAAGATAAAACGGGAGTAGATGATATTTTACAGGCTATGTCCCAGGTAAGCTTAAGGGAAAATGAAATCAAAGAATTGAAGGTTGAAATACAGAAGCTGACAGAAGAGAATGAAATAAAAAATAAAGAAATAAAAACCTTGCAAACAAAGAATGAGGAATTAAGTAATAATAATAAAGGATTAGCAGCTCATGTGACAGGGCAAGCTGCTATGCAAGGTTGTAAACACCTGGTGTGGGACCAAATTATAAAAGAAGTTGAGAAACTAAGACCATATCTGGATTACATAAGAGTCAAAGAAAAGGTGGTCAAAGATGCCTTCAAAAGTTGCAGAGCCGTCAGGGAAAGCTTAAATAAAAAGCCAAAAGACGTAGCCCAGAAAGCAATAACATTTTTAAACAGTCTAACTGAAGCAGACCTGACAGCCATGAATATAACGAACAGAATTTCAGTCATCACATGGGCCAGAAGGATCTTGGGTAAATACTCGCATGTTGAGAATGTTGAAGCTAAAGCTGGAGCAATACGGGAAGAAGTAGTAAAGTTCAAAAAGCAATTTGAAAAATTAGTAAACAAAGGGTTCCCTACTTTTTGGAATGAAAACAATGAATTAATTCCTCCGAATGATTATAAGAGATTGCTGTTTGATATAAGGATGGATCACAGAAAGTTCCACCAGCTTGATCATATGCTTACAGGGAAAATTTTAATGGAGAAAATATCAGAGGATTTTGAAATTTTAAATATGGTAATCTCAACCTGTGGAAACCTTCTTCCTGTTTCTTATGCAAGTCATGTTGAAATGCGAGTCTTGGTGAAGGAAATGACCAACTATGACTTACCCGCGGCCGACCAGTGGACTTATGTGGAAAAATATGGAAGGACAAGATATTCTGTCCATTCATAGAGGCTTTCAAAACTCTCGCCAAGTGGCGAAAAGATGATATTCAAAATTTTTGCCAAGTTGCAAAAAGATACTTTTATTTTAAATTTGTAATATTATTTGGAGACAGTTATCTATTGCTCAAAGACAGTTATCTTTTAAGTTAAAATATTTTCAGTTATTAGTTAAAAGAAGCAGTAATGTCAAGCTTCTTCCAAATTTTGTATAAGAACAATGAGAGTCATTGTTGAGGGGGTTGGAAATTTTTTGAGAGACAGTGTATGTTTGGAGATCTATTTTTTGATAAATAAAAGCAGTACAATGAAAATACCCATCTTTTGAGACCAGAGATTCATGTGTTGATCAGCTTTACAGTCCGTTTTTTCTTTATCTTTATATGTGCATGTTCACTTCCTTTGTTATATCTTCCATTATGTTTTTCTTCTATATTTAAATGAATGTCTGAAATAATTCGAGATTCATACTGGTTATGCCTCGTTTTATATCATTTAAATATTCACTATTTTCTCCAAAGTTGACAATGGAGAAAAGTTGGAACTTATTATGGTGGAGGAAGGGTTGTTGCAGGTTATGTTATGGTTTTGATAATTGATGTCACTCAACCACATTTGATTGTGGAATATGTTGATGAAGGGGACACACATCCATGGAGGACTACAGATTTGAGGCACACCATAGGTAAATCAAACACCAAAGCATGTGTTAAGAATTATTCATAGTTTATTGAATGTTTTTTTGAGAAAATACTAAGTTTGTTATGTTTGTACAGGTGCAAATGTTTGTTCAACATTTTCTATTGGAGACAAAGTAGATCTTTTACAACATGGAGTGAAGGTGGGTGAGGGCTCCATATTCAATACAGAGCATAGTGTTTATAAATGTTTATAAATGACAAGCTTTAAATTCTAACCACTATGCATCCTTTCTTTTTTTTAGACTGAAACAGACTGTTGTGGAGATCCGGCTCGATTGCGATCTTGACCGTAGAGCTTAACAGATAAGCGAATAACATGGCAGTCCAGCAGATATTCCTTGTCATGGTCTTTTTTGTCTTAAGGGAGATTGCATATTGATTCTCTGTCATTAATAGATAAAATACTCCTGCCCAGGAGCACGGCCCTGTTTGCCTCAGCGTCAGCCTTTCTTTACAATCTTTCCATGAACCTTATTCTCATGTTGACATGTCCAAAAGTTATTCATCTAACGAGTTAAATGATGGTCTCTATGGGATAGGCTATTATGAATCTTTAGGAAATGTGAACTTAAAGAGATTCTTATTATTTTTCTATTGGACTGTTAGCTTTCCTTCTAGCGTAAATATGTGTTCTTATCCTAGAAGAAAATGCTTATGCTAGAAGGAGAGCTAGCAGTCGCTAGCTTTCCTTGATCTTGTGCCATGTGCTTATTTGAAAATAGAGTGCATGGCACAAGCTCAAGGTATAAGCTAGCAACCACCAATCGCCATGGACAAGATTTTTCTATTGGAAAGCTAGTGACTGCTTGCTTTCTTTCTAGCATAAGTATGTGTTATTATCCTAGAAGGAAATGCTTATGCTAGAAGGAAAGCTAGCAGTCGCTAGCTTTCCTTGATCTTGTGCCATGTGCTTATTTGAAAATAGAGTACATGATACAAGTTCAAAGTATAAGCTAGCAACCACCAATCACCAAGCCCAGGATTTTTCTATTGGAAAGCTAGCGACTGCTAGCTTTCCTTCTAACATAAGCATGTGTGTCATGCTAAAAGGAAATGCATTTGCTAGAAGGAAAGGTAGCATTCGTTAAAAATAGAGTACATGGCACAAGCTCAAGGTATAAGCTAACAACCACCAATCACCATGGACAGGGTTTTTGTATTGGAAAGCTAGCGACTGTTAGCTTTCCTTCCTGCATAAGCATGTGTGTTTATGATAGAAGGAAATTCTTATGCTACAAGGAAAGCTAGCAGTCGCCAGCTTTCTTTGATCTGTTGCCATGTTCTTATTTCAAAATAGAGCTCATGACACAAGCTCAAAGTATAATCTAGCAACCACCAATCACCATGGACAGGATTTTTGTATTGGAAAGCTAGCGACTGCTAGCTTTCCTTCTAGCATAAGTATGTGTTATTATCCTAGAAGGAAATGCTTATGCTAGGAGGAAAGCTAGCAGTCGCTAGCTTTCCTTGATCTTGTGCCATGTGTTTATTTCAAAATAGAGCAGATGGCGCAAGATGAAGGTATAAGCTAGCAACCACCAATCACCACGGACAATGTTATCAATTGGAAAGCTAACGACTGCTAGCTGTCCTTCATGGCTAGAGTTTTTCTATTAGAAAGCTAGCAATTGTTATCTTTCCTTCTAAGCATGTGTGCTTATGCTAGAAGGAAATGCTTATGCTAGAAAGAAAGCTAGCAGTCGCTAGCTTTCCTTTATCTTGTGCCATGTGCTCTATTTTGAAAGAAGAACACGGAACAAGATCAAGGAAAGCTAGCATAAGCATTTCCTTCTGGCATAACCACACATGTCATGTGCTCTATTTTGAAATAAGAACATGGCAACAGATCAAAGAAAGCTGGCGACTGCTAGCTTTCCTTGTAGCATAAGAATTTCCTTCTATCATAAACACATGCTTATGCAAGAAGAAAAGCTCAAGGTATAAGCTAGCAACCACCAATCACCATGCCCAGGGTTTATCTATTAGAAAGCTAGCGACTACTAGCTTTCATTTTAGCATAAATGTGTGTGCTTATGCTATAAGGAAATGCTTAGGCTAGAACGAACGCTAGTAGTCTCTAGCATTTCTTGATTTTGTGCCATGTGCTTATTTCAAAATAGAGTACATGGCAGAAGACCAAGGTATAACTTAGCAACCACCAATCACCATGCCTAGGGTTTTTCTTCTGGAAAGCTAATGAGTGCTAGCTTTTCTTCTAGCATAAGCATGTGTGCTTATGCTAGAAGGAAATGCTTATGCTAGAAGGAAAGCTAGTAGTCGCTAAGCTAGGAGTCGCTTATAATTCAAAAAACTTCTATTATGTATTAGTATACTAATAGTGGCTTGGGATTTTGTAGGACTCTAGTTCCATATAGATGTTATTCTTCACTAATCTACAATATAGGTTTAGAAGAAACCAAATAACTATTTTCGGGAGTACTTAAAATAGGGATGACTCCAATCAAGGATATTTGAATTTACTTTGAACAATTGATACAAAAAATAAATCTCAGTGAGACATGATTATACAAACTTCCATGATCAATCATGGTTGGATTCCAACCTACTTAATAACTACCTTCAATACTATTACAAGTTCCATGATTATACAAACTTGCATGATCGATCATGGCTGGATTCCAACCTACTTAATAACTACCTTCAATACTATTACAAGTTCTTAAGTATGGAAAATTTTTAGACATTTTTACAAGTTTTTCTAAGAATAGTTTTGTGTTTGTATTAAGATTATATACATTGATAACTAATCTTGTTTTGATTACGCTTTGTAGCTCCATCATAATTTATATGTAAAGTCCCTTTTGGCGGTGGGGACTAAATGGTGGGGAACAAGGTTTAATTTGCACAACAAAATGATGCCATACCCTTTTTAGCTATTACAAGTACATTATTTTTTTGTAGATTGTGTTTTGCCTAAAATATAAGAGCACACTTTACATGGTTTAACCTTAACTACAAATTATAATTCAACTGTGTGTTACAGAATTTGTAGGAGCGACAATGGAAAGTATAAATTTCACAAAAGGGGACTATGTTGACGTCCTGGTTAATGGTCAAGTTATTGGGCTAGGAAAGGTTGAATCTATAGAAGTTGGAACTTATTATGGTGGAGGAAGGGTTGTTGCAGGTTATGTTATGGTTTTGATAATTGATGTCACTCAACCACATTTGATTGTGGAATATGTTGATGAAGGGGAGACACATCCATGGAGGACTACAGATTTGAGGCACACCATAGGTAAATCAAACACCAAAGCATGTGTTAAGAATTATTCATAGTTTATTGAATGTTTTTTTGAGAAAATACTAAGTTTGTTATGTTTGGTGTACAGGTGCAAATGTTTGTTCAACATTTTCTATTGGAGACAAAGTAGATCTTTTACAACATGGAGTGAAGGTGGGTGAGGGCTCCATATTCAATACAGAGCTTGGGAATAAGGTTCATGGAAAGATTGTAAAGAAAGGATGCATAGTGGTTAGAATTGAGAAGGTGTTAGAAAATGATGCTCCTTTACCACATCCAACTGGATTTGAGGAAACACAAGGGGGTGCAATAGAATCTTATGAGATTTGGCCAGAAATAGATTTGAAACCTCATTGTGAAGATCAACCCATAAATATTCCACAAGATAGGGCTGCAAGTATAATTTTCACAAAAGGGGACTATGTTGACCTCCTGGTTAATGGTCAAGTTATTGGGCTAGGAAAGGTTGAATCTACAGAAGTTGGAACTTATTATGGTGGAGGAAGGGTTGTTGCAGGTTATGTTATGGTTTTGATAATTGATGTCACTCAACCACATTTGATTGTGGAATATGTTGAAGGGGACACACATCCATGGAGGACTACAGATTTGAGTCACACCATAGGTAAATAAAATACCAAAGCATGTGTTAAGAATTATTCATACTTTATTGAATGTTTTTTTGAGAAAATACTAAGTTTGTTATGTTTGGTGTACAGGTGCAAATGTTTGTTCAACATTTTCTATTGGAGACAAAGTAGATCTTTTACAACATGGAGTGAAGGTGGGTGAGGGCTCCATATTCAATACAGAGCTTGGGAATAAGGTTCATGGAAAGATTTTAAAGAAAGGATGCATAGTGGTTAGAATTGAGAAGGTGTTAAAAAATGATGCTCCTTTACCACATCCAACTGGATTTGAGGAAACACTAGGGGGTGCAATAGAATCTTATGAGATTTGGCCAGAAATAGATTTGAAACCTCATTGTGAAGATCAACCCATAAATATTCCACAAGATAGGGCTGCAAGTATAATTTTCACAAAAGGGGACTATGTTGACCTCCTAGTTAATGGTCAAGTTATTGGGCTAGGAAAGGTTGAATCTACAGAAGTTGGAACTTATTATGGTGGAGGAAGGGTTGTTGCAGGTTATGTTATGGTTTTGATAATTGATGTCACTCAACCACATTTGACTGTGGAATATGTTGATGAAGGGGACACACATCCATGGAGAACTACAGATTTGAGGCACACCATAGGTAAATCAAATACCAAAGCATGTGTTAAGAATTATTCATACTTTATTGAATGTTTTTTTGAGAAAATACTAAGTTTGTTATGTTTGGTGTACAGGTGCAAATGTTTGTTCAACATTTTCTATTGGAGACAAAGTAGATCTTTTACAACATGGAGTGAAGGTGGGTGAGGGCTCCATATTCAATACAGAGCTTGGGAATAAGGTTCATGGAAAGATTGTAAAGAAAGGATGCATAGTGGTTAGAATTGAGGTGGTGTTAAAAAATGATGCTCCTTTACCACATCCAACTGGATTTGAGGAAACACTAGGGGGTGCAATAGAATCTTATGAGATTTGGCCAGAAATAGATTTGAAACCTCATTGTGAAGATCAACCCATAAATATTCCACAAGATAGGGCTGCAAGTATAATTTTCACAAAAGGGGACTATGTTGACCTCCTGGTTAATGGTCAAGTTATTGGGCTAGGAAAGGTTGAATCTACAGAAGTTGGAACTTATTATGGTGGAGGAAGGGTTGTTGCAGGTTATGTTATGGTTTTGATAATTGATGTCACTCAACCACATTTGATTGTGGAATATGTTGATGAAGGGGACACACATCCATGGAGAACTACAGATTTGAGGCACACCATAGGTAAATCAAACACCAAAGCATGTGTTAAGAATTATTCATAGTTTATTGAATGTTTTTTTGAGAAAATACTAAGTTTGTTATGTTTGGTGTACAGGTGCAAATGTTTGTTCAACATTTTCTATTGGAGACAAAGTAGATCTTTTACAACATGGAGTGAAGGTGGGTGAGGGCTCCATATTCAATACAGAGCTTGGGAATAAGGTTCATGGAAAGATTGTAAAGAAAGGATGCATAGTGGTTAGAATTGAGAAGGTGTTAAAAAATGATGCTCCTTTACCACATCCAACTGGATTTGAGGAAACACTAGGGGGTGCAATAGAATCTTATGAGATTTGGCCAGAAATAGATTTGAAACCTCATTGTGAAGATCAACCCATAAATATTCCACAAGATAGGGTTGCAAGTATAATTTTCACAAAAGGGGACTATGTTGACCTCCTGGTTAATGGTCAAGTTATTGGGCTAGGAAAGGTTGAATCTACAGAAGTTGGAACTTATTATGGTGGAGGAAGGGTTGTTGCAGGTTATGTTATGGTTTTGATAATTGATGTCACTCAAACACATTTGATTGTGGAATATGTTGATGAAGGGGACACACATCCATGGAGAACTACAGATTTGAGGCACACCATAGGTAAATCAAACACCAAAGCATGTGTTAAGAATTATTCATAGTTTATTGAATGTTTTTTTGAGAAAATACTAAGTTTGTTATGTTTGGTGTACAGGTGCAAATGTTTGTTCAACATTTTCTATTGGAGACAAAGTAGATTTTTTACAACATGGAGTGAAGGTGGGTGAGGGCTCCATATTCAATACAGAGCTTGGGAATAAGGTTCATGGAAAGATTGTAAAGAAAGGATGCATAGTGGTTAGAATTGAGAAGGTGTTAAAAAATGATGCTCCTTTACCACATCCAACTGGATTTGAGGAAACACTAGGGGGTGCAATAGAATCTTATGAGATTTGGCCAGAAATAGATTTGAAACCTCATTGTGAAGATCAACCCATAAATATTCCACAAGATAGGGCTGCATTCACATGTACAAGGGTTTCTCTTACACATGGATGCATAGGAACAATTATGTGCATTGCCAAAGGAATGATAGTTAATGTCCATGAGGATGACATGGTTGTGGATGAAACACTAGGTGAAGATAACTTTGGTGTTTTTGTGGAAGAGATACATGGGTATTGTGAAAGATGCAAGATTGGGGATAAGTCTATACATGGATTGGTTAGATGGCCAATACATAAATTGGTGGACAACATAGGTGAGATGTTAAGGGTCAAGACAAAGTACAAAGAGCCACCCATGGAAATGCTGATATGGGATGTTATAGAGGATACAAGTCCTTTATACCAATGGGATGGGGATCTTTATAATCAAAAAGATCAAGATGTCAATGTTCTTAATGCATCGAGGCCATATAAAAAGATTAAACGAGCTATGACAAGAGAAAAAGTTGCAAAACGTCAAACCAAGATAGATAAAGAGAAAGAAGTCCGACTTTTGGCTGCAGATGAATGTTGTAAACAAGATTGTCTTCAACATGTGGATAGGAATGCCATTGCAAATGCTAGAAGGGATATGGAATGCAAAGAGAAAAATGGTATCAGGGAATTTGTATTGAATTCACTTGTTTCAAACACTATCATGTCAATGAGCCATGGCCATGGCCTACCTCCTATTACTAGAAAAGTAAAGGACATGAGATTTGATGGTAATGTTATTTGTAAGAAAGCATGGTACAAGATACATAAGATTCCTCAAAGCACCTTCTATAGCTACCAACATAATTTTGAACAAGGACATATGGAATCCATTCATGGTAACACCAATAGATGTAAAGCACGTGCACAAACTGTGGCGGCCATAGAAATACTGCATAAAATTGTAATGGACAATTCAGATTTTTCGCCAAACCAAACACGTCAAGTCGAAGCAGATGGAACTTCTTCTCCTCTAAGATTGTTGCCTTCAACTTACACACAAAGCTCTTTGTTAAAAGAGATCAATGTGGGTTTGGAAAAGCTCAATTGTCCATTAATATCACAACCAACAATGAGCAAGATTTGGAACACTCATTTTCGAGACGTGGCATTCTCAAAGAACACCAACTTCAGTAAATGTGGTGAATGTATTGTGTTGAAAGCACAAATGAAGTCAGCAACTACAAAAGAGTTGGAAGAAACGACACGCGCTAGATTGAACAAACATAACAAGATCGTTATGTGCGGAAGACATTGCTACTATGCCCACAGAATCATGTCAGAGAGGTTTCCAAAGGAGTATTTGAGTATTATCCATGATAAAATGGATAAAACAAAGACTTCAATTCCAAGGCTACGCGTCAAATCAAAATCTATTGTAGGAATAAACTTGGGTTTGTCATTGACAGGTATGCTAACACATGGGCATAAGACAGGAGGTTTTGGTCATTTCTCCCTACCATTTGTACATATGGGATCACAATTTACCATTACATCACTTGCTAAGTGCTTTAGGGACCTTGAAGACCCACATCTTGATATGTATGGTGATCTTCTTTATGAGAGTGGAAGTTCAAGAAGCCCACTTTCAAATGCATTACTTGACACCTCTATTTACTCAAAATGTAGAGTGTACAAGGATGAATTTTTATCTCATGGAAGATTAGAAAATCAAGATATCGATTTTAAACCTCTTCCTCCACATTTATTGTTACAATTGGATAATGCAGCAAGTGATAATAAAAACCGTTATCTTTTCATGTTTCTATTACTTCTCACTGCACTTGGTGTCTTCATCACTATTGAGGTTGGGTTCTTGCTCGTGGGACACACCCATGAAGACATAGACGGGACCTATGGGAGAATGTCTTCCAGCTTGAAAAGTAAAGATATATATTCTCTACCTGAGATGATGGATACATATCGCAAAATTGAAGAAAAAAGAGTGTTTCCACCTAAACTAATTGATAAGGTGTATGACTTCAAAAGCTTCCTTAATGGATACATCAAGGAAGGAAAAAATGCACTAGTTGGACATCTTAATGTTCAGTACTTCCAATTTCTTGTACTCAATGATGTTCCGGTATTAAGATATAAAGAATCCATAAGAGATGTTGAGTGGTCAGAACCAGTTGAGTTATGGAATACAGACGATGAAGGTCGATCTAAACTGCCCATAGGGAAGCCATCTTTCTTACATCCCAAAGAGAATGAAATCTATTTAAAAGAACTAAAAGAAGGAATAACATCATACATAAAAATGTGGAAAGACACAATGGGTGGTGAGGAATTGCCAATTGTTACACCAGAATGGAAAAATAAGGTAGAGTATTGGGAAAGAGTTCTTGATACTTTATATGAAGATTACAATGATCATGATTCATCTTCTGAGGATTTCTGGCCCAAGACAAGGCAAACTCCAGATGTTGGTCGTAATGCGCTTCATGCAATCTCAAATATTATGGATGGGGATTTTGATACTATGACAGGTGAACCCGTGTATGTTGGACCCAAGTGCAATAAGCCAAAGACAACATTCAACCCTATTAATGATGTTGAGAAAGGAAAGATGTTGCTAGTTAGATCAGGAAACGAGGAAGAAGGGGAGATGATTTGGATGGCAAAAGCCACCTCAAATATATTTCAAGATGATGAAAGTGATACTCTTCATGTTAAAGTTGATTGGTGGAAGCCCGGTTCAGGGAAATACAATGGAAAAGTATTAGAGGAATATTGGGTACCAAATCCTGATGACATAGAGCTTGGATCTATTCCAATTGATACCATAGTTTGGGCATGGATGGCTAAGAAAGAACATTGCAAGAAGGCCAAGATAAATAAACATGGTGTACATGCTGTCCTTGACCTACTTGAACGAATAACATGAGATTAGGTGGAGATGATTCATGGATGTAATTATGTTCTTTGGAGGACCAATTAATACATGAAGAAACATTTTTCAATTTTTCTTGTATATTGAATATTTTCTTCAAATTTATTTGGGGAGTTTTATATTATTTGGTACAAATATGAAAATTTTGTTTAAATTGCAATGTATTCATGTGACGATACATCATGCAAATTACATGACACCATGAAATATTAAACTTTCAATGATTTGTTTATATTAACATAACTTCTCCCATAACTTGGATAATCAAGTCCAATAATGCACTTAAAATCAATATCTTCTAGTTTTGGCCTATTAAAACTATACTGGAGTCAATTTGGCATATTAAAAATATATTGGAGTTAATTAGCATTGTTTTCAATGTAATACGTTCAAACACCAAACAATATCTAACATGGAAATTACAAATTCCAATGCTTTGTCTCGATCGACATAACTTCTCACTCCATCAAACTTGGATAATCAAGTTCAATAATACATTTAAAAGCATCATCTTCTAGATACGATCTATTAAAACGATAATGTTGGGCTAGCTAATTCGTATTCTTTTCAATATAATACATTCAAACACTTCATGAATGTATATTATAATAAAATAAATTAAACTGTACTAGTTTGTTTCTATTCCAATTCATAACAAAATTATTTATTTTGATCATTAAAAAACACGCCTTGACTTATTAAATATTTTCTTTTGACATCTGTAAAATGTTTCCAATAAAAATTACCAATAAAAGTTCATAATAATTTGATTTTGATTGTTTTTTCTTTTGACAGTAACATAGGGGTAGATTGTATTAGTGCCGGTATTGAGCAACCGAATGCTAATTACATAGAGTTCCCAGATACAGTACACCTCCATAGAAGTACAGCGAGCTTACAGAGATCGCCCAAAACTTGGCAGGGCTCCAGTACTCCCAAATGCCAGATTGTATTTAGCTATAACAGAGGAGAAAGGCGTATTATACTGCTGGAGCGATATTCATTTTTCCAGCTTAGCTTTCAGAGTGGTGACTTCAGCTTCAAGTGCTGCGATCCTATGGCCGAAGTTGCCATGAGTGTTCGCAGCATCCTTGAAACCAGTTCGCGTCTCATCTTTCATATCATCCATTTGTTCGGAGAAGTCTGCCCGGAGTTGCATGAGTTCTTTGTTCAACAGGTCCCAGGTTTGCTCTCCTGCCTTGGAGAGCGCCTCTAACTTTGCTTTCTGGTCATCGTGCTTTGCCCTCAGACGCCCCAGGGCAGTTTCCAGGGCTCCAATCCGTTCTTCCGCTGTGAATCCGGAGCTCGAAGAGCTGTTCGACGCCATCTAGTTCAGGAGCACACCGCGAACCTTGATCTGAGCTCGGACTTGACAGAGGGAACTCGAAATGCTTGATACCTTAAGCCTATTAGCAGAGCTCGCTGATAGAGAGGAATGAGTTCGACACAGGGGAGGAGCTCCTTTAAGAGCATACAGGGAGACTCCCGAGGGCGCAAGGACCTGTCTCTGAGCTGTGGTGCAGGGAATCTCTGCATTCGCATGAAAAACGTGTTTTGGGAAGCCAAAGAGCGTGCTGTGAGAAGATACAGGATCCCCTGCAGCTATGGGATGTCACATCGCTGACGCGAGCCATCTATGCTTAATATGCCTTGAGCCAGCTCGACCCCTTTGTTTGCTTCCATGTCTGCTTGCTTATTCAGCACCCGAAGCACATGGTAAAATCTGATTTTTTGGAAATGTTTGCTCACCTGAAGAATTCTTTGAAATATATGGCGCAGTTTGACATTCGGAGGGGTCTTCTTGGTTATGAGGGCTCTGATCAGAATCCTGGAGTCCCCAAAGACTGTTAAATTGCTAATTCCTTGATCACGCGCAATATTTAATCCTTGCCAAAGACTGCAGAATTCAGCAGTGTTATTCATAATAAAAATTCATAATAATTTGATTTTGATTGTTAAATGACACACAGATACTTATAAAAAAAATTGATTGTTAAATGCACTTTTAATAAGTTTAGTGGGTTTTCACTTTTGTATTTGTAAGAAACAAAAATGTACTTCAATGTTTCTATTCTAATTCATTGATTTCAAATGTAGTCCAGTAAAGCACTTACAAGCAACATATTATAGACTGTCCATACAAACTTTATTATGGGAATAGCTAATTAATGTTTTTTAATGTAATATGTTCAGACATTTCAAAAATAAATACTGGACATACAACATATTATAGACTTTGTCTATAAAAAATTTACTATGGGAGTAGCTAGTTAATGTTTTTTCAATGTAATATGTTCAAACATTTCAAAAATAAACGCTGGACACTTGCAATAACTAGAATGGGTTTTCCCTCTTTCTTCATGTATTTGAAAAAAAACCAATTGTACCATAAAATTTATATTCTAATTAATAATTTTTTTTGACCTTAATCGGTATACTTAGACTTTATCCAATACAATATTTTCTCTTGTTGGCTCTAAAATAGTGCCAACCACATATCATAATATATAGTAGTATTGAATAATGAATATTTCTTTAAATGTTAGATGATTATATTTATATTATAAAAAGGAATCTAGGCTTAACCAATCAACATAATCCAAAGTAATAATTGATAGTTAACAATGTCCAAAACATGTAGAAACTTGTGGGCTCATAATAATCCCATAAAATGAAGGGAATAAGTGAAGTGCCTAAGTATCTGTTGTGCTATATACTTGACAAAAATGTCCTCAGGCATACAATAGACAATACATATAAAGGGAAGAAAATAAAATAGAGTACGACCTAATTTTCGATGTTGTTGCTCGTAGATATGTTATTGATTATTTTTCTAGTCAATATTCTAAAGATTATTAGGGGTAGTGTCATCATCCACAAGTACAATATTACAATGACTACAGGAGCTAATACGTCTTCATGGTATTAGAGGTTTCACCTAATTCCTAGACATTTCCAGTTCTCGTTGTCTCTTGAAGTTGAGCAAAACCCCCCATGTTCTAGCCATCCATTATCAAGATTGAGAATTACTAAGTTATTATGCCAATACATAAAGTTGTTATAGTAACAAACACATTGACTGTTATGTCATTAAATAGCTTTCTAGGTCACTTCAAAATGGCGACAATCTCTTACTAATATGGTAATTCAACACATGCACAATATATGCTTTATCAAATTATAAATAAAATGGTTAATACTTTCAACATACAAATAATGCCATTAGATAAATTAATAGGAAAGAAATATTAATACAAATTACAAATTATAATAATAAAATAATGTAAAGAATCTAAGTTTAAGCATAGGAAGATATGCTTCAAATTAATATAAATTTGATTTTATATAGCTTATAATGATAATATTGTAAAAAAAATGGTGAATATATAGATTGAAAATGGTAAATTAATGATAATGATAATATTGTAATAATAATGTAGATTGATTTTATATATATTGTAAGGAATCTAAGATTAATATTCGGAAGATATGCTTCAACTTTATATAAATTTGATTTTATATAGCTTATATTGATAATATTATAAAAAAATGGTGAATATAAAGATTGAAATGAGTGAATTAAGTAATTTTTTGGTTTTTCATTTTTCGAAAACTCAATCTTGTTGAAGTTCTAAATTCTAGATCCCTTGTATAATTCCAAATTTAATGAAATATGTGTTGTGGGGCCTTGGCCTTGAGCTCCTCACCATGATTACATATCAGTATTTACATCATTTCCGATTTAATACGAAGGGGGCCAAAATGGGGACGTGACATACCCCTCCCATTACATTAGCACTGTCCTCATTGCTCATCAAAATTGAACAAAAATCGATATGCCACCCTCATGGCATCCTCCAGCTCCCATGTAGCCTCATCGGGACCGTAGTGCTTCCATTGCACCTTTACCTGTCCGATGGCTCGATTCCGGAGCAATGTTACCTTCTTGTCTAGGATGCGCAATGGATTGGTTTGAAATTCTCCCTCGAGTTCCACCTGGATCACATCCCAATTAATCACATGGTTAGGATCATGTACATATTTATTAAGCAAAGATACATGAAAAACGTTATGAGCTTTAGTGCTAGCAGGCAAGGCAAGTCTATATGCAACTGGCCCTATTCTTTCAAGCACTTCAAATGGCCCACAATATCTAGGTGATAGCTTGGCACAACTCCCAAGCTTCAAGGAACTCTTCCTTGATCTCACTCTAAGATATACATGATCCCCAACATTGAATTCCCTATGCATTCTATGTTTATCTGCATAGCTTTTGTGTCTATCTTGCGCTGCTTTTAAATTTTGCCGGATCCTTGCAACCTCTTGTTCCATTTCCTTAAGCAATTCTGGCCCAAGTACAATTCGGTTCACTGGATTGTCCCAAGTCACTGGTGTCCTACGCCTTCTGCCGTACAAAGCCTCATATGGAATCATTCCCAATGATTCTTGCTGCCCATTATTATATGCAAACTCTACCAGGTGCAGATAATCTTCCCACTTGGATGGCTTGTCCATTACATACATGCGGAGCATGTCTTCAAGCACCTGATTTACTCTTTCTGTTTGCCCATCTGTTTGAGGATGGTACGCGGTGCTAAAGTTCAACTGTGTACCCAAATCTACAAAGAGACCTTTCCAAAAATTGGAAGTGAACTTGATATCCCTGTCAGAAATTATTGCCTTAGGCAACCCATGTAATCTGAAAATTTTCTTCATGAAAATATCTGCAATGGCATCGGCTTTATGTGTGGACTTAACCGGTATGAAATGTGTTGCCTTTGTTAACTTGTCCACCACAACCATGATGGAATCATGTTGTCTCTTAGTCATTGGCAATCCTGTAATAAAATCCATGGAAATTATTTCCCATTTCCATTCTGGAATTGGCACTGGGTGCAATAAACCTGCTGGGTGTTGGTGTTCAACCTTCACCTACTGGCATTCCATGCACTTAGAAATGTATTCAACAACATCCTTCTTCATGCCTGGCCAGAAATAATATTTTCTTGCTGTAGCAATTGTTTTCTGATATCCCGGGTGACCAGAGTATGGAGCTTTATGGATCTCATCCATAACCATTCTCCTTAAATCTGCCGCATTTGGAATATAGACTCTATTCTTATAAGTAAGAAGTCCGCCTTCTTCCAAATGATATCCTTCATTCTTCTTGCCAAGGTCTTGCTGCTGCAATTTGTCCTTTATCTGCTCATACACTTCATCCTCAACCGTATGGTTAACAATCTGCTGCTTCAAATCTGGTTGGCAAGTACTAAGCGCTGCCACATACATTTCATGTACCTTCCTGCTAAGTGCATCAGCCACCTTGTTTTATTTCCCTTTTATGTGTTTGATCTCAAAATAAAATTCACACAAAAATTCCAACCATCTAGCTTGCCTAGCATTTAACATTGGCTGATCAAACAAGTATTTCAGTCCACAATGGTCTGTCCTTAACTCAAATTTTCTTCCCATTAAGTAATGCCTCCACATCTTTAAAGCATGTACTATGGCTGCAAGCTCTATATCATGAGTAGCGTAGTTGTTCTCATGATCCTTCAACTTTCTTGACTCATAGCATATCACGTGGTTGTCTTGCATAAGAACTCCTCCAAGTCCTTGATTGCATGCATCGGTACACACCACAAAGTCTTTTTCCGGGTCTGCAATCTTCAAAATTGGTGCACTTGTAAGAAGATTCTTCAACCGTTGAAAAATTTCCTCACATCTTGGTGACCATTCAAACTTTATCCCCTTCTTTTGCAAAGAAGTGATCGGGTTTGCAACCTTGGAAAATCCCTCGATAAACCTCCTGTAGTAACCAGCAAGGCCCATAAAAGATCTCACATCAGTCACATTCCTTGGAGTTGGCCAATTCATAATGGTTTCAATCTTCTCAGGGTCTACAGATATCCCTTCGTCGGAGATGATGTGACCCAAATAATGAATTCTATCTTTATAAAAGTCACATTTACTCAACTTTGCATACAGCTTATGCTCCCTTAATAATTGCATTGTCATTCTCAAATGTTCTTCATGTTCTTCTTCATTCTTAGAATAGATGAGAATGTCGTCTAGGAATACAAGAACAAACTTGTCCAAATATTTGCTAAAAAAATTATTCATGAGACACATGAATGTAGCTGGTGCATTTGTGAGACCGAATGGTACCACTACAAACTCATAGTGTCCATATCTTGTTCTAAAGGCTGTCTTATGAATATCTTCTTCTTTGATTCTTACCTGATGGTAACCAGACCTCAAGTCAATCTTTGAAAATACCTTTGGTCTTCTCATTTGGTCAAAAAGGTCATCAATTCGGGGCAATGGGTATTTGTTCTTCACCGTGACTTTGTTCAACTGCCTATAGGCAATACATAACCTGAGTGTTCCATCTTTCTTTTTCACAAATAGAACAGGTGCTCCCCACGGGGACACACTTGGCCTAATATATTTCTTTTCCAGCAACTCTTGTAATTGCATTTTCAATTCTAGCAATTCTGGTGTACTCATCCTGTACGGTGTCTTAGACACTGGTGCCGCTCCTGGCACAAGTTCAATTGTAAAGTCAATGTCTCTCTTTGGAGGGAGTCCTGGAATCTCATCAGGAAAAACATCCCTGAATTCTTGCAATACACGATAGTCCTCCAATTTAAGAGTTTCACTCTCTGCTGCCTCTAAAACGTGAGCTGCATATAGTTGACATCCCTTCCTACAGAACTTCTTCAGCTGCATGGCTGAAACCTGTCTAACAGAAGTCACCTTCGGAATGCCTCTTACAACCTTCGGGTTTCCTTCTTCGTCCACGCATTCAAATGTCTTATTGTAGTAGTCAAGTTTAACCCTGTGTGCTTCTAACCAATCCATTCAAATGAGAATATCATAGGAACCCAGTGGTAAAATATTCAGATCTGCATAAGTGAATAGCCCATCCATCTCTAATGGACATTTCTCTACTATTTCACTAACTTTTCTCTTGGTTCCAGTAGCTAGTTGAACTAACCATGATTTACTATGCTTTAATTTCTTGAAAGCACAAATCTCAACAATTCTAGGAGTGACATAACTGTGAGTAGATCCAGGATCAATCAAAATAGAAACAGATTGCTTAGCAATCTTACCTTCAACTTCAACCACAGTTGATTGATGATCTGCCTGGCGGTCTTCTAATGCTGCATAGATTCTAGGGATTGCTCTCGCCACTTGACCCACAGTTCCAGCTCCATGGATGTTGTGAACTTGATTTGCATTCCCATTTCGATGTGGACAGTTCCTAAGCATGTGGTCTCCTCCACAACCCCAACATTGAAGTGGTTCTCTTGGCTCCTTAGGATCTCTGGGCTTGTCTCCCATCATCCTAGTTTGCTTAGTCACAACCTGTGATGGTTGCCTTTGTTGATTCCGGAATTGAGGAGGCTTGAACACCTTCTTCCTTTGATCAAACTTTTCATTTTTTCTATCTTTCCATGCCTTATGGAATTCTGGTTTGCTTCTGTTCTGATCAAAGCAATACTTGGCCTTTCTTATGGCCTCCTCTAGAGTTCAAGGTTCATCAAACTCAATTCTATCTTTATATGACTGGGGCAGTCCACTTAGGAAACGCTGAATTTTCACCTTATCATCTCGAATATACTTGACATACCTCAGCAGCTCCAAGAACTTGTTTGCATATTCTTCCATGGTCGATTGTCCCAATCTCAGCTCATGGAACTCTTTGATCTTATCATCGTAGTACCTATCCGAGAGGTACTTCTGCTGGAAGTATTTCTTGAACTGCTTCCACACAATCTTCCTCTCATTGATCTTCTTCACTTGCCTGGTGTGTTCCCACCATATAGATGCTCTTCCATTCAAGTTGAAGATGGCTACCCTTGCCTTCATATTTTCGAGTAGTCTTGGACTTGGAAATACTTTCTCATTCCAAGAAGCCAAGCTTCAGCATCTTGACCAGACTTTACTTCTCCATCAAACGTAGGAGGTTTTGCCTTCTTAAATTCCCCATGTGAATTGTTCTTGTAGTGCTTCTTCCTCTTGCTCCTGTGAGATGAAGAACTTGAACCCTCATTGGATTCTTCAGAGTCAGATGATTCATTAGAAGAGATTTATGGAGTATATGTTCTATCTGTAGAAACTCTTCTTGGGCTACTGGCCCTCTTACGGGAATTTCTTCTAGAGCTACTCCCACCCCTTTCTAGATTTGATGTCTGATGCCTAGAGTTTATTTGCCTTTGGATGTCTGTTAAACTCTGCAGCATGGCTGCATTCAGCTGATTTTGTTCTTCTTGAGCTTTAATCATCCTTTCATTATCTTCCCTACAGCTTTTCAATTCCACCCTTAGGCTTCTCATGGTGGCTGCAACATCTGGAGGGGTCTCTTGATTTCTTCTCCCATTAGATTCTGTTTCAGCATTCTCAACCTATATGTTTTCTCCCATGGAATCTGTCTCAGGTTCATAGGGATCCTGTGCATCATTCATGATGTTCATTTTCTTTGCCCAACCAAGATCCAAAACTCTCTGACTGTATTATCTAGAGTGTTACCCTGCTGTAACTGTGACTCTCTGAAATGTGTTCATCAACACAATTGTTAGCTGCATTACATTCTCAAAATTCGCAAATTACATCATGCACATGGGAAAACATTATGTTGAAAATCATAGAATTCTCTTACAACCAACGACATACGAGGAGAAAACAAAAAGGGGGTCAAGGGGGCTTTCCCCCTTGTGGCTCGCCACTGCAGAGTGGGTCGAGGGCAGCACCCTCGTTTTTTTTTTTTTTTTTTTAGGAATCACGCCTCATCGGGCGGTTCGCTGAATCCTGCCGCAACAGGGAGTTCGCTGAATCCAACCGCGATGGGAGGTTCACCGATTACTCCCGCAACTGCGGGGCGGTTCACTATATGCTCCTACAACTGCGGGGTGGTTTGGCAACGGCTTCCGCAATTACAGGGTGCTTGGCGGAATGCTTCCGCAATTGCGGAGCAGTTCACCGAACGCTTCCGCAATTGCGGAGTAGTTCACCGAACGCTTCTGCAATGGCGGGGTGATTTGCCGAATGCTCCTCCGCAATTGCGGAGCCATTCGGCGAATGCTCCCGCAATTGCGGAGCCATTCGGTGAAGGCTTCCGCAATTTCGGAGCCGTTCGCGGAATGCTTCCGCCGTTGCACGGAATGCTTCCCCGGTTTCGGGTGATTTTTCGGAACGATTCGGCGAAGTCTTCCGCAGTTGCGGAATGATTCGCCAAAGTCTTCCGAAATTTCGGAAGAGAATTCCTTCCACAATTTCAAAAGAGAATTCTTTCCGAAAATATTTCCTTTCGACGTCGACACTTAGAAAATTTTTTCACTTACAAATTTGTTTTTTTCCTCCGCTGTTTCGGAGCGGTTCACTGAATTCTTCCGCAATTGCGGGAAGGTTCGCGGAACTCTTCCGCAACGGGAAGGTTCACCTAACTCTTCCACAACTGCGGGAAGGTTCACGGAACCTTTCCGAAGTTTCGGGATGACTTCCCGAAACGTCTTAAAACAAAAAAATTTCAAAAACAGACTTAAACCAAAATTTTTCAAAAACAGACTTAAACCAAAATTTTTCAAAAACTCATAAGACAACAATTTTCTTGTAATTGCTATCAGATTTGGCCCATAGAGTCCCAATGCTGCAACGCAGCTCTGATACCATTCTGTCACATCCCCTCCCATCCTAGCAGCTAGATGGAGAGGATCGTGAGGTTAACCCAGGCATCCAGCCCCATACATCTTACACAAGCATTCAAATTTAAAATGAGAAGATACATGTGAAAGTGCATAACAGACGTGATGCTAAACTGGGCGTCTATCCCCATAAAACTTTTAACCATAAGCATTCACATAATATAACAGAGACATATGGAAATGAATGATTTTAAGAAAATCACAGCGGAATATTAAGAATTGCACATCCATCATACATTTAAGATGTTCATCAATAAGTAATTGCAAGTTAATACACAAGAGAATACTCATCTTATGTGAAAGTAGTCCCACGCAACTGGCTATGCAACTGCAACGTTCCACCCAACCGTAGGCCAGTGTGCTCCTCAATTTCTCAGCACCACTGCCACCCCCGAGCTGGGCATGATCTCTATAAGGAACCAGGGAACAACAGACTCATTCATAGCCAAGCATACACCAAGATGAGCCAAGCCAATCTGCAATTGGGTTTATCAGGCTGCTAGGACATGGAAGGGAAGAATTGCTAAGCTAGTGAGTTCCAGCACAGAGCCAAGGATAACCTTGCAAGATCTATCTAGCTTGGAACCCACAATTCCTACACACCCAGCACAAGGAAGCATTCTTTTCACTGCTGTACAGTCCCTCAAGCCATACCTTCCCTATCTAGTGCTCTCAGGGTATGCATAGAAGAGTAACCAAAGACTTCCTGATCTTCTTGAGAGGTTGTCTCCCCACTAGGTTTATCAAGCCACTTCTGTCCACTACCACTCCAGAACTTCAGTTCACAGGTTCAAACCAAAAACGAGGATGCACACAACAACATAACACAATTATGGGGCAGGATAAACATTTTTACAGTGAGATGCATGAGATGGGGTTTCAGCTAACTCAGAAAAACGTGGGAACCCACAAAAACGAAAAGGGAAGTTGGGGAACAACCCAGGGAAGCCAAATCCGTTTTTAGAAAAACGTCCTTGGACATTCAGGGGCAAAAACGACCTCCATATAGTCCCCAAAATGTGGCCCTTCTCTCCCAAGCTATTGCATATGCAAAAACGAACTCCCAGGCATGGAAAAATGTAGGATTTGGATGAAAAACATGTAGGGAAAGACCCAGCTAGCTCCCACTGCGTGAATGAGTGAAGACTCTCTATTCAGAATGGCTTTGGGCACCATTTCGTGGGTGTTTTCTTGCCCAACAAGCAAAAACATGAATTTCCAGGTTGATGGCTTTCCCATGCATGAAATTGGCTGCCATACTTCTTCATTTCCAAGGCAATAACTGCCCCAACCAATCTTTGGAAGAATTAAATGATTGGGTGCATGAGATAAAATGGGTAGTTGGTGGTTTATGGGTTTCCCCATTGACACATGGATTAGCACCATTGGCCCAAGGGTTTGAATAATCTCCCTCCCTATTCCTTGTAGAATCATGCCCCATCTCTTTGTTGCATTGCATAGCTAGTTGTGGGTATTTTTCATTGAAAATTCGTATTTACATGATGTCTCATTTACATTGTGCCCATCTAGCACAAGAGTCATAAGCATCTAGTTTAATTACCGATACATAAACGCTAAATCAATGGTGGGGCCTTGGCCTTGAGCTCCTCACCATGATTAAATATCAGTATTTACATCATTTCCGATTTAATACAAAGGGGGCCAAAATGGGGACGTGACACTGATGTTTTCTCAACACATCCAATATAATCTTTAACGGTTGCAAGTAATTTGCTTTGTTCTTAATAAAAAATAGAATGCTATCAAAATAAATGACAACAAACTTAACAATATAAGGTCGAATCAAAATATTCATTAACCACATGAAGGTACCGTAACGTACCCATCTTGACCCTATGGCATTAAAATCGTAAATAATGTAATATTGTTATAAAATCATGGTGAGGAGCTCAAGGCCAAGGCCCCACCATCGATTTATTGACTCATATGGTTTACGTGCTAGCCATGCAAAATGGAATTGTGAATATCATGTAAATATGCATTTTAATAAAATAACCACAACTAGCTATGCAATGCAACAAGAGATGGGGGCACGATTTTACAAGGAATTGGGAGGGAAAACATTCAAACCCTTGAGCTAATCAAGTCAAGCCAAGTGTCAACGAGAGGACCCATCAAACCCTCAACTACCCATGTTAACTTTTGTACTCAATCATTCATTTCTCCGAAGAGTTGGTTGAGGTAGTTAATGCCTTGGGGAATGGAAGGTATGGCTGTCCAAATTCGGGTATGGGAAAGCCACCCTTCATTGGAAATCACATTTTTCTTCTTGGGAAAGAAAAGAGCCATGAATTGCTCCCCAAGCCATTATCCATCAACCAGTTTCTCTCCCTCATGAGTTTGGAGCCACCTGGGCATTTTCCTCCATGGTTTTCCTATGTTTTCCTTCATTCTCAGCTGAGAGAAGGGCGTTTTTGTGTTGTATACCAGTGGGGAAAAAGGGGAAATGATTTGGGGTTCCATAGAGACTGTTTTGGCTATTAAATGCTTAGATAGTTTGGGAGAAATTGTTTTCCTCCCTGTGAATGTTTTTCCCCATCCCATAATTCGTTTTGGCTGGAAACGATTTGGGGAAATCCCATTGCCATCCTGTTGGTAAATCCATTGTTTTGGCTTGAGCTTGAATGTCTCCTTTTTCTTGTAAGAATCATACCCAACTCGGGGGTGGTAGTTGTGTTGAGAGAATTGATGAACACAACTGGCCTATGGTTGGGTGGAACGTTGCAGTTACATAGCTAGTTTTTTGGGACAATTGCACAATGAAGACAAGTGTTTTTATGTCTATGTATTTACTTCTACAATGTCTAAATTGATGACTACTTTTGATATGCTGTATGCATATGATATGTGTGTGGATGAGTTTTAATTCCGCTATGCATATTTGCTTAATTTGCATCTGCACACCTTTGAATTTATGTGTATGAATCTAATGAAATGTATGAATTTTATGAAAAGCCCCAGATATTAGTATCATGTTCCCTTCTTGTAATTGGGTCCGCGGGAGGGGACGTTACAGGTACTAGGTTCACTGGGAAGCCTGAATAGAATCACCATCCATTCATATAGTCCATCCCTAGTCTTGAAAGTAGTTTTCTATTCATCCCCTTCGTGTATCCGGATTTGGTGGTATCCACTTCACAAATCAATTTCATTAAAATAATTAGCACCGGCTAGCACATCCATCATGTCGTCCAAGTGCGGTATAGGAAACCAATATTTGATGGTAATTTTATTGATGCTTTGCTATCTATGCACATCTTCCACGTATTATCTGTTTTTGGAGCCAACAATGCTAGTACAACATGGGGACTCATGCTTTCTCTTACCATACCTTTATTTATAAGCTCCGTTACTTGTCGGTTGAGATATGCATGTTGCGTAGGAATCATCCTATAGGCTTCTTGATTAGGTAAAGATGATCATGGGATTAGATCAATGCGATGTTGAATATCCCTCTTTGGTGGAAGACTAGGTAGTTTATTAGGGATAACATCAACATATTCTTTTAGTACCTTGGCCATTTCAGTAGGTATTGGTATGTCTTCCTTGGTTCCTTTTTACACTATTAATCCATGGAAGAATTCACTTTTCTTCATTTCCTTAACAAGCTCTCTTTTTGAAAACATATTCTCAGCTTTCCCTTGCTCCTTACGAGGCCTTACGGGGAAATAACACAACTTTTGATCCATCCTTTCGAAAGGTGTAGGTATTCTTTTCTTCATCATGCATGATTTTTTTGTCATATCGCTAAGGCCTCCCCAATAATAGACGACATGCATCCATTAGAATGACATCACACCATACTTCATCTTTATAAGTCTTGCCAATGTAAAACTTTATCAAACATATTTTATTTATGGTCACTTCATTCCCTTTTCTAAACCATGCAATTCGGTAAGGATGGGGATTTGTTTCACATTGTAATTCCAACTTATATACCATCTCTTTGGAAACCATATCCTCGCAATTGCCACTATCAACAATAACTTGACATAACTTTCCACTGGAAGTGCACCTGGTTCGAAAAATATTTGTCCACGGACACAAATCTTCATCATTTCTACGCTGTCTTTTTTCTTTCTTGGGAATCACCATTGACCTTCGTATCATGAGATTCCTCCAATTTCGGGCGGGACTTTAGATTCAACTCCTTCTTCTTCATTCTAATATTGGACCAAGTTAAAACTAGGTTGTTGTCCTTGATTCGGCTCTTGCATGTTATAACTTGGGGATTCAAATGCTCAATGACCGTCTACACCACACCTAAAACACATATAAGGTCTTCCTCTTCCATCATCGTAACCTCTACCCCTCTGAAATCCTCTTCCTCATAGTTTATACAAGTTATCTTGTTGAGTATATTCTACTTTCTAAGATCCTTGGGATGATTTTCCTATGCCATAGTTAAAACCACCCCATGAGGAAGACATTGTACCCCTCCTTGCCCCTCTATTCCTTTGAGCAAGTCATCGGTTTTGTTTTTCCTTGGCCTTTAAGGATAATTGGTATGCCTATTCCACACTATGAACCCTCTGCATGCTCAATTCATATTGAATAGAAAATTTCAAACAATTCACATACCTTGCAACTAGTTACTCATTAGTGTCCTGGTGATCCACATGGATGTAGAACTGATAAAAATCATGCGTGAGTTCCTCCACGTGACAGGTTTTGCTTCAAGTTATGAAATCTACAAAAGAGGGTCTGTGCATAGTCCAAAGGAAAAAAGAATCTTGCAATTTATTCTCCGTCTTATTAAAGGTCCTAATTTTGTCTTTCCCTTTTTTGTTTTTTCTTTATGCACATGATCCCACCAGATCATGGTGCGACCCTTCAAATTGGTGCATGAAAATTTCACCATATTTTCCTCTATCATATGCTTCAAGGACTAAGGGACTATTAACCCCAAGGTGTAGGTATTCATCCAATCTATTAACCACAACTTGAGGTTAATTATGAACTTAAGGCATTAATTAGTTACGAAGTTTAATTTTATTTTTATCCTAAGTTTGAAATGCACTTAGTAGAAGTAATTTTCATTAATTAGATATTTTTATTTTGGAATAAAGTGGATAATGCTTGATAAGTGTGCCTTAGAGGATAAGGTTGACTAAGAGGTAACTTGAAACAGAAGAAAAGATAAAGTAGTCAAAGCAAGGAAAGTAGGAAAATGAGAAGAAAGCGTAATAAAGCAGAAAAGCAGGGCAAAGCAGAAAAGAAGGACAAAAGTAGGACAAAGCAGAAAAGCAGGATAAGGTAGAAAAGTAGGAAAAAGAAAGACAAAGCAAAAAAGCAGGATAAGGAAGAAAAAGAAGAAAAAGAAGAACAAAGAGGAAAAGAAGAATAAGGTAGAAAAGTGGGAAAAAGCAAGATATAAAAGAAAAAGCCAAATAAAGAAAAATCTAAAGAAAAAGAAAAAGCAGAAAGTAAAAGCAAAAGCAGAAAGCAAAGAAGAAAGCAAGGAAACATCTAAAGCAGAAAGCAAAGCAACCTTATCCACTCCATGAGGGAACATTATCCTATATTACTTGTGCAACAAGTCACCTCAATATATAAAGTAAGGATTACAACTCCATTTCACATATTTTGATCATTTATGATTTGAATTGAGTGCAATTTTGCCTCTTTGACCTGGGATATGTGCCCCTAGTCTTAGCTAGGATATGTGCCCTATGCTTCTACTGAAAGGTTGATGACATCCAATCTTCATCACTGATTCTAATGCAGGTCCTAAAGCCTGTCTAAATTCAGTATCAGATATATTTGAAAAATTCAAGCCATTTAGAAGTGGTTCCTATTATCAATCCAATCAAAGAAAGATCTTGGGGAAGTTTTGATCAGAGGAGGAGATACAGTTGTTTGATTTTTCCCCAAGGATTATCCTATGAGCTTAGTGCACCTTTCAAGAGCATCCTTCTGCTCCATCTTCATCATCATAGCATATCCAGTGGAGGATCCTTCTATTCCTTCTGTTTAGAAGACATCCACATTCATGTATTGTGAGATTTATTGTATTTGAGGTTCATTGAGAAAACTGAGGTTGTAATGCTATATGTTGATGCATAAAACTCTTCAAATTGGTTATTATTTCTACTATATTCCATATTAATTCATTATGTGCTTCAAATGATAAATTCAAGAGTATTTAAGGTTTATTGCATCTAGATCTCTCAACACTAGCTCATGGAGCAATTTTAATTGACTAGTTCTCCAACAATTGTAATATTCATATATCTGTGGAACCATTTTACTTTTTGAAGGTTTTTTTAGGTTTTTAATGGTTTGTAGAATCCATCCCAATTCCAAAATCATATATTCGAGATCCTTATAGGTTGATTGTGTATGCATATTTCAAGAGTAGCTCGTTGGGCATGAATTCATGACTAGTTTTGCAATAACTTTAATGAAATAGAATATGGTTATCTATTTTATGTTCTGAAAGTCATTACAAGTACTTAAGACATTAATGAATCCAAACCAAGCCTCAAAATGAGTTTTCATGACCGTCTCTTCCTTCTTGGAAGAGCCTGGAAACAAAGTAGTTGAGTAGTCCATCTTAGCGCTCTTTCTCCCCTTAACTCCAAACACTGCCAGAACCTCCCAAAACCTCTGTAAAACTTGTCCAACAGTATATTAGGAATTATTACCTATTATCCACCTATGTTTGATACCAAGTCTAAGTGAAAGAGTTTAGTAGACATATGTTGGCGTGACTAGGAAACCTTGGAGTAGACTTCATCTTGGCTAATGTTCGAAACATAAATGGCCTCAATACATTGTTCTTAGAACTCAAAAGTTCCATTTATGTTGTTTCCATTTCTTCTACACAATCCATAGTACATTTGGAATATCCAAAAGTGTCCATGAATCAAGATCTGTGTGCGTTAATCATTGACGAAGACTAGTTTCTGTTGTCCAATTTTTTGATTTTTAAAGTTGAATTTGAGTTGATATCCTATGAGATCATATCAGGGATATTACACTATGATATCTATAGGATATGTAGAGTTGAATACAATTAAAATGAATCTAAATATATGCAAAATATTTGTAAATAGATTTGTGTCACTAAATATTGACAACAATGCAACTTGATTATACATTTTAGGGGACATTATCACATAATCATAATATATGTGGAAGGATTCTTACTACATTAGATTGGTAGAGTTAACTCAAATAAAAGGCGAGGAAACTGCAACAATTAATTGATAAAATTCTCGATATATTAGAACACAAAATATTTTGATTGATCGCAGGCCACTTCGAGGGGGCAACTTCCTTTGAGCAAGCTCAATACAAATAACTTCTTTGTGCTTTCATTGGCCTAAAAACGTACTTATATACTAAGTCTGTTCCAATACCATGGATCAATACCATGGAACATATAATACTACGGGACGACTTACAAAGCATATGCGTCCAATACTATGGATCAATACCATGGAACAAATAATACTATGGGATAATACAAACTAAGGATCAATACAATAAAACATATAATACTACGGGACGACTTACAAAGCATATGTGTCCAATAACAATATACTAACAAAGTAAAGAAAACGGTTGACACAGGTTCCTAACATCCCCTCCCCCTTAGAAAAAGCTTTGTCCTCAAAGCTTTAGATGTGGAAATTGATGTTGAATCTGAAGGAGTGGATCCCATGTAGCATCCTCTAGTTGCATTCTGTGGCACTGAATTAATACCCCTATTGAGGATGGACTCCTGCTCCAAAATGATGGATCCTTCATTATCCAAGTTTGGTAAAATAGTTGGTCCTCTAATGTTGGTGCCAAGAACTTTCGTCAGACAAGAGACATGAAATACTGGATGAATGCAGGAAGAAGGAGGAAGTTCCAATTTATAAGCAATGAACCCAATATTTTGAAGAACCTTATAGGGAACATAGAACTTTGGAGCGAGCTTATGACGCCCTTTGAGTTTCAGGGAGGATTGCTTGGAAGGATGTAGACAAAGAAAAACCATATCACCTTATTGAAAAGTGCTCTCAGAATGGTGCTGATCGGTTTGTTGTTGCATTTGAATTCTTTCCATGTGAACATTGTCCTGCAAAATGCGAAGGATCTGATCACAGTTTTGAAGAACCGAGTCAATTTCTTGAACTGGTGAATTGCTAAGGGTGTATGGAAGAAGAACTGGCGGTGCCTCACTATAGATTGCTTCATATGGAGTCATTTTAGATGCGATATGGTACCATTGGATCCCTTAAATGAAATCCATAGAAATATATGTCCAAATCCGTGTAGGGACGGGAAAGGGTTCTAGCAATATCTGAAGGAGTGTCATTTCAACCTTGTTGACCTGGAAAGTATCGCATTCATCCACAATCTGTTGAATTGTCATTTTCATTCCCTGCCAAAAGAGGCTACAATGTGCCCACTCATAGGTTGTGAGGAACCCAGAGTTCCCTGTCGATGGAGAAGCATGGAGTTCATAGAAGACATAAACTTGTTGAACAATTTGGAACATGCATAGAAATAGCTGAAAGAGAAACTTGGTCATCAAATGTGCGAGAAAGAGCATCCACCACCAGATTGTCCTTACCCTTCTTGTAAGTGATCTCATAGGCATAAACCGTGATTTTGCTAACCCATTTCAGTTGTGCTGGGAAGGAGTCTCGTTGTTCCAGGAAATTTTTCAGACTCTGGTGAACAGTATTGATGAATAAATAATTCCCTAATAGGTATGGCTGCCACTTCTGTACTACATGCAAAATAGCCATCATTTCTTTCATAGATGTAGAGGCGGATAAATTCTTATCAGAAAGGTCTCTTGAAGGTGGCAATCCCACTGGTCTAGCAAAGACACCTGCATATCTATCCAAAATATGTTGTAGAGCCAAGGGAGTACTGGAGACCTTTGATGGGTGCATCTAAATGGAATGGAGCTGAGCAATGACACCATGTGAATTCTTCTTAAGGATCTTTTCTAAGAGATGTGAACTGATGATGTGAAGAGACCCTAGTTGTAAGCCTGTAAACGTGTGTTTTTCCCCATTGACTGGAAACTACATCCAAAGTTCAGAAAAATCCCATAAGATGCGGCCAAGTGTGCGTAACCATTGAGCTCCCAAAACCACATCACATCCACCTAAGGACAAGGAAAACATGTCAGAGCACATGTTATAATCTTCCATAGAGATATGCATATTGCGACACTTCCCCTGGCAAGGTAAGATGCCCCCATTGGAAATCATGACTTCAAAGTTGGAGCAAGGATGCATAAAATAATCATCCTGTTTGGTGATCCGAGGTTCAATGAAGTTATGAGTGCTACCAGAATCAATGAGTATTGGAGAGGGATTGTCTTGAAGTATGTGACGTCCCCATTTTTATCCCCTTCGCATTAAATCGTAAATGATGTAAATATTGTTATTTAATCATGGTGAGGAGCTCAAGGCCAAGGCCCCACCAATGATTTAGCGTTTTATGTATCGGCAATTAAAAATAGATGCCTATGGTTCTTGTGCTAGATAGGCACAATGTAAATTAAGACATCATGTAAATACGAATTTTAATGAAAAACCCACAACTAGCTATGCAATGCAACAAAGAGATGGAGGCATGATTCTACAAGGATAGGGAGGGAAATTATTCAAACCCTTGAGCCAATGGTGTTAATCCATGTGTCAAGGAGAAAACCCATAAACCACCAACTACCCATTTTGGGTTATGCACCCAATCATTTAATTCTTCCAAGAGTTGGTTGAGGCAGTTAATGCCTTGGGAATGGAGAGGTATGGAAGCCAATTTCGTGCATGGGCAAGCCATCAACCTGGGAATTCGTATTTTTGCTTATTGGGCAAGAAAACACCCACGAAATGGTGCCCAAAGCCATTCTCAACCCATAGTCTTTCCTCTCTCACGCAGTCTGAACTACTAGGTCTTTCCCCATCACGTTTTTCACCATTTTTCCTGCATTTTCCATGCCTGGGAGTTCGTTTTTGCATATACAGCAGCTGGGAGAGAAGGGCCATGATTTGGGACTGTGATGGAGATCGTTTTTACCCCAAAATACCCATGGGCGTTTTTCTGAAAATGGTTTTGCTCACCAGGGTTGAATCCCCAATTGCCATTTCGTTTTTGGGTTTCCCACGTTTTTCTGAAGCTAATGAAAACCCCATCTTTGGGCATCTCACTGTAAAAACGTTTCTTCATGACCAGCACTTATACTTCTGCTGTTATGTGCATCCCTGTTTTGGTTTGAACCTATGAGCAAAAGATTTGGAGTGGTAGTGGACAGAATTGGCTTGATAAACCTAGTGGGGAGAATAACCTCTCAAGAAGATCAAGAGGGCTGGCTACTCTTCTATACACACCTGGGACACTCTAGAATTGGAAGGTATGGCCTGAGGGATTGTGAATTGGTGAAGGGAATACTTGCTTGAGTGGGGTGTGTAGGCATTGTGGGTGCCAAGCTAAATAGATCTTGTAGAGGTATCCATAGCTTTGTGGTTGAGCTCACTAGCTTAGCAATTCTTCCTTTCCATTTCCTAGCAGCCTGATAAAACCGATTGTAGATTAGCTTGGCTCATTTTGGTGTATGCTTGGCTATGTGTGAGTCTATTGTTCCCTGGTTCCTTGTAGAAATCATGCCCAGCTCGGGGGTGGCAGTTGTATCAAGAGGTTGATAAGCACAACTGGCCTATGGTTGGGTGGAACATTGCAGTTGCATAGCCAGTTGCTTGGGACTACTCTGTTATAAGATAAGTACTCTCTTGTGTTAAATTTGCAATTATTTATCTTATGAATATCTTGAATGTATGATGGATGTGTAATTGAAATTACTTCCGTTGTGTTTTCTTATAATTATACATTTCCATGTCTTTTATATTATGTGAATGCTTATTTTAATAAGTTCATGGGGCTAGATGCCCGATTTTAGCATCACGATCCTCTCCATTGCACTAATATGATGGGAGGGGACGTGAAAAAGTAACCCTCGATCCACATTTTTTGTGGGGTGGTGACTCTGGCTAAAGCATGGAGAGATATCTATGGGTGGTCATTCGGAGACAGAGGGCCAACAGGCAGCTGCTGAATGTTGACCTGATCATTTATTGTATCTGGAGCTTCTTCACCAAGTTCAGAGGCAGAAGGAGAATCCACATCCAAGAGATAGAGTTGTTTCTCAACACATCTATGTCCCTGAGTGAATTTCTTATCACAATTATAACAAAGCCCTTTTTTTGTATGTTCCCGCATCTCTACTTCAAAGAAATGATTGATAGGATTTGTTCAAGGAGCTGGCGTGATGGGAGGTCATTGAGAAACCATATTTATGAATGGAACAAAAGTGGATCTGGAGCGATGTTGGGCTATGATCTTGTCCTCTGCCAACTTAGACAACCCTAGGACTTCCATCATTGTGTTGGGAAAAAACATTTTAACCTCTGAGCGGATTTCATCCTTGAGACCACTGATAAAACAACTCCTGTAGAATTCATCAGACAATCCTTCTGTGTGATTGACTAGTTTCTCAAATTATTTATGATACTCTCTCACAGTGCCAATTTGGCGAAGTTTAGTGAGTGCTCCTGTGAAGTCATGAAAATGACTAGGACCAAATCGTTGCAAAAGGAGTTGGAAAAAATCTGTCCATTTTGGCTCGTCATGAGCCTTGATGTATTAACGGTACCATTGAAGGGATTAATGTTCCAAATGAAAGGATGGAAGTGGAACTTTTTGGACATCAAAAGTATTATGCAGACTGAAATATTGTTATGCTCGATATATCCATCCAGTTGGATCAGTACCATTCAAGCGAGGAAAATCAAGCTTCGGCCCACGAAAATTGCTAACAGAAGAGAACCCAGTGGCAGCAGAAGATTCTGGTGGTCAGTTATTGTTCTTCATTGAATGCTGAAGATGGAGGCTGAGAAATTTTCCATTCAGATCTTGGAGTTTAGTTTTGAGGGATGCAAGTTCTTCCTCCATGATTTGTGCTCCTGCGCTGGTGACAACCATAACCAAGATTTTTTTTTGTGAATGGGTGGAAAAACAAAAAGATAAGCTTCTTTAGTAAAGGGAAATTTGGATTTGGGAAAAGATATGATGGGTAATTGAGGCTTGACTAGGTTTTGGACACTTTCTAATGGACAGGGAAGCAGAAAATGTTGATTTCAGAAGCGGGGTGAAAGAATGGGAAAATTTGTCAAAGATAGACGAAGAAGAAGAATTAAGAAATGAACATTGTGACAAAAGTTGAAGGCGATTGGGTGAAAATAGAAGAAGTTATGGCAAAACATTAAAAATAGACAATTATGGGATTTATGGCTTCGGGAAGTGGAATTTGGGATAGGGTCCGCAGGAATGAAATATGCAGAATGGGATTGCAGGGGTGTCAGTGAAGTTTCAAGGGAAATGTGGTTAAAACAAAGAATATATGGATCTGCAATGGTGCGGAAGTGATCGACAACAGTTTTGGACAGATGTAATCTATGATTTATCAACTAGAAATAGATATGGACCCTCGGTATGTGCGGCTTCCTAAAGGTTCAGGGGATTCACTCGGCCACCAATGTTGTCTAACGACTTGCATATTGGGGTAGCACCCCTCACTTCACAACTCAGGTAAAACTGATAACCGCTTTGCCACAAACGATAGCTGTTGGTTTACCTCATGGGTGGGAACTAGTCAATCAGGTGGGGTCATTTCCCTTTTCATTGGAAGGTCCTCTCAATGGTCCATCTACTTCGGGGTTCCTGTGGTACTCCTCACAATGAGTTTTAGGGATAATGACCAAGTACTTCCCACAGTTAAGTGGATAGGGATGATTCCCAGATCTGAACCTGCAATCGATAAGAACAAATACATGTGAAAAAAAATTTGCAGAAATTCCACCCAACGAGCCCCAGAAATTGCTCCGATACCAGATGTGAGGAACTTGCAACAATTAATTGATAAAATGCATGATATATTAGAACATGAAATATTTTTATTGATCATAGGCCACTTCGAGGGGGCAACCTCTTTTGAGAAAGCTCAATACAAATAACTTCTCGGTTCCTTCATTGTCCTCAACACGTACTTATATACTAAGTCTATGTGCCAATACTATGGATCAATACCATGGAATGTATAATACTACATGACGACTTACAAAGCATATGCGTCCAATACTATGGATCAATACCATAGAACAGATAATACTATGGGCTAATACAAACTAAGTATCACTACCATGGAACATATAGTACTACGGGATGACTTACAAAGCATATGCATCCAAGAACAATATACTAACAAAGTAAAGAGAAGGGTTGACACAGGTTCCTAACATAACGCATGTGTGCTCCACTTGACAATGTCATAGTTTGTCATTTTTTTTTATACATATGCCTACATCATGGATCCTTTTTTATTTCCTATATCTACTTTTCCTCAGCGAATACACTATTTCCATCTCTATTTTGCAAAGATTCCAATCAAAATCATACAAGGTATTTTGGATTATTTTGACAAAGCTTTCTTGATTATAGGTAGTCTTAAGGAAATTCTTATTTTGCATCCATGATATACTACAAGTGTTTTGGGGAAGGTTTACATGGGAACACTATCCATGAGCTCACGACCAAGGAATTTCCAAAGTTGACCCCTTGGTGTAGAAATTGCACTATCTCTTATTGAGGGAAACCCTAGTTTCTGAAATCATTGAAAAGGATGAGCTCTAGGACATGGACTTAAGGGAGATGGGCACCCATAACATTATTTCGATGTCTTGATTCCAACAGATTTGATGGTTTGTTGATCTAAGCCACAATCATTCCAGTTACAACTTTCCTCCTATAGGATTTCAAGGACACATGTTGAATTTATGTCAGGGGCATAGGATCCAAACCGAGCAACAAATTAAATTCCATGAGATCCTGCAAGTGTGTTTGGGTAGGTTTGACATGGGAAATCTAGCCACAAGATCAAGGCTAATAAATTTACAAAGTTGACCCCTTAGTGTAGAAATTGCACTATCTCTTACTGAGAGAAACCCTAGTTTCTAAAATCGTTGAAAAGGACAAGCTCTAGGCCATGGAACCAGGGGAGAGGGGAACCCCTAGCATTATTTCAACATACTAATTCCAATGGAGTCAATGGCTCATCGATCTGAGCCAATATCATTGTTTTATTCCCAGTTGCAAGTCGCCTCCTAGAGGCTTTTAGGGACATATGTTGAATTTGTGTCGGGGCAATAGGATTCACACCAGAAAGAGAAATTGAGTTCTGTGAGATCTTGCAAGTGTGTTTAAGTAGGTTTCATGTGGGAATGCTATCCATGAGCTCATGGTCAAGGAATTTCCTAAGTTGGTATCGTAGTACATAAATTGCACTCTCTCTTACTGAGAGAAACCCTAGTTTTTGAAATCATTGAAAAGGACGAGCTCTAGGACATGGACCTAGGGGGGAGGGTCACCGCTAGCATTATTTCAACATCCTAATTCAAACAAATTCAATAGTTCATTGATCTGAGCCATGGTGATCGTTCTATTCCTAGTTGCAACTCGCCTCCTATAGGCTTTCAAGGACACATGTTGAATTTGTATCAAGGGCATATGATTCGAACTGGGAAGCAGAATTGCGTTTTGTGAGATATTGCAAAAGTGTTTGGGTAGTTTTGACGTGGGAATGCTAGCCACAAGCTCATGGTCAAGGAATTTCAAAATTTGACCCCTTAGTGTAGAAATTGCATTGTATCTTACTGAGAGAAACCCTAGTTTTCAAATTTGTCAAAAAGGATGACCTCTGAGCCATGGACCCAAGGGAGAGGGGAACCCCTAGCACTATTCTGACGTCCTATTTCCAACGGATTCAATGGTTTGTTGATCCAAGAGACGATCATCATTCTATGACCAGTTGTGACTCGCCTCCTAGAGGATTTTAGGGACACATGTTTAATTTGTGTCGGGGACATAGGATTCGAGCAAGGAAGCATGATTGAGTTCTGTGATATCCTGCAAGTGTGTTTGGGAATGGATACAACAACCATGGATACAAAGAAAAATATGATAGTTATAAAGTGTGCATCCTTTTTTATTGGCCATGCCAATTTTTCACAAGGGGGTCAAATTTGAATTGAAATATCTCGGGTGATTGTGGACAATGTGACCACATCCACCAATGGTCATACACAACTATGGGATCTGACGGAACCTAGCTATGCTACTCGGTTTGACTTTTGTGCCCCAGAGAAAATTTACAAATTTTCCTTGAATGGCCCCATGCATAGAGTTTTAGTTGGCCATAGAACATAAATCGTAACTTGGATTATGAAATCGTCAATTCCAATAAAAATACGATGTTAGGTTTGAGCTATGGGAGCCCCTCTACCATGATTTAATTGCCTAGAAATGTTCATATTATAACATATCCAGAACTAGTATTTTTCTCAGTAAGGGCCAATGCCAACTTTGCAGAAGGGGGTCAATTTTTAATTAAAATATTCTAAGCAACTATGGGCATTGTGACCACATCCATCATGTCCAAACATAGTAGTGGGAGCTGACAAAACTCAGTTATGCTACCCATTTTGGATTTTGGCCCCCCATACAAGAATTGTAGGTGTTCCACTGATAAAAACCCTAGTGTTCTATCTGGTCAAATAAAAGGAACCTATGTCCATGGGACTAGTAAGAGTTGGGTACCCCTACCTATAATCCAATGCCAAAAATCCAATGGAATCGACGATTTCATGATCTTATGCATGGGTTTTGTTCTATGTCTATTTGCAAGTAGACCCCTAAAGCCATTCAGGGACACATGTCAAATTGGTCCAAAGGCCTAAAACCACCGTTGGGCATTCAAATTGATGGTGACATACTGGTCATGTTTGCTACTACATATTGGTCAATGGTAACATTGCATTTTATATTAGTGATTTCTCAATGATAGCTTAGTTGCTACAAACTAGATTTTCTAGGGTTTATAATACAAACTAGGGTTTATGCTAAAAAACTGGGTTTCTAGGGTTTAGAATACAAACTAATGTTTAGGCTAAAAGCTAAGGATAGCTTAGGTGGTTGAGGTTAGTGTAGGCTAGGTTATATCAAGGTAGTATAGGTTATAAAGTTTTATTATGTGAGGTTGGGGTAGTTTAGGCTAGATTAGGTTAGGATGTTAAGGTTAATGGACTATATATGATGTATGTTGAGGCTAGGTTAGGAAATATTACTCTGGGGATTATGGAAGTTGTTAAGGTAGGATGTGGTAGTGTATAGGCTAGATTATTGTTAAGGTAGACTAGGCTAGGTTATGGCAGCTTAAGTTTAGTGTAAGAAAGTATTACATTAGAGTGGTTTTGGCCAAGGTATGGTCGGATAAAGTAAGATATGTGGTTAGTGTATGCATGGTAGGGTAGGTTAGATAGTGGAGTTGTTTAGGATAGAGGGTATGGTTCATTAAGTAGGTTTGTTGGCTTGAGAAAGGTAAGGATAGGTCAATGGTTTAGGTAAGTGTAGACTACATTATATTAAGATATTTTAGTTTAGGAAGGTTTAGTAGGTGATGTTAAGGTAGTAACTTCGGTGGGGGTAGTTTAGTCTACATCGGGATTGCAACATATATAACTTTCCCCTCTTGTAATGTTCTTGAATGGAGGATAATAATAATTTCCATCCTTAAATTAACCTTACCATGAAAACTAAGAAAAAATATACAATTGCATATCACAAAAACATTCCCTATGTATGGTATAGGGATTCATACCAGAGATGTCTAAGGTCCCGAAGTATAGACCAAGGATGAAAAAACCTAGATAATGGGCCACACATAATGACCAAAGACACCTAACATGCCATGTAGCAAGCATACTTAGCTTGTGAATGAGATGTGGTTAGTATTTTGAGGTTTTACACAATAAATATGGGTCTACAACCCATGCCTATCGTCTAATGATAAAACAAAATATCTTAGACCTATAAATGATTCAAGGGATCATGGCCCAGGTATAAGGGCCAGAACCACCGACAATCCTATAAAGATAATTTTTGTCCTACAAGAGGGATATGTTAAATACTTTGGGGACTTGCACACAAGGCATGGATTTCAAGGTCATGATATGTTCCAATTTAGATGAAAACAAATGTATTAGGCCCTAAAATATGTTTCTAGGGTTCAAGGTTCATGCATAACATCTCAAAGCACCACACACACTCTATATAGGAAATAATTATTGTATTAGTATAATATTGACACTAGTTTAAAAACATTGTAGACTAGGTATAGGTTGCATCATTGTGGTCATGGAACATGAATGAAAACTAAGGTCTAATTCTCATTACATAACTCATGGGCCATGCATAATAACTTCAACCACCACATATGATATCCACATGTAATCTTTGGCCGATGAGTGGGACATGGGAACCATTTTGAGGCTTTGCAATCCATGTATGGATCTAGACGCGTTAGAAATAATCTAGGGTGAAAATTCAGGGACTTTGGACGTATCACTTGCTTCTAGAACTTATGGGCTATGCATGGGCCCCAAACTTTTGCATAGGTCATGTAGATGAAATCCTTTGGTCTATAAGTAGGATATGTGCACCAATTAAAGTTTATGTGCACCATGCATGGGTATCATAGCCTTATCGATATTTGGAGGAAAAAATATAAGTACTCAGACCCAATAATATTTCTTCAATGATTTATGGGAAATGCAAAGATCCCGAGACCACCATATAGACCTCATAGAGGGAATTTAAGATGAACAACCTTGTTAAGGACTTCTAGGGATCAATTATATATAATCACAATTTAAGATAATACAAATTATCATAATTTTCAATCTAAACTATTTTTAATAAGATGTTATGATGTGGATTGGAAGAGAGATAATAAATGCATGCATGCCATATAGGGTGATCAAGTTATTTGATTGAATGTTTTGTATAAGATTGTATTCATCATAACACACTCCCATTTTTAATGGAATGTTTATGTGATATAAAATATATTGCATGTAACATTCATAACAAATATAACATCACATTCATCATTAAGCATTAGGCATGAACCAATCACATTCACCATGAACCATGTAATAATCATAATATATAACATCAAGTCGACATCAATAATGTAAAAATCCATAAACACTTTGTCATATATATCGAATGAAAGTCATGTACTTGCATTGGAAATAGGTCCAAAAATACATTTTTATACAAAATGAAACATCATTCCCAACACATATAATGGATGCTCATGCCCAAAAATAGAATAAGGGCAGCTTATGGCCTAGACACAAATAAACTTCTCCTGTCGAAAATGGCACATCATGTCTAATATTGTGCATAGTGGGTATCTCAATCACCTTGGCCACCATTGGCACCTTGATGCTCATATCCAAAATCAATCTTCCTCCTCTTTGAGCTCAAGGAAGCTTGAGCCCCCCTACGTCTACGTGTAGAGTGTCTCTCCAGGATCTGAAGGGGAAACAAAACCATATAAATTTTCCCACAATTCTATCAACTAGTACACTTTAAAAAATAAAATTAGAATTCAAATCTTGAGTACTCACCTTAGAAAAGACAACATGCCATGATTGGGTTGTCTCTCTCCTCGAGCCAAGTCTCTTTGTCAGGTAAAATTTTAGGGAATAATATTACCCATGGGCTAAATTTCAGGGTTTTAATTTTTTAGTGGGCTATTTTTTTATTAGACTATCATTTACTATGATTAGCCCAATTTTTATGTATTTATTTTTAATAAATGGCACATTATCCCAATAAAATATATAAAGAGGACTTTAAATATAACCATTTTGCCCAGGTTTGATTCGATTTGGAGCTCCCATAGCCCGTAAAATAATCTCGCTCCCTCTATTTCGCCCAAAATATGTAGAAATGGCGGTTGCTGAGGGTAAATTCGCCCTTCAGCGATCATGGAAATGTTGGTTTTTGGTAAAATCACCCAGGTATTATGGATTGAAATCAATTTTCAATTTTAATTCGTCCCATATATATGACATTTTCAATTTGTTTGTTATCATATCTTAAACGATTTTGTGTTTCTCCAAACTTTAGGGTTTCCGGTTTGCAGAGTTAGCAATCAAAGATTTTGGGTTTTTGTTTTTGCCAGATCTCAGAATTTCGAGCCTTTGGAGCGAGCAGCCAAGCTATTCTCAGGTTGCTTTGTCTTCATTCAACTTCCAAGAAAACATACTAAGGCTCTGATCCAGGTTAGTATTGTTATGAATCCTGTCTGGTTATCAACATTAGTCAAGGAATTATTACCTACCAGATAACTAAAGAAGATATGAGAAACTAGAACGAGAGCTCGGCACAAAACAAGTAGTGCGTTTTAAAGCCACTTTAATATTTCGCCAGGTGAAAATACTTGCTTAAACCCTCATCTTCCATTATTTCACTAGTAAAAAAAGAGAGATAAGTGACTAGGCGACTCAAAAAGTTAGTCACCACTGTTTTTTCAAGGGATAAACGACTAAAATTGAGCAATTTTAATTAATCCAACAAAAAACGACTAAGATAAATGACTAATTTAGTCACAGAATAAAATATATGACTAGATAACAAGTGACTAAATAAAAATGACTAACATAAATAACTAATTTAATCACAAGAATATAAATATGACTAGCTAACAACGATCAATGTGAATTAATCGTTTATGTTAGTAATTTTTAGTTGTGTCACACTAACAATGGAAAATTACAATTTTGATAATGAATTTGTACAATATTTTACTAAATTTTAACAATGTGGATGGATGTAACCACTAAGTACAAAAAAATAGAAATGAGGATAAAGGTCTCCATCTATGAGCCAAAAATAGGAAAACTGCCTATGGAAAAAATAGACCCCCGCACCACTCCTCAAGATGAATAAGCCCCTCTAAGGCCACAAGAGTGTGTCTAGATAAAGCATCTGCATGTGTATTGAACTCTCGGAAGATATGCATGATAGAGACATCGGGAAAGGCCTTGAGAAGAAGATTAACATGAGCCATCCAATATGCATGAGAGCTCCAACTTGTTTTTCAAAGCCTCATCTAGAAATTTTCCTTCCCATCTACATCTTCCTTTCGTTAATTTTGATTATCATTCCATATCCCCTTTACAAAGGGACATGATAGAAAAGATTGTGTACCAATTTCTTCAACTTGTTTATGGAGAGAGTGAAAGGCAAGATCATGCCATATCAATTTTTCAAATTATCCCAAGTTAATAGTTTTTTATTCAAAATTAACCAAATTAGGGTTCAATCTTGTGAGGATCCTTCATCTTCTAGATCATGCTCCATTTCCAAGGATATATTTGTTCATCACAAACCTTCTGCCCCAAAGAAACCTTGGACACCCCTTCGAATTTGTTTGGGGTCCACACGAAAAATGGATTTTCTCTCTTAATTTGATCCAACATTCCAAAAAATGTGTTTTGTAGGCCCTCCATTCCTCTTTCCATAGCCCAAACAAATACCCTTGCAAGTCTAACTTCTCAACATTTTCCACCTCAAGTCTGACATTCCTCTCTACTCCCCATCAAACACATTAGAAATGTGGTATATATTCCTTTCATGTTAGGAATGAATTAGATTTTGGAACAAATTAAATTATGTGATCATATTCAAGGATTTAATCCCAATCTCACCTTTTGACTATCACCAACAATTCATGCCAAGTAATCTGCAATGACATGATATGCCTATACCTTCATTAAATCCTTCTAGTACTAGTTGAATCCTCCTAGATAATTCTTAATCATATTTTTAATTGGCCACTCCTCTATGATTTCTTGGGGGATGTATTTTCTCCTCATAACATCCTACCACATTAACCCCTCCAAAGCAATCATTCACCAAATGCCTTTTGTTGCCAAAGATTTTGAGAAGAGATTTAGTTTTTTCAACCCTTATCCTTCTAATGGTTTTGGATATGCCAAGGTCTACCAATATTTGACCAATGGGATACTTTCCTACTCCCTTGTTCTCAACCACAAACAACTACATGCCTCCTACTTGGTTTTTTTAAATATACTTTTCAAAATAGCTAAAATGGGCATCCAATCAATTGATGTATTCTTAATGATGGTTTTAATAGGAAGTATACCCCCATTAGCAATCACCTAATACTTCTCTATAAATCAAATTTCCTTTCAATATTCTCATATAACCATACCCTTAGCTACAAACCCAAACACTTCACACTATCTTCAAAATATTTGAGTTGGTAAGACAATAAGATTTGTAACCTCTGAAACAAAGTCTCTTTGATATGATGTAAAATTAGAGAGGAATCATGATAGTTTATCATCATCCATGTAGGCACGTAGATCAAAATAACACCCCTTGTATTATATTCACTTTGCTTAAAGAGCCATTAAAAACAACAATAGGTCATTGACAAAAACAAGATAAGTTATTTTAATCTCTCCTACAATTTTTTTGCCTTTCAAACCTCCTTCCTCCTTTCTTGTCTTTAACACCTTACTTAGGCCTTGAGCTAGCATCAAGAAAAAGAGGTGAGATAGGGGACAACATGGTCTCAATCCCCTTATCATTTTGGAAAAAGTTGTAGGAGAGATGTATAGTAACATGCCTCTATCCAGTTGACCACTTATTTACTAAAATTAAAGTGGAGCATTAGTAACCTTGGCAAGGCCTAGTTTTCTCTATCACATACTTTTGAAAGTTCTAGTTTTATAATGTCAATGGTCAATTGATTTTTCTTTTTAATTTAGTGTAGAGCATGTGCTTGCAATGATCTAATTAAGACAAAATACCAGTAGACTAGCTCATGCAAAATTGTATCGTGTGTTTGATCATGATGGTGGATTCCTAAAGAAAACATTGTTAGTTGGAGAAGTGCTCATGTCGATATGCAAGAAGCAGAATGTATTACAACACCTATATGTAAATGGTTGTTAGTTTTACCACTATGAACATTGACTTGGGCTCTGCAACCACGACCAATAGATTTCTATTGGCTTGGAGTCAGATATTGTGAATAACCATTGTCGACTCTAGTATCCTATCACGCAATAATGGATTATTTAGTCATAAAATACATACACAACATGTCAATAAACTAGAGAGGGAACCAGGCATAGGGATTTACCCTAGATTGAACTTATAATTGGTTTTGATCTGCATCTTTGGGTCATCATATGAGGAATTTTGGTCATTGATAGAGTTATTCCCAACCAAATTCTCATTTGCCATATTATTCTCTCCAATAAGGGATTCATCAATGGCTTGTTTCTCTTGCAATGTGTTTAAGGGAGAAAAGAATTGCATACCACTTAAACTTTAGAAACAAACAATAATGACTATCAATACGAAGAAAAGACTTACTGATAAAAAAAGCTTCAGCAAAACGCCAAAGAGACTATCGATGAGAATGCACACGGTAGCTATACATGCCTATCAATGAGGTTACACATGTTGACTTTGTATTGAACATAGAGATGACGAATTTGGGAATGGTGCCCATACACCATCTCTCATCGAAAAATTCCTATCAACGTAATCAATACTTTCAAATATAAAGAATAATGCCATGAGATCCCACCACAACTTTGACATGATTTTCCTTTAATATCAATGATTGTTCGATTATAACTAAGAAAATGATACATTATGCAACTAAGCCATAGAATTTTGAATGTTCTTGTTTTTATTTTTAGAAATGTTCTTTATATTATCCTTTCTTTAGTGAGATTATAATCTTTTGATTCAATATGGTGGTCATTAACTTGGTGAGGTCTTTGAATCAATGGAGTGAGTTGATTAACTTATAAATATAGAATGGAACTATAATAATTAATTAGCGAGCTCCACCATGGCTTTTAAAAAACAACATTTAAAAGCGCTCCCACCAACTTGACCATACCATGGCCCAGGCCCAAGCAAATTAACCAAATTTCAATTGTTGCGGAGTCACATCCAAAGCACACTATAACTCGTTGTCTGCCCAAGACCGCCATTGTACATCCCCATGTGAACATGGTGCTCCAACAACATGACATCTAATGCCAATGCCTCATTTCACCTTCTGTAGACAAAAGAGCTCTGCGTATAATCCCTTCAACGACACTGCATACATGAAGAGATATAAAAAATCGAATCTCCATAGATTGAAAGTTTTTGTTCCCTGAAACCCTGAAATATCACCCATCCTTTTTCTCGTGGCTTTTTGGGAGGGTCAGCACCACTAGAATTGCAGAAATTTATAGACTAGATAGCGTTTGGGGTTTGGGTTTAGCTGACAAGTAGCATGGAGATAGGTCATGATCCAGTGGGAGGAATGACCTTGATAGACCTCATTATTTCGGATCTTGTTCCAGCGGCCCAAACCACAGGAGGGGGTGTGGCTTCTTTTCCTTCCTCCACTTTGTGAAAAGTCACTCAGGAAGATCAGAAATCCAGGAAGGTCGGCGGCTTCATTACATAGATATAGAGCGATAATATATCCATCGCTGCCAAGGTGTCAACTCCTATCAAAACTAATATCATTCCGGGCAAGAATAAGAAAAAGGTAAGCTCAAATCCTTGGGGTTTTGGTTCCTTGACTAAAATTCATTCATTTGACTGAAGTATCCTTTTTCTAGTGTATCTTATTGTATGGTATCCTTGAAATTTTCCCTGTAACTATTTGTTAAAATTATTGAATGAAAAATGCTAGAAATATTGAATAAAACTTTGTCTTCCAACTTTGTTTGCTAACCTTAGCAACTGATCTCTCTCTCCATGTCTTCTGACTACAAAGATTGAAAAATATATCTCTCTGTTGCACAGTAATGTGCTATTGTGCATGGCTTATCTGAGTAATGCTCACTATGTCTGCTTTGTCATGTCTCTATGACTACAAACCTTGACTCATCCACAGTCACATCTTTCTCTGCCAACCCCTGCCAACACATTTTAAACCTGCAGTCCATCTTCTTATGGGCCATCTCGAAGTATTACCTACAGCGGTTCAACTTTTATGTTTGTGCATTTAAGTAAGACTTTGCCTTGTTTTAGGGTAGATGGTGACGACATTCTAAGCAAAAAAATAGATAGATCAGTGGTTATTGTTGATGTGGTATACACATGGTGTATATGTGATGCTACACAAGATTGCAAGAAAACAGAGATTGTAATGGAGCCAAAAGTAACAAATGATTCAGACAAAGATGTTGAAGAAAAATCTGTCGACAATGATATGCCTTGTGAGGGTTCAAAGCCTTGTGACTACACAGGGCAACGTAGCAATGATGGAAACTCTATTTCAGAATTGGTAGAAGTTCCCTTAGAGGGGAATGATGCAGAGGATGAGGAGGTTGAAGCAGGGGCAAAAGTGTCAAGTCTTCCTTTAGAGCGATGTATGGGGATTTTTGCCCATGGTCAAGATACATGGGCCCTTTTTTATTGTTGTTTTTCATAAGGTCTCTCAATTTTCCGGTTAGTTCTAAACCACCTACAAGACGTGTCTGATTTTTTATGATGTTCAAATATTTTATGCTCACTCTTTGTTTAGAAGGAATATGGATGTTATTTCCTTCTCTTCCAAGGGAGAGAACTATAGGACACAAGTATATCCATGAAACAAAGAATTTAAATGCTTTTAAAATCACCCATAGTTCTATTTGTTATTGGTCGTGTGTTTATTCAATTTTGTATTTTATTAAAGGCTTCTTAATTAAAATGCCTGAGCTTCTCTATTTAACCTAAAAATTGATGGTTGCAGTTGAGCAACTTAAATCAAAGGAACCACATAAAAGAAGAAATTTGACTAGTACCCAGGATTCAAAACAGTCTTTGCTGAGGGAAATTGAAATCGATACAAATAAGAATCACAACCAGACAGCAGAAATTGGTGCTTCACCTGATTCTCTTCCTGTTAATGATGGCCTTCTCAGGCAACAAGACATTACAGAGACAGATTTAGAAGCATTGAGTAGTGATCTTCATTCAAGTGCACTCAATGCCATTGAGTCAATGCCAAGTGAGGGAGGAAATGGTGAGCATGAAACTGAAGATGGCCAAACAATTTATGATGGCCAGAAGAAAGTTAAAATTGATAATGAGGATAGAAAAAATAACACGATTGGAAACCAATGAGAGAAAAGACCAATTTAGCAATAGGGCAGGTGGCCCGGTATAGATCCTATTTTATTTTTCATGGATGAGAATACTGTTAAGAGCATAGTATCATTTTACGGCATTGATGAGTCATTTCCTTTGCAAGGTCATTTAGTATCACGAAACAATGACACTCTTCATGTCAAAAGGATTTATTATGTATCCTCATCTGTTCGTGATGCAATCAAATTGAATTTATGCATTGGTCAGCACCTCAAGATAACTTATGTTGGTCTAAAAATGTTTGTAAGTACTTTTGCACCATTTGCCATACTTTTAACTCCATCTCGTAGGGTAGTTTTATATTTGACTTCTTTTTGTTGCTTGTATGAAAATGTTTGTGTCGAAGATTGTAGGTTAAAATGAAAAGCTAAGAATTTGCCATAGAACATACTTCTATTGCCAAAATATGACATTTACATTCTCATTAGACTTTGCAATTTAAATTATTGTCTCTCTGGTGGTTTTCCAATTTAGAAGGTTTTTTGAAATGCTAAATGTTAGATGGGGACGAAGCTGCTTTTATGATTACTTTTCCAAAGCATATTTTATAATCAATGATAGTCCAGAATGTAATCTGCATGATTCTGTTTATGATAGCAATGAATGTAAGCTCCAGATTTCTTTTCCATTAAAATCTACCCTACACTAATGTAAAAATTATAATTTCAGATTTGAATATCTTCTCGATGAATGTTGCTCCAATGCAATGTGAAGTGTGTAGTGGGAAAGAGGGTGGGAGTGGGGACCAAGGAGCAATTCTTCCCAAAACATTCCTAGCAGCAAAGTGGGCCTGGGAGCATTATGTACTCATATGTATTAATATATCTTTTTATGTATTATAATTTACAATGCATATATATTAAAAAAAGGGTGTAGAATGCTAAATTAGTTGCAGAAAATTTTAAAACATAGATGTCAGTGGTACATGTACACAAATATTACATTGTTAAGAAGCTATCGATATTAGATTAGGGTATCAACTATTTAGTGCAAGCCTTGAGTTTTTTTAACCAATAGTTAACCATTTCGAGGTACAAGTTTAAAATTAGATGGCATGAATTAGAATAGGAACTGAATTTGAAGTAGCTAACATCAATAGGCTATCATGAACAAAGAATTAGAATATGCACAGATAAGTAAAGAGCTTAGAAAAGAGAAACAATTCTACTATTTACTTTTGTCTCCTCTTTCCGGGAGCAATGTGCTCTAACATTCCATGGTCAAGGAAGGGCACCCCCACGCGTTGCATAAGCCCCACACGGTTGTAGTGGTAGGAAGTGGGATTTTTTGGAATGTTGCTATCAATGGTAGTAGATGGGGGTTGCATCTAAACAAGAACAACATTCTCAACAATATGATTGGCCTCCAAGTCTTCCAAATTGCCTCCTCTAGATTGTTGTCCCAGTTCTTAAATGTGTTTTTAGTTTTCATTTTCTCAGGATAACATGACAACAACCTTAGGTTATAGTGCACATAAACTAGGCTATCTGCATGGTCTACATTTAGCTTGTTTCTCTTCATGTTGTGTATAAAGCTATAAGGTGTTTCAGCACCTCTTTGCCGAAATAGTGTTAACAACTTGAGAAAACTTCTTCATCGCAAAATACTATAGTTGTGGGAAGCCACTATCATACAAGCTTGACAAAGGGATAAGCTATCCTATCTCGATCTTTAACTGCATGTTCAAACCAAACACCCCCTTCCCACTGACTAATGTGCTCAATTGTTGTTGTATGACATCACACAGCCTCATTACTAGTTAGGGATCGTTTTGTCTAATGTAGCCAAATATCCCATTTGAACCTCTGTAACCATGTGTGGTTTTTTCTTCACCCCAACACTGGGTGTTGGTCTTTTCCAACCACTTTATATAGTTATAGTTTGGCTTAAGGACATAACTAAAGCAGTGGAGTGGGATATTTAAAATATTCCATCCTTCAACCACCTTTTTACTAATAACATCATATATGGATGCATCTCTAGGATCTTTAATATGGTCTAGCTTGGCATCCATATGCTCATACACCTTGCAAATGATTGGATGATCCAAATATGCAAACTCTGTCATATTATAAATGGGCCAGGTGAACTATAGAACATACATAGCCTGTGACCAAATGTCATCATCCATGTAGGTTTCTCGCAGATACCAAGATTTTTCTCCTTCAGAAGCCTCTAGCATCCATAGCTACCTTGAATTCACTCACCACCATATTAGACAATAAGTTGGATTATCAATTATTACTGAAATGACATTGAAGCAAGCAATATTTGATTTCCCTTCAATAAGAGGTTTGCAATATTAGTAACACTCGTGTCCACTAGATGATGCACCAAGAACATTTATCAATGGCATATTTTTAATATTTGTCTAACCATCAGATATAATAGTTACCGCATATTTTCTAAATCATCCTATAGCTTTCTGAATTCTAAAATTTTCCTTTTATAGTAACATAGTACTAACTTTGTCATACGTGTGGCTCTTGTATTCTTTAGGGACATTGTTGATGGCACTGGCCATCTCATGCTAATAGGGGTAGCAAGGAACATTGAATGGTACGCTACATGCATGGAGAAACCTCACCACCTTCACATTCACGTTGTCCCTACATCCAACATCAAGTACTACCATACTATGTATGACCTCAAATCTGCAATAAAAGATTGTTGTTTTGCACTATAAAACTCAGAAATCTGCAACTAATTTGTGAAATCAGCAAGCTTGAATCTCAAATCAGCAAGCTTGAAAATCAAAGATAAACTTCTAACCTTTAATACTGAAAGCTCAAATAAATCTTATTCCTGGTTACTTCATGCTTGTAAAGTTTAAGTACTTCATTTTCTAAGATTAAATCTAAAGCTATTTAACATTGCAATGCAGTCTTTGTAGTTAGATCTAGTTTTATACTTCAAAGTTTCATTTTTTATGAAGTAGATCTAGTTGCTTAAAGTCTAGCCTTTAGCTTCGTTGAAAAAGTTTATCTTTTAGTACTAAAGGTTAGAAGTTTATTTGAGCTTTGATTTGACTTATTAGAAACCCATTCATCTAGGAAATTCAAAACCACCTCCAACAGAAAGAAAACTCAATTTTTTGGAAAAAACTCTGGACTCACCTAAAGGTCTGAATGAAAGAGTATTGACTCAAAACAATGGACCTACCTATTTGTTCAGTCAACGAAAGATTGAACTTATTCACCGCTAACCTACCTATTTGCCTTCTAACTTTTTGAACTTTTTTCTTTTGTTTTCTTTTTTACTTTTTCTTTTGAAAGCAATACATCACACTTGTCATGATTGATTAACACACTCAAATTGAAATAAATAATACAACCATTTATATAATTGATTGATCCTCGAAACCTATCGACATAGTCATACCTCCAGTGAAGCCAATCATGAAGTCTATTGATTTTTAAATATATCTTCATATGCTTGGTTGTCAAACAACTAAACAAAGATTATGGCCACAGCTTATAACATGGCTGATTACTTAGTAAGAAGAAAGTAGAAAAACTAGGACTTTTCTAAACTGTCTCTTGAAATACCTCTGCCATCCTCAATTCAACAGGATCACGGTAAAAATTTCCATCCAAGCAATGATTAGACTGAGTATGCCAAGTGGTTCAAAGATGTGCTTGCATGTGATAGAGGAGTAAGCCTAAAAGCAGAATGAAGTGTTTGTTGTTCAATAGTAACAAGGCGTTTGTTATAGAAAACTTACATAAAAGCAATCTTTGAACAATAAGAATGGATGCACATGGTTTTGCTTGCAATGTGAAAGAAGACAAATCCCCAAAGCATAATAAAAGGTTGATCAAAATATTATGCTCGAGAATAACAACAGTGAGACTTGAAAACAGAATAACCATGGAAAAGACATATTTAGAAATTACCTGATTGTTTTATGAATAAAGCAGCTTACCATGTGAAGGATATCCATTGAGAAAATTTATTTCTGACACAAAAGGTATTGCTTTCGGCTAAAGAAGTCATTGTGATCTATCACCCACTTGTGCTGGTGAAAATGATGAAGTGCACCATTTTAACGGATTCTTGTGGAGTCAATCCTGAGAAAAGACCATAAAATCCACAGGTATAGATTTTATAGGATAACTTATGTCTGAATAAGTTTAAGCAAAAGGATACCTCAAGCTTTGTGAATCTGGATAGAGGGAAAAAACATGTAAGTTCCACTTGCAATAATGATACTCATGATGAACCATTAAGTAAACTAGATCAAGCTATTGCAGGGAAATAGTAGCAGGATTGATGCTGCATTTGGAAGCATAGTTGATCACTTCGTTCACTATCATTTTTAGAATTTGCAGTGATCAGATCATCCTTTTTGTCATTTCAATGTTTTGAAAACATAAATAAATTCCTCCCCTCGTTTAGGATTTAAGACCTTGTAAGCATTATTAATGGCATCTTATTGAACTTCTTGTGAGATATCAGATTTAAAGGATGCTTTTCTGAAGAAATTTTCTTTTCAGGCTTGCAATGCGCGTATAACTGTCCCTAATGTTCAACTTGGTCTTGTTGAACTTCAACTTGGCATCATTCCAGGACTCGGAGGTAAGTTTATGAATAATTTATGCTTGTACAATTTTGTGATAATTATTCTATTCTAAACACTAGTTTAGGCACTATGATCAATACATTTTTTATTTGAACAGGTCAGAATTGATAACTAGAATGCAAAAGGAGGTTTTTTTAAAGATTGCTTGAAACTGCTCTTCTACAGATGTTATTAGGTTGATATGTTTTGTAGCTTCAATGGGTTAAAAAATCAATCTTAATAAGTGAATGAAAATGTGGTTAAATTAGTGAATGGGTTGGAAAGTGAACTTGACGTGCAATAAATTTTGTACCTCTTGCTATTGTAAGTGGCTTTATAGTTGCTGTGCTGGCTTTTGAAAAATTAGATTAAGTGCTTTACTATGTGCACACTATAAGGCATTGCAGATTGACATTCACGTGGAGTCCTAAATTTTGTACAAAGGAAAATAAACTGCATTGAGTTTTGTTACCATTCAAATTTACACTTAAAATGCAAATCCGTCACCACAATGAAACTTCAATTGGAAATCAGAAGAGTTACCATTGTCACCTTAGTACCCTCTTCCCTCACTTCAAGACTTTCTATGAAAGTCTCTTGGCAGGATTCCCTATCTTCACTAGATCTCAGTAATCAATGATATTTTGGCGATGTGATGTGAAGGGGTGATCACTATTCTGCATGAGGGTTTTAACTGCTGAGATATTTTCAGATCATTAGGCCAGCGAGGGAAATCTTTTAAAGGAATCTGGAAATTGCAAAATGTTATGTTTTCTGGGCAGTATTTATCTGTCTAGTAAAATAGAGAATTTTGAGAACCTTTTCCAGAGTATATGTGGAATTAAATGATTACTAATCTACTGCAAATGATCTTAGTTTTCAACATTAAACAGATTTGTAATTTATTAAATTGCTTAGCAAATTAATAACTAAGTAAGATTTATGTGCATTTAGACAAAAATTGGCAGATCTGAAATAAGATTTATACGGCTATAATTTTTGAATCTCACCTACAAGAAATTGAAGTTTATTCAGATTTTAGGCAGTTAAAGAACGGTGCCAGTGCCTTTTTCTTTTTATTGTGCTAATGGGGTCTGATGAGGCTTCAAGGTAGTTGTTGATCCTAAGGCAAGAGATAGATGGAAACAAGGCTGAAGTATACACTCAATGGTTTCTTCTTTTTGTTGTCATAAATCTCAGAAATCTGCAGTGAGGGTTTGCTAAAGCAGTCAAACTCTATGGCTATGGACTTCATGTTTCTCATTGATAAATTAATCATGCATAAAACTAAATGTAGATAAAATCAGACAATTTTATTAATGTCCAACAAATGACCACAAAAGTAGGTCAATGGGACTGTGTGGTACCATGATGTTAATGCAAAGTGGGAGTGCTAAGGCGGCTCCTATAAAAGCAAGGAGGAAGATTCTAACTTAATACCAAACCAAAGACCAAAAGGAGATAGCTCCACAAATGGAGAGTCGATCTAGAAGGGGAATATACAGAGAGAGTCTATCCAGAAGACAAGCATACATAAAAATAACTCACATCAAATGAAAAGCAATAGATAATTGAAAGAGTATGTTTGACATTCATTTTGTTCCCATGCAAAATTTGTTTGAATATCATCATTGTCAAGCAATAACAACTTCTTAAAGGGTGCTAGCTCAATGGTAGAGCACCTACCAAATTATAGGCAGGAGATTGGTGGTTCGATTTCTCCGTACCCTATCATAAATTAGTGACTAAGAAAACGACTAAATTCACATATATACGACTATTAGTAGCTAATTTCCAGTATCTTATAGCGCGACTAATGTTTAGTCATATTTAGATTAGTCATTAATATGTTATCATCTAGTAGTTTATTTAGTCGTATATTTGGTCATTAATTGTGACAATCAAAGACTAAATCAGTGAGTATCAAAGACTAAATCAGTGACTATCAATGACTAAATCAGTGACTATCAATGACTAAATCAATGACTTAATCAGTGACTATCAATGACTAAATCAATCACTAATAAGTCAACCAATTAATGACTAGTGAAATACGACTAGAGATAAGATAGTGGAAGTCGGATACTATTAGTCACCAACTGGAAAATAGTCGTTTATAGTTGAATTTTAGTAATTTTTTTAGTCATTAATTTATCATTTTGTACTAGTGTTTCTATTATAGTGATCCATTGCATAGTTGTATTTCATGTCAATTCAAATATTCCCTTGGTTGGTTTTTACTCGCCATGATTGTATGGCATCGAGTATTCATTTAAACAATGTAATGTCCCCATTCAAATAAGTGCATAGTAAGACAATCCCATCAATCCTACTAGTTTCCTAGGTTGGATGAGCACATGTGGGATGGTAATAAGGAAGCTAATAAATGATATTTAGACATTAGAGGGGTTCAAGCATTTAATAAATATGGTGAATAAATAAATTCAAGATAAATTCTAAGTGGCAAGTGGTTTTGGAGACATATGGAGATGGTGGGACCCACACTAGCTTGATTTTTCATAATACATGGTATCTCTCTTTTGCAAATTTGAATTAATGGGAATGTGAACACTCTTGGGTGATTTGGTAAGTCATAACACATGTCATTGAGCATATTAGGTCGAATTGTGAAGGATTGGTAACCTCCATGGAAGATAAAGAGTCAAAGTGGAAGTTTGTGGACACTTGGGCTAGATTCCCTAGCCCCTATGACACCAATGATGGAGCATCTATGACAACTATGAAAAATTGCAGACCTGACCTCTAACATCGAACCACTATGACATGTCAGCACCAAAAATAGGCTCAAGGAAGGCGAATTTGGGAGTTGGGGAAGCAAAAGAGACTCAAAATCGAATTTGGGAGAAGATGGAAGGTTGGAACTAGGAGACAAGTGGCAAATGTGAAATATTTCCTAAATGGAAATCTATTCAATCTATTGAGAGGATTTAGACCCTTAGAAGGCTAATGTTGGTTATAAATGGTAGAAATGAAGTATGAGAATGGATTTTGATGATTTGAGAAAAATTGCATTTGTGAAGAGAGAGCTAGTGGATGACTAGTTTCTTGCCTTAGCCAATTTCGAGGGTGAAAGATTCCCATCCAAGTTGGTGTTTGGAGAGGACACTCAGGTCTTTCATGGTGCTTTAATGGAATTTGTATTTGAAGGTAGCAGCTACAGAAATTTTCATGGTTTGTTTCAGTGCAGCACTTTCTCTCCACCGTGTCCAGTTTTGAAGGCATATTCATGCTCCTTGAAGGAGGGCGTTTTTGGTGAGCACTTGTGCTTCTTGAGAGAGCTTATCATTATATATTTATGATTGTAATAGCTTCATATCCTCTGTTATTAATATTCAGAAAGTCTCAGGTCGAAATACCCACTGGTTGTATGCAAAACTATTGATTAATGAGCAAACAATGTCCATTTCCCCAATGCATTGATGTATGACACTATAATGTTGATTATTTCTAATGGATGGATGATTATCTGATATATTTGTGATCAATATACTGCCATGGATGTCTTCTACAAGTTTCATGTACTGTACTTGAGCATTTGAAGCATTTTTAGTCAGTTTAGTTGTATTGGGAGGTGAAATAGTGCCATTTCCCCAAGGGTCGAATTGGGGGTTTTTGCTGTTGAATGTGAGAGAGTTAGAACAGTAGTAAAAATCAATTAATGGTGCATATGAGACCTTAATAACATAATTAACACATTATATACCTCTTTTCATAAATTCGTGGGAGTTTGGAGGCATTTGGAAGGCCATTTGTAGTGTTACCCGGGGGGGATTTGATGCACAAATTACTAGTCAAAATTACATATATTGATCAGAATACAAATCAAGTTTGCAGCAGTATTTGGAGGGCCATAAAACATCCCTGAACCTGATATTCAAGTCTAAATACCATTCATACACTCCTATAGAATATTTGGGAGCATTTGGGTTGATTTGGAGGTCAAAACAGTTAAACTAGTCAAAGGTCGAAATAGGGGAAAAAGTGGAAAAATTGGCATTTTAATAGAATTTTGAAAAAGGTTCATTACAAGTGGTATCAGAGCATGGTATTGGCACCTGATGGTATTAACAAGAAGCCAAACAAATAAAACACCACCCTTTGAATCAGTAGTTGAAGAAGTTTTGGTTGAAGAAGAGATAGTAGCAGAAAAAGAGTTTTTTTCTAAAACAATGGGTAGAGAGGAGGAGGAAAAATTAATACATGAGGAATTTATTGAAGCCTTAAAACCATGTTTTGAAAGAATTACCATGGTTATGCTAGATATGAATAAAAAAATGATGAAAGGTTTCAAATTGTTGGGTAGCCAACTTTCAGGCAAAGGGATGATAGGAGATAATAGTGGTTCACACTCACGGGAAAAGATAAGAGGGAATGAGCATATTTTCTCAAGTACAAGACCTCATAATAGACCTGATGAATTTCAAAGCACACAAAGGCATACTGCACCTAAATTTCTCACACCCAAAGAAGAGCCCAATCTTGAATTGGATTACAAGAAACTAGTAAATGATTGGAATGATTTGAATGAAGAGTGTAAAAGAGGTGTACCACTCAGTGACTACATTGATGCTATGCAAAAGATTAAAATGAAGGGAGACAATAGGATTCCATTCCAAAACAAAGAATTGAATAGTGCTATTGGAAAAATGTCATTTCCTACTTTTGATGGTTCTTCTCAAAATTTTGCTAACACTTGGGTGCAAAAATTGGATGTATATTTTCAGCTGAATCCTATGTTGGAAGAGGATGCATTAAAAATGGCCATTTTGCATTTGGAAGGAGATGCCAATGAATGGTGGTTTCATGGGCTGAAAACCTTGGGTCATAATCAGGTTAAAACATATGGAGAATTTGTTGACAGGGTACTAGAAATATTTGAACAAAAAGATCCAGAATTGCCTTTCAAAGAACTAGCTCAATTGAAGCAAACTGGGTCCCCTACCGAATATATGTTGGACTTTCAAAAATTATCAGTCAAGATGGTTGATGTATCTATGGGAAGATTAGTATTGCTGTTCACTGAAGGTTAGGCTGAACCTTTAAGAGATTTGGTCAAATCCCACAAGCCAACTACATTAAAAGATGCAATGAGCTTGACTAGGGATCTCCAAAATGTGCTTCCTAGAACAAGATTTCCTCCTAAGCCTAGGTACAAATTTGAAAAGAAACCTTGGCAAAGGAATGGATATGATAAGAAACCTTGGCAAAGAGAGTCATTTGAGAGGAATACAAAAGAGGGACTAAATAGGGATGAACTTAGAAAAAAGAAATTGTGCTTCACATGCTTCCAACCATGGACAACGGGGCACAAATGTACCAAAGGAAAGGCTCACTACATAGAAGTATTTTCTGACAATGAGGGGTATGATGGGGGCATGGATGAAGATGGACATATTTCAGATCAAGAAGAGGCATATGAGACAGTAGTAGAAGACGAAAGACAAGAAGAAAATCAGCCTTCACCGGACAAAGCAAGAATGGCAGTGCTTTCAGCAGTACCTCGCTTTCATACTATCCGATGCAAAGGTGTGGTACAAGGACAAAGAAATTCAGTTTTGGTAGATGGAGGAGCCACTCATAAATTCATTGATGTAGAGATGGTAGAGAAAATAAAGATACCTATTGAACCATTTGATGGCTTCACAGTTGTCATTCCCGGTCACAACACAACGCAATGCAAAACATGGGTTCCAAAGCTGCAAGTCACCGTAGGTAACTATACTTTTGTTGATAGTTTTTATGTGGTTGATGTTGCTGATACTAATGTGGTTTTGGGAGTGCAATGGCTGTATTCAATAGGAGAGCATACAGTAAATTATCAAATTCCTGAAATGAAATTCCAAGATTCAAAAGGAGTACAAAGAATTGTGAGAGGGCAACACACTTATCCAAATCAAGTAGTAACTTGCAATAATATGAGATCTATATTGAGGCATGGGGATATAGAATGGGTTGCTGAATGTCATATTACATCTCCCAAGCCAACTATAAATATTGTCAAACACCCAAAGGAGATAGAGAGACTTTTGCAAAAATATGAAAAGGTTTTTAGAGACCTTCCACATGGTAGGCCACTGGATAGGGGGGTTGAGCACAGTATTATTTTGGAGGAGGGTACTTCACCCATTCAGATACCACCTTATAGACATCCTAAAAAGTTCAGAGATGAGATTGAAAAAGCTATCCAAGAACTCCTAGAGTTGGGACTCATTAGACCAAGCTCTAACCCTTATGCTTCTTCAGTAGTGCTAGTGAAGAAAAAAGATGGAACATTGAGAATGTGCATAGATTTTAGAGTCTTGAACAAAAATACTATCAAGAATAGGTATCCTATTCCTAGGATTTATGAGATCATGGATGAGCTACATGGGGCCAAATACTTCTCAAAAATTGACCTTAGATTACGGTATCACCAAATTCGAATGAAAGATGAATATGTGCAAAAGACCGCTTTTTGATGTCATTTTGGCCACTTTGAATTTCTTGTCATGCCTTTTGGGTTAACTAATGCTCCAGCCACCTTTCAAGCATGTATGAATAGGATATTTTGCAAGCAACTAAGAAGGTTTGTTTTGGTTTTCTTTGATGATATTCTCATTTACAGTAAAAGATGGGAAGAGCATTTGCAACAGTTAGAGATTGTGTTGAAAATCTTGCAAGAAGAGTCCTTATTTGCTAAGTTATCAAAATGTGAGTTTGGGATGAAAGAACTAGTGTATCTTGGGCACATTATTGGGCAAGAAGGAGTGAAGGTACACATGGAAAAAATCAGGGCTATCTTGGAATGGCCATCACCAAAAAATATTACTGAATTGAGAGGCTTTATTGGCATATCCACCTACTACAGAAAATTTGTGAAAGGGTTCTCCAAGTTGACTTCTCCACTCACTAATTTGACTAAGAAGGATGCTTTCAAGTGGGATGAAGAGGCTGAAAAGGCCTTCCAAAAAATGAAAGAGGTAATGAGTAGTTGTTCCATACTTGCACTTCCTGATTTTACTAAACCTTTTGTTGTGGAATGTGATGCTTCAGGTGGAGGAATAGGGGCTGTCCTAAAGCAAGGACAACACCCCATAGCCTTTGAGAGAGAAAGTTGCAGCCTCATGAAAAACTTTACTCCATCTATGATAAAGAAATGCTGGCCATTATGCATGCATTGGCCAAATTCAGACAATACTTGGTGGGCAGCAAGTTTGTGGTGAAAACTGACCACAATAGTCTAAGACACTTTCTCACCCAAAAAGATCTAAATGAAAGGCAACAAAAGTGGGTAAGCAAGATTCAAGCTTATGATTTATATATTGAATATGTCAAAGGAAATAATAATATAGTAGCAGATGCTTTGTCAAGAAGGCCTTCTTTTTCTCTCATGGATATTGCCAAGGATTGGTAAAACATGTTACTAGTAGAATATGCCAAAGAAAAATTTGCTTGTGATGTGTTGGATGGAATCAAAGGGGATGATAATTATAGGATTTTGAATGGGCTGATATATTATAAGGGAAGAATTTATTTAGTTCATAAATCCAAGCTCAAGTACCAAATTTTGCAAGAAGCACATGATTCCCCACTAGCGAGCCATCCGGGGATCTTCAAAACTTATAGACAGTTGAGGCAAAGATTTTTTTGGAAGGGGCTGAAGGAAGATGTTCAGAAGTATGTGAATGAATGTAAAGCATGTCAACAAAACAAATCAGAACTTACATGTCCAGCCGGCCTATTACAACCATTACCCATTCCAGAGCAAAAATGGGACAGTATTTCCATGGATTTCATCACCGAATTGCCTAAATCCTTGGGTAAGGATTGCATCTATGTGGTAGTTGATAGGTTGACAAAATTTGCTCATTTCTTTGCTGTTACATCATCTTTTAGTGCTGCACAAGTGGCTGATATTTTTTTCAAAGAATCTTCAGATTGCATGGGCTCCCCAAGAGCATTGTCAGTGATAGAGATAGTAGATTCATGGGTGCTTTTTGGCAAGAACTTTTTAGATTGGTAGGCACTCAATTGACTCCAAGTACCAGCTATCATCCACAAACTGATGGAAAAACAGAGAGGGTAAACCAATGGTTGGAAGGATACCTAAGAAACTATGTGGGAGGGCAGCAAAAAGCATGGGCAAAATGGCTACACTTGGGTGAGTTTTGCTACAACACCACTTATCATATGCCAATAGGAATGTCTCCTTTCAAAGCATTATATGGTTATGATGCACTTACATTTGCTGACATTATATTTGGTGATAGTAGAGCCCCAAAGGCTAAAAATTGGGTGGAAGAGAGCCAAGAAATTTTAAAGCTCTTGAAAGACAATTTGCAGGTTGCTCAAAATCAACAAAAACAATATGTTGATAGACATAGAGAAGAAAGAACCTTTCAAGTCAATGATTTAGTATATTTAAGGTTGCAACCTTATAAACAAACATCTCTAAAAAAGAATGGAGCAGAAAAATTAAAACCAAGGTACTATGGGCCATACAAGGTAGTGTGGAAGGTTGGAGAAATAGCATATGAACTAGAACTTTCGGAAGGGAGTAAAATCCACAATGTATTTCATGTTTCTTGTCTCAAGAAAGCTCTTGGTCAGCAAATCATCACTTCAGAAATACTTCCTCCTTTGGATGATGAAGGTCAGCTCACACTTGTTCCAGAAAAGATTTTGAAGACACGGGAAAGAAGGTTGAGGAGTAGAATCATCAAAGAATATTTAGTGCAATGGAAGGACTTACCAAATGAAGATGCCACATGGGAAGAGGAGAATATCTTACAGCATCCAAATCTGAAATTGCTTGAGGACAAGCAATCTTTGGTAGGGAGGACTGTAATGTCCCCATTCAAATAAGTGCATAGTAAGACAATCCCATCAATCCTACTAGTTTCCTAGGTTGGATGGGCACATGTGGGATGGTAATAAGGAAGCTAATAAATGATATTTAGACATTAGAGGGGTTCAAGAATTTAATAAATATGGTGAATAAATAAATTCAAGATAAATTCTAAGTGGCAAGTGGTTTTGGAGACATATGGAGGTGGTGGGACCCACACTAGCTTGATTTTTCATAATACATGGTATCTCTCTTTTGCAAATTCGAATTAATGGGAATGTGAACACTCTTGGGTGAGTTGGTAAGTCATAACACATGTCATTGAGCATCTTAGGTCAAATTGGGAAGGATTGGTAACCTCCATGGAAGATAAAGAGTGAAAGTGGAAGTTTGTGGACACTTGGGCTAGATTCCCTAGCCCCTATTGTTGATGTATATGTAACTTCGGAATGCATTTCACATATATGTATATTGTATTCCTATAGAGATGGTATTATTCCTCTATAAGGAAGTGTCGTCATTTATATTGTAAGTGTCGTAACTTATACTTGATGGGTTATTAGACCACCTTGTTTGGGGTCGGCCCTGTATAAGTCATGTGGGTCAAAGGGTTATTAGACCACCCTATTGGGGGTCGGCCATGTGGGTCAAAGGGTTATTAGACCACCCTATTGGGGGTCGGCCCACTCAGCATTATGTTATGTGGTTAAATTCGAGCCTACATGAGTTAGGTAAAAAGGCAAGTGAAGTCAAGTATAAATAGAGTGTGGGAGGCACTCTATTTGCTCACTCACTTCTCACACATGCTCTCAAGGAGGAGAGGCGCACTTATGGAGGAGAAGGATCTGCTACTAGGTTATGTCTATCTCTTGGTTGGTTGTATCATTGCTCTATCTATCTCTGAGGAAGTTATTGGGGTTTTTCACCTTTATGGTTTTCCCCAAGTAAATCTTTGTGTCTCTTGTGTGCTTGCATTATTGTCTCCATGATTGATATGCTGTAGATATGCTGTACATGTTGTTCTCTCAGTTAAGATCCTAGATCATATTGAAGTAAATTCAGAAAATTTAACATGGTATCAGAGCTAGCCTGAAAGAAGGCATGATATGGCATGTATGACACTTGTTGCACTTACGATGCTAGGGCTTGATATAGAAAAAACCAGTCATCATAGCACGTTCGCTATAAATCCGTTTTGGCGAAGGTTTCGGATCTGAAATTGTTACAGGCCGAAGCTAAGATCTCCAGGTATCTTGTGTCCAAAGGACAACTTCTAATTCGTTGTACTTTGTGATTTATGATCTGTTCAATATAGGGTTTCTGCCTCTTCCAGATCTGAGTCAAAATCAGGTGACCTTGGGAAAAATGTCATATCTTGGGCTAGGAAGCTCCAAATGAAATTTCGTAAAAAGTGACAGGTAGTACACAGTCTGTACTATCTCAGAAAACTTTTTTAGAGGCCGAAGTTGAACCAGTGACACGTGGAACGCCGTACAAGTGCGCTCTCCTGTATTATCCCATAAACAGGTCACGTTGCGACATTTGGCATAACTCTCTCTCAGAACATTCAATTGAGGTCAGACCTATCAGGATGGAAAGCTAACAGGTCAGGCTATCTCAGAAAACTTTTTCAGACCCTGTGGATCAAAAAAACATTTCGGAGTTACACCAGAAACAATCAGGTACATATTTCTGTCAAAACAGAATTATTTTTTGGTACCTTCATTCATGGCTTCCGGAATTTAGGGCTTTGGAGAAAGTTGGAATTTTTGTAATCGGAGACCACGGCTGGATGCTACTCATCAAAATAGAAATTTAGAGACCAAGATCAGAATTTTTGGTTGGGCAGAAGGCCGGGCTTGATTAGACCCTAGTTCGGGACTTTGATCAGAAAAGTGGAAAATTAGGGCTTCTGTAAAAATGGGAATTTTTGAAATCCGTGACCACGGCTGGAAGCTCCTCAAAAAAATAGAAGCTTAGAGCTTTGGATCAAACATTTTGATGGGGCAAAAGAGTGGGCTTCATCAAACCCTAGTTCAGGGTCACGTCCAGTGAATCCGGAAGTTTCAAAGGAAAAATTTGAGGAGTGAAACTTTGCAGTCTTCAAATTCTGAATATACCAGTTTGATCAGTTCATCAAGGCGCATATTCCTATCCTTTCGGAAGTTTGAAATTCAAAGTTTGAATTTTTGGGGTCTCTTTGACAAACCCATATCAAGCTCCAGGTCCAGTTCTTGCAAATCAAGTGGATTGGGTTGATCCTAGAAGAAGATGGATTGGTCACTTGCATAAGTGAAGAAGTTCCTGTTTCAGAGGGAGATGAGGCTAAGGCCTTACATAAGAAGATTACAAGTGATCTCGACAGGTATGACTCATCGAGGTATGTTTTGAGATTTGTTCATAATTAAGTTTATGGTATGTTTGTCTTCATGTTATCACAGTTAGTACAATCTTGATTTTAGACTTATCATATCACCTTAATAAAATTATGAATGCATGATAGAAGTCATTCATTTATTAGGAGTATGAAACTTATGTTTGTACTAACACATTGTGATGTTGTATGAGTTTTATGTTGTCTACTAACATGAAAGGTACACCAAGAAGACAAATCATGTTCTGGTTCAAGAACAAAGATTCATCCATTGCCATGGATCTCATAAGAGATCCATTCTCGAGGTATGTATAACTTGGTTTTATAATGGTTAACTTATGAGACATGCAGGTTACTAGCACAAGTCACTAAAGAGAACAAGAAGACATCATGTGAGTATGTTAGACATAACTAGCTAGCATGCTAATCCAGGTATGTTTTTCCTATATCAAGTTACAATCTCATCTTGTGATAAGATCCTTTATATAAGTATACTTGGCATGATTGATTATAATTATTCATTGAAGTTAGTAATCATGGGTTTAGGCATACTATGCTTTTTACTTTGTTTAATGATATGACTAACCAGAAAAGTGCTATGGTCAAATAGGAATATAAGTAAAATAATATGTCTCTTATATTGTTTGATTTGACTAACCAGAAGAATCATGAAACCATAGGTTTGAATAGTCATGGTTTTATGCATATTATATCTCTTCTCTTGATTGATGATATGACTAACCCGAAGAGTCATAGCTTTGAGTAATTATAGGTTTAGACATGTTATGTTTCTTATGATTTGACTAACCATAAGAATCCTACATAAACCTTGAATGCTAATGCTTATTATTTCTGTTTGAAATGATCATGACTATACATGCTTGAGATTATTGTGTTTTAATAGTATACTAATGAATGTATGATTTTATATGAGATCACAAGGATAACACATTCATGATACTAATAAGCATGCATAGGGACCAAGGATGAATATGAGATTCAAGAACAGGTAATCCAGGAAGCAAAGATCAAGAGGGAGTACATTCCAGTGGTTTATGCAAGGATGCAGATATTCAGAGGGAGTTGACCATCTCTCTACATTCCATATCAAAAGATGTAGAAGAAGCTACTTCAGATTAGGACTCCAGTAGCTCCTGCAAGGAAGCGAAGACTCAGAGGGAGTCCACCCAACGAACAAACAAAGATAAGTATTTGAATTGTCATTTCTTAAATAATAATGTTCAATAATGTATATACTGATGTTCCTAGAATTAGGTTGTGTATTATGCATATTAGAATAATTGCATTAATGAATAGTATACTCCTAATATGCATGGGTAAGTGGCCTATGGCACTGTACAACATTCCATTGCTACTTATCTAGTATGAAACCTCTTTGCTGACATGTTGGGAGTTGTGCACACTCTTAACAATGTTCTGGTAGAGATTGGAAGGCATCTAGAAAGTTACGGAATATGGATAAATGTTGTATTGAAGCATTGGCTAAGATAATTGCATGACTGTATGGCATATTTCTTTATGTGTAAGAATTTGTTCTGAAAACTATGAGATGTTTTCTAATCATGCAATTTAACTTGTTGTGTAGGAAAGATCGTATGCCATCTCCTACAAAAGAAGAATTACAACATTTGTTCTAGCAACAAAGATATCTATTGAAGATATTGAAGATATTGAAGTTCCCAGGATCTGGGATGAAGAAATGGAATGCCATGATCCGTCGATCATGAAGAATGATGTTTGGGATGTAATCCCAAGACATGAAGGGAAGTTTGCTATGACTTCCAAATGGAACTATCAGTTCAAGCATGTTGCAGATGGCAGCATTGAGAAATATAAAAGTGATGAAATAGAAGATACACCAGATGGATTCAAGACAGCTTTCTTGAATAGTGTAGTTGAAGAAGAAGTGTATGTGGAGCAGCCACTTGGTTCTGAGACACATGATAGGAAATCATATATGTGCAGAACTTGGTATGGTGAAGATAGATTGATTGCCGACACACAGCGGAAGCTTACTATCGAGTTCGAGATGAAGAACTTGGGGATGATGCACTATTTGGTTTTGGCATGGAGGTGTGGCAGAGTGCAGAAGGAATCTTCCTTGGACAAGGGAAGTATGCACTAGAGATCCTGAAGAGGTTCAGGATGATGGATTGCAAGGCCATGACCACACCTATGGCATCGAATCTGAAGCTTCTTTATGATGCTTCATCTGAGCCAGTTGATGTTTCTATGTATCGTCAGATTATTGGGTCCTTGATGTACCTGACGAACACGAGACCAGACATTTGCTTTGCTGTGAACACATTGAGCCAGTTCCTGACGGATCCGAGGAGTGTTCACCTGGTTGTTGTAAAGCATGTTCTGAGGTACCTGAAGGGTACAGTGTATTATGGGCTCAGGTATGAAGCGAATCAAAAGTTTAACCTACAGGGTTATGTTGATTCAGATTGGGCTGGCAGTGCTACAGATAGGAAGAGCACATCTGGATGCTGCTTCAATGGATCAGGTGTGATCTCTTGGTTTAGCAGGAAGCAGTCCTGCGTAGCACTGAGTACAGCTGAGGTAGAATATGTTGCAGCCTGCTCAGCTAGTTGCGAGGCAGTATGGATACGGAAGCTACTGTCTGAGTTATTTGATCTCCCGTTGGAGGCTACTGGTATCTTCTGTGATAACCAGAGTTGTGTGAAGCTTTCCGAGAACCCAGTGTTTCATGACAGGTCGAAACACATAGAGATCAAATATCACTATATCAGGGATATGGTGCAGAGAGGAGCTGTGAAGCTCCTGTATGTTGCGACGGACGAGCAGATTGCAGATGTGCTGACGAAGCCACTAGCCAGGGTGAAGTTCAAGTACTTCAGAGAGAGGCTTGGCGTTCTTCAGATCGAGGACACTTCGAGGAAGAAGTGATGGACACATTTGCTGAAGCCATTCCAAGCATGTTGGAAGGAGGATCCTTCACATGGCTGTGGATGTAAGCGCTGGATGATGAGCATTAGGATGATGTTCTAGTTTCTGCTTGGATATGATCAGTTGGATCATTTTATGTATGAATGTACGCATCATGTTGGATGCTGGATATGATCAGTTGGATCATTTTATGTATGTATGTACGCATCATGTTGGATGCTGGATATGATCAGTTGGATCATTTTATGTATGTATGTACGCATCATGTTGGATGCTGGATATGATCAGTTGGATCATGTGTATGTATTTTATATGCATCATGTTGGATGCTTGGACCATGTATCTGTATATGTATCAGGTGGATACATTGTATGATCAGGTGGATCATGTATGGTGACATATATATCATATGTTTTGTATTTGTATCAGGTGGATACATTGATGATCAGGAGGATCATGTATGATGATATGTATCAGGTAGATACTTGGTATGCAGCAGGAAGTTGCATTGATGATCAGGATGATCATAGATGACGAGCTTCAGGATGTTGCTCCAGATGACATGCAGCAGGATGTTGCATTGATGATCAGGATGATCATAGATGACGAGCTTTAGGATGTTGCTCCAGATGACATGCAGCAGGATGTTGCATTGATGATCAGGATGATCATAGATGACGAGCTTCAGGATGTTGCTCCAGATGACATGCAGCAGGATGTTGCATTGATGATCAGGATGATCATAGATGACGAGCTTCAGGATGTTGCTCCAGATGACATGCAGCAGGATGTTGCAGTGATGATCAGGACAATCATAGATGACGAGCTTCAGGATGTTGCTCCAGATGACATGCAGCAGGACGTTGCAGTGATGATGATCAGGATGATCATGGATACATCAGGATGATGTATGGTGAGTATCAGGTTGATACTCTGTGGCCGTGGATCAGGTTGTGCAGATGAGCATGTAATTCGTTCCCCTGGGAGATTTGCAGATGGTCTTGCGAGGTTTTGCCTATGGCATGTAATTCGTTGCCCTGGGACATCTGGCAAATGCTCTTTCGAGGTTTTGCTCTGGGAGGACATGTAATTCGTTGCCCTGGGAGATCTGCAGATAGTCTTGCGAGGTTTTGCCTATGGCATGTAATTCGTTGCCCTGGGATATCTGGCAGATGCTCTTGCGAGGTTTTGTCCTATGGCATGTAATTCGTTTCCCTGGGAGATCCGATAGGTTGGGCTGTGTGCCCGTAATCAGTCCTGGGATGCTCTTGCGAGGTTTTGCCATGACCACATGTAATTCGTTTCCCTGGGAGATCCTATAGGTAGAGCTGTGTGCTCGTAACAGCCTGGGATGCTCTTGCGAGGTTTTGTGGTGAGGTCACATGTAATTCATTGCCCTGGGAGATCTTATAGGTAGAGCTGTGTGCTCGTAACAGCCTGGGATGCTCTTTCGAGGTTTTGTGACGCACGTAAAAGTCCTGAGGATTCCACAGTATGGCCAGTGATGATGAAGACCTGCAGGTGGTGGGCCTACATCCAGTATGAAAAAGGACTGGCTCTGTAGAACTTCCTATGACGAGTAGATTTAGAGATTGATTGAGATAGCAGCAGTAGTGACGATGATGATGATGACTCGATGACGATTATCCAGTGACGATGATCCAGAGAAGATGACTTGTGCTAGAAGAACTGTGCTGAGAAATACCTTCCTAGTTAAGAGGGAGTGTTGATGTATATGTAACTTCGGAATGTATTTCACATATATGTATATTGTATTCCTATAGAGATGGTATTATTCCTCTATAAGGAAGTGTCGTCATTTATATTGTAAGTGTCGTAACTTATACTTGATGGGTTATTAGACCACCTTGTTTGGGGTCGGCCCTGTATAAGTCATGTGGGTCAAAGGGTTATTAGACCACCCTATTGGGGGTCGGCCATGTGGGTCAAAGGGTTATTAGACCACCCTATTGGGGGTCGGCCCACTCATCATTATTATATGTGGTTAAATTCGAGCCTACATGAGTTAGGTAAAAAGGCAAGTCAAGTCAAGTATAAATAGAGTGTGGGAGGCACTCTATTTGCTCACTCACTTCTCACACATGCTCTCAAGGAGGAGAGGCGCACTTATGGAGGAGAAGGATCTGCTGCTAGGTTATGTCTATCTCTTGGTTGGTTGTATCATTGCTCTATCTATCTCTGAGGAAGTTATTGGGGTTTTTCACCTTTATGGTTTTCCCCAAGTAAATCTTTGTGTCTCTTGTGTGCTTGCATTATTGTCTCCATGATTGATATGCTGTAGATATGCTGTACATGTTGTTCTCTCAGTTAAGATCCTAGATCATATTGAAGTAAATTCAGAAAATTTAACACCTATGACACCAATGACGGAGCATCTATGACAACTATGACAAATTGCAGACCTGACCTTTGACATCTAACCACTATGACATGTCAGCACCAAAAATAGGCTCAAGGAAGTTGAATTTGGGAGTTGGGGAAGCCAAAGAGACTCAAAATCGAATTTGGGAGAAGATGGAAGGTTGGAACTAGGAGACAAGTGGCAAATGTGGAATATTTCCTAAATGGAAATCTATTCAATCTATTGAGAGGATTTCAACCCTTAGAAGGATAATGTTGGTTATAAAATGTAGAAATGAAGTATGAGAATGGCTTTTGATGATTTGAGAAAAATTGCATTTGTGAAGAGAGAGCTAGTGGATGACTAGTTTCTTGCCTTAGCCAATTTCGAGGGTGAAAGATTCCCATCCAAGTTGGTGTTTGGAGAGGACACTCAAGTATTTCATGGTGCTTTAATGGATTTTGTATTTGTAGGTAGCAGCTACAGGAAGTTTCATGGTTTTGTTTAGTGCATCACTTTCTCTCCACCGTTTCCAGTTTTGAAGGCATATTCATGCTCCTTGAGGGAGGGCGTTTTTGGTGAGCACTTGTGCTTCTTGAGAGAGCTTCTAATTATATATTTATGATTGTAATAGATTCATATCCTCTTTTATTAATATTCAGAAAGTATTAGGTCGAAATACCCACTGGTTGTATGCAAAACTATTGATTAATGAGCAAACAATGTTCATTTCCCCAATGCATTGATGTATGACACTATAATGTTGATTATTTCGAATGGATGGATGATTCTCTAATATATTTGTGATAAATATACTTCCATGGATGTCTTCTACAAGTTTCATGTACTGTACTTGTGCATTTGAAGCATTTTTACTCAGTTTAGTTGTATTGGGAGGTGAAATAGTGCCATTTCCCCAAGGGTCGAATTGGGGGTTTTTGTTGTTGAATGTGAGAGATTTAGAACAGTATTAAAAATCAATTAATGGTGCATATGAGACCTTAATAACATACTTAAAACATTATATACCTCTGTTCATAAATTCGTGGGAGTTTGGAGGCATTTGGAAGGCCATTTGCAGTGTTGCCCGGGGGGGATTTGATGCACAAATTACTAGTCAAAATTACATATATTGATTAGAAAAGAAATCAAGTTTGCAGCAGTATTTGGAGGGCCATAAAACATCCATGAACCTGATATTCAAGTCTAAATACCATGCATACACTCCTACAGAAGATTTGAGAGCATTTGGGTTGATTTGGAGGTCAAAACAGTTAAACTAGTCAAAGGTCGAAATTGGGGAAAAAGTGGAAAAATTGGCATTTTAATAGAATTTTGAAAAAGGGTCATTACAAACAATGCCAATGGTAGCATACATCCAAATTCGACAATGGAATTCACTTTTGAAGATCTAGAAACATAACTTGTGTGTGGGACTTGTTTAGTAGTTTAAAATAGACTTTAACCCGCTCTTTATCCCACCTCCGGTCGTGACTGTGGAATGAAATGGGTTGTCAGACCTCGGTCTCAGATGTTGTGAGGTTCGTTCTGTCATAGGTTGTGAGGTTCTCATGAATCTTTATCCTACAATCAAAATCCACATTGTCTACATTGAATTTGAGGTCAAGGGATTCATTTGAATATTGGGTTTTTCTAGTTTTGTTGAAACCTAGTCATTTGGAGCAGAAAGATGAATTGGATTGCATAAACTCCAGCTCATGTTGAAGAATTTATATACTATTTCATGGGAATGTGTAATCACCAGTTTGAAGAAATAAATATGAAAGATTTTCCAGATATTTTGATGAAGGTTTGTTGTTACGCCCCAGGTTACAGGTGTGGAGGACATGCTTTTCTTCCATCAATATGCACCATAAAGGAATAAACATAAACTAATTCTTTAATTATCTATGAAAATCAAGGCCTATGAGGTGAATGATTACAACAACTATCAATTTCTAAATTTCACTAGGTATTAATCGCCAGATAAAGTATAGATTGCACTAAAATTTGAGGATGCCTTGAGATTGGTTTTGTTGGCACATTTTAACTGGAAGAGGATTTTTGAGATATCACATATTATACAACAAATTAGAATGCATTTTCACTAAATTGTTTCTCATGCCACGTAAAGAAAAGTTCATCTTACCTAAGATCACATTTGTAGAGATTCATGCCTAGAATCGATAACAGAATCAAATTGTCATGCCAATAAAAATCAGATATTTTTCATGAATTCAACAAAAAACTACCGTATAGATTTCCATCTCGAGGATAAAAAGGATTTGTGCCATTGTGAATGGACCACAAAGTTTCCTATTTTGGTTTTGATTTTAGTTTAGTTTTAATTCGATTTTATTTTATTTGATATGTTAATTAAATTTTTAATAAAATGTGATTTATTTTGGGATGCAGGTTTGAAAGTAAAGTCGATGGAGTTAATTCTCAGATCATGGAAGATGAATGACTTGCTATCAAACAAATTCTCAAAAATCATGGAGAGCACCACATTGCAGAAAAGATGTCGTGAGATATCAAGGAGCAAAGACTATCTCATTCAAATTTTACAAGACAATGCATCAACTCAATGAACAAGATGCAAAGTTTGAGAGCCAGCAAAGAGGATTATTTATGTAGGCATCAACTCAATGAATCAGATGCCTATATTATAAGTCAACAATAAACCTAGTTATTGGGCACTTCACCTTCAAGGGGGACATTTCAGAATTGTGCACCATCTAGAAACATTGGTACACAAATCTCAAATTTGGAAAGAGAACTAGTAATAGCAATGTCTACACAAGCATCCCTAGGTAATGGTGCTTCGATTTCAGAAAATACCAATGTTGCAGATACAATAAAGGCGACAAAGGATTTTATAATTGTTGGAATCAATATTGCTTCAGTAGCAAAAAGCACCGAGATTCAGTCTGTTCAACATGGATGACATGGGGTACTATTTCACTTGTGTTGGAATATGGACTTGCATATGATCATAATTATTAATGGAATCATTGAACTCATCCTTCATATGTGGATGCCAATATTGATTTCTTTGATTGTGATCAAATAGGTGAAAAGTGAAGGAATATGGAAGAGAAAGGCATCATTGTTCATTTCATCATAGGTCACATGCATGCTCTTCAGTTATATAACTTTGTTAACATTGATAGGTTTGTTTTGACAAAATTAAGGTATCTATGCAATAAAGATAAAAAAGGGGTCTCTCATAATGTCAAGTTCCCAAAGTGATTGAGGTTCAAAATTGTTATCATAACTTATCCATGGTGTTAGGACCTATTTTGTGTGTATGTCTAATTCAATTCCATTTGCAATCACACTAAAAACCATGAGTTAGAAAGTGAAACCCCTCAAACACTAAGAATAAATGTAATTGGTTTTGTGGAATACAATCCCTTTACAATCCTTGTCCTTTATTTTTCTTTTACGCTTTTCACTAGTGCTAGTTCCATAATGATATTTTGGTTTGTAGTAAAATTTCATCAAATCCATTTGTGCATTGCATTTTAGTTTTTTACTTAAAAAAATAGTGCATTTTTTTTCTAGATATTAGCTATCCTTTGAAATAAAATTTTACATATGTAAGAACAAGAACATAATTTAGTTAGTCCATGTGGTTTAGGTTGTAGGTAAGTGTAGTATTTATATCATTACTACTTATATCAATAGATATTTTTAGTAATGATTTCAAACTTGCTATGAGCAAATTTATCAATTTAATTATTTCATACTTTATATGATGACGTTTAACTGATGCATTTTTATGGGTAAATAGTGCTGCAACAGGTGGAATTCTAGACAAAACAATTGAAGTTGAAGACATACACCATCGAGACTTTATGATATTGGTACACAATCCATTTTCCTTATATCTAATAGTTTTTGCTATACTTATTTATTTTATGGGACTAATAAGAAATCACAATTTTCTATGTTGTTCATTTCCTTTGAGAATAAACACGTTGAAGGGTATCTTGAGCTGTCAGATAAGAAACAAATATACTTTCCTACTACTTTTGCAAAATGGGATGCATATTTTTATATAAAATTTGATGATGATGTCCATGTAAATCTAGGTGAGGCTTGGATCTCTTATTTTTCTATCTATATGTGAAGGTGGCATGTTTCCCCCCAATTCCTAGAGAGCGACTTGTTTCTCAAAGTATTTAAATGTTCATATAATCAAAGTTTGTTGTTTGCTTACTAGGACCCTTGCAAAAATTCTTACAAGATAATTGATATAAGCCTAGAGTGTATGAAGTCTGGTCCTTTATACAATATCCATTCAGATACTGTAGTTTGAAACCTTAATTTTTTTGTGTTATGATTTAAAGCCCTAGAATATGTGGATAATTGCAAAACTTATTTGTAAGAATATCATGAAAAATTTCTATCCAAGAAAAGATGGTATGAGGAAATTAAAGTCTTACAGTTATAGAAAAGGTAAAATGAGATTGTCCCATTTGAAGTTAATATTTTTACATAATTTAGGAGCCTAACTATATACATATTGCATGTCTGTGATGTGGAATGGCTCACCTAGCATAACCACCCAACAAAGGTGTATTTAAAGCCTATTTCAAATGATCATGGGAAGAAACCACATGTGAATGGGGAGGAAGCCATTCTATCTGAGGAGATCCAATTGCATATAGTTGAAACCTTTAGTAAGCCCTCCACGCCTCTCTTGTTTGGCCCCTTCTTTGTATTATCTATTATGTAAATGCTACTTAATACAAAAAAGAGAGATGAATGACTTTCTACCCTTTTATTTGGCTGCAATGGCCCCAAATTATAGCCAACATCAATAATGTATATAGATTTTAGCTTTTTGTGTAGATATGGATGAGGAACTCCTCATGAATTTATATATGAATATGTATTTTCTTGAGAGGAGGATCTTGATGATTGATGTCGTCTATTCTAGTCACAGAAATAAACATTGCATTGGGGTTTTTCTTTTTTAGTATTGAATTAAGTAGAAAACTCCCTCTCTGCTAAATCTTGAATATAGAAATGAAAAAAAACTATGAGGTTAGAACATTGGGTTCAATTGTAATCTTTATAACATGAAAATAATTGAGTAATTTTGTGGCTGGATTTGTATAAAAATCTGCAATTTTATATAGGTGAAGCATTTTCATGTCAAGATAATCACATTTGAACATGTTGGCGTGGAAATCCTTTCTATTTATGTTTTGTAATTTTTTTTTTATGGCAAAGAAATGTCATTTTTGAAGTGTTGAATTGTATTGTAAGTTGATTTCATTATATTCAATAAAATAAAATAAATGACTAACAACTAGATTGTAAGGAAGAATAATGTGAAAAGGGTGAAATTTTTAATACAAAAGTGTTAGTGTAGTTATGTTGTACAGTCTTTTGGTTATGGATGTAATCATGTCATGTATTTTGTTCTGCCTTTTACTTTTGAAACTTGTTCTATAAAGGAGCCATAGGTGATATCTATCACCATCAAAAGGGAACTTGGCCACCTTGGAAGTGGGGGAGGAGTTTTAAGATCTTAAATCTAGAACCATAGTCTCATAATATGTTCACATAATTCTTTAAAAAGTGATGAAAATATTCTTCAGTGGAGGAAGTACCGCATTGCCTATTTATAAAATCTTGAAGTACAAATTATTCACAATATGGGATAATTCTCTTGAAACAATTGGTGAGCATCCTAGCACATTTTACTGTCTATTACACAACTTTATGGTAGATTTTTTATCCCCAATTGAGTTCCCTTCATCAATCTATTGCACATTTTGTAGCAAAAATAACCACCCATGTCCTATTTAGTGTCCATGATATAATTTTACAATCAATTCGCAATAGTTGGTAGAGTTTTCTACCAATATTCATTGCCTAATGATGGCATCTTATAATTTTCCGAGGCATCAATACTTCTACTTATTGACTTGTAGCCATCACGCACCTAGACCCTTCTATTACGTAGCACTTTCCTACACCCCACGATAATCATATAGAATTGAATAAAGATTCAAATATTAAACACCAATTTAAGGATTGGATAGTGATGAGTGTTGATTAGAATGCATGCATTTATTGCTAAATTAACTAGTGTAGGATGACACATCGTGCCCTTTTTTATTACATATCACTTATCAACACCAAGCTCCAACGTCCACAACAAAGGTTGTAGGATGATTTGCTTGGAGAAGGAAACAAAGGTTGTAGTAAGCACCAGGTTCAACCCTTCTAGAGAAGGCACAAAGGATCATATATGTTGGATGAAGATCCATCTTCACCTTCCCTATTTAGTGAGTCTCATGAAGATATACTCTTTTTCCTTCAGGAATGGGTGGGTAAGTGGTTTTCCATGATGGTAATGAGGAAGAGTAAATTTTGTAACACATCAAGTTCATATTGATATAAGTTGATGTGGCAAGTAATTAATCAGACTATATATGTTGAAAGGTATTTATTGAAGCAATATAATGAAAATGTTGCTAATGATTGTTTAAATTGTAGCCAGATATACTATCTGTTGTAATTGAAAAGGGAACCCTTAAGAACACATTTGGAAATTAATGATTATTCAAACTTAGAAGATTTTAGTTCAATGTTATATTCAGAGGGCATGGCTTAACAAGTTAGTTCTGAAATGATGTTCCCTGTACTTTAGAGAAATAGCTATCTATTAGTAAATTGGTTTAATGTTTTTCATGGGCACAGCTTGTCCAAAAACATGGCTCAATGTAGGTTCTAAAAGAAGGTTACGAGTAGGGGTGCACATGCTTGTGCCACTAATAGTTAATTGTATATATTGTGCTCCAATGTTGTTTTATATTGGGATCACTTCTAGATAGTGTTAAATATTATCCTAACAAAGTTTAGTACAGCTCCAAATGGATGATTCTGTTGTGATCAAATTTGAGTTCAAATTGTTGGCTTCTTACTTATGGAATAGGAGTGAACTTGCTCAAAGCTATCATCTATTAATGTGCATAGCTGTACTCAGTAGAATTATTTATGTTGTTGAAGAGAGAATTTTTCCTATATAGATATATATTTAAAATTTTCTACAATTACACATTATAGAACCAATACACTATGGGTATGATGAAGGGGATACTATGCTCAACAGTTCCTGCAAAATATTGAATTGAAATTATTTTTCCATTTTTAGGGAATTAATTTATTCTTCTTACCAAGGTCTCATTTGATAATGCACTTTGTTATTTTACCGACATTTCTTCTTTCTACATCCATTGGGGCATTGGCATTTTTGAGTGAATTTTAAGATAATAAGGTGGTTTAACCTATATTACATGTTATATCCACATACATCTTACAGGAAAGATCAGTATCATTCAAGTATTTAATAGTTTTCTGTGTTGTTTTTAAGATGTGAAATTTGGTTGGATATGTGCTTATCAATCCTCTAATTGTCATTATGTCGGAAAAAATATCAACATTTGTTCCAGAGCATTTCCTTATGATCTATTTGAAGAGCTAACTTTCTTCAATGTAATGAGGTAGTCCAATTTAACTATCTAGATGACAATCACAGTTTTTAATTTGAGTTTTGTGACACTAGATGTTTCTCAATTAAATATCAAGGTGGTTTTTTAGTCCCATATGTGCTAGGTAGGTCTATAAAATTCCAACAAAATTGCATTCTACAAGGCCAAAAGACAATTGTGAAATTAAGAGTATCTTTAAATTTTAACCATTCCATTATGGAATAAACAAAATTTGGGTTAAATCTCTTGAAGCCTATGGTGCATATCTGGACTCATTAGATTGCCATAGCTGATTGCACAAACTACGCAAAACCATATCTGTCATTGTTATCCCCAATGATCAGAATATTGTATTTTTTGTTATTGTCTATTTTGTGACTTATACATGTGCTAGATGGAGTTATTATTGTGATGATGGTGCAATCACTTTAACATCTTATGGGTATTTTGTGAGTGAAATCATGGAAACATCATTTTGATGTAGATGTTTGGAAGTTGTAATTGTTCTTCAATCATTTGTGTATGTGTACCTCTATGTGCGCCATAAAGTGCCCCCTTAGCTTGAATTGGATTATCATGAGTGGAGGAAACATCATTGCTTCTTATGCATAAAACCTCTATATATGTCGTTTACAATGAGTTGATAAGAGATTCATGATGTTACCTTTGTTCTTGTGCATAGATATTCTACTTGTTAAGTACATCTCTTTCATTATTCTAAACTTGTAACTCAGGTGGATTGACACAATATTTGGTATTGTTGTTGATTTAGTGTTTGACAAGGGGATTTCCAGTACTAGTGTCTTTATAAGGTTTTATGATTTAGTGAAAGATTCATCAAGATTTTTTAAGGTTTTATAATTTAATGAAAGATTCGCCAAGAATTTACAAGATTATATAATTTAATGATAGATTCGCCAAAAAATTATATATACATAATATAACACTGCTAAAATAACCTTCATGTTTTCCGGTATATCATGGGGATTCGCCCAATTTTTATACATAGAAATTTAGGGGAAGGGGTCTTAAAATTTTCCCTGCTCTTTGCAATGCCTCCCTACAATAATTACAAAAATCAATTAATACATAAAAATCAAAATGCGTTAATTTATTGATTTCATTCATGCTTTATTATATTTTAATGAACTTCTAAATCTCATTGTGAATATCTGAAAAAATGAGAGAGATTTCCCTTCTTGTCTAGGAAGTAGAGTACTAGGATGGACAACTTGCTTCGAATAAATGGTGGTGGAGGGGGATAATGTAGGTATGGGGGGTATCATGTAGGTACAATGGAGGGGGTTGATGTAGGTAAATCAGTGGGGGTTGATGTAGGATCACTGGATGGAGCTGATGTGGATGGAGAAGATGGAGCCAAATGTTGGAATGGTGGGGGGACCACAAGAGGGGATGCATGTGGGTAGAAATATATCCTTGGTGTCTGTACAAGGGATGGGAATACCCTAGGGGGGAGATGGGTATTCCAATCACAAGGGTAGAGTGACCAGTCACAGGACTCGGTATGAACTGTGGGAAAAATGAGTTAGGTGGAATGTATGAAGGGATGTGTGGGTATGGTGATCAGATAGTGGGATATGGAACCTACAAAAACATATGTAATACATTTAATTAGTAGAAAAAAAATGTAAATTAACTATACAAACATAGTGAATTTCACATGAAATATATAATTAATTTCACACAAGTTACCTAAACAAGGGGTGATTTGCTCAACCTAGGTGGAGACCTGTGCTTAATCTCTTCAGCAGGAACCTATGGAAACACAACAACATTAAGATTGTTTTCTCATTAAAAACTTTGATAGTTGCAATTAAATCAATTTTTGAATCCTACAATCATATGGGTGTTCACATGAAGATGGGTAACACTCTTTGGCAAGCGGAGGGCACGATCATGTCAAAAACATAGCTTGATCGAGATTTTAAAATCTCTATCGAGGCCTTAAAAAAATAGCTTGATCGATCTATCTAAAAACTCTCGAGTGAGGGTCAGTAAAATCCTAAATCGAGCTTTATATATCGATCAAGGTTTTTATTAACCCTCAATCGATCATTTTTTATATAGCTCAATCGAGCATATCCAATCATTATAAGTATAAAAATGAAACAAAACATGGCCTATTCCGTTTTGTTTGTTGTGTAGAAATTTAGTGAAGGAATAATAGAAATGGGTTATAGATAGAATATATATGAGATTAGTGTTTATAGATCATAAGGGTCCAATTTGTTTGTAGTTATGGGACATAGAGTAATTGAAGGTGTAGATATGATTGATCAAATCTATGAATCCAATTACTCTGCGAACCATATCTACAAATGAATATTTAGAGGAAGTGGTGGAAGTATTGCATTTACTTGATTCCTCTTCAAGGTATTTATTATTATCCATAGGTATAATTTTTTTGTTGAAATTATATTTTATTAAATATTTTTATCATATAATTCTATATTTTCCTTTCATTGAATTCAAAGAGCTAGATGGACAATAAACGATACGAGGTTTTAAAAATTTTGATTAATTTATTTTGGGTGTCCATATTCATTTGCACACATGAATATGGGCACTCAAAAACTTTTTTAATTAAAATTTTTAAGAGCTCAATCAAGCTAAAAAGATCAATCGAGCTTCTTCGTAACCACACATAAACACTCTATCAAGACATTTAAAAGCATGCACAAAATCTTGATCGAGGGTTGTATAGACCTCGATGGAGCTGATAGCTTAATCAAGGGTTTAAAAATAGACTTTTAAACCCCATTTATGGAAATTTAATTTTATTGACATCTTTGCCAGGATTACACCCTATCCTGAGATGAACCTTATGCGGTGGACTATTAAGTTTATCCTAATTTCACAACCAAGATCACTGAAAGAAACGTAATCACAAGATAGGCACAGATTTACCATGGGAAACCCTCATGGGGTAGAAAACCCAGCAAAGCTTTCCTCAATATAGATAATCAACCAATACAAATATGTAGACCCAAACAAGAGCTCCTTCTCCTCCTATGCATATCTCTCTCTCTCCTATGCACAATACACAAGTGAGTGAATGAGTGGGTTAAATGAGGAACACACTTCCTCTATTTATACTCAACTCCTAACTGAATTTTCACCCTAACAGGGCCGACTTCGCCTAGGAGAGTCTAATAACCCCTAAACAGCTAACTCAGGGCCGACCCCACATGGGAGATCTAATAGACCTAGTTACAACAATCTCTAAGAGGAATAAACATCTACGGATATACAATAGGGTCTCCATAGAGGAATGAAACATATCCAGAATAATAAAGTACAAATATAATATTCTTAGAAGTTACAATATCTCAACACTCCCCCAAAACGAGAAGGATATTATAACAGCATCTGCAAGAGCAAGGAGTCATCAACTACATGATACATGATACATCTATAAATCATTGGAATATTTCTTTAACATCATCAGTAACTCAACCAGTTACTGGAACATCTTCTAATCTTCAATACTGGAACATCTTCAGTATTGAGTCTTCATTTTCAATAGCATCCGAGCAGCTACAACAAGATCATCATCTGGATCTTCTCGATCATCATCTGGATCATCTCGATCGTCAACATCATCTAGATCATCTCGATCAATAGCATCATCTAGATCATCTCGATCACAGTATCATCATCTTGATCATCTCGATCATCATTTGGATCATCTCGATCATCATCATCTTGATCATCTCGATCAACAGTATCATCATCTCGATCATCATCATCTCGATCATCTTGATCAACAGTATCACCATCTCGATCAATAGTATCATCATCTTGATAATCTCGATCATCATCATCTAGATCATCTCGATCAACGGTATCATCATAGAAGCATACTCTGCAATACACACGATCCAATTATGGGATGATCAATCCCTCTCACTTTAAGACACCTGTCATGTCTATGGATGATGCAATCCAGATCTACTTACAGGATGATCAATCCTGATCCTTTTAAGACACCTCTCATGTTTAAGGATGATACAATCCTTGATTTATTTAACACACCTCTCATGTCTAGGGATGATGTAGTCCTTGATCCATTTAAGACACCTCTCATGTCTAGGGACGACGCAGTCCTCGACCATTTAAGACACCTCTCATGTCTAGGGATGATGCAGTCCTTGATCGACTTAAGACACCTCTCATGTCTAGGGACGATACAGTCCTTGATCCATTTAAGACACCTCTCATGTCTAGGTATGATGCAGTCCTTGATCCATTTAAGACACCTCTCATGTCTAGGGACGATGCATTCCTTGATCCATTTAAGACACCTCTCATGTCTAGGGATGATGCAGTCCTTGATCCATTTAATACACCTCTCATGTCTATGGACGATGCAGTCCTTGATCCATTTAAGACACATATCATGTCTAGGGACGATATAGTCCTTGATCCATTTAAGACACTTCTCATGTCTAGGGATAATGTAGTCCTTGATCCATTTAAGACAACTCTCATGTCTAGGGACGGTGTAGTCCTTGATCCATTTAAGACACCTCTCATTGCTAGGGACGATGCAGTCCTTGATCCATTTAAGGCAAATTCTAAGAACTATACATCAAATTAGTCGTCAGAAAAGGTAACCTCGTCAACATTTTCATCAATACAGGTATCCACATCATCGACCTTACCGTCGATGCAGGAAATCTCATCATCAGTGACCATATCACTCCCCCTTTCGAGGAGGGTCCTTCTGAAATACACCAAGCTTATCTCGGAAATACTCAAACTTTACTCGAGACAGAGGTTTGGTTAATATATCAGCAACTTGTACGTCAGTGCTCACATAATCGAGCTTTATAGCTCCTTTCTGCACCATATCCTATATATAGAAGTATAGAATTTCTATGTGCTCTGAATTATGATGGAATACTGGATTCTCTGTCACATTGATACAACTCTGGTTGTCACACAGGATCACAGTTGGTTCCATCTCTAAGTCAAATAATCCTGATAATAGCTTCTGAAGCCATATCGCTTCATAGCTAGTAGAGCAAGTAGCAATATATTTCGCTTCAGCTGTGATGAGAGCCACACTAGACTACTTCCTGCTAAACCATGAGATCATGGCAAATCCCATACAATAACATTCTCCCCATGTGCTCTTCCTTTCTGATACACTTCCTTCCCAATCAGCATCTATGTAGCCATGCAATCTGAAATCATGATCTCTAAGATAACATAGACCAAATTCTATCATACCCTTTAGGTACCTCATCACATGCTTTGCAGCTATCAGGTGAGCACGTCTAGATTCTACTAGATACTTACTCAAGGTGTTCATAGCAAAGCATATATCTGGCCTGGTATTCGTCAGATACATCAGTGACCCAATAATCTGTCTGTAGAGAGTCACATCCACTAACTTTGATGAGTCATCTGCTAACAGCTTCAGGTTGGAATCCATGGGAGTGGCCATGGCTTTGCATTCCAACATATCAAATCTTTTCAGGATTTCCACAACATACTTTCCCTGGTTGAGAAAGAATCCTTCTGGGCCTTGCCATAGTTCCAGACCTAGGAAGTAGTGCATCAATCTGAGATCTTTCATCTCAAACTCTGAAGAGAGCTTCTTATTGCACTCAATAATCTATTTCTCATTCCCTGTCAGAAATAGATCATCTACATATAGAAACAATATGACAGGTTCATCATCCATAACCTTGAGATAAAGATTAGGATCAGCTTTGTTAAATTTTCAGAATTTACTTCAATCTGATCTAGGATCTTAACTGAGAGAACAACATGTACAACAAATCTACATCATATCAATCATGGAAACAATAATGCAAGCACACAAGAGACACAGAGTTTACTTGGGGAAAACCATAATGGTGAAAAACCCCAATAAATTCCTCAGAGATAGATAGAACAATGATACAACCAGAATATAAGAGATAGTCTTCTCCTAGAAGCAGAGCCTCCTCCTCCATAAGTGCGCCACTCTCCAAAGTGTGAGTTAGAGAATAGAATGTGTAAAATGAGAGAGACACACTCTATATTTATACACTAACTTGACTTGACCTTTACTCAACTAGGTCGGCCTCAACTTAACCACTTAACATAATGTTGACTGGGCCGACACCCAATAGGGTGGTCTAATAACCCTTTGAACCACATGGCTGACCCCAATAGGGTGGTCTAATAACCCTTCGACCCACATGACTTATACAAGGCCGACCCCAACAAGGTGGTCTAATAACCCATCAAGTATAAGTTATGACACTTATAATATAAATGACGACACTTCCATATAGAGGAATAATAACATCTCTATAGGAATACAAACACTTCTGTATAGAGGAATAATAACATCTCTACAGGAATACAATATACATATATGTGAAATACATTCTGAAGTTGCATATACATCAACACTCCCTCTTAACTAGGAAGGTATTTCTCGACACAGGTCTTCTAGCACAAGTCTTCTTCTCTAGATCATCATCACTGGATAATCGTCATCAAGTCATCGTCATCGTCATCGTCACTGCTGCTGCTATCTCAATCAATCTCTGAATCTACTCGTCATAGGAAGTTCTATAGAGATAGTCCTTTTTCATACTAGATGTAGGCCCACCGCCTACAGGTCTTCATCATCATTGGCCATACTGTGGAATCCTCAGGACTTATTACGTGCGTCACAAAACCTGGATACAACATCCCAGGCTATTACGAGCACATAGCTTTACCTGTCGGATCTCCCAGGAGCACATTACATGTGACCCATCACAAAACCTAGCTGAAGCATCCCATGCTGTTACGAGCACACAGCTCTACCTGTCGGATCTCCCAAGAGCACATTACATGTGATCTCACCACAAAACCTGGCTAAAGCATCTGAGGCCTTTTTCATCCTGTCCAGATCTCCTAGGAGCAAATTACATGTGGTCATGGCAAAACCTAGCTGAAGCATATGAGGCGTTTTTCATCCTATCCAGATCTCCCAGGAGCAAATTACATGCCATAGGACAAAACCTCACAAGAGCATCTCAGGATGTTACGGGTACACAACTATGACCTGAAGATCTCCCAGGGCACAAATTACATGTCCTCCCGGAGCAATGTCTCGAAAGAGCATCCTAGGCTGTTATGGGTACACAATTCCGACCTATAGGATCTCCCATACATGCTCATCTGCACAACCTGATCCACGACCACAAAGTATCATCTTGATACTCACCATACATCATCCTGATGTACACATGATCATCCTGATCATCATCACTGCATCGTCCTGATGCATGTCATCTGGAGAACCTCATCATCCACGATCATCCTGATCATACAATGCATCCACCTGATGCATACCAAGTATCTACCTGATACATATCATCATAGATGATCTACCTAATCATACAACGTATCCACCTGATACATATCAACATAGATGATCTTAGTATCCACCTGATACATATATAGATACATGGTCCAAGCATCCAACATGATGCATACATATATAAATGATTCAACTGATCATATCCAACATCCAACATGATGCATATATATATAAATGATCCAACTGATCATAACAAGCATCCAACATGATGCATATACATATACAGAGTAGTAACTAGAGCATCGTCCTGATGCTCATCATCCATGATCCTCCTGATCATCATAGCATCGTCCTCTTCAGATCATCTCATCGTCCACGAAGCACAGCCCAGATGCACATCATCGAACACTTACACCACTGACATGGGAGAACACATCTACCACCATTGGAGGAAGGCTCCATCCCTTACTTTTTCACCATGGGAGAACACATCTACCACCATGTGAAAAATGGCTCTGCAATTACATCACAACCAAGGGAGAACACATCAACCATGTCAGAAAAGCTCATGTGCATCTGTGTCTTCCGGACTCATCACTTCCCTTTGGAAGGAACCTCGATCTGAGGTGCACCAAGCCTCTCTCTGAAGTACTCAAACTGCACTCTCACCAATGGATTGGTTAATACATCTACAACCTGCTCATCCATCACAACATACTCTGCTTCGGTTGTACTCAGTGCTACGCAAGACTGCTTCCTGCTAAACCAAGAGATCACACCTGGTCCCTATCTGTAGCACTGCCTGCCCAATCTAAATAAAGATAACCCTGCAGGTTAAACTTTTGATTCGCATCATACTTGAGCCCATAATCAACTGTACCCTTCAGGTACCTTAGAATATGCTTTACAACAACCAAGTGAACACTCCTTATATCCATCAGGAACTGGCTCAATGTGTTCACCACAAAGCAAATATCTGGTCTTGTGTTCGTTAGGTACATCAAGGACCCATTCATCTAATGATACATAGTGATATCAACCGGTTCAGATGAAGCATCACACAGAAGCTTCAGGTTCGATGCCACAGGTGTGGCCATAGCCTTGCAGTCCATCATCCCGAACCTCTTCAGGATCTCTACTGCATACTTCCCTTGTCCAAGGAAGATTCCATCTGCACTTTGCCACACCTCCATGCCAAAAAAAATAGTGCATCATCCCCAAGTTCTTCAACTCGAACTCGGCAGCAAGCTTTCGCTACATGTTGGCAATCACTCTATCCTCACCTGTTACAAACAGGTCATCCACATAGTAGTATCACTAGATTTCCTTCCTCAACCTTGTAGTAAAGGTTGGAATCCATTTTATTCGTGGTAAAGCCCAAACTTGATAGAAAGTTGTCTATCCTACCATACCAAGTTCTGCACATATATGACTCCCTGTCATGTGTCTCAGAACCAAGTGGCTTCTCCACATACACTTCTTATTCAACTACACCATTCAAGAAGGCTGTCTTGAAATTCATCTGGTGTATCTTCCACTTCATCACTGCAGCCAGAGAAAGTATGGATCTAATGGAAGTTTATCTGGCTATAGGAGCAAAAGTCTCTATGCTACCACTTGCAGCATGCTTGATCTTGTCGATCCTCTTGGAAGTCACTACAGACTCCACTTCAGGTCTTGGTACTGGATCCCAAACATCTTCATGATCGACTGGTACTCCTCGATCATGGCATTCTTCCCAGATCCTGGGAACTTCAATATTTTCAATAAATAACTTTGTTGCTGAACAAATGTTGTAGTCCTTCTTTTGTAGGTGATGGTATACAATCTTTCCTACACAACAAGTTCAAAGGCAGGCAGAGAATCCACATCCAAGAGATAGAGCTTTTGTTGAACACATCTATGCCCTTGAGTGAATTTCTCATCACAATTATAACAAAGCCCTTTTTCTCGGTGTGCCTACATCTCGGTTTCAGAAAAATGCTTCATAGGAGTTGGTTGAGGAGCTGGCGGGATGGGAGGTCGCTGAGAACCCATATTTCGGAAGGGAACAAAAGTGGGTTTGGAGCACTGTTGGGCTGCAAGCTTGAATTTTGCCAACTTAGCCAAACCTAGGACTTCCATCATTGTGTTGGGATAGAACATTTTGACCTCTAACTGGATTTCATCCTTAAGACCACTGATAAAACAACTCCTATAAAATTCATCAGACAACCCTTCTATGTGATTGGTGAGTTTCTCAGATTCTGTCTGATACTCTCTCACTGTGCCAGTTTGGTGAAGTTTAGTTAGTGCTCCTCTGAAGTCATCAAAAGCACTAGGACCAAATCGTGGCAAAAGGAGTTGGCAAAAATCTGTCCAGTTTGGCTCGAGATGAGCTTTGATGTACCAACGGTACCATTGAAGCGCTTCCTATTCCAAATGAAAGGATGCAAGTGGAACTTTCTGGACATCAAAAGTATTATGCAAACTGAAATATTGTTCTGCGCAGTATATCCATCTAGTCGGATCAGTACCATTGAAGCAAGGAAAATCAAGCTTCGACCCACGAAAATTGCTGGAAAAAGAGAACCCGGTGGTTGCAAAAGATTCTAGCTATCGGTTATTGTTGATGGCTGAATGCTGAAGATGGAGGCTGAGAAATTTTTCATCGAGATCTTGGAGTTTGGTTTGGATGGCTGCAAGTGCTTCCTCCATGATTTTTGCTCCTGTGTGGGTGACAACCACAACCAAGAGTTTTTTTTTTGGGGGGGAGGGGGGGAATGGATAGAAAAACACAAACAAAAGCTTATTTAGTAAAGGAATATTTAGATTTGGGAAAAAATCGGATGGGTAATCAGGGTTTGACTAGGTTTTGGACACTTTTTGATGGATAGGGAAGCAAAAAATGGGGATTTCAAAAGGGGGTGAAAGAATGAGAAAATTTGGTAGAGAGGGACAAAGAAGGAGAATTAGGAAAGGAACATGGTGGCAAAATTTGAAGGCATTTGGGTGAAAACTGAAGGAGTTATGGCAAACCCTAAAAATAGACAAATGTGGGATTTCTGTTCTTGGGAAGTGGAATTTGGGATAGGGTCTTTAGGAATGAAATATGCAGAATGGGATTGCAGGGATGTCAGTGAAGTTTCAGGGAAAATAGAGTTGAAACAAGGGAGATGTGGCCGAAAAACAATTTTTTTTTTCTTCAGAAATGGATCGGCAATAGTGGCGTGGAAGGGACCCACAACAAATGGATCTACAATGGCACGGAAGGGATAAAAAACGGCTGGATCTGAAATGACGACGGGATCTAGAATGACTTTCAGAATAGATCTGAAACAGCTGGATCTGGAGAGGAAGTGATCGGCAACAGTTCAACTAAAAATAGATATGGACCCCAGGTATGTGTGGCTTCCTATCGATTCAGGGGATTCAATCAGCCACCAATGTTGTCTGACGGCTTGCGTATTGGGGCAGTACCCCTCACTCCACGGCTTAGGTAGAACTGATAACCGCTTTGCCACAAATGACAACTCTTGGATTACCTCACGGGTGGGAACTAGTCAATCAGGTAGGGGTCGTTGCCCTTTTCACTGGCAGGTCCTCTCAATGGGACAGCTACTTTGGGGTTCCTGTTGTACTCCTCACAATGAGTTTTAGGGCTTATTGCCAAGTACTTCCCACAGTTAAGAGGATAGGGGTTATTCCCAGATCCGAACTTGCAACAGATGCAAAAAAATATTTGGCAGAAATTCCACCCAACAAGCCCAAGAAAGTGATCTGATACTAGATGTGAAGAACCTACAATAATTAATTAATGCAAATACACGAGATATCAGAAATAATAGAACTCATAATCAATTTTATATTGATCACATGCCACTTTGAGGGGGAAACCTCCTTTGAGCAAGCTCAATACAATTAACTTCATGGTGCCTTTAATGACCTCAACACACTTATATACTAAGTCTATTCTTAATACTATGAGTCAAAACCATGGTACATATAATACTACGGGACAACTTACAAAGCATATGCGTCCAATACTATGGGTCAATACTATGGGCTAATATAAACTATGGATCAACAAATACTACGGGATGACTTACAAAGCATATGCGTCCAACAACAATATACTAACATAGTAAAGAGAAGGGTTGACACGAGTTCCTAACATTACACCACAAAAAGCACTTATCTTTGGAATGAAGTTGTCCAAGCAACTAGCCAAGTGAGAGTAACGTTCCACCCAACCATAGGTCTTTGTCCATCCTATACTCTTTCAGTTGAGAGACCACCATTGACATGGAATCTGTATCCACTAAGGAGGGATAAATTGGCTCTCTCATAGTCAAGGTTCCATCCCAATGCTAATCCAACCTATAGTTGGGTTTATCAAGCATGCAAGGGAACAAGGAGGATGATGGTAAGCCAGTGAAATCAACCACGGAACTACATGAATCTCAGATTACTCAGCAGACATGGAGCCTACATTACCTACCTCACTCAACAAAAGGAAGGCCCCCTTCTCTGCTGCAAAATCCCCCGGGGACCTTTCCCTCCAGTGCTCTTCAAGGTGGGCATAGAAATGTCCAAACTACTTCTTTCATGATACTTTAACCTTCACCGGCTTTATCAAGTAGATCCAACTCTATGTCTTATCTTCTTCTTTGTTATTCTATCAAGGATATTCTTAGGGTTGCGGCCAAAGCTTTGTCCCGCAACTCGGTTCTCTACGATCAGATGAAGGTCCTCTTAAGGGATTTCTAATATTCTCACTCTCTACAATTCACCCCAGGACTCAGGTTCATGGATTTCTCAACGGAATTTTCTTCCCACATAGGGTTTCTGTGTATTCTTGGCTCTGCAATTCATGCTTACACAAAATCATGATTTTCTTCTCTTCTTCCTACTCGACTCTCTGATGCATGATGAATGAGGTTGTTGGTCAACAACGAGATAAGGATCCGGGTGGGAGAATTCCCAGGTTGTAGAGTGTCTTGAGGGACAAGTAAAATAGAGCCATACCTTGCCATATGGATTTTAGGATTGCTCCATACTCAATCGACCTCATGAACAAGTTTTCTCAACCACCCTCTTACAACATAATTAAATGTCAGCATGGGAGTCAAATGTGTTCACAAATTGACATGTGGCAGCATGGGTTCCAATCCCATAACCCCCTCACCTCTCCATAGTGGATAAACATGGCTCCCACTTATTGGTTTCCTCCTTAGCTAGTTTTCTTGGTATTTTATTGTAATATTTAATAATTACATCATTTACAATATCTCATGGATTAACAACACATGGATAATTAGAATGTCAAATACTTTCCTTTAAAATAAAACATGGTCATCCTCTGGTGGGGCCTTGGCCTTGAGCTCCACAATAGGGAAAACACACATTGCATTTATACAATATTCACATTGAATCCAATAAACCCGAAGGGATAAAAATAGGGGTATTAAAAATCCCTCTCCCTTAGAAGAACATCATCCTCGGTGTTCTCAAAACTGAACAAAAATGGGAATGCCTCTCTCATGGCATCCTCTAGCTCCCATGTAGCCTCTTCGAGACTAAGGTGCTTCCATTGCACCTTCACATGTCCGATGGCTTTGTTCCAGAGAAATGTGACCTTTCTGTCGTGGATGCGCATATGATCCACTTAGAACTCTCCCTCAGGGTCCACCTGTATCACATGGCAATCAATTATGTGATTAGGATCATGTACATATTTCTTAAGAAAAGATACATGGAAAACATTATGAGCTCTCATGTTAGAAAACAATGCAATCCTATATGCAACTAGTCCTATCCCATCAAGGACTTCAAATGGCCCACAATATCTTGGTGCCAACTTGGCACAACTCCCCAACTTCATATAAATTTTCCTGGGTTTCACTCTCAAGTAAACATGATCCCCAATCTTAAATTTTGTTTGCACTCTCTTTATATCTGCATAACGCTTCTACTTGTCCTGAGCTTCCTTCAAATCCAGCTTGATCTTAACAACTTCTTGTTCCATCTCCTTGATCATTTCCGGTCCAAGCACTACCTTTTTCATTGGACTGTCCCAATTCATTGGAGTCCTACATCCCCTTCCATATAATACCTCAAAAGGACTCATCCTCAATGATGGTTGATTTCCATTATTCTATGCAAATTCTACCAAGTGTAGGTAGTCTTCCCATTTGGATGGTTTATCCATCACATACTTCCTCAACATGTATTCAAGTACCTGGTTCACTTTCTCAGTATGACCATCTGTTTGAGGATGATATGTTGTACTAAAATTCAACCAAGTTCCCAACTTATGAAATAATCCATTCCAAAAATTGGAAGTGAATTTTGTATCACGATCTGAAATTATTTCCTTAGGAAATCCATGCAATTTGAATATCCCCTTCATGAAGATATTTGCAATGTCACTTGTCTTATGAGTGGAATTGACTGGAATAAAGTGAGCTACATTTTATAGCTTTTCCACCACTACTAATATTGAATCATGCTTCCTTACTGTCATTCGAAGACCTGTTATAAAATCCATAGGAATCACTTCCCACTTCCATTCTGGAATGGGAAAAGGCTACAACAATCTTGTTGGATGTTGATGTTTTTCCTTAACTTGTTGGCACTTTTGACACCTAGCAATTTACTCTTCTATGTCCTTCTTGAGTCCCATGCCAAAATTACTGCTTTCTTGCTATTGTTATGGTCTTTTGATATCTTGGGTGTCCAGAATATGGCATTTGATGTATCTCATCCATCACTAGCTTCTTTAAATTTGTACTATTTGGAATGTATAGTCTGGTACCTTGATAAATGAGAACATCATATTCACCAATCTAATATCCTACACATGTTTCATCCACATTTCCCTGCTACAACTCTTCTTTGATTTGAAGGTAAAATTCATCACTAGTTTGAGCTTCAAGAACCCTTGCCTTCAAATCTGATTTACACATATTTACTGCTGCAACATGAAATCTTTTGCTAAGTGCATCTGCAACCTTATTCTCCTTACCTTTGACATGTTTAATTTCCAAATCAAATTCAAAAAGAAATTCCATCCACCTACTTTTCCTAGCATTCAAATTTGGCTGGTCAAAAAAATATTTCAAGCTCATGTGGTTTGCCCTGAGCTCGAATCTTATTCCCAAGAGATAATGTCTCCACCTATTGAGAGCATGAACTATGGTTTCTAGCTCCAAGTCATGTGTGGCATAGTTCTTTTCATGATCGTTTAAATTCCTTGACTCATAGCAAATTACAAATCCTTCTTGCATGAGAACTCCACCTAGCCCTTCAATGCAAGCATCTGTGCACACTACAAAATATTTCTTTGGATCTGCAATCTTCAAAACAGGAGTGCTGGTAAGCAACCTTTTTAACTGCTGAAAATTTGTGTCACACTTTTCAGACCATACAAAATTGATATTCTTCCTCTGCAATGATGTAATTGGGTGAGTGATTTTGGAGAATCTTTCAATGAACCTTCTTTAATAACCTGCAAGACCCATAAAATATCTAACATCTACAACATTCTTTGGAGTAAGCCAATCCATTATGGATTCAATCTTTTTTGGATCCACTGCAATTCCCTCTTCTGAGATGACATGACCCAAATACTATACCTTCTTTTGATAGAGTTCACACTTGTTCAAATTTGCATATAGTTGGTGTTCTCTAAGGACTTGAAACACCATCCTTAGATGTTCATATGCTCTTCTTCATTCCTTGAATACACAAGAATTTCATCCAAGAACACAATCACAAACTTATCCAAATACTTGTTGAAGACATTATTCATGAGACACATGAATGTAGCAGGTTCATTGGTAAGACTAAATGGCACCACTATGAACTCATACTGGCCATATATTGTCCTGAAAGATGTCTTTTGAATGTCTTCTTCTTTTATACTCACTTTATGGTAGCCAGACCTCAAGTCAATCTTTGAAAACACCCTAGCTTCCTTCATTTGATCAAACAAGTCATCAATTCTTGGTAGTGGGTACTTATTCTTGTCTGTCACTTTATTTAGCTTCCTGTAATCAATACATAGCCTCAAATTCTCATCCTTTTTCTTGGCAAATAACACAGGTGCTCCCAAAGGAGATACAATCGGCTTGATATACTCCTTGTCCATTAATTCTTATAGCTGCATCTTTAAATCTACCAATTATGGTGTGCTCATTTTGTAAGGATCTTTGGAAATTGATGCCCCTGGAACAAGATTGATGGAAAAATCAATATCTCTCTTTGGTGGCAGTCCTGGTACTTCATCAGGAAACACATCTTGGAAATCTTGCAACAGCTGAAATTCCTCTATCCTTGGTCCCTTATCCTCTAAGGAATTTGATATTTGGATTGCATATAATTGGAAACGCTTCCTATAAAAAAATTTCAGCTGTAAAACTAAAATCTGCCTTACTGAAACTTGCTTGGGAATCCCTTTTACCAACCTTGGCCTTCCCTCTTCATCAATGCATTCGAGTACCTTCTCAAAGCAATCTATATTGGCTCTATGTCTTTCCAACCAATCCATACCTATTAGGGAATCACAACATCCTAATTGTAGGACATTCAAGTTTACCTTTGTGAGGAGCCCATTCAACTCCATGGGGAACTCCATAACTACCTCACTCACCTTCCTCTTGGTCCCTGTGGCTAATTTAACTAGACAATACTTACTATGCTTTACTTTACCAAGAGAACAACCTTCAACCTCCTTAGGAGAAACATAACTATCAGTATATCTTGGATCAATCAAAAGATAAATAGATTGCTTAGCAATCTTACCTTCAATTTCCACCACTATTGATTGATGATTTTCCTAATGATCATCCAATGCTGCATAAATTCGAGGTGCTTCCCTTTCCATATATTCCACTGTAGTTTCTTCTTCTAAGTGGTGCAAGCTCTGGGGATTCTCCCTCCGATGTGGACAATCTCTAATCCTATGGCTTCCTCCACATCCCCAACTGTTGGACCTAGCTCAAGTAAGGCATTTTTGTACAAGACAATTTTGGAGATGCTAAGTTACAGTGTAGCTCAGATGAAGGCAGTTTTGGCAAGACAATTTTTGAGGAGTTGCGAAGATGAGCGCAACATAGTACCGAAAAGGTAGGAACCATGCAGCTGAGTGCTAACTCCGCGAAGTGGTAGCACCACGCAGTGCCAGTACGGAACCTATTTTGGGTAAATAATGTAAGGAAAGGTCGAAGGAAAGCGACCTGTTTTGTTGAAGTACTCCATGATTCCTAGTAGGCGGGTAAGGAGTAGTGTGGAAGAAAACTGATCGGTCACATGAGTAGAGGCAGCACGACGTGAACCGGCTGCACAAAGCCATTAGAGAAGGAATTATGGGGTGAAAGCGACCTGTCGACATGCGCTCGATAAGGGGAGCTGAAAGCAACGTGACCACACGTAGAAGGATGGCCACGATGGAGAAGTCGCTATCAAAGCCTAGTAGTCCTAGTTAGCAGAGTAACCATGACAGTTTTGGGTAACCTTAGGGTTTTGGCCCACTTGATTGTAAAGACATGACCTAAGGGCACAATCTATAAAAGGGCACATGTTTTAAGGAAAATGGTAATCGTTAATCCTCACTAGTCTTCATTTGAATATTGTAGAAGAAAAGATCTTTGGTGAGAGACGGTTGTAAAGGCTCTGCAAGCTACGTGCGTAGATACCTACAGAGAGAGAAGAGAGTTTGCAACTGAGTGTGCAGACTGGAACTGTTGTACCCTTCCCAAAGATAATATAACAACAGTTCCTGTGGACGTAGCTCCCATCCTAGGGGTGAACCACATTAAATTCTATGCTATGTGATTGATTGTATGCTTTTATGTCTGAGTACTTGCTTATGTCAATGGTTAAGATATTGTTTATACATGCATGTGTTTTACTTTTATATGTATTCGCCATAAGGATAAAGATGGGAATAATATGTTAAGTATCGGTATGTATGAATGGATGTTGAATGTGCCAGTATCTCGCAGTCAGATGAATGCATAAGTTAATCGGTAAACACTAAGCACAGCACCAGAAGTGCGCAGTTAGATTGTTGTTTGTTATAGTGTATAAGTTCGCTAGGGTTAAGGGGTAGTTTGTTGTTGAATGCATCTTTTTTCACTAAGTAAGATATATCAAGTTGCATAAGTGTTGGATGAAAGCACAGACCACCATTGCGTTGTCCTATCATGGAGAAACATCCTGCATCATGCAGTCCTTGGATGCGTGATAGGCTAAGTGTTAGCCACGAAGAAGGTGAACTTCACACAGGACAAAGTTTGCAGTGCGAGTCCCATAGCGCATTGCTCACCAGCTCTGTTTAAGAACTCATCACCTAGTTGTGCAAACCTGATTCCGCAACCCCCCCATTGCTTCACCTCGAGTAAGACCTCAGTCTATTCACATATTGTTGCCGAAAGGGCCAGTGAAAAGGGGTTTTGTTGGTTCCTTGAACCGCGCAGAACCTGGGTCTTTATAGAAAATGTCAAGAACAGTACATGTAGCCAACAAATGGTTCTATTGTCGCACTTGAACTGGTTATGAGTACTGTTAACACCCAAAAAGTGTTCACTAGCTCATTTCCCTATTCACATGACCCATTTGTCCACTTTTTCACCCTCTGAGCCTCTGAAACCAACAAAAGGTCACCAAAAGACCTGAGTACACCCCTTTTTCCATTAAAAAATATTATTTTTCCTAAAAAAGCATAAAAAACCCTCAAAAAGGGTCTAAATTCCCAAAAATATTAAAAAGAGAATTAAAATATTAATTTTATTCAAAAAAGGAAAAAGGAGGGAAAAGTACCTAAACCATGTTGGTTAATACCATTTGGTTTCCACAAAACCACAAATGGTATTCCCCACCACCACAACCTATAAAAAGGTGGTAGGGGCTCCTCATTTCACATCCATCCATTATCTCATCCTCATGCTGCCGAAATCTCCCTTGAGCATTTTAGCCATTGTAAGCAACCTTGGAGAAGGAGACCTCTTGGAGCTTGGAGCTACTCATCTTGGGAGTTGCTCAACATCAACCTTCACCATTGAAGGTATTATCGCAAGCACTTGCTTGCCCCCCATTTTTCATTACAAATTCATTCTTTAACATTTTCTTGTTTTTGTTTTTTAAATGTTTACATTATTTGCTTATATTCTTGCATAGATCCAGGATTAGTTTTGTTTATATTAGTTTCTTGTTTAATTCTATTTGAAACTACTGCTACTAGTTAGCAGGTGCCCATAGCACTAAGCCTGGTTGCAAAACCGGGCCAACAGTTTTTGGCGACTCCGCTGGGTTTGAACAATAGATCTCTAGTTTTGCTTTTAATCTTAGTTTTTTTATCAGTTTTTAACCTTTAGATCCATAGATCTGCCATCTTAGACAGCAGATCCATTGCTGCTCTAAGTTTTGGCCCCATCTTTTGCCATTAACAGCCCGGAATTCTCAATTTTCGGGTTCGTTTTTCGGCTTCTGTGCACGGTTTTCGCCTCGCGGTTTTTAGCCTAACAGTCGCGCGGTCCATCGCAGCTTTTGGGCTTTTTTCCGCGCGGTTCACCGCGGCTTCGCGGCCGGTTTCTGCGCTGCACATCGCGGCTTCGCGGTCATTTACCGCGCTACACATCGCGACTGCGCGCCCCTTTTCCGCGCGGTTCACTGCGGCTTCGCGGCCTATTTGCGCGCTGCACATTGCGGCTTCGCGGACATTTTCCGCGCGGTCCATTGCAACTGTGCGACCGAAACCCGTGCGGTCCATCGCGGCTTTTCCATCAAAACCCGCGCTGCTGATTTTTTCATTCGGCCATTTCGATTTTAAAAATTAATTTTTACTGTACTTTCTGCCCACATAGCACATTTTTACAGTATTAAATTCTGCATATTTTACACCCTTGAAAAAATTTTACTATTTAAAATGCATATCTAGAAGTCTTTTTAAAAATTTTCAAGAAAGTGAAAGAAGAACTTATTTTGCATTTTTATCTAGATTAAAATTTTTCCTGTTTACTTCTTTAAAATCTTGCCCTTAGCAATTTTCTTGAAAGAAGAAATCCATTTATTTCTTTAAAAGAAGTCTATTATTTGCTTTCATAATTCAAAAGATCCATTGTTTTTTGACTTGATATTTGCAAAGCATTTAATCTCCATTTATTTGAAAAAGTTATAAAAATTTGCTTTTTTATTTTCAAAAGCTCCTTTGTTTTTTGAAAATTTCCTATAAAGTATTTACCTTTTTCAAGTTCAGTTTACAATACCTCACGTGCACTCACTCGATCACTTAATTGAACTGAGCCTTAAAACTTACCATAATTGCAACACACTTTTAACCCCACTTGGGGAACACTAAAAGAACTTTGTAGCTAGGTAGTATTGAGGGGGTAGGTGTTCCAATAACACCCCTCAGTTATTACATCTGAGACATAGAAGTTGTCCAATTAGGGAGCTAAAATCTCTTAGTATTTATTGGCGCGGTCACAACCGGTTTATGGGAAGGCCTCTCCCCTAGGAGGGTTGAAGTCGCGAGGATGGTTTCGGAAGCCTAAGTGGAATACCGAAATCCATTCAGTAACCGAAGGGCTACCATTCGCAGTTCTCGGGATATCCCTGTATTGGGATATTGCGATCAAGGACCAAACGGCAGATTTACCTTTTCTCGACGCGTCATGAACGGAGTATCCTAGTAGCCTTTCTTTAGGATTGATTACCCGGTGTCCCTCCCGATAGGGGGATATCTAGCCGTTGTCTCAACACTCATATTGTCTGACTTGGATTTCATCACCTTGCAGAGGATATCGTTTGTTTGAGTCACAATACTTTTAGTTAGGTGTTTGCGTGATTCAACCCACCCCTGGTCTAGTTACACCTATTTTTTTCTAGAAGCCGTTTGCATGTTGGTACTCTGACCATTTGTTGCATTCCTCCACTTATTGTAGCACAGCTGCTAGAATAAGTGCCTTTTTTGAGGTTGATTTTTTGTCCTGAGAGCCTTCTTTTTCACTCCCCTTCTTGCACCCTTGGTTGCATTAGGGTTTTGAGTTTTTATATATATATCACCACCTGATACTTAAACAGATTTTTTACACAAAAACTTAATTCTCACCATTGAGAATTTTAGACGCTCTCGTCGTCTACAGGGCGAACTCCCAGAGTTTAGCCTACTTGGCTCTCCATGTCACCAATGCAGAGCCTTATCCCTTGATTCGACACATCGTCGGTCAACCAGACGGTCATCCGATTCTGACACGCCTCACTTCACATCTGATTATGAGGCAGAATCTAAAAACTACGTTGTATTACCACCAACCACCATTATGGCTGGAACACCATTTGATCCACTGTTTACCAGCACCATAGGTGAGACATCCACAGACCCTTCTGCGGCGGTGCCATCCATGGCAACGACCACCCCCCTGGGTATGCCTAACATGGGAAACACTCCACATTTAGGAATGCCCAACACAGGGCCACCTCTTGTTATAGGAATTCCCAACACAGGGCCACCACCTGTTATGGGTATTCCCAACATAGGGGTCACACCCCCTCTGGTTTCCACAAACCCTATCCCAGGAATCCCTACTGCTATTCCTAACCCAAGTGTAACCCATGTTGCACTTGGAGGTGCTGGCCCATACTAGAATACACCTATTGGAGGGCACATACCCTCCATACCTAGCATACCTTTAGGCGCTACTGGACCCCTACATCATACCACAATGACTAGGCATGTCCCAGTTCCAGTCACTACATCTGCTAGCTTACCGTACATGGCAAGTCTAAACGTACCAGACTTAGCTAGGCTCACCAATGACCCCATCAGACACGATCCCGCATGGCCTCACATGCCCACTAAACTCCCCTCTGACATCCCTAAGTTTGAGGGCAAGGCAGGTGAGGACCCCCAAAACCATATTATGTCCTTCCATTTATGGTGCTCCTCCAACTCCATAGTGGACGACTCTATCCGCCTCCGGCTTTTACAGCGCACCTTCACTGGCTCTGCAGCTAAGTGGTATATCAAGCAGCCTCATGGGACGCATGCCACCTTTACCTCCCTTGCCTCGACTTTCCTGCAATTCTTCCAGTTACCTGTCCGCTATGATGCGGGAGTCGAGATCCTACTGTCTTGCAGACAAACCACGGCCACCCACATCACTGACCACATTCATGAGTGGTGTCGACGCCGAAGCCTCTGCAAAATTAAGTTAGACGACCGTATCTTCTTAGATTGGTTTCTAAAATCCCTCCTCCCTCTTATTGCGAAGGATGTGGCATCTGAAAGACCCCAGTCTGAAGAAGAGGCCATCCTCAAAGCCCAACAGTTTGATCTCATTTACGCCCAGTCGGGTTATCTATACACAATCATACATGACGCCCCACGAGGTGACTCTTCACGCAGTGACGTGTCGGGGGCATCTCATGCCGCCGATGGCATTATTGGCCAAATCACACCCCAAGCTAAATCTTTCAGCATGGTGAGTACCATGCCTGCCCCAGACCTCTCTAGGGTTACATCCAGTTCTGGAGCGACAACTTCTTACACTCCAACAAACCAGACACATCACATTCATGGACCCTCTTGTCCACAACATTGCTATGGACAAGCACCATCAACATATGTACCTCCTACATACTATAACCAACCTGCTACACAGAACCCCATTCAGTTCTCGCCACAACAGATGCAATACCCACAGCAAGCTGCACTAGCTAATCCACCACATCCAATAGCTCAGGGATACCCACAACCCCAACAGGCAGATGGACCACCTCTAGCTCCACCAGCATATTATCCACCGCAACCTGCTCCCGCACCTGCGGCTCCCCAGAATCCCCCCAATGCTCAAGGGCATGTGTACGCACAACAACATCAGCCCCAATACCAAAATAACCAACGCAACCAAGGTGGGCAACCAAACCGTGGAAGAGGTCGCAACCGTGGCAACAACCAAAACCATAACCAAGTTCAACAACCTCCCCATCCTCCATAAAATAATAACGCGGCGCCTACTCATCAGAATCCTGATCGGCCACCTAAGCAAGCCAAAAATACTAATTTACGAACAAACCATCCTTGTTCTATTTGCGGGGTCTATGGCCACTATACCCACGTTTGCCCACATCTGGAGCGAGCTCGAAAACTATGGACAGATGACGCCCATCATCAAGGGCAGGCAGCTCCTCAGCCGCCACCCAACCCTCCACCACCTCAACAACAACCTTTGGTGCTACAAAACCCTTTTCCAACACAAGGAGTGGTGAACACTCAGCCATTAGCTCCCCCACAGGGCAACGTGCCACCACAACAGATCACTTACGCTGCCCCAGATCAACCAATGTTTGATTCAGGTACTCACCACTTATTGATGATGTCCACAACCGATGTCAACATCCAGACACGCAGGAACCAGTATGGACCTACCTCAGAAGCCCCCCCCCGCCGATAAGGATACTAACGCTCCTCCTCCCAATTCTCCGCAAAATAACGATGCTGCTCCTCCCAACCGCAATGCGGATCGAAATCCCAAGCAGCCTAGAAATAATAACCTCAGAACAAACCACCCTTGTTCTATCTGTGGGGTATATGGTCATTACACGCATTCTTGCCCACATTTGGAGCGAGCTCGGCAACTCTGGACCGACAATTCACATCGTCAAAGGCAAGTGGCTCCTCAGCCGCCACCCAACCCTCCACCACCTCAACATCAACCTTTGGTGCTACAAAACCCCTTTCCAAACCAGGGTGTAGTGAACACTCAGCCGTTAGCCCCTCCTCAGGGCAACGTGCCACCACAGCAGATCACATATGCAGCCCCTTATCAACCCATGTTTGATTCAGGTACTCACCATTTGTTGATGATGTCAACTGCCGATGCCAACCTCCAAACTCGTCGGAACCAATATGGCTCCACTTCTGAAGCACCTCCTGTCGACAAGAATACTAATGTTAATCCCACAGATCAAATGTTACGTATACCTCCGGCTCCACTTGATGGCGCTTCCAAAGCACCTCGCTTCCCACTTCGTCGCATCAACAGTAATCCCAATGCTCGCGCTAAGTCGAATTATAACATTGTCGACGATTTAGCCCAGTCTCCTGCAGCCATGTCTGCTTTAGAAGTTTTGAAAAACTGTCCTTCGCAGCGCAAGACTTTTCTCTCTACCATTGGCGCCATTGACCCCAACGATTCACAGCTGATCGCATTCAATTCAGACCAGTCTGAACCACGCCTGCCTTCCTCTTTAGCATTCCAAGTTTCCATTTCTGTTTGGAATCTTGTCATCCATCGATGCATTATCGATGAAGGGGCCTCTACATGCGTCATGTCCACATTCGTTTGGCAGAAGTTGGGATCCCCTACTCTCTAGCAGTCCACGACTGCATTGCGAGCCTATGACGACCGTTCGGCACAACCCCAAGGTCTATTAGCTAATGTCCCCGTCCAGCAGGCGGGTAAAACCGTGCTCATTGACATTGAGGTCATCAATGCCCAACTAGACTATAACCTTTTACTTGGTCGTAGCTACATGTATGCCATGCTGGCTGTTGCCTCATCCGTATTTCGCACCATGCAGTTCCCCCATGAGGGATGCGTGGTCAAAATCGACCAACTCACCTACTATGATCCCAATGCCCCTACAGCACATGAAAATGTTCTTCCAATGATTGAACAACCCGCTTCTATTGCAACTACCTCCTTTGTTTCTTCTGTGGGACCCGGACTTTACTTAGATACACCAATGACCTCTACATTGCAGGCCATTCCACCACCGTCACTAGAGACCCATGTCGCAAACCTCTGTACTCTTTCACAGAATACACAAACACCTGGTAGTCAACCACCATTGGTCCCTAGTCACATCGGTGTTACACCTATCCACACCATCCCCTTTCTATTTCCTCCTTCGGGTGTAGTAAGCGCCCCGGTTATGGCTACCCTTAGTCTACCCGGGTTAACATTGGGATTACCCGTGTGGTATGTTTCACCTCCCATTCCACCACCGACACCAAATGTCATCCTCCAATCGGTACAACCTATTGTTACCACTACTCAACCTCCTCCTGGTGTCACAATCCCTTCCTCGTCGACGAAACCATCTCCTGGTCTCACGATCCCTTCGTCGTCAACGAATCCTCCTCCTCTTGTCAAGCCCACTGGGGGCAGAGGTCCACAACCATACACTGCTATACCACCCCCTAAGGTAGTCAAACCCCCACCGGTGTTTCGAGCTCCTCCTAAATGCTCTTTGTACGATGAGATAGGCCATCCAACTCATCAATGCCCATAGCTACCAGCACTCCAAGAACATATGAATATGTTGGACGATGATACCGGCATCCCAGTCGTTAGACTTGAGCCACCTCCTCAACCTCGTGACAGATCACTGCGCACAAACCATCCTTGTGCCATATGCAGTGTTTACGGCCACTACTCTCACCATTGTCCTGATCTCCCTGACTATAGAGCATCATTGTATGAGTTAAACAACGTCGATTTGGAGATATCTCCTCCCCTCATCGAGGAGATCTACCCCCTGCCATCATCCTCGTCGGAAGAAGTCAATACAATCTATATGATTTCAACAAATTTCAAACGAGAACCCCTTGATCTATAGTCTGACTACTTCAATAATGATGAGCAAATTTTTGAGACACTCATTGCACCCGACTACCCTTGGGATGATATGCATCATCGCTCGTACTTCCTGTCGGAAGCATCTACATCCATCGCATCCAACCAGCTATCGGTCGAATCGAAAGATTTCATACCTACTAAGGTTGATTGGTTAAAGGACCCCATCCTAGCACCAGATGCCTTTGAAGAAGGGAACATGTCCAACATTTCCCCCACTATACAGATAGATATTTCCACAACACCTGGGAAACCTGAGCTCATCTCGCTGGGCGCATCTTGCACTCAAGCAGAAACTCAGGCATACAAAAAGCTCTTTCAAGAGTTACGTGATGTCTTTGCCTGGTCCTATACCGAGATGCCTGGTCTCGACCCCGCCATCATAGAACACCACATTGATACATGGCCTGAGGTACCCCCTGTTTGCCAGAAACAGTGACCCATTCATCCTTCCAAACTCCCCACTGTTAAAGCTAAGGTCGAGAAACTTCGCAAAGCAGGATTCATTTATCCTATTCCGTACACCACCTGGGTGTCGAACCCCATTCCCGTCAACAAAAAGCAAGGCACCCTTAGAGTATGCACTGATTTCCGTGACTTAAACCATGCTTGTCCAAAAGACAATTTCCCCACGCCATTCATTGACCAACTCATTGATGAGTGTGCGGGCCATGAGGTCCTATCTTTCATGGACAGGTTTTTCGAATACAACCAGATTCACATCCGTAAGGAGGATCAATACAAGACTGCCTTCACCACCCCATGGGGCACCTTTGCTTATCGTGTCATGCCATTTGGCCTTAAAAATGCTGGTGCCACTTTCCAGCGGGCCATGACCTATTGCTTTCATGACTTGGTCCATATCCTGCGAGTCTACCTTGATGACCTCACAGCTCGTTCCCGAAAACGATCAGACCACCTTAACGACCTCCGGCAAGTTTTCCTTCGTAGTCGCAAATATAAAATCCGCTTGAACCCACACAAGTGTGTCTTTTGCGTCCCGGCAGGCCGGTTGTTGGGTTTCATTGTTTCCCAAGACGGAATCACTGTCGATCCCCTGAAAGTCAAAGCCATCTTAGAACTTCCGCCTCCTCGAACGCTTCGGCAGCTCTAGAGTCTACAAGGGTGGTCCAATTTCCTTAGGCGCTTCGTTCCTGATTATGCCACCAAAGTCCACGGGTTCTTACGCTTACTTCGTACCCACATACCCTTTGTTTGGGATGAGCAAGCAGACACGGCATTCGAAGCCCTCAAGAAAGCTCTCACACAAGCCCCCTTGATATCCCCACCGGATTTCTCTCAAGACTTCACCCTTTATGTCTCGGCATCAGAATATGCCGTGTCTGGAGTTTTGGTCCAAGAAGATGCCTCCCACCAAGAGCATGTGATTTATTACGTCAGCCAGACCTTGTTTGGCCCACCTCTGCGTTACCCATACGAGGAAAGATTAGTCCTAGCTGTAGTCTTTTCCGTACAAAAATTGTGACACTACATTCTACTTAGTCATACCACGGTCATGGCCAACTCCAACCCTATGGTCTATCTCCTAGCCCGGCGGCTCCCACAAGGTCGTGTTGCTAAATGGGTCATTATCCTCCAGGAATATGACCTCACTTTCAGAACTCCCAAAAGCACTAAAGCCATCGCACTTGCTCACCTCATCACTGACCTCCCATCCTCTTCGACATCACCTGTTATCCAAACGGACCTGATTGATGAGTAGATCTTCATCATTTCGTCTGACGACCCTTGGTACGGAGACATTTTGACTTACCTTCGTACGCAAAAATTTTGACCACACATCGATCGTGACAGACGCCGTCGCATACGACATCACGCCCCCTGATACCTCTTGTTAGGGGACGTACTTTACCGACGTGGCGTTGATACCATCCTATGCCGATGCCTATCCCATAGTGAGGCAGAACAAGTCCTAAATGATTGTCATAGCGGTGCTTGCGGAGGCCATTTCTCCGGCATGGCCACCGCCCAGAAAATCATTCGGGCAATTTATTTTTGGCCATCATTGTTTACTGATTGCATCACCGCAGTCAAGCATTGCCAGAACTGCCAACTCTTTGCCCCCAAAGCAAGAACCCCCCCCCCGCCTCCCTTCATCCAGTCATCACTATTGGACCATTCTGCAAATGGGCCATCGACTTCCTCGACTGCAACCCCACGTCAGCCGATGGTCACAAACACATCGTTGTGGCCGTAGATTATTTCACCAAGTGGGCAGAAGCCATGCCGACCTATAATTGCAAAGCCGACACTGCAGCACGGTTTTTCTTCAACCATGTTATCGCTCGTTTCGGAGTGCCGAAGCAACTAGTCTCTGACCACGGCTCTCACTTCGAAGATGCCGTCTGGAAAGAATTATCAACCATGTTGAAATTTGAACACCATTTCTCTTCCGCCTACTATCCCCAAGGAAACGGCCAAGTCGAAGCGATCGATAAAACTTTGAAGACCATCCTCCAACGTACTGTAGACAAACACAAATCCAATTGGCACCACATGTTGTTCCCCACACTGTGGGCCTACCGCACCTCAACCAAAACCGCCACCGGTTTTACCCCTTTCCATTTGGTTCACGGTGTCGAATCCGTTCTCCCTATCGAGTGCCAGATTCCAGCTCTACATATCGCCGTTGAACTCCTACCAGACACTTCCCCAATTGAGCAACGTTTACTACTCCTAGAACAAGCCGATGAAGATTTGCGCACAGCCATCCAAAATATGGAAGCATCCAAACAACGATCCAAACTAAGTTACGACAAACATGTCCACCCCATAACCTTTTCTGAGGGAGACCTTGTCCTTGCCTACGATCAAGCTCATGATAAAACCGGAAAGGGAAAGTTTGTATCTATGTGGCAAGGCCCTTACATTGTACACACTTGCCTCGGGTAGGGGGCATACATTCTGACCGATTCAGAAGGCAATCCCCTACGTAACCCACGCAACGGGTTGTACGTTAAGCGTTTTTACCCATAGAAAATCTGATGGACACCACAGTCCATTCTAGTATAGGCTTACTTTCTTTCTTCACAAAAAATTCAAAAAACCTAAATATTTGTTTTGCATGACCACAGATGGATCCTCTTCCACTCTGCTATGTCGGTTTCGCTGATGGTGCAAGCCGTTGGTCTCCCAATCTCGCCTCCGCAGCTTGGGTAATATACTCTCCTTCCCATGAGTTCATTCACATTGACGGAGTATGTTTGGGTGCCACCACCAATAACCAAGATGAATACGATGCCGTGACCGGTCTCCTCACCGCAACTCTCCGAATGAGCATCCGTCACCTCAACGTTTTCTTGGACTCACAGCTCCTAGTTTTCCAGCTCAACAATGATTACCAGGTACGTGATCCCTGTCTTTTCAGAAAATTCCTGCGCACTAAACAGATGGTTAGACAGTTTGAATCCATTTCGTTCACACATGTCCCAAGAAACCTCAATAGTGTAGCAGACCATATGGCCAACAATGTCCTCGACTGGCACACCAATCACATCATGTCATATCCAGAAACAAAATGCATCCACGTGCATAACATGTACCTCCACGGGCATATCCATAAACAAAATGCATCCACGTGCATAACATGTGCCTCCACGGGCATAAACAAATAACAAAATAAATGCATCCACATGCATAACATGTGCCTCCATGGGCATACATAAATAACAACATACTGCATCCACGTGCATAACATGTGCCTCCACGGGCATATACAAAAGACAAATGTGCATCCACGTGCATACACGACAATATATCCAAATATATATCCACATATATATATAAACCATAATAGTCAACATGTCATAGGTGCCATCAGCACCCGATATACAAAAAAACATCTGTCATACAAAAATGCTTCCCCATATGCTCATCAACATTTGGGGGAAGATACAATATCATCTACTCAGCAGGATCCCTAGGCTCCTCCGGATCCTCCTCTACTGGCTCTGCCGGGTCAAGACGAGCCCGAACTCTCCGCTCTGCCAGCCCCGCTGGATCATCCCGCATACGTCTCATCCCCTCAGCCGGCCCTGCCGGATCATCCCGTCTACCACCCCTGTGCTCCGCCACAAACACCGTTGTCCTCAACAAGAGAGATCACCACTCAGGTGGCGCACCGAAGCAACCCTCCAAAATATCCCGATCCAGGTCTCTCCAACCATCCTCAGGGAGTCCTGCTAAGATCCTGGCAAAGGTCTGTCTGACACCCTCTATGGCGTCATCTCGAGGGCCCACCCCTCGCCCACGAGCCACAAATCCTACACCACGTGGAGGTGGTACCGCTGCAGGTGGATGGGCGACCACCATCGCTCGCCCCTGACGAGCCACGTAGTCGGGCGGTGGCACTGGACCCACATCTGCACAAAGCAAGTAAGCCATCATATACTATACAACTATAATCATCGATGATAAATCAAACAACACATGATATAATATCAAATAAAACACAAAACATACCGTCTAAACTCCAGGCCTGTCCTGGGGCACGAGGAATCTCTGGGTCACCTCGATAGACAATGCTGGCGTAGGGGTAGTCCTCGATCACCAGGGTCATCTGCTCCCACTGCTCATAAAAATCCTCCGTGAAGAAACCACGGACACCACCGCCGGCACAAGGCATCATCTGCGCCCACCGCATCATGCGAGGCTCACTCACCAGACCAGCACGAATGGGTACCCGTGGCCGCAAGGTCGGTACCCACTCAAAGAAAAAACAACAGAGAAAAGAGGCATAACAGAACTCACCTCCCTCTCGAATGGCCTTGTCCAGATCTCTCCGGACACCGGCCAGAAACATCTGCCCCCAGGCATAATATGTCACCCGAAGAACAGAGTCCACCATCATCGTTTGTCCCCCAGACATACGATGTGGCGTAGCAGCACCCAATATCCGTAGAACACATGCCCCAACAGCTCGCATATCCCACTCACGTAGGGATCGCAGACTAATAGAGCTATTCTGCAAAACAGCATCATCAACACAGAAATTCTGTAACAGGTCCTCCATATCTACACCTGGAGGGATCCTCGGTAAGAGATCGCCCACCTCACCCAAACGAGGCAACCCAGTCAAAAAATAGACATCCGTGAGAGTGATCTCTAACCTCTCACCCCCAATGATAAATGCACCCTCCGCCAGCACCCACCAACGCACAAGCTTGTTCAGGAGCCGTCTCACTGAACGAATAGGTGGGATCTGAGCGAACTTCAAAAGTACGCTCATAGCCAGAGTCTGTCTCACCCCCGGATCAGTCTGAATCCTCTCCATAAGATCATCATCGATCTCCCACTCCCGCCACGAGGACAATGGTCTCCTCAACATCCTGCCAGAAAACAGAGAAAAGTTTTATCCCCAGCATAAAAAAAAATTGAAAAAATCCCATCGCGGCTTTTCCACAAAAAGCCGCGATGCCCATCGCGGCTTTTCCACAAAAAGCCGCGATGCCCATCGCGGCTTTTCCACCAAAAGCCGCGATGACCATCGCGGGCTCCATGCAAAAACTCGCGATGAACATCGCGGGTTTTGGCCGGACAGTCGCGATGAACATCGCGACTATCCCCCATGAACTCGCGATGAACATCACGGGTTCCAACCTCACAGTCGCGATGAACATCGCGACTGTTAGCCTAAAATCCACGCGGTTCATCGCGGGAACAGTCCCGAAACCCGCGATATTCCACGTTGGAGAGTCAACATGAAATTTCGCGGCCTTTGGGGGCCCACCGCCAAACAAAAAAGACATAATTGACAAGGCTAAGGCAAATAGAGTTACCTGCAACTCACTGAATCGAAAACCAATGGTGAAATCTCCCGGAAATCAAGAAATAGCTCTGACAGCTCTATCAAACTCGCACGTAACAATGACAAGTCATTTGGGCCCCACGCCCTATTTATAGAAATTCCACCAATTTTCCAACAACCATTGCGGTATCATACGATGTCCATTTTTCAAACCGTTGGTACTGTTGGAATCATCACAGCGAGAACTTCATGCAGGTTCCTTCCTTTTCCCATTTTCACGGGGTCTATTTTTGACCATTTTTTGGCCTCCCTCGTGGCCTCGGTTTGCATGCCACATCGGCCGTTCTATCCTAGCTTTGCTCAATCTTGCGCTCAATATTCAACTTGATCTTTCGTTCAATAGTCCTGTAATACAAAGATACCTTCCTTGGTGTATCTTGATAGATATAAAGATGATGAAATTGAAATACAATTTAAACATCAAGAACAATCAGGCATTTAACCAAATAAACACACAATCGATGAGGAATTCAATTGGGACAGGAAGTATGTTTCAACCTTTATTGTCAAAAGCAAATAATCAGTACAAATTATACCTAAACATGCAGCATGCTTGTCCAACCGAATTCTGGGCTCCTACTCTTCTCTGACTTTGGAATTCTTCCAGCATAACAACCCTTAATGCAACTTTCTCCTCTTGTGAATGAGAGTCTCAATATTTCTAACCCCTCTTCTCAATGCTCGTATTTATGGGACAAGGTAGGCAGTTTAGATCGAGAGGTGGTTGTAATGGAAGTTGGGGAAGTTGCAAAACCAACTGCAACTAATCCCAATTCGTCAAATTAATATATTTTTTATCATATTTTAAGATGTGCATGAGTTTTTCACAGTGGAGTAGCGCACAATATGCAACTTCAATGTTTAACAACCAGCGTTTGCAAGCTTTTTAAGGGTGTGCGCTAGTTTACTGAAGTGGAGTAGTGCATACTAGGACATGTGCACTACTATTGAGCCTATGGAGTAGGGCATGAGTGCTAGTATGCTGAAGTAGAGTAGCATACAAGTTAAAATATGAGGTTTTTCAGGGTTTTGCCAGCTTGCAGAAGGGTAAGTCAGGTCAAAGTATCATCTAAGGTCATCATGCTCTTCAATCCAAGTTGTCCTTTTGTGTGGTTGATAGCTAAAGGTGACCACAGACGGAGAAGTGTAGATTAGGCATATAACAGATGCCCCCTAATGTGTGAGGTCAAAGGGAAACAATGGCCTAAATACATTATAATTCCAAGTCAGAGGAGGAGCAAGAAACCGCAGAACCAAGTTACAGAAACACCTGAAACAAAGATCAAGGTCAGGGAGCAATTACAATATTGACATCATATAGATGTGTAGTGTGGTACAACATGATGTCTGATACATAACAAGGAGATGTATATATAGCATGGCCACTTGAAATACAAGCGTGGATCCATGTCAAACTGAGAGATCATAGCCATAACAACAAACTGGATCTATGTCTCATGGAGAGCCAAATATAAGTGAGGCTCAGTCTTGCGCAACTTGGGTGATAACATAATGAGGTGATGTCATCAACATCCCAAGGTCTTCATCCAAAAAAACCCAAGGTACAAACCCTAACCATGTGAATAGATGAGCTGAAAGTCAAACATGGGTGGTATCATTTGATTACCAGTCCTTGATGTATACCGTTAACAAACATGAGGACTTCCATCGATAATGATAATGGGGCCCAAGGTACCTAGTATGATCCAACAAGTGTGAATAAGTGAAAATGGGGTCGAACACTTGAGGAGCCTGTCGAATAAGAGACATTGAGGTATTCTCATGATTCAACAGCAAGGAAAATTGCCACTAGTGATTGCAATCTACAAGGTACTAACCGAAACTCTAAACTTCAATCCCAGACCAAAATGAGTTGATGTCGATGGGAAGAAGTCCGTTGGAAGGGAGGCCTTAAGGCATCCTCCATCATCCAACACGAGGGACACTCAAATGGTATGAGCTGACGTAGAGTAGGACATGTAACAAGACTAACACTAGGATGGCCGACACATGAGGTCAAGGTAAACTAGAGAATGTCCAACACAGGTTGTATCCTTGAATAGTGAGCACGACACAAAGTGACTGAGGCAGTTTTCGACATGATGGGGAAAATGATAAGCTGGTAATGTAGGAGACATTAACAGACCCTCCATATAGTTGGAAGAATAACCAACCGGGGGAGTAAACAACTCGAAGATCAGGTTTACCCTGAGGTCAATAACTAAACCCAACTGACATGATAGACTCAAGTAGGTGTTTTGTTCAAGGACTTGACTGACTGAACTGCCTTTGAAATGGTAAGGTGTGATATATCCTTCTTATCCCTTATTCTTTTTGGATAAAAGAATACCTTTCTTGTTATTTTAATGAATCCAAGAAAGAATGAAAACTCAGTAGATCCAACCATGCAAAAAGTTTAACAAGCCCATGGGAGGAAGACACGGGATCATCTTCATTGTTTACAAAGTTTGAAGAAGAGATAGAAGATTACTCTATATTACTGATCTCTAGATTTTATTATTGAGCCGAGATCTGTTCTTGCTCGTCGGTGTTTTCAATTTTAATGAGTCTGAAAAACTTAAACAATAACTCCATAGACCTACTCATGGATTTTAATATCGATCCCAACTAGGTTAATGCTTGCCGATGTTTTCTTGTTTATAGAGTCTGAAAAACTTAAACAATCCTCTATACACCTACTCGTGAATTTCACATCGAGCCCGAGTAGGTGAGTGCTCGCTTGGTGTTTTCATGTTTAGAGAGCCTGAAAACCCTAAAGAAGGCTTCGAAAGGTCCTTTTTCGTAAAGTTAGTCTCCTCCCCCTAAAAAATGTAAAACAAAGGAAGAAGAACTCTTCTAGCACATACCAGAGTATACCTAGAGTATACCTTTTCCGTAAATTATCCACCAAGGCCCAAAAAAGGGGTAATTCTATGCCTGAGCGGATGAGCCTACAGTTCCTTTAACAAGCTTGAAGAGGACAAGTTTGCTCGGCAATCTTGTTTAGGTTTCAATAGTCCAAATAAGAGCTTAAAATGACTTAAATGATAGCTCCTAAGATCACGACTCATGATCTGCCAAAGACTAGGATCTCAACAAACATGTCAGTAATTGCGACAAAAAATCTTTAATGATATGTAATTTTAACCATAAACTACTTGAAATGGTCTATCAGAGATACAGGTGCCGACATTCGAGCAGTTTCATTCTGCTGGTTTAGACTTTCGTCATGATCCAGAGCTGGTACTTCCTCCAAGTGGTGCCTGGGGAGATATAGGTATGTTTTTGTTTTGAGAATTTTTAATTTTTTCAAATTTTCAAGTACATCATTTTTATGATGGGTTTTGAAGTACTAAACAAGTGTCAAATGCAGATATTGGACCTGTTTGTCCCGAGGGACATCCTACTATTTTTGTAAGGCCAACAAATGTGGGTGCAGCTAATGCTATGTTAGGGACTATAGAGAGGAAAATGGCTCGGTTGACTCATGATGTTCCTGCATGTCGCATTGAGCGGATATCTATTGATATGCAGGAAGATGTAGTTGGTGTGCCCCCAGCATGGCTTAGGTTGCTGCAGAAAATAGCTAGGTTGGTCATATGTGACCGGGAGGCAGTAGATTTCGATGAGGCCCCTCCTTATCCATAGGATATGGATATTTTATGTATATTTTTGAGGCCACAGAGCCCAGTTTTGTATCTTATGACATGACTTGTGATAGAATTATGATCTAAAACTCATATTATATTTGTTGATATAGTATCGGATATATATACAGTATCGGTTATTTACATGTGTGTGTGTTTAACTTTATGTGTGAAATGTTATTTATAGAAATGTATGATACAAATTCCAATCTAAAACATAATTTGCAAATGAGTAAGCTAATGCATTCAAATTCCTCGGAATGTGTTGATATATAATGGAATCAAACTGTCTTTCCAATAATCTAACTCGCAAAAACTGACATAGAAAAATAGGATCTCTAATCTGGTAAACACCAGTTAACTGAGATACAACTAGTTGCAAATCAAGTCTTACCTCCAAATGTGAAATTCCATCAATAAGAGCATCTCGGAGAAGTTCTATAACCGCACTGTACTCAGCCATATTGTTCGTAGTGGGACCCAAACAAACCCCTCCGAAGAGAACAGTTGGCGAACTGGTGAGTAAATGACCCAAGCTGCTGAAGCCAACTGTCGGGTGTAGCGACTGGTGCCATCAACAAATCCTAAGAAATGTTCAGTCGACATCTGATACATGAAATGAAGATGCACATAAGCACAAGCAAAAATTAGCTCTACAAAATATACAACTATGTTACAAGAAAAAGCACAAATGCCTAAGCGTAGTAATTCTTCAGGTAGAGCCCATTTCTACGCTCAGGCAGCTTATTAACCTCGTAGTCTGTTAGATCGTAAGAACCTTTCTTCAGTACCTTAGAAATTATGTAGGGACCAAGCCACATGGACTTGAACTTGCCAGGTCCTAAAGGTTCCTTGTCCTGATCCCAAAGTAGCACAAGGTCTCCTTCGAGAAACACCCTAGGTCTGACAGAGTTGTCGTACTGTCCTTTGACTCGTTTCTTATGAACTTCATTTGTTGTGAGTGCGTCGCAGTACTACTCATCCAGATGCTCTAAATGCAACAAACATTTTTCTAGTGCTGAAGTATCTGGTAGGAGTTGGACATCCCACTTCAACGAAGGAATCTCGCATTCAATCGGAAAAATTGCTTCTATCCCATGCACAAGCTGGAAGGGAGAGAACCCGGTAGCAGTCTTTACACTCGCTCGGTAAGCACAAAGAGTAGGGTATAGCATGATGTGCCAGTTATTTCGACTAGCATTAACAGTTCTTTGCAGAATTATCTTTAAAGTTTTGTTAACTGCTTTGACTTGTCCATTCGCCTATGGATAATATGAAGACGAATGTTCTTGCTGAAAACCTAATATCGTGTACAAATCGGTCATCATGCTATTCTGAAAATTACTGTCATGATCAGCCACAATTACTTTGGGTATGCCAAACCTTGCAATAATCTAATTGAATAAAAAATAAGTGGCAGTTTCTCCATCTGCCTTGACAGTGGGCATTGCCTCGGCCCACTTGGTAAAGTAGTCGATGACAACGATGATATAATGATGTCCTCTATCCAAAACTGGATTGCAAGTCATATAATCAACCCCCCATTTTGTGAAGGGACTTGCTGTAATCACAAGATGAAGGGGAGCTGGATGTGCTCTCATTTTCCTGGTGAAAAACTGACATGGACGACAGCATTTCACAGCTTCCACACAATCTTTAAAGATTGTGGGCCAAAAATACCCAGCACGCATTATTTTCTAAGCTGTTACCAACCCAGAAAGATGACCCCCACAGGCTCCACTATGAGCATCATTTAATACTGATTCTGCTTCTTCTAAAGTCAAACAACGTCATAAGATGGAATCTATCCCACATCTATACAAAGTATTGGAAATGATGAGATAGTTTTTCGCATGACTTTTCAGTTTGCATCATTCTTCTCTAGAAAAAGTGGTAGGACACCTCAAAGTCTGGAGATATACTAAAATATCCCCGTACCATGGGTCAAAGGAGACAATAAGGAAGATATGTTCATCCAGGAATGATGATTCTTCCTCGATATGTTCTAAGTCACTCAGAAACTCTGAGATTAACTCAGCGAGCACTAGTGATTTCTTCAACTTGGTTGATTGAAAAACCAAATTGAACTCTTGTAAGATTACAATCCACTTATTGCACTTCCCCCTGATGATGCGTCGAGTGAGAACATATTGGAAAGGATTGACCTCTGCTATCACAGTAGTTTTTCATAAAAGGATGTAGCGACGAAGCCTCTACATCGCATAGATTGCAGCTAGTGCTAACTTCTCAACATGCAAATATTTAATCTCAGGAGCTATCAATGTGTGTGAGAGATAGTAAACAACATGCTCTTGGAGCGTGTCGTCTTCTTGAACTAGTACTACACAAATTGTGTAAATAGACGCCGCTAGATATAAGAGAAAATCTTTTGCATAATCCGGTGGGCTTAACAAGGGGGCTGAAAGTAGTGCCTTTTTCAAGGCATCAAACGATGCTTGAGCAGCCTCATCCCACAAGAAGTAGGTATCTTGTTTAAGCAGTCTCATGAAACCTTTTGTGATTTTAGCATAGATTATGATAAAGTGTGGCAAGAAGTTAGACATGCCTTGCAGACTTTGAAGTTGTCACAAGGTGCGAGGAGGAGGCAGATTTACAATCGTCTCAACTTTTAACGGGTCGACCATTATGCCACGACTGGATGCAATAAAACCCAGTAAATGTCTTGATTCGATGCAGAATACGCACTTATTTGGATTCAATTGAATCTTATATTGTCTGCATCATTCAAACCCAAGTATCAAATGAGCTGGACGATCTGGTCTCTTTCGAGATCACGCCTGGAGGTCATCCAAGTAGGGTTCAACTATGTGCTTGATATTGTGGAAAGCGAAATTCATCACTCGCTAGAAAGTAGCTCCAACATTCTTTAAGCCAAATGGCATCTTCTGATAAGCAAAGGTTCCCCTCGGGAAAATAAAAGCTATTTTGTGTTGATCTTCGGGTTTGATTTGAATTTGATTATATCTCGAAAATCCATCCATGAAAGAAAACATCTCGTGTCCCGCACAGGCATCTATGATCTGGTCGATAAATGGTGTGGGATAGTTATCTTTTAGACAATCTTTATTCAAGTCCCGGAAGTCAGTATAGACTCGGATGGTACCTTGCTTTTTATGAACCAGAAAAGGGTTTGAAACCCATTCCATCATGTCAATCGGGTAGATAAATCCGGCTTCAAGCAATTTTTCAACCTCCACCTTAATGGTGGCTGCTTTTCGAGGATTCACAGGACGGAGCTTCTGTCTCACAGGTCTTGCATTAGGGTATGTTGTGATGACATGCTCAATGATGGCTGGATCGATGCCTGGCATCTCCTCATAAGACCAGGCAAAAATGTCACGGAATTCTTTAAAAAGCTTGGTATACAGAGCGATCTCTTCTGGAGAACAGTCTGCTCCAATAAAAATGTTTTCCATGACCCCACGTTTGGTGGAAATGTTAATCAGGATGGCTCTTGATATATTATCCATATTCCCTTCAGCGTAAACAGCTCTTGAAGTAGAAGGAAAAGATGACAAATCAACAAATCCATCGGGTCTCATAGAGAATTCTCCTCTCTCTATCCTGTCTATATTTGGAAGCAGGTAAGACCTGTGATGTATATGTTCCCAAGGATGGTCCAGGCCCATCATGGCTTCCAAAATGGCTTCATCAGACGGTAAAACCATGTCTAAACAGTTAAAAGAGTGGGTAGAATTCAGTGACCATGTGGGAGCATAGTCCATATCCAACTCAGCAGAGAATGGCAGAGTCATGATATGTTCCATTGCAGCATGTTGTGTTTCTATGTATGTTATTTCTACAATGGTTAAAGGCACTGATGGTTCTGATACAGTAGGAAGGATCCACGGATCAGTCCTTAAACCAATAGTGAAAGTTTCGGTAGATGTACCTACATCATAACACATAAAAAGAATGGGAGAGGGTAGGTCAAAATTTCCTATTAATGATCCGTAAAGCCCTGCTCCTAAACTTTCTCTTACTGGGGAAGATTGATCAACTAAAGGAATAGTGGAATCTGATGAAGTCTAGTTGTTTTGACGAGAGAACGAAAGTTGATCGACTGTGACGATCTTTCCTTCATGGGGGAACATAAAAAATCGGAAAAGTCCTGCTGCAATGGCTCACATGGCATATGTCCAGCTCCTTCCTAACAACATATTGTAATCAAGCGGAGCATCCAGAACTTCAATCTCTACAGCAATTGTCTTACCGACAAGTGTAATTTCAAACAATGGTAGAACTCCGTGTGGAAGGAAAGTCCTGCCATCGAAGGCCATAAGCAGTGTGTTAGAGGGGGCTAACTCGGGAGAACCCAAATATTTCCAACAAGAAATTGACATTATGCACGTAGATGCGCCCTCATCTACGACAACTCATTTCATGGTCATAGGACCATGAGCTACCTCTATCTGAAGGGCAACGTGGTCAGTTTTTGTCATAACACAACAGCACCAGGAATGGTTCATAGCTACGTTGTTGCCCCATATCAGACTACCGTTGATGCAACATAAGGTTTCTTCGTAGGCATAATCCTTAGAGATCGCGATGAAATTAGAAGCTTCACTTATAGGAGACACTAGCATTGGAATGTCTCAGATCCATACCTAGCTAGCTACCCTGACATTACAGTTGCAGGACATGAAGAAGGGGAAAGAACAAAGACAAGAAATATGGTGTACAGTATGCAAGGGAGAAGGACACACCAGGGAGAAATGTTCTTTGTTTCAAGAATACCTTAACAGTGGAGCACCAAATCCACTGAATCAGAACCAAGTGCCATTGTGTGAGATCTGTAGAACTAGAGGACTCCAACCAGAAGATTGCTACTTAATTCGGAAGTATGTGCGAACACCTAAGAATTTATATTGCACATTTTGTAAATCTGTTGGACATGATGATTCCAACTGTAGATCATATGATCTCATGATGGAAAGAAAACAAGATCTAGAGCATATGCGCAGTGGAGTATACAGAGTCCAAGAAGAAACTCTGCAGCACAAGGATAATGCGCAGTATGATCAAGGTGCATACAGAGGCTGTGGAGGATTCCGCGGAAGAGGAAGAAATACTGGCCCGAGACAAGAAAGAGGAAGAGGCCAAATGATCTGTTATAACTGTGGCCAACCAGGTCACTTATCCATAGATTGCACCAATGCGTGTACTACCTGTAATTATTGTAAATCTTTTGATCACGTTATTGAGTTATGCCCAGTGTTTACAACAAAAATGTAGAAGAGGAAGCAAGAAGTTCCTAACCCGAATATTCAGCTGATCGCAATAGAGAAAAGGACTACATATCCAAGTATTAATGTTGTGACGCGAAGTGGCGCTGCAAGAGGAAGAGATAGACAAGCAGAAGTTTTGAATTCTGGAGATTTTGAAACTAAGCAGACCCCTGCTGAAGCGGTCTAGATCAGAAAAGCTACTAGGAAAACACGTATTTTCAACCTGGAGAAAAACAAAGAAGTCTTTGAAGAAGCACACGACATTTTCAAAGAGCCAGCACCTATGCCACCAAGAATCCCATTGAGAAGTGAAACAACGCATATGGAAGATATACCAGCAGCTCATGATCAAACCAGTAACGCAGCAAAAACAGGAACCTCTGTTGTGCAATTCCTACAGAGCTGCATGAAATTATTGAAGAGCGCAGATGCTATAATGTAATTGGAAAAATTGTTAAACCAATATGAACCACGCAGTGAGATAGATACTTCCCAGAGCACAGTTCATCACATCAAGAGCCATAAAAGAACAGGAAGAGAAATAAGGCTCAGTGCGCAGATAGGAGATTATGAGATGGATGAGATCATCCTTGACTTAGGATCAGAGGTAAATGTCTTGACTAAGCAGACATGGCAGCAGATGGGTAGACCAAAGTTGTCATGGTCACCCATACAGTTGAGATTGGCCGACAAGCAGAAAGTGATACCTTTTGGGAGATTAGCCAATATTATTGTTGACATTGATGGAGTGAGAAGTCACGCAGACTTTGAGGTTATTGAAATTGTGGATGATAGTTAGCCTTATCTAGCACTATTGAGTATAGACTGGGTGATGGATAACCTCGCAATCATAAACCTAAAAACCAAGAAGATGATCTTTGAAAGGCAGGATATTAGGGTCATCGCACCATTGGACCGTTCACAAGGAGAAAGATATAGTGAGCTGATTTAGGAAGAATCTAGAGCACAGGATCTTGATCACATTTACAAGATGACTGCGAATCAAGATGACTACATTAATCCTATGATGGATGGAGCACTTAGTTGGCGATGTGACAGTTATTGCATCTCAGACTCCGACACAGGACTGGAGAATTGGCAAAACAAAATGCATGAAGTATTTGCAAGAATATGTGCGTAGATCACAAAGTCACTACGCTGGATTGGAACCAAGGTAATTCCAATCCCCACTTATGATGGTTCGACTAATTTTTATTCATTTATTCAAGAATATACTATATCATTTGCAGCTGAACACCGCATACGAGCATTAGATATAGCACTGCACGCTACACCTGCCAAATGGTGGGCCTGTTGTTCAGGAATTCTACCTTATAGCGAGGAAAGAGACATTATCAACTTTTGGTGTGACAGGTAAACACATTGATTATATTACAGAAGCATCTATGAGGGGAAAGAGATTAAAGATCTTGAAGACATACTTTATTAACAATGTTCTATCCTAGCTTTGCTCAATCTTGCGCTCAATATTCAACTTGATCTTTCGCTCAATAGTCCTGCAATACAAAGATACCTTCCTTGGTGTATCTTGATAGATATAAAGATGATGAAACTGAAATACAATTTAAACATCAAGAACAATCAGGCATTTAACCAAATAAACACACAATCGATGAGGAATTCAATTGGGACAGGAAGGATGTTTCAACCTTTATTGTCAAAAGCAAATAATCAGTACAAATTATACCTAAACACGCAGCATGCTTGTGCAACCGGATTCTAGGCTCCTACTCTTCTCTGACTTTGGAATTCTTCCAGCATAACAACCCTTAATGCAACTTTCTCCTCTTGTGAATGAGAGTCTCAATATTTCTAACCCCTCTTCTCAATGCTCGTATTTATGGGACAAGGTAGGCAGTTTAGATCGAGAGGTGGTTGTAATGGAAGTTGGGGAAGTTGCAAAACCAACTGCAACTAATCCCAATTCGTCAAATTAATATATTTTTTATCATATTTTAAGATGTGCATGAGTTTTTCACAGTGGAGTAGAGCACAATATGCAACTTCAATGTTTAACAACCAGCGTTTGCAAGCTTTTTAAGGGTGTGCGCTAGTTTGCTGAAGTGGAGTAGCGCATACTAGGATGTGTGCACTACTATTGAGCCTATGGAGTAGGGCATGAGTGCTAGTATGCTGAAGTAGAGTAGCATACAAGTTAAAATATTAGGTTTTTCAGGGTTTTGCCAGCTTGCTGAAGGGTAAGTCAGGTCAAAGTATCATCTAAGGTCATCATGCTCTTCAATCCAAGTTGTCCTTTTGTGTGGTTGATAGCTAAAGGTGACCACAGAAGGAGAAGTGCAGATTAGACCTATAACAGATGCCCCCTAATGTGTGAGGTTAGAGGGAAACGATGGCCTAAATACATTATAATTCCAAGTCAGAGGAGGAGCAAGAAACCGTAGAACCAAGTTACAGAAACACCTGAAACAAAGATCAAGGTCAGGGAGCAATTACAATATTGACATCATATAGATGTGTAGTGTGGTACAACATGATGTCTGATACATAACAAGGAGATGTATATATAGCATGGCCACTTGAAATACAAGCGTGGATCCATGTCAAACTGAGAGATCATAGCCATAACAACAAACTGGATCTATGTCTCATGGAGAGCCAAATATAAGTGAGGCTCAGTCTTGCGCAACTTGGGTGATAACATAATGAGGTGATGTCATCAACATCCCAAGGTCTTCGTCCAAAAAAACCCGAGGTACAAACCCTAACCATGTGAATAGATGAGTTGAAAGTCAAACATGGGTGGTATCGTTTGATTACCAGTCCTTGATGTATACCGTTAACAAACATGAGGACTTCCATCGATAATGATAATGGGGCCCAAGGTACCTAGTATGATCCAACAAGTGTGAATAAGTGAAAATTGGGTCGAACACTTGAGGAACCTGTCGAATAAGAGACATTGAGGTATTCTCATGATTCAACAGCAAGGAAAATTTCCACTGGTGATTGCAATCTCCAAGGTACTAACCGAAACTCTAAACTTCAATCCCAGACCAAAATGAGTTGATGTCGATGGGAAGAAGTCCGTTGGAAGGGAGGCCTTAAGGCATACTCCATCATCCAACATGAGGGACACTCAAATGGTATGAGCTGACGTAGAGTAGGACATGTAACAAGACTAACAATAGGATGGCCGACACATGAGGTCAAGGTAAACTGGAGAATGTCCAACACAGGTTGTATCCATGAATAGTGAGCACGACACAAAGTGACTGAGGCAGTTTTCGACATGATGGGGAAAATGATAAGCCTGTAATGTAGGAGACATTAACAGACCCTCCATATAGTTGGAAGAATAACCAACCGGGGGAGTAAACAACTTGGAGATCAGGTTTACCCTGAGGTCAAAAACTAAACCCAACTGACATGATAGACTCAAGTAGGTGTTGTGTTCAAGGACTTGACTGACTGAACTGCCTTTGAAATGGTAAGGTGTGATATATCCTTCTTATCCCTTATTCTTTTTAGATAAAAGAATACCTTTCTTGTTATTTAAATGAATCCAAGAAAGAATGAAAACTCAGTAGATCCAACCATGTAAAAAGTTTAACGAGCCCATGGGAGGAAGACACGGGATCTTCTTCATTGTTTACAAAGTTTGAAGAAGAGATAGAAGATTACTCTATATTACTGATCTCTAGATTTTATCATTGAGCCGAGATCTGTTCTTGCTCGTCGGTGTTTTCAATTTTAAGGAGTCTGAAAAACTTAAACAATAACTCCATAGACCTACTCATGGATTTTAATATCGAGCCCAACTAGGTTTATGCTCGCCGATGTTTTCTTGTTTATAGAGTCTGAAAAACTTAAACAATCCTCTATACACCTACTCGTGAATTTCACATCGATCCCGAGTAGGTGAGTGCTCGCTTGGTGTTTTCATGTTTAGAGAGCCTGAAAACCCTAAAGAAGGCTTCGAAAGGTCCTTTTTCGTAAAGTTAGTCTCCTGCCCCGAAAAAGTGTAAAACAAAGGAAGAAGAACTCTTCTAGCGCATACCAGAGTATACCTAGAGTATACCTTTTCCGTAAATTATCCACCAAGGCCCCAAAAAGGGGTAATTCTATGCCTGAGCGGATGAGCCTTCAGTTCCTTTAACAAGCTTGAAGAGGACAAGTTTGCTCGGCAATCTTGTTTAGGTTTCAATAGTCCAAATAAGAGCTTAAAATGACTTAAATGATAGCTCTTAAGATCACGACTCATGATCTGCCAAAGACTAGGATCTCAACAAACATGTCAGTAATCGCGACAAAAAATCTTTAATGATATGCAATTTTAACCATAAACTACTTGAAATGGTCTATCAGAGATACAGGTGCCGACATTCGAGCAGTTTTAGTATGCTGGTTTAGACTTTCGTCATGATCCAGAGCTGGTACTTCCTCCAAGTGGTGCCTGGGGAGATATAGGTATGTTTTTGTTTTGAGAATTTTTAATTTTTTCAAATTTTCAAGTATATCATTTTTATGATGGGTTTTGAAGTGCTAAACAAGTGTCATATGCAGATATTGGACCTGTTTGTCTCGAGGGACATCCTACTATTTTTGTAAGCCCAACAAATGTGGGTGCATCTAATGCTATGTTAGGGACTATAGAGAGGAAAATGGCTCAGTTGACTCATGATGTTCCTGCATGTCGCATTGAGCGGACACCTATTGATATGCAGGAAGATGTAGTTGGTGTGCCCCCAGCATGGCTTAGGTTGCTGCGGAAAATAGCTAGGTTGGTCATATGTGACCGGGAGGCAGTAGATGTCGATGAGGCCCCTCCTTATCCATAGGATATGGATATTTTATGTATATTTTTTAGGCCACAGAGCCCAGTTTTGTATCTTATGACATGACTTGTGATAGAATTATGATCTAAAACTCATATTATATTTTTTGATATAGTATCGGATATATATACAGTATCGGTTATTTACATGTGTGTGTGTTTAACTTTATGTGTGAAATGTTATTTATAGAAATGTATGATACAAATGCCAATCTAAAACATAATTTGCAAATGAATCAGCTAATGCATTCAAATTCCTCGGAATGTGTTGATATATAATGGAATCAAACTGTCTTTCCAATAATCTAACTCGCAAAAACTGACATAGAAAAATAGGATCTCTAATCTGGTAAACACCCGTTAACTGAGATACAACTAGTTGCAAATCAAGTCTTACCTCCAAATGTGAAATTCCATGAATAAGAGCATCTCAGAGAAGTTCTATAACCGCACTGTACTCAGCCATATTGTTCGTAGTGGGACCCAAACAAACCCCTCCGAAGAGAACAGTTGGCGAACTGGTGAGTAAATGACCCAAGCTGCTGAAGCCAACTGTCGGGTGTAGCGACTGGTGCCATCAACAAATCCTAAGAAATGTTCAGTCGACATCTGATACATGAAATGAAGATGCACATAAGCACAAGCAAAAATTAGCTCTACAAAATATACAGCTATGTTACAAGAAAAAGCACAAATGCCTAAGCGTAGTAATTCTTCAGGTAGAGCCCATTTCTAGGCTCAGGCAGCTTATTACCCTCGTAGTCTATTAGATCGTAAGAACCTTTCTTCAGTACCTTAGAAATTATGTAGGGACCAAGCCACATGGACTTGAACTTGCCAGGTCCTAAAGGTTCCTTGTCCTGATCCCAAAGTAGCACAAGGTCTCCTTCGAGAAACACCCTAGGTCTGACAGAGTTGTCGTACTGTCCTTTGACTCGTTTCTTATGAACTTCATTTGTTGTGAGCGCGTCACAGTACTACTCATCCAGATGCTCTAAATGCAACAAACATTTTTCTAGTGCTGAAGTATCTGGTAGGAGTTGGACATCCAACTTCAATGAAGGAATCTCGCATTCAATCGGAACAATTGCTTCTATCCCATGCACAAGCTGGAAGGGAGAGAACCCGGTAGCAGTCTTTACACTCGCTCGGTAAGCACAAAGAGTAGGGTATAGCATGATGTGCCAGTTATTTCGACTAGCATTAACAGTTCTTTGAAGAATTATCTTTAAAGTTTTGTTAACTGCTTTGACTTGTCCATTCGCCTATGGATAATATGAAGACGAATGTTCTTGCTGAAAACCTAATATCGTGTACAAATCGGTCATCATGCTATTCTGAAAATTACTGTCATGATCAGCCACAATTACTTCGGGTATGCCAAACCTTGCAATAATCTAATTGAATAAAAAATAAGTGGCAGTTTCTCCATCTGCCTTGACAGTGGGCATTGCCTCGGCCCACTTGGTAAAGTAGTCGATGACAACGATGATATAATGATCTCCTCTATCCAAAACTGGATTGCAAGTCATATAATCAACCCCCCATTTTGTGAAGGGACCTGCTGTAATCACAGGATGAAGGGGAGCTGGATGTGCCCTTATTTTCCTGGTGAAAAACTGACACGGACGACAGCATTTCACAGCTTCCACACAATCTTTAAAGATTGTGGGCCAAAAATACCCAGCACGCATTATTTTCTGAGCTGTTACCAACCCAGAAAGATGACCCCCACAGGATCCACTATGAGCATCATTTAATACTGATTCTTCTTCTTCTAAAGTCAAACAACGTCGTAAGATGGAATCTATCCCACATCTATACAAAGTATTAGAAATGATGACATAGTTTTTCGCATGACTTTTCAGTTTGCATCATTCTTCTCTAGAAAAAGTGGTAGGACACCTCAAAGTCTGGAGACATACTAAAATATCCCCGTACCATGGATCAAAGGAGACAATAAGGAAGATATGTTCATCCGGGAATGATGATTCTTCCTTGATATGTTCTAAGTCACTCAGAAACTCTGAGTAACTCAGCGAACACTAGTGATTTCTTCAACTTGGCTGATTGAAAAACCAAATTGAACTCTTGTAAGATTACAATCCACTTATTGCACTTCCCCCTGATGATGCGTCGAGTGAGAACATATTGGAAAGGATTGACCTCTGCTATCACAGTAGTTTTTCATAAAAGGATGGAGCGACGAAGCCTCTACATCGCATAGATTGCAGCTAGTGCTAACTTCTCAACATGCAAATATTTAATCTCAGGAGCTATCAATGTGTGTAAGAGATAGTAAACAACATGCTCTTGGAGCGTGTCGTCTTCTTGAACTAGTACTACACCAATTGTGTAAACAGACGCCGCTAGATATAAGAGAAAATCTTTTGCATAATCCGGTGGGCTTAACAAGGGGGCTGAAAGTAGTGCCTTTTTCAAGGCCTCTAACGATGCTTGAGCAGCCTCATCCCACAAGAAGTAGGTATCTTGTTTAAGCAGTCTCATGAAACCTTTTGTGATTTTAGCATAGTTTATGATAAAGTGTGGCAAGAAGTTAGACATGCCTTGCAGACTTTGAAGTTGTCACAGGGTGCGAGGAGGAGGCAGATTTACAATCGTCTCAACTTTTAACGGGTCGACCATTATGCCACGACTGGATACAATAAAACCCAGTAAACGTCCTGATTCGACGTAGAATACGCACTTATTTGGATTCAATCGAATCTTATATTGTCTTCATCATTCAAACCCAAGTCTCAAATGAGCTGGACGATCCCGTCTCTTCCGAGATCACGCCTGGAGGTCATCCAAGTAGGGTTCAACTATGTGCTTGATATTGTGGAAAGCGAAATTCATCACTCGCTAGAAAGTAGCTCCAACATTCTTTAAGCCAAATGGCATCTTCTGATAAGCAAAGGTTCCGCACGGGAAAATAAAAGCTATTTTGTGTTGATCTTCGGGTTTGATTTGAATTTGATTATATCCCAAAAATCCATCCATGAAAGAAAACATCTCGTGTCCCGCACAGGCATCTATGATCTGGTCGATAAATGGTGTGGGATAGTTATCTTTCAAACAAGCTTTATTCAAGTCCTGAAAGTCAGTACAGACTCGGATGGTACCTTGCTTTTTATGAACCGAAACAGGGTTTGCAACCCATTCCGTCATGTCAATCGGGTAGATAAATCCGGCTTCAAGCAATTTTTCAACCTCCACCTTAATGGTGGCCGCTTTTCGAGGATTCACAGGACGGAGCTTCTGTCTCACAGGTCTTGCATTAGGGTATGTTGTGATGACATGCTCAACGATGGCTGGATCGATGCCTGGCATCTCCTCATAAGACCAGGCAAAAATGTCACAGAATTCTTTAAAAAGCTTGGTATACAGAGCGATCTCTTCTGGAGAACAGTCTGCTCCAATAAAAATGTTTTCCATGACCCCGCATTTGGTGGAAATGTTAATCAGGATGGTTCTTGATATATTAGCCATATTCCCTTCAGCGTAAACAACTCTTGAAGTAGAAGGAAAAGATGACAAATCAACAAATCCACTGGGTCTCATAGAGAATTCTCCTCTCTCTATCCTGTCTAGATTTGGAAGCAGGTAAGACCTGTGATGTATATGTTCCCAATGATGGTCCAGGCCCATCATGGCTTCCAAAATGGCTTCATCAGACGGTAAAACCGTGTCTAAACAGTTAAAAGAGTGGGTAGAATTCAGTGACCATGTGGGAGCATAGTCCATATCCAACTCAGCAGAGAATGGCGGAGTCATGATATGTTCCATTGCAGCATGTTGTGTTTCTATGTATGTTATTTCTACAATGGTTAAAGGCACTGATGGTTCTGATACAGTAGGAAGGATCCACGGATCAGTCCTTAAACCAACAGTGAAAGTTTCGGTAGATGTACCTACATCATAACGCATAAAAAGAATGGGAGAGGGTAGGTCAAAATTTCCTATTAATGATCCGTAAAGCCCTGCTCCTAAACTCTCACTTACTGGGGAAGATTGATCAACTAAAGGAATAGTGGAATCTGATGAAGTCTAGTTGTTTTGACGAGAGAACGAAAGTTGATCGACCGTGATGATCTTTCCTTCATGGGGGAACATAAAAACTCAAAAAAGTGCTAATGCAATGGCTCGCATGGCATATGTCCAGCTCTTGCCTAACAGCATATTGTAATCAAGCGGAGCATCCAGAACTTCAATCTCTACAGCAATTGTCTTACCGACAAGTGTAATTTCAAACGATGGTAGAACTCCGTGTGGAAGGAAAGTCCAGCCATCGAAGGCCATAAGCAGTGTGTTAGAGGGCGCTAACTCGGGAGAACCCAAAGATTTCCAACAAGAAATTGACATTATGCACGTAGACGTGCCCTCATCTATGACAACTCATCTCATGGTCATAGGACCATGAGCTACCTCTATCTGAAGGGCAGCGTGGTACGACAACTGGTTTTTAATATCAGCCATCTCAAAATGCATAGTCATATTGGATGATTCCATACTTCTAATTGCTGCCAGAAGTGCATTTCGTTGTAATGGACAACTTTGCAAGACTTCTAAGGTGGACATAACACAAGGGGTCTAGGCTAGATCTTCAACCACATTGTAGTTGGCTGTAGCCCGTGCATTGGGATTGTGCGATGCCCATTTCAAGACACCTTTCACGATCTTCGGTAGTGGGTCCACAGGTATGTCGAGAGGAGTGGAAGATTCAGGAACACCCTTATCCTTTTTCTGCACGTCCGGGGTGTAATTTCTTGCTCGCGTTTGCAAAAGTGCATCCATGCTAACCATGTTAATAAAAGTTTGATCAACTGAAGCATGAGTAGTGCCCCCAGCATTGGAGGTGCCAGAAGCTGAACCCTTCCCCTTAGGAAATGGATCTTTAAGTACGGCAGGTTTCTTTTCTTGGAGTAGCTTCTGGTCTTCTTTGAGTAGAGGGCATTGATGAATGAGATGATCTTGCTTGCAAAGCTTACAAGGGAACTGAACCTTCTTCTTTTCTCTATTACCCTCCTCGGCATTCTCTTTATTTTTGGGCCTTTGCTGGTTCCCCTCTCCTTTCTTGCCCTTCTTTTTGTTGTTGGGCTGTCGAGGACCCTTTTGATTATTCTAAACCCGGTTTACAGATTCACTAGTAGAAGAAGAGGTTGTGACGGATATCGCTTATGCAGTCGATTGTTTGACGGATAAGGCATGAACTTGCTTACTCAAGCGTCGAAAGCTGCAAAATCAACTGAACCCACTATGCCGTCAGCATGTGGTCTAAGTTTAGGTCTGCTAAGATCAGTGTTTGATCATGGTGCATCTAGTATAATCTCATAAAGTAGCCTAGACTATGCATAAACTAGGTCTAGCTGCTGGGTCCGTAAGATGGCTTCTTCCTCTGAAGACACTCTAGAAGTAGCTACTTCCTTAGAAATGTAAGGAAGGAGTGATTTCAGGTACCACTCTAAAAGGAATTCTAGAGGTATATTGGCTTTAATGAGCCTCTTCCATATTCGCCACTCCTGAACGTGATCAGATAAGTGAGTGGCCTTATTCTATATAAATGTAGAAAAAAGATCTGTCCCGGCATCATACCGAACAGGAAGCTGCAAGTGGTTCAGAAAAACAGTCGCAAGATCATAAAAATTAAAAAATGTGGCTGCAGGTAACTCAATTTACCATTTGGCTGCAGCACCGGTTAAGGTTCTTTGAAAAAGTCTCAACCTAACGGAATCTTCGTTCAACGAGTTCAAAGAACACCATAAATGGAAAGTGGTAACATGATCACTAGGATCTTCACCAGTTTTGCCTTCGAATTTTGGAATATCCGAAGGTATTTTGGTGGGGACCGGTGGCCACGTAGCGTTATGGTACACTAGATCGTTTGTTAACTTGGAAAGATCTAGAAAATTTAGAATTTCCAGAAATGGTAAACGAGGTCTACAAGATGGCATTTGATAAGCTCGGGTCATAAAGGGGGAACCTCCCAAAGCCTGACCCATGAACTGCTGGTTGGGGTTATCCTCGGCCATCTGCTGGTAGGGGTTGCCCCCAACCATCTGTTGGTAGGGGTTTCCCCCAGCCATCTGCTGGTAGGGGTTGCCCCTAGCCATCTATTGTTGTGTGAAGGTGTTGTTGAAATTCCCCCACCCAAATGAAAGTGGGTTGGTACCCTGTGTATTGGTCCACTGTGGTTGGGCATTAGCCCCACCATATTGTTGGTTAAAGATGTTACTCCCTCCTCCAGAAAACAAGGGAAAAGGGATGTTTCCTGTGGGTACATTATGTTGATTCATATTGTAACCTCCAAAGGTATTAAAACCAGGGGTAGTCGAGGTGGACGACATGGTCATGGTGCTCATGACAGGCATGGTTGCAGAGGTATTCGGCCCTACATTAGGTGTGGAAATCCAAGTGCTAGGTATATGGTATGACTGTTGAGTTGCAGGAGGTGGAACAAAATTCACTGTACTACTGGGTTCAAAAGTAGGGGTAGAGGCGGATGCCAAAGCTATTGAGCTTGGCATGCCTAACATACCAGCATTAAAATTGAAGGATGGAGTCGAAACAGAAGTTGTCTATGCCGAACTCGGTGTAGCAGTGGAAGGCAGATTTACCGTATTTGTATTCATACCTATTGTGGAAGTCTGTGGAACTCCCGGTTCATCTCCTAGGTTAGTCATAATATTCCTAGGTGTGAATAAATATGCACTATAATCAGGTTGCTGGAAACCAACAGGTACCAGAAGCGGATTGTTAAGTTCAGTTACAGGAGGATTAAAAGGAGTTTTAAACTCACTAGAAGTGAGATCCTCAATCTCGACTGTATTAAAAGCTTGCTGATTTGGAGTCCTAGGTTGTGGTTCACCAGGAACCTCTATTTCACCAATAGTTTCAAAAGGACTGCTGGAGTCTATCCTCTGTCGTCTTGGTGGTGGTAGTGGCTCCACTCTAAGTGGGAGAAGGTTTTGCAACCTTTGAGACCTATGAAGCTGTTGGTCTTCCACCCTTATATATAAAAATAAAACTAAGTAAAAACCTAGTGGCCACTAAGACTAAGGGGCAAACAACATACCACTAAAAAAATCCTAAGTATAAAAACCAGGAAAACAAGATGCCTTTCGGAGAAGAGTCTGGGATGATGAGGGCCCAGAACAGATCAACAAAGGAAGAAGAATAGTTACCCAGGGTCCACAATACAATGACTAAGGCTGCAAGCACTGGAATCACCCAACCGCCCTCCCAAAGACCTGCAAGGGATTTCCTCCCACGTCTGTCCTAGGTACAACAGATATACCCTCCGCTATCACCTGTGTATGAACCTATGGTCAGATACTAATGCTACCATACATACGAAATATCTTGGGGGGACAATCGTCAGCCTAGTCAAAATGCATGGGCAGGGCAACAAAGCCCGAAGTCCGAAAGGACCCCCATACGTGAATCGACTCTGGTTTATGGTCAAAAGGAACGTGAGGGAGGTATCCTCAATGATTCCGATCTTCCACGGCCTCGTGCATAACTCTGGTTTGAGTAGAGCATCCTAGGGTTATTTGATATATATGGGTTTACCTATATGAAAATATTACTACGATTGTTGGGCAATGAAACTAGTTTCGAGCAGTTTAAGGTGTTTTAAGCTCAAAAATCTAGCCTAAGCTAGTTGGTGTTGTGTATCCCTATAAAGAAAATCGTTTCTAATTGATTTTATTAAAGTTCTTTTTAAGGTTACTTTGTACTCAACAAGGTAGTGCATTGTGTGGTGTGGTTGCAACAGAAAGTAAAGTGCATGAAATGAAACAACTTTCAACAACAAAAAGACTCTTTTATTTTTTTTGTTTTATATTCTTTCCAAAATGAAGATTAAGCAGACCTAAACAAAACTTTCTTTTTCCTTTTTCTTTTCAAATTCAGAACAAAGTAAACTATGCTACTTTGCAAATATTATAAGCATTACTATCCTAAACTACCAACCTTATTTTGTTTTTTCTATTATAAATAAATGAAAAGAACTTGAAAGCGGAAGCAAGTAAGACCTACAAAAGATATGCAAGTAAGGCAAAATGACTCTAAAGTTCACAACAGTCAAATCAATGATTCAACAAAGACTTGTCCTACAAAGTTTTTTCAAAGGAAAAAGCTCTTAAACTTAGAAACAAAGTGGGAAGAAAACAAGGATGAAAGAATCTTATAACCAGAAAGCATAATTAGAAGAATGCTCCAAAGCACCAAACGCTAAACAAGAACACTAAGCCAAGTAGCAGGTAGGCAAGCAAACTAAAAAAACCTTAATAGCACAAAGACTCAAATGGGAAGCAAACTAAGGTACTTCAAACTTACTTGATACTAAAAAAGACAACGAGATCAAGAAGTGTCGAGACTCAAAAAGCTTTTGAAAACACCCCAAAGACTCCAAAAAATGGGCCAAACCCTAAATCAAAGGATGAGACACCTAAAGAGCATACTAGTGTCACAACAAACAACAAGTGTTAAACAAAAAGGTTGTATACCTACAACACACTATTAGGGTAAGGACGAGCAGCTATGTCCGCTAAGGAACAATGCACGGTCTCTAAAAAAAGTCACAAACAAACAAGACACTTCAAAAGTAACCAAGCAACCAAAATATGACCTAAGGGACTCAAAAGAGGCTAAAGAGACTCAAAGAAGGATTACAAACCCCAAAGACCAGTTAAGAAGGCCAATAACAAAGTTAGAAACCAAACCAAACAGGCGGAAAATCAATCCCCACATCAAACAGAGAGTTACATGAGTGTGCTTTACTGTGCAGTAGGCAAACTAGCGCATTCTGGAAGGTGTGCGCTACTGTGTAGTAGGGAAAGTAGGGCACAATCTCAGGTATGCGCTACTGTATGTACATAGGAGTAGTGCACAAGTCAGGAAAGGTTAAAAATCAAGCTTTGCAGAGGTGTAAAAGGCAGAGTCAAACAAGGGAAAGTGGGTAGGGGTGACCTACCAGGCCTCTCAAAGGATCAAAAGGATTACAAACTACTAGAAAGACAACAAAATGGGTTTCCTAGAGTAGAAAAAGAACCAGCACCCCACCGGATTCGCCAGTATATTGTTCAGGAATTCTACCTTATAGCGAGGAAAGAGACACTATCAACTTCAGGGGTGATAGGTAAACACATTGATTATATTACAGAAGCATCTATGAATGGAAAGAGATTAAATATCTTGAAGACATACTTTATTAATGACGTTCGATCCTAGCTTTGCTCGATCTTGCGCTCAATCTTCAACTTGATCTTCCGCTCAATGAACCTGCAATACAAAGATACCTTCCTCAGCGTACTTGACTGATATAAAGATGATGAAATTGAAATACAATTTAAACATCAAGAACAATCAGGCATTTAAACAATTAAATACAGAATCCATTAGGCATTCAATTGGGACAGGAAGGATGTTTCAACCTTTATTGTCAAAAGCAAATAATCAGGACAAATTATACTTGATCATGCAGCATGCTTGTGCAACCAGATTTTGGGCTCCTGCTCTTCTCTGACTTTGGAATTCTTCCAGCATAACAACCCTTAATGCAAGTTTATCCTCTTGTGAATGAGAGTCTCAATATGTCTAACCCCTCTCCTCAATACTCCTTGTATTTATGGGACAAGCTAGGCAATTTAGATTGAGAGGTGGTTGTAATGGAAGTTGGGGAAGTTGCAAAACCAACTGCAACAAATCCCAATTCATCAAATTAATATATTTTTTATCATATTTTAAGATGTGCGTGAGTTTTTCACAGTGGAGTAGTGCACAATATGCAACTTTACTGTTTAACAACCAATGTTTGCAAGCTTTTTAAGGGTGTGTGCTAGTTTGCTAAAGTGGAGTAGCGCAAACTAGGACATGTGCGCTACTATTGAGCCTATGGAGTAGGGCATGAGCGCTAGTATGCTAAAGTAGAGTAGCGCACAGGTTAAAATATGATTTTTTTCAAGTTTTTTCCAACTTGCAGAAGGGTAAGTCAGGTCAAAGTATCATCTAAGGTCATCATGCTCTTGAATCCAAGTTGTCCTTTTGTGTGGTTGACATCTAAAGGTGACCACGTACGGAGAAGTGCAGATTAGACCTATAACAGGGCCATGCATAAACAAACTTTGACCACATGGGATCAGTGCAAACATATGATGCAAATCAGATTCATAGAGAAATTTGCACTAACCTTTGAAAAGTATAATGGACAGACGGATCCGAGGGATCACATTGAAATTTGTTCTCAAGCATGGATAAACAGACCATAGATAGAATGGGTTCATCTATTTGTGCACACATTAGATAATATTCCAGAGGATTGGTATACAGACATGGAGCTTCGTAGAGGAACAACAGGTTGGTCTCTCTTAACAACAAACTTCCAAAGAAATTTTAGTTTTGAAGACGAGTCTCCAAGCATAAATGAAGCTCTGCAAGTTATCAAAGAAAGGATATTCAGAGAGGAATGCGCAAGTATAAACAAGGCATTAGAAGAAATCAAAGAAAATATTTTTGAGGATGTCAAAGTACTTGTGAAACTACAACTAGAATGGGAAAGAATGATAGAACAAGCCCTCGAGTGTTATAATCTCAATGAAAATGAAGAAGAACAAGAACAGAGCGATGAGGAGGATCCGTGCAATATCAATATACCAGAGTCAGAAGGAGTGCACGATGTAAAGGGACCTCCATTAGAAATCCCAGACATGAGTGGACCTGTTAAGACAAGAAAAGTAAACATTGGCACAAGTGAATAGATGAAGTTCGCGTCCATTAGAGACTACTGGGACGATGCAACGGTTGTGTAGATCGCAGACCTCCTACATGAATATCGGGATTTATTTCCGAAGAATTTTGCCGAAATGAAAGGAATTTTGGGCGACTTGGGGGTGATGAAAATACCTCTCAAGCCAGGCGTGAAGCCCGTTAAGCAAAGGTGTTATAGAATGAATCCCAAATATAAAGAAAGAGTGAAGGCAGAGATTGACAAGATGCTCAATGCAGGGACCATTGAGCCTATTGAAGAGTCAGAGTGGATAAGCCCGATGGTTATCCAAGATAAAAGGACTAAAGGTGAGATCAGAATCTGCGTAGACCTGAGAAAGATGAATGATGCTTCATTGCATGACCCATTTCCTACTCCATTTACATATGAATTATTGGACAATGTTGGAGGAAATGAGGCCTATTCATTTACTGATAGATTTTCTGGATATCATCATATCAGGATTGATCCAGCCGACAGGCACAAGACAACATTTGCCACTGAATGGGGATCATACCACTATACAGTTATGCCCTTTGGCTTGAAGAATGCACCAGCCATATTTTCCACAGCTGTGGTCGCTGCATTTAAGGACTTTATCCATAAGTTCTTAGAGGTTTATTTTGATGATTGGAATGTATTTGGTTTGTTGAAAAACCATTTTGAGAATCTGAGAATGATGTTAGCTAAGTGCAGACAACATCAAATTTCATTAAACTTGAAGAAATGTATTTTTTGTGTGCCTTATGGTATTGTACTAGGACACATTGTCTGTAGACAGGGTTTGATGGTTGACCCTACGAAGATCGTAGTGATTGTGAATTTACCTGCACCAAATTTAGTGAAACAACTTCGCACCACATTGGGCCATATGGGATACTATAAAAAATTCATCAAGGTTTATGCGCAGATAATCGCGCTGATGGAGAAACTACTGAAGAAAGAAGCGCAGTTCATATGGAACGTAGAATGTGAGAAGGGATTGGACATGCTAAAGGAGAAAATGGTAACTGTGCCAATCCTAGTTTTTTCAGATTGGGATAAGTTGTTCCATGTACATGTTGATGCTTCATCTATAGCGTTGGGCATTGTGCTCACTCAACCAGGTGAAGGGGGCATTGATCACCCCATTGCATTTTCGATCAGGAATCTATCTTCAACTGAAAAGAACTATACAACCACTGAAAGAGAGGGTCCATCTATGGTATACACACTGCAGAAATTCAAGCACTATTTGCTGGGTGCACATTTCTCCATGTACACTAACCATTCAACTCTGAAATACTTAGTCAATAACCCAGTGTTACGGGGGAGAATATGCAGATGGCTATTACTCTTCCAAGAATATGATTTTGACATTGTGGTTTAGCCAGGCAGATTGAACCTAGGACCTGACCATCTCTCAAGGATTGAGTCAAGTGAAGAACCCACCAATCTTGAAGATAGTCTGCCTGACGCGTAGTTATTTTCTATACAGATCGCAGATGACTACTATAAAGACATTGTTGATTTCTTGACTATGGGATTTCTTGACTACGTAGCAGAAGAAGTAGCTGGTATTCAAAGTAGAAGACTTCACTATCATAGCAGGATAGCTATACAAGTTGGGACCAGATGAAGTGCTGTGCAGATGTGTGTTGGAGCATGAGAAGCCATTCATATTGGCTGATGCACATTCAGGTGTATCTGGAGGTCACTATGCAGGAAGAGCTACTGCGCAGAAGATATTGAGAGCAGGGCTATGGTGGCCTACAATCCATAAAGATTCAAAGGAACATTGCCAAAGTTGTGATGTTTGCCATAGAACGGGAAAGCCGTCGCAAAGAGATGAAATGTCATTGAATCCGCAATTAACCCTACAAGCATTTGAGAAATGGGCTATTGATTTCGTGGGACTTGTTAACCCACTGGGAAAAAGGACTGGTGCGAGATACATTATCATCATGACTGATTATCTCACCAGATGGGAAAAAGCTAAACCAGTGAAGGACTGTAGTGTAGTTACTGCCGCGCAGTTCATCTTTGAGAACATCCTTACTAGATTTGGATGCCAAAAGATTTTAATGAGAGATCAAGAGACCCATTTTTTGAACAGAACTATTGAAGCCCTTACTGAAGAGTTCCACATTTAACATCAGAGGAGTACACTGTATCATCCTCAAGCCAATGTAATTGTTGAAGCTTTAAACAAGGTATTGGAGAATGCGCTAACAAAGGTATGCAATATAAATAGAGATGACTGGGAGTTGCACATTCCAACTATGTTATGGGCATAAAGGACAACTTGCAAGAAGTTGACAGGCCATAGACCTTTTAGATTGGCCTATGGACAGGAAGCTGTCATGCCTATGGAATACATTGTACCCAACTTTGAGAATAGCCGCATTTACAAGCATGGAAGATCAAGAGACATTAGAAGAAAGGCTTCTACACTTGGTTGGATTGGAGGAAGATCGCTTCATCGCAGGCTTCCACCAACAAGTAGAAAGACAGATAAAAAGCATGGCATGATCGCCATATCAAGAAAAAGTCCATTCAGGTAGGTGACCTTGTCCTCCTGTATGATAGCAAGTTTATGAAATTTCTTGGCAAATTTAAAATGCATTGGCTTGGCCAATATACTGTGATGCATGTTACTAATGGTTGCGTAGTTCAGTTAGCCACGTTAGCCGGAGATAACTTACCATGTTTGATGAATGAAAGTAGAATAAAACCCTATCGTGATAGTCCTACTTCGCAGAACCCTTAGTGATCGGAAGAGAAAGAAATTTCCAAGTGTCAAGTACAGTTCAAACTAGGCACTAGAAATTTGGCAGATTCTGTACACAGTTTTGGATGATATGCAAAGTTTGATAGAAAGAATGCATGTACCGCACAGCACTAGTCAAGAAGAGAAGCTGCGCGGATCCAAAAAAAAAAATGATGATGAAAAAGAAAAAGAAAAGTAAAAGCACGCAGTACGAAGCTCAAAATGTAGCTGCACAATTCAGATAGAACAAGAAGGGTGACAAGTTAGAAGAAGAAGAAGAACACCGTGAAGTAACAACGTTGGGAGTAGTGACAACGTGCCGCGCAGTTTGACGCAATGCTCTAAGAAAACTAGCCGTTGAAATGTCGGTCGGAAAACTAGCCGTTATACAGTGATTTTGTCGACGACTGCTTGAGCATTTAACGCAAAAATAGTTGTTCTTAAGCAGTTAATGAAGGAAAGGACCCAAATCCTAAGTCTAGACTCGCGGGCCTTACCGAAACTTTGAATTTTTTTTCCATGAGCCATAGTCTCCATCTATTAATAGTTTGTGTTGATTATTCCCATAAGTTTGTAGAAGAACAGTCTAGTGAATGTCCGACAACTCCACCATTGATCAATAGTTCACAGTCGCACAAGTTGTGAGGGTGTTTAACCACGGAGGGATTGAACGGTTGATGAGAATCCCTACTAAGAAGGTTGTTACAGAACAAGGTCAAGGTTCACATATTTCCCCATGACATTACACAATTATGCAAGACAAAGGAAAGGAACCAATGGTTGATAAGACAAAGCCAAAGATGATGTAATGTCCCTTGTTAGTAATTTTATTAAAATGACAATTTTCCACTTGTTTTCCCTAGTTCGACCTTTGACTAGTTTTGATCTCTAGGTCCCAAATTTGCCCCAAATGATCCCAAATATTCTGATAAGGTATATGAATTATATTAGAACATAAATATGTGTTTCATGGATGTCTTTGGAACTTTAAAATACTTCTGCAAATCCTCTTTCAATTCTGGTCAATGTAGGTAACTTTACTAGTGATTTCCCTTTGACTAGTATTGGTCTCTAGGTCTCAAATTGACTCCAAATGCCTTCAAATATTCAAGGAAGGTGTATGAATGATGTTAGGAATTGAATATGATTTTCAGGGATGACATATGGACACCAAAATACCTCTGCAAACTCTCTTAAGATTCTGGACCAAGTATGCAAGTTTACTAGTAATTTGGGGTTCAAATCCCCCTGGGGTAAGTACTGAAAATGGCTTCCCAAACGCCTCCAAACCCACTCAAATTTATGAACAGAGGTATGGAATGTATTAAGGATTTTATTAAGGTTTCATGTGCACCATTAATTGATTATTATATCTGTTTCAACCCTCTCCCATTCAACTGCAAAAATCACCAATTCGACCCTTGGGGAAATGGCACTATTTCTTCTCCCAGTGCAATTAAACTGAGTAAAAATACTTCAAATGCTCAAGTACAGTATATGAAACTTGTAAAATACATCCATGGAAGTCCATTAATCACAAATTCATTAGATAATCATCCATTCATTCGAAATCATTAGCATTACATTGGTTCACAACAAGGTAGTGGGGAAATGGCACTGTTCTTTCATTAAAAATGAGATTTACACATTTCTACTTGGAATTTAGACCTGAAACTTTCTAGAGATGAATAAAAGAGTATTTGCTTCATATTACAAAATAAATGGGGCATTAGAAGCTCCCACAAAGAGTACAATAGCTCACCAAAAACGCCCTCCCTCAAGGATCAAGAATATGCCATCAAAACTGGAAATGGTTGAAGGAGTGAGCTGCAAATGAAAGGTCTGAATGGCCCTTCCAATTAACAACTTGGATGGGAATCTTTCACCCTCGAAATTGGATAAGGCAAGAAACTAGTCATCCATTAGCTCTCCCTCTACACAAATGTAATTGCAAATTCTACAAGTGATCAAAAGCTGGTTTCATTCTTTTTTATTGACATTTATAAAGTTCTAATGTCCTCCATGGGTCGAATTCCTTCCAAGAGACTCATGCCAACTCAAGTTGGAAGAGATTCCAAAGAACGCCACTTGTACAACAATTCCTAGTCTCCCACTTCCACCAAATCAGATGTGGAAGCATCTTAGCTGCCCTAACACCCTTGAGATCCCTCTTGGAGTCTATTTTTAGCCCTGACATGTCATATATGTCATATGTCAGCCTTCAGGTCTGACTTGTGTCATAGGTGTCATATCATCTTCATCATTGTTGTCATAGAGCTAGGGAATCTAGCCCAAGTGTCTCACTAGCTCCAAATTGCCTCTTCCTCTTCCATGGGAGTTACTCTTCCTCTATATTTAGAACTTGGATGAGTCATGCCATGAATAATACCTTTTGGAATCCCCCAAGTATGTTACCATTCACCTTGAATTTGAATTGGTGAGAGAATGATGCCAAGTGTAGTGGGGAAATCTAGCCATATGTGGGTCCCACTTCCTCCATGTGTCTTCATGATCAAATGCCACTTTGATTTTCACTTGTATATATTTATTTAGCTCCTTTATTAAATATTTATGCCATTCTAATGTTCAAACATCATTTATTATCCCCATTATTCCAAATCCCAAAGCTTCCACCCCAAACCTAGGAAACTAGTAATTTTTCTCCTTGGCAATTATTTGACCTTTAACATCAATTTTACAAACTCTAATGAATATGGCCAATGTGATTAGGCCATTGTGAACCAATTCTAAATTTGGGACATGACAGATGATGAGCTCCAAGATGCTAGAAGTTCCGCTCAGCAATAAAGAAATCCTGTTAACTTTGACCCAAGAGTACATCTCTTCGCCTGCACAGGATGCACCAGCCCTGAAGTTCACTAGGAATGCTAAGTACGAAATCCCACTTCCACCAATATCCAAGAATTGTAAACCAGAAGCCAATATGTTGGGAAAGATCGCGGACTGCAAGTTTGAAGATTACGACTTGCTGCAACAGTAGAAGGATCCAGATGAGTTGACGTACCCGCAATTTCAGCCAGATAGATATATGCGCTGGAAGAATGATGTGAAGGGAAATTCTTTGCTGGTCGCACAGAGTTGGCTATCCGAAGTAGTGGAATCAGGGTCGTTGAACCTGTTGCGGCTCCCTCACTTTGACCGGATCCCAGAACTTAACGTGGTGGTGCACACGCTCATATCACGCACACACCAAGGCTACCTTTGGTTGGATAAGAATGTCAACCTAAACATAGAATTGATCCATAGGATCACGGGTCTAATCAAGCGAGGCAAGGACCCTAAGAAGTTCTTTGTCGAAAAATCCAGGGATAAGGAAGTCACCGCAGAGATGAAGCAGGCACATCAGATTCTGAAATTCGAAAGAGGATTCGTCACAGACAATATAGCCGATGTTGCTACGTGGTTCGTAACACAACTGCTAGTAGGAAAAATATTGAGAAAGGCCAGATCTACGGAATTACCATCCGATGCAGTGCTCCTTGGTGCGAAGGTAGCGCAGGGCAGAAGATTCAACTGGTGTCAATAATTACTAAACGAGTTTCTGGAGGTTGTCTGCAAAACTCAGGTCCATGGAGTTGTCTTCCATTACAGTTGGTTGATGGTACTAATTGTGTTTGTAGGTTGGAAGGACCCAAGGCACTATGTTGGCCTTAACACTGCCAGCAATGAATGTAGAGGACTGAGGTATGCGAATCTCTGGGTGAATTTGATGCCAGAAAGACAGCACGCGTCGAATGAAGTATTCCACACATACTATGAGCAACTGCGTGATGTCATTATTCACACACCACACATATCCAAGTAGGTAACATCCAAATATATTCGCACTTTAAATTTTTACGTTGACATGCATTCCATCTACATTTCAGCGAAGATGCAGAAAAAGAACCCAGAATGGTTCCAAGGGAACTATCACATGGATGAACTAGATATCGACCTCATCATGAAGGAATGGATAGATGAATGGAAGATCGAAGGAGCTATGATCATGGACAGCGACTCCGAATAAAGTAATCAAATTCCAACGCCAATTGTTGAAGAGTCACCAACAGGAAAAAGGAAGGAGCTCGGAAGCTGAGTAGCAGAAGGCTTCAATGGGCTAGTCAGAAGCGAAGTTGCATGGTGACGATTATGAGATGATCGCATCCTCGGTCACCGCACATTTAGAATATGTGTTAAACCTCAAAGACAGTAAAAATGAGGTGATCCAGGCAATTTTACAGAAGAATCTCACCACACTACAAGGCATAATAGAGAAGTTTGAGCAAGTCCAGCGTGACTTGGTTTTGCCGAGAGAATCAGAATTGGAAGGAAGGTCAGGGACACTTCATAGCCAAAGACAACACCTCTAGCCCTGACCTTGCCACCAAAATCGTGCATAGTCAAAATTGACCCACTAAGCGTAATGTTACCGTGCGAATAGTTAGCTTCGGGTGCATAGAGCATAGAGCATGTTGACATCGACATCGTGATGTTGCCACTAGAGGGCCTGCAGAATATGCACTTGCAGGTTGTCGAAGAGATCCATGATAGAAGTGTGGTCACTCTAAACCAACACGATTAATTGCAAGAAAATTATAAGCAACTGCAGGAAGCAATCTTGAAGAGAACTAAGGCACTTGAAGTCAAACAAAACCAGCAAAGAAGAATTGAGCAGATTGTCGCTTCAGTCTGCGCAGAGATACCAAAATACAAAGAGCATCCAGAGCTTGTGGATACTATCCTTAAGATCGGCTGAGTGGTCAGTGATCTTAAGAATGGAATGAAAGACATGGAGACTGATTACCAAGAAAATATTTCCACCTTGGAAGCACAGAATGAACCGAAGATACCACCAGATCAGGCAGAGCTCAGAGCAGCAGAAGCAAAAGCAGCCGTGAAAACAATAGCCAGTGAAGTAGAAAAGTGTCAAGACTTGCTAGACGAAGCTACTAGAGTGTTCACTAAGTTGCAAGAGGAACACAGGCTGCTGCAGGTACAAACAAGTTTGAAGGAAAAGGAGGCAGTGTTAGACACACTAAACGCGGATATAAAGACCCTACTACCAAAAGACAGACTCCGCAGATTTCTAGAAGTCAGAGAATTAAAGAGACAACTTGTAGTGTTAAGAGAACAGGAGGTTGAAGTCGGAGACAAGTCACATCCCCCACAGGAGGAATCCCATGAACTAACACAAAAGATAGAAGGAAAACTACAGGAACTCTACGATGCACATGTGTCAATACAGGAGAAAACTTAGGATGACTTAACACCGAATGTGTTAGAAACCATCAAAGCAATTCAAGAAGATGCCAAGGATACGATTGCTAAGATGAGCACGATGTATCAAGAGTTCGCTGCTAAAATAGCCCTGCAGGAGGAAGAGCAGCTCATGGAACCAAAAGTGGAAAGTGGCTTAGGGACGAGCCACATGTAAGTGTTAGGGACCTGTTGGGCCTGACCCAAGTAAAGCATTTTTGTACAAGATAGTTTTGGAGTTGCAAAGTTACAGCATAGCTCAGATGAAGGCAGTTTTGGAAAGATAGTTTTTGAGGAGCTGTGAAGATGAGAGCAACACAGTACCGACAAGGTAGGAACCGCACAGCTGAGCGCCAGTTCCGCAAAGTGGTAGCACCGCACAGTGCCCATAGGGAAACTATTTTTGATAAAGAATGTAAGGAAAGGTCAAAGGAAAGTGACCTGTTTTGTCGAAGTACTCCATGATTCCTAGCAGGTGGGTAAGGAGTGGTGTGGAAGGAAAGCAACTGGTCACACGAGCAAAGGTAGCACAACGTGAATCAGCCACACAAAGCTGTAAGAGAAGGAATGGTGGGGTGAAAGTGACCCATTGTCATGCGCTCGACAGGGAGGCTGAAAGCAACGTGACCATGTGCAGAAGGATGGCCACGACGGAGAAGTCGCTCTCAAATCCTAGCAGTCCTGGTTAGCGAAGTAACCATGAAAGTTTTGGGTAACCTTAGGGTTTTGGCCCATGTGATTGTAAAGACGTGACCTAAGGGAACGGTCTATAAAATGGCACATTTTGTAAGGGAAAGGGAAATCATTAATCCTCACTAGTCTTCATTTGAATGTTGTAGAAGAAGAGATCTCTGTTGAGAGACGGTTGTAAAGGATCTACAAGATGCGTGCATAGATACCTACAGAGAGAGAAGAGAGTCTGCAGCTCAGTGCACAGACTGGAACTATTGTACCCTTCCAAAAGATAATATAACAACAGTTCCTGTGGACGTAGCTCCCATACTGGGAGTGAACCATGTTAAATTTTGTGTTATGTGATTGATTGTATTCTTTTATGTTTGAGTACTTGCTTATGTGAATGGTTAAGATCTTGTTTATACATGCATGTGTTTTACTTTTATATGTATTCGCCATAAGGATAAAGATGGGAATAATATGTTAAGTATCAGTATGTATGAATGGATGTTCAATGTACCAGTATTTCGCAATCAGATGAATGCATAAGTTAATCGGTAAACACAAAGCGCAGCACCGGAAGTGCACAGTTAGATTGTTGTTTGTTATAGTGTATAAGTTCGCAAGGGTTGCAGGCTAGTTTGATGTTGAATGCATTGTTTTGCACTAAGTAAGATCTATCAAGTTGCATAAGTGTTGGATGGAAGCGCAGACCACCATTGTGTTGTCCTATCGTCGAGAAACGTCCCACATCGCGCAGTCCTTGGATGCACAATAGGCTAAGTGTTAGACGCGAAGAAGCTGAACTTCGCGTAGTCCGAAGTTCACAGCGTGAGTCCCATAGCGCATTGATCGCCAGCTCTATTTAAGCACTCATCACCTGGCTGTGGAAACCTGATTCCGCAACCCCCCCATTGCTTTGCCTCGGGTGAGACCTTAGTTTGTTCGCAGATTGTTTCCGAAAGGGCCAGTGAAAAGGGATTTTGTTGGTTCCTTGAACCGCGCAGAACCTGGGTCTTTAGAGAAAACCTCAAGAACAATATAAGCAGCCAACACCAACACTCAAGTGGTCATTTTGATGGTTTTTCTGCTACTATTGTTGGCTTGAATCCACCTCTTTCTTGTTGTCCCTATGGAAAATGTCTGGGTTGATTTCTGAATGGTGGCTTGAATCCACTTTTCCTTTGATCAAACCTCCCTCTTGGATTTCCTCTCCATGTTGGGTGAACCTCTAACTTCCCTTTACTCTGCTCATAGCAATGCATTGCCATCCTAATGGATTCATCAAGGGTTGGTGGATTGACAAACTCAATCCTATCTCTGAAATTTTGGGGTAGACTACCAAGCAAACATTGGATATTCACCCTTTTATCCTTGATGTAGTCTACATTCCTCAACAACTCTAAAAACTCATGGACATGTTCTTCCATGGAATTCTGTCCCAATTTGAGTTCATTAAACTCTTTCCTCTTGTTGTCATAATACCTAGTTGATAGGTATTTTTTCTTGAAGTACCATTGAAACCACTCCTATTTGATCCTCTTCTCACTGATCTTCTTCACTTGCATGATGTGCTCCCACCAAATTGAAGCTCTTCCATTCATATTTTAAATGCAAACTCTGTCCTTTTCATTCCCTGAATAGTCATGCATTCCAAAGTACTTCTTCATTCCAAGAAGCCATGCCTCTTCCTCTTGACCTCGCTTACCTTCTCCCTCAAATCTGAGAGTCCTTGCCTTCCTAAATTCTCCCTGTGGGATCCTCTGAATTTCTTTCTTCTCTCTATTTTGCTAGAAGTATGCCTTGGACTTCTTTGAGAGTCTCTGGAGTCACATAACCTACTGGAAAGAGATCTTGAGGAGGGTGTTCTATGCATTCTACTCATAGAACTCTTTCTAGGGCTTGGAGTCCTCTTCCTAGAACGACCTCTAGAGCAACTACCTACATCTCTTCCTTATTTGCCCACATTGCTTGGGTTGGACCCAATATTTATCCTCTTATGCATATCAGTGAGGCTCTACAAAATGGAAGCATTGAGTTGGTGTTGTTCTTATTGAGCCTTCATCAATCTCTCATTAAAGCTCACCAGGGTTTCAACCAAGTTCTCGGGAGTTATTTGCTCCCTTCTTCCATTGGATTCAGTTTCAGTGTGTGCTTCTTGAACATTCTCTCCCAACACAACCTCTTCATCCTCATAAGGATCCTGAGCATCATTTATGGTCAACATTTCATGAATGCTTCCTTTGTTGTGATGATTCAACTACTAACTGTTGCAATCACTGTGCATTACAGAGACATTTATCAGACATCATAACAATGCATATAAACACAAAACATCCATACAATCTACAATTTACTCATTGGACAAAAACAAAACTATTTTTTGTCAAACAGCGCCATGGGCGCTTCTCTGCTTGTAAATTCATTCACAGTTTGGCCCAAGTAGCCCTAGTGTTGTAACTTGAGCTCTGATACCACTCTTGTCACATCCCTGATCCCCTCAATGACCTTCAAAGGCAATGGGAGACAACCTGATACATTTTTTTCCCAAATTCTCCATTAATCCTCTTTTTTTTACATGCAAATGAAATGGCCTTCGACTCGCAATCTGCAATCCACAATGCGCAATTCGAAAAGGAGGAACCACAATTCACAGTTTGTCGAACATCCCTCCGATGTACGCAATCTGCAACCCGCAATCCACCTTGCAGGATTCAAAAATGCGGTGGCCCAAATTCACCTAGCCGAATTTACCTTTTCGACTTCCGCAATCCACAACGCGGAACTCGAAAATGCGGAAGACCAACTTCACCAGTATGGAAAATTACCTTCCTGACTTCCCCAATCCGCAACCTGCCTTGCGGAACTCAAAATTGCGGAATCCCAACTTTTCCAATCCGTAAAATTACCTTCTCAACTTCCGCAATCTGCAACCCACCTTCCAGAACTCAGAAAGCGGAAGCCCAACTTCACAACCCAGATGATTTTACCTTTTCGACCTCCGCAATCCACAATACGCATGCAGGACTTGGAAATCGGAAACCTCAATTCATCGTCTCGGGAAATTCGCCTTCTGACTTTTGTAATCCACAATCTGCATGCAAAACTCAGAAATCGGAAACTGAATTCGTCATATGGGGAAATTTCTCCTTTTGAATTCTGCAGTCCACATTTCTCTTTGTGGACATGGAAATTTGGAATTCTAACCATGCAAATACAATGGTCAGTCCTCAACATCCGCAATCCACAATCCACATTGTAGATTCGGAAAGTCTGGACCAACTACCCCTGCACCTGCAAACTTCCCAGGATGATAAATTCCTCATCCCTGAACCAAATTGGACAAGTCCAGTACCGTTGAAAATATATTGGAGATCTTTATACACTGGTGTGATCCCCTACCACATTTGAGGATTCTGAATTGTCCATTTTTTGCACTAAAATCTATCTCAAAACCTCCTCTACGCCTCTTCACCCATATGAAAGGAACTCTCCCTGCCTTCTATCATGAATTCTTCTTACACCTGACCCATAGAGGGGTCCTGAACACAACACGAGGTTATATACTTCCTTCGCCAAGTCCAAATGAATCTAAGCAGTCCTTCTAAAGGGTGAATACAATGCACAACTAAACACATATTATGAAACTACAACTAGTCAATGCATCTACAACCTGCAAGGTTAGCAATACATTAAACTCATTCAAATGATGAAGCATTCAAACATGAACTCAGCCTCATACTAGGCTTTATACATAATTCCCTATTGAACAATCTCATGCAATCATTCATTCAAATAACTTGAACATAACAAGCATAACATAACATAAGGAAGGCTAGAATCATTTTATACCACAGAAAACACTTATATGTGGAATGAAGTTGTCCAAGCAACTGGCCAAGTGAGAGCAATGTTCCACCCGATCATAGGAATTTTTTCAGTCTATACTCTTTCAGCTGAGAGACCACCCCTGATTTGGGTTATGTATCCAAAAAGGAGGGATAAATAGGCTCTCTCACAGTCAAGGTTCCATCCCAATGCTAAGCCAACTTACAGTTGGGTTTATAAATCATGCAAGGGAATGAGGAGGATGATGCTAAGCCAGTGAACTCAACCACAGATCTACCGGCATCTCATACTACTAAGCAAGCATGGCACCCACATTACCTACCTCACCCAACACAAGGAAGGCCCCCTTCTATGTTGCATAGTCCCTCAGGGCCCCTTCCCTCCAGTGCTCTTCAAGGTGGGAATAGAAAGGTCCAAACTATTGCTTTCATGAGACATTAGCCTTCACTGGGTTTATCAAGTAGATCCAACCCTCTGTCTTATGTTCTTCTTTGTTATTCTAGTAGGGATATTCTTAGGAGTGCAGCCGAAGCTCTGTCCCACAACTCGGTTCTCTGTGATCAGATCAAGGTCCTCTTAAGGGTTTTCTAATCTTCTCATGCTCTGCAATTCACCCCAGGACTCAAGTTGATGGCTTTCTCAACATAATTTGCTTCCCACGCATGGTTTCTATGTATTCTTGGCTCTACAATTTGTGCTTACATAGAATCACGATTTTCTTCTCTTCTTCCTGCTTGGCTCTCTAATGTGTGATGAATGAGGTTGTTTTTCAACAATGGGATAAGGATCAGGGTGAGCAAATTCCCAGGTGGTAAAGTGGCTTAAGGTACAAGTAAAACATAGCCATACCCTTCCATCCGGATTTTATGGTTGCTCCATACTCAATCGACCTCATGAACAGGTTTTCTCAACCACCCTCTTACAACAAAATTAAATGTCATCATGGGAGTCAAATGGGTTCACAAATGGACATGTGGCATCAAGGGTTCCAATCCCACAACCCCCTCATCTCTCCATAGTGGACACACATGGCCCCCTCTTATTGGTTTCCTCCTTAGCTAGTTTTCTTTGTATTTTATTGCAATATTTAATAATTACATCATTTACAATATCTCATGGCTCAACAACACATGGATAATTAGAATGTCAAATACTTTTCTTTTAAATAAAACCTGGACATCCTCTAGTGGGGCCTTGGCCTTGATCTCGAGACTAGGAAAAACATACATCGCATGTATACAATATTTACATTGAATCCAATAAACCGTAAGGGTTCAAAATAGGGGTATTACAATACTACAGTGCTTCCTACCACTACTCCTCTTCTTGTTCAGGCCCAAGAAACTCTTGAATCCATAGGTTCTAACATTGGTATTCCTTCCAATACTTGACAGACTAGATCCAACTTTTCTCTCATGACTAAAGTCTTAGCCATAGATGGTCCCTCTACATATGCTCAAGCCAAAGATAAACCTGAATGGGAAAAAGCAATGAGTGTTGAGTATAACTCATTTATGCATAAGAAGACATTGACTCTTGTTCCTCTTCCTCCTCGAAATAATTTTGTTGGATTAAGTGGATATATAAAACAAAGTTTACTACAGAAAGACAAATTGAAAAACATAAATCCTAGTTAGTGTAAAATTTTTTTTCTCAACAAGAAGGTATTAATTGTACTAAAACTTTTGTTCCAGTTGCTAAAATGAACACAATAAGAACCATAATTTCTCTTGTTGCATCTTATCAATGGGAAATACACCAAATGGATGTTAAGACTGCTTTTTTAAATGGTGATCTTCGTGAAGGAATTTATATGCAACAACCACCTAGTTTTATTACTACTTAAACTTCAAGTTTGGTATGCAAATTAAATAAGTCTTTATATGGTCTTAAATAGGAACCTAGAGCTTGGTATGAGAAAATTGATACTTGTTTCTTGAAGAATGGTTTTAAGCGGTGTATATCTAATCCCGAATTTGTATGTTAAGAACTTCAATAATGATGTCCTAATGATGGTACTTTATGTGGATGATCATATCATTACTGACAGTCAGCTTACATTTATACAAGAAATGAAGAATAATCTTAAAAGTGAATTTGAATGACCAATTTGGGCCTATTACAATATCTTCTAGGTCTTCATATTTAGCATATGGTCGATGGTATATTCCCATCTCATCCTAAGTATGCTACAAATTTACTTGCTCGGTTTCATGAGTGAATACAATCCTTTGGCAATGCCATTTTAGTATGGTGTAAAGTTAATTGTTGAGTGTGATACTCAATTAATTGTTGAGTGTGATACTCCTCTTGTTGATGCCACATTGTATCGTCAGATTGCTCAGGAAGTTTGATATATAACACATTATACAACTTGACGAGAAATTTCTACTCAAAACGAGAACTCTTATCATAAAAACTCATATTTTTGTGTCAAAAACATTGAAAACAAACCTTGAATCGAAAAGTGGTGCTACCGCTAGCACGTTTTGTTTTCCAGGGCTAAAATTAAGACTTTTTGGAAATCCCGGTTAGTGTTGGTGCAATTAAGCCCCCTAATCAACCCCTAAATCGAAAAGTGGTTCTATCTATAGCACCCTTCTTTTTTTGGGAGCTAAATATATGACTTTTGGAAAACCCTGATTGGTGCTAGTGCAACCAAACCACAAATCAACCCCTGAATCAAAAAGTAATGCTAGGAGTGGTCCTCTTTTCCTCTGTCGGGTTCATACTGCATTCATTTTGAAACCTTTCATTGCATAAGATTTTTTTTCCTTTAATTTTTTTTTAAAGATGAGAGAGCCCAATTTTAATTTGAAAATATAATTTTCAAAAAATTAGAAAATCAAATCAAATTAAAAAAATAAAAAGATTTTAAAATTTTAAAATATGCAATTGTTTTTAAATCATTTTAAAATTAAAAACCTAAACTTAAAAAAAAAATCTAAAAATGTACAAAAATTAAAAATATATATTTTTATAAAAAATACAAAATATAAAAATATAAATTAAAATATTTAAAAAATATAAAAATATAAATTAAAATATTTAAAAAATATAAAAATTAAAATAAAATAATGAATTTTAAATTTAAATTAAACTAAAGATAAATGTTCAATTTAATTAAAAAAATTAAATTAAACTAAAGCTACAAATTAAATTAAATTAAGAAAAAAGAATTAAATTTAAAAATAGAAAATAGCTAAAAAATTGAACTTAAATTTAAAAATAAAAACAATTAAACAAATAATAAAATAAAATTAATTAAAAAAACAAAAATCAATTTATTTTGGGCTTTAGGTGGATTCGATTCCCAAAACCAAGTTTCCACCCGACCTGACCCGACACCCCCTCCTTCCCTCCCTCCCTCTCTGCCTCCCAAATAAAGTTGCCACCCGACCCTCCCCCCCTCCCTCCCCAGACAAAAATCAATTTATTTTTGGCTTTAGGTGAATTCAATTCCCAAAATCAAGTTTCCACCTGACCCCCCCCTCCTTCCCTCCCTCCCTCTCTCCCTCCCAAATCAAGTTGCCACCCGACCCTCCCCCTCCCTCTCTCTCCCTCCCAAATCAAGTTGCCACCCTCCCCTTCCCTCTCTCTCCCTCCCAAATCAAGTTGCCACCCTCCCCTTCCCCCTCCCCTTGAACTATGGATTCCTTTATATGAAGCAAGAGAAGTTAGGTGAATTTTTAGGCTAGGGTGGGGAATATTATAATAAAATGAATAAAAAAAATCATTTAATCATAAAACTAACATAATAATTTCCTTTTAATTTAAAGAAGAAGTTTTTGCTGATATTCTTTTGATAGCAACATTGGATTTATGTTTCTCCCTTCCATTATCAAAATCTCGATAATAGAAAATATGTAGTTTTTAAATCCATAAAGAGAAGCAATGTAGATAGATTCTTAAGAAAAATAGATATTTACATAATGACAAACACAATACAGAGAGATTTACCTTGGAAACCCTTAAAGGGAAAAATCAACAAAACTTAGAGTCACACCTCTGCTCTTTTCATTGTGTTTCTTAACCATTCACAATACAATATTTAGTTATTCTGCAACATCCAAAACCCTGATCCGTTAACTCAAATTAGATATACATCCCAATCCCTTAACTAGGATGAAATTACATATTTTTAGAAAAAACCCAAAATTAGTCCAAACACATCGCACTCGCCTTTGGCTCATAACAACAATGGGCTATTATATATTGTCATTTCCAGCTTTGCAAAGCAAGGGGAGGGTGTCGATGCCCCCCAAGCTAACACCATGTGTATCACTCAATGCGTACAACATAGCATTGTATGGAGGTAGATCGTAAGGTAACACACCCCACACACACATACAAAGAATATAACACATACCCAACAAATTAATCATCATTTTAATACTTCCCATATAGAATAAAAACTAAGAAATGATACAAAATAATGAAAAAGGTTAATTTAGTACTTCCAATATGAAGTAAAAAATTAGCAATGATGCAGAATAATGAAGAAGATTTATTTGCCATAGTTCTCTCTAGGTTACCAAACATAACCACACCACGTCTTTTTCTCTTGACATTCTTGTTCTTGGGTTGACTTTATCTTTGTCTTAATAATGCATTAATGTTAATTATATCATTGATTGATGTACCACGATCACTACAAAATTGATATCGATTGTAGCTTGGTTGTTTGGTGATATAGATTTGTGAAATCTATGCACCACGTCTTTTTCTCTTGACATTCTTGTTCTTGGGTTGACTTTATCTTTGTCTTAATAATGCATTAATGTTAATTATATCATTGATTGATGTACCACGATCACTACAAAATTGATATCGATTGTAGCTTGGTTGTTTGGTGATATAGATTTGTGAAATCTATGATTGTAGTTTGTGTTGGAAATCAGAGGGAGGCAGAATCGTTCCAGAAGAAGCTGGAAACAGAGCTCTACGGCTCAGCTAGCTCTATATTAAAAAATGAGAAAACTATATTACATATACAGCTTCTGGATGATTCCAGCGAGAGGGCGGGAAGCCTCTTCTAGAAACTACTTCAACTACCCTATTTAATTCACTACCAATATCAATGACAAGTCACGTGGGCTTACCTTGGAGGTCGGAATTGTTTATTCCAACACTCCCCCGCAATTCTGACCGTAAACAACTACATACAAAATGCTAAGCATATAATCAACGACTCTGTGGACTTACAACAATTCAAATTTATGCCTGCTGGTCTAAGTCTCAGCCAGGCTTACATACAGTCACAAAACAAGTCAAAATTTGTTTTACCTTCACCGGCCTTTTTCTTCCGTTTGCTCCAGACCTTGTACTCCAAGATCCTTCTCGTTTTCTTCTTCTTTCTCACCTTCTTCTTCATGTTTTCTTCAAGCTCTTTTGGTCTCATTCTTCCATCTATGTCATCGAACTTGCCAATGGCATTCTGCCATGTCTCCTCACCTTCAATGAAATTCAGAGTTGCTCTCATCATATGAGGTTCCCACATGCTATCTTCAGGTTTCATATTTTCAGCAACCTGTGAATCTGTGGCTTGCTGCCACATAAGCTCATAATAGTACCTTATCTCTTCAGGACTCCATTTCTCAAAGATCTCTTCAACTGGCTTTTCATCTTCACATCCTTCATCTTGTTCACCCATCTCCTCATTTTCAGCTGGCTCAACTGCTGTAGCAAAACTGTCACCTTTTTCTTCATCTTTTGCAGCTGCATGGCTGCCTTCTTTTTCATTCATTTTTGCAACTTCAATGCTGCCTTCAGCTAAGCTTCTAACGGCTACAACTTCAGTGCAGTTCAGTTCAACATAGTTTGGCTTTTCGAGCCATTCTTCAATGAATTTCAAATCTTCATCAAAATTTCTTGGTACATTGACTGCATGCTCTTTTTCTTCAGCTATTTCAGCTATTGCAGGCTGATTCTTGCTCTCAATACCTGCACACTCACAAACATCTAAACTGTTAGGAAAAATTTTTGCCCTCATGGGCATGCTCTTCATGAGCTCATCTTCATCTTCACATTCAGCCTTTACTGGCTGTCCTGCAACTTCTTGAGTTGCTAATTCACCATTTTCTGCTGCTACTATGGCAGCTTCCTCTTCAACACCATCTTCATCCACAAGTGCCTCTGCACCGTGGGATTCACTAACAGCTTGGCTGTCTTCTGCTTCAACTGCAGGATTCTCAATTGCTACTTCTTCAACAGACTGTGGCACTGTTGGCTGCTTGCACATGTTACTCCCCCTTTCGCTGAACTCTTCTTCCAAGATTATCCATGCTTCCTTGGAAGTCTCTGCTACTGCAATCATTTGCATCAATCTGTCATCCACAGCTAGTTGGATGAGATGCAATGCCAAAGCATCTTTGGCTCCATCATTTAGCTCAACATGTGTATCTACATACCGTAGATATACCCTCATTCTACTTGTCCACATGGAAAAATTCGTGCCATTAAACTGTGGAGGTGATGGCAGATCCACTCTGCTCCACTGATTTTCTTTCTTCTTGGCTTGTCTAGACCTGGACTTTCTGCCCATTTTTTTTGCTCTGTGGCTGTGACTGAATGTCTTTACTATGCTGTTCCTTTTAATTACAGTCCTAGCTCCCCTGTTTCTTCTCTGCCCCTGCAAATAACGTCAGCATCAACACGCAGGCATAGATGGACGTTGGTCGAAGCCTTCAAACTTGGAAACGCAGAGTACTAACGCAGCACGCAGAATACCATTTGCATCATTCAACAGGTTTGCAGCTCTCTACATGTTCGCAGCTTTTAACAATACGCATCTCCGAGAGTCACAACTTTTCAATGCAGGTTTCCACAATCATAAGCCCAGTGAATGGTCTCCACACAGGTGATAGTGGAATCTACCAACATAAAATAATATCAAACTTCACAAACATCATTTAGATGATTTTTGAGAACAAGAGACACGGCAACCACAAAAGTGGTATCAAACTTCCCGTTGTAAGAATGGAAGCAGCACGAGTAATGGTCTAGCTCTCAAATGGAGAGTCGCAGCATGAGTAGGATAATTGTCCTCATCATAAGCGTTCAACAAAGAATTAGGGTTAAGGATGCAGAATAGATGTGTTAACTCAAGGCAGAGTGCAGAGAGCAACTCAGCTCCATGAGCACAGCTCGTTCACTAACTCCAGCAGATATCAATACGCAACATTCAAGATAATAGAGAAGCATCACATTACAGAAAATGGGATTTACTGGCTAATGGGATTGTGAATAGCAGCCAATTGCAGATGGAGGACCCTAAGTACCTCGCGCGTGCATACCATGGGATTGTGATACCATGTTCAAATGCAGATTTAAGCTGGGCGTTTTTAAGCCCGGGCACCTCTGGCTCTTTCACCTGCCGTTTCAAGCAACGCTCTACGGCTCTCTGCAACAGCTAACAAAACAAACTCCGGGCGCGTGCACGTATCTCAGACATGAAGTCCGAAAAGAGGTCAGACGAAGTTCGACAATTGGGGAGTACTATATGATTCAGCCAATTCAGTCATTTCAACATGTAATTTTCCCATTTCCCTCGAGAATTCTAAACAGAGAAAGCAGAGGGTTTCAAGATCGATTCACTTCACCTGCACTGCAAGCTTTAGCTCCTGTAACAATGGGGAAGCCAGGGAGCCTTGCCATATCTTTGGCCGTGTTACTTGTATTGTATTCAGTGGCAATGCCCGCGATGTCCAAATTTGTGGTGGAGAAGAACAGTTTGAGAGTAATTTCTCCAGATAATTTGAAGGGAAATTATGATAGCGCAATAGGGAACTTTGGCGTCCCGCAGTACGGCGAATCTCTGACGGCTCCTCTATTTGACCCTCTCAGACCCTTAGCTCGACAGTCTTCTGCTGCATGGGCGCCTCCACAGGTCGAGGCCCTTCCTCAAGGATTCAGCCTCCACAACAGGGATGAAACCCCTCTCCAAATCTGCCGGCCACCAAGGAATGGCGTCGGCTCTTCCTTCTTCACTGCTTTTCAACCTCTCGATCTCAGTTCAACCGGCGATAGCTGTGTTCTCCTCCACGATTTCTCTCTTCACAGCTTTAGAATTAACAAGCTGATGTCCTCTTCCTCTCTACGGTGACAGGAGCGGCGGCTCTTAGCTGAAACGCTATGCAATTGCTGGCTCAATGTCAGCTTTTCTTCAAGCACTACATCAACACAGTAATCCGGTCTTCTCTTCTAAATTGCACCTGACGGGACCAATTCCTGTTGAGTGGCTCAACATTCACGCCCACTCAATTCTTCAATTTGCAGAATTTAAGACAGAGGCTACATCTCCTCTGCGGATTTACTGGTCAGACAAAATTCATGGTGGACCGGCCTTACAAACTGGGACCTATGGGTTATATGGCTCTGATACCATGTTGGAAATCAGAGGGAGGCAGAATCGTTCCAGAAGAAGCTGGAAACAGAGCTCTACGGCTCAGCTAGCTCTATATTAAAAAATGAGAAAACTATATTACATATACAGCTTCTGGATGATTCCAGCGAGAGGGCGGGAAGCCTCTTCTAGAAACTACTTCAACTACCCTATTTAATTCACTACCAATATCAATGACAAGTCACGTGGGCTTACCTTGGAGGTCGGAATTGTTTATTCCAACAGTTTGATTGTGTGATGATTGTATTTTTTTTTTGTTAATCATTGGTTTCATTTGAATAATTTGTGATTTTATACAAAACTATATGAAAGAAAGGACTTACTATGGCATTTTAGAGAAGAGAACAGGTTGTTTGAGTATCTTATTATTCCTTACCAAGGTAAGGATATACTAACTTATACTCAGTCAAAATCTTTTGACTTATAATAATTTACATTTTTCTATACAACTTTTTCCAAAGTTTTATAGTATTTTTAATTAAATTTAATATTCTTGAAAATTAAAATAATTTCAATTTTTTTTAAAATTCAATAATATAATTGTTTGATTGGCTATACAATTTGGATGGGACATAAATCTGTGAAGAAGTGTTCTCAAGTATGAGAATTAAAAAATATATAAAATTAATTTATAAATTAAAAAAACATAACCAAACCACATGTCTACTACTACTACTCCAAGTACCAGAGCTGACAGAGATAATGTTATGCATGGCTTCAACGCTAAGCTGCTGGACACTGTGAGGTGGATGTCTTGTTTAATTATTTTGTTATCAACATCGTAACATTTACCTATATTACACCTCATGCGAACTTACCATAACTTTTGACATTTACTAGACTCTGTTTTATTTTGGTGATGTTCGATTGATATATACCAATGCTTCCTCTAGTTTTTGGCATTTGCAGGTGTCCCACTGTTTACCACTTTCAATTGACAGTGGATGCCAGTATGACTAAGGTTACGAGGATAGAACTACAATATTCGAAGCTTTGGATCAAGAATCGATGCAATACAAATGAACAGGTTGATCCAAGCTGGAGAGAACCAAAGTAGAGCCTTAATAAGAGACATGTTTTTCAAGGGAAGGGGATTGAGAATTGGTGTATCTTGAACTTTTTGAATGGGTGATGGACAGAGAAAAAGGGAGTGATCGAAGACTTCGCGTGTTTATTGTGTCATAGATAAAGAGATCTTGGAATCGAAATGAATAATAACCCCCTTCAGGATCCTGTTTAATATTCCATGACCCGTTTCAATAATGTCAAACATTAATGGCACTGAGGGACTCATCGGTACAGTTATGCAGCTCTAGCTCTTGTAGCATTTGCCAATTCTTATCAATACAGGCCAAACCAATCTCAGTATTAGGGCAGCTGATCTTATTTTATTTTGCAGATTGTTTCAATCCTAATTTGGAAGCTTCTTTTCCAGTTTCTTCGTGAACGCCATTCATATCAGGCTTGCGAAAAAGCCTAAACTGATAAAAAACAGGTCTCCTCACATCAACAACACACAGCCTCCGCAGAACTTGGAAACCTTCAGCTAATATTCGAAGACCCATATCCAAAGAAGAAGGTAATAACTGCTGCTCCAAAATGAGTTTCTCAATAAAAAAGGGACCAACTACTTCAGGACTGAGTTGAATTCTAAAAAACTGATTTGTTAGATAAATATCTGAGTTCTGTGGTGGGAGAACACAAGCTATCGTCAAGTCTACATCAGTTAGGTTTGGGAATCTAATGAAAAATTTAGCAGTTTCCCCTTCCTTTTGATTGTAGTAAGGGAGGAAGTCACTTTTCTACTTAGGAAATATCAATCAAAATATCGAAGAAATAATGATCCAGTGATCATCTACGGATCCGAGTCATATCCTTTAGTAAGGAATGCAGGAAGGAAGGTAGAATTCCCATTGTTTGTGACTAGGCCACTGAATCAGGTTCTTGTGGCAGTAAGATATCAAGCCTGGGATGTTATTGGATGGAAGCATCTTATTGCAAGGGTGATTTCTCTTTCTGAATTAGTTACCTTTAATAATAGTATTCCCAAGTGTTGTATTTTGAGATCACAAGGTCTTCGACAGAAAGCACACAATTTTCATAGTTTTTAAATTCTCTCAATCAATGGCTATGGAATCTAAAGATTCGAGAAAAGATAAACTTGATGTAAATAATTTTGAAATAATTTTTAAAATTCCATTAGAGATATTCTTATCGATCGTGACACTCTTCTATGTCATGGACACAATTTATAGTTAGATGCCATGTCAAAAATATATCACTCTCAAAATTATGATTGAAACATCTAAGGAACATCAACAAAAGGATCACAACATAAGAGGCATTCTATTAATGGATTTGTAGGTTTCCCTTCTATAGAGAATGTGTGGTTTGGATGATTTTCCTAACACCAATGCTTCTTATGGAGGATCTTCTACCAATGTTTCAGGTTTTCCTACAATCAATGGAGGCATTTTTAATAGAAATAACAATTGCGATACTTCATGAAAAGACATTTCTTTGGATTTTATGGTGATTGGATGTATGGACAATATAGGGATTGTACAAAAAATCAATATTTTAGTGGATACCTCTCCTAAGGTGTGTTTCCATTTCCATTTGTTTAAATTTGAAAGTTGCAAATAGAGAAACTGTAAGCTATGTGCTTGGGGGATGTTAATATGAGACGAAAAAGTTGCAAATAGAGAAACTGTGCTTGTATTCCCATTTCCATTTGTTTAAATTTAAAAGTTGTAAACATAGAAATTGTAAGCTACCTAAAATGTATCTACTTGGGGATGTTAATATGTTTATTGATGAAACCAAAAAAAAATGAGGTAAAATGAATTGGTAAGGACTTCCTTCCATCTTGTGTGAAGGAAGTGCCTCATGTACTATGATTGTGGGTGGGATGCTATTGATATAATTACAATCATTATGTTTTTAGATTTGTTGCATTGTATATTTGACTGGACAATGTCAAGAAGGGAATCTCTATCCAATATCAAAGTATATGAAATTATTACTACCTTGCATGTTAAATATCCCTTACGGGAGCTCTATGCAAATATTTCGTGCATAGTTCCTTACAGTGATTATGGGATATTTTAGGGATAAATTTTAAAAATATTTTAATCATAAATTATAGGGTTTTCTAATTAAACCAATGACAAATTACACCATTGTGTGAGGAATTTCAAGGATATACAATATTTTTCTCTACAAAATCAATGAACTCAAACAACATAGAAAGCAAGAGTATCCACCATCTCAGAGAAATATGCATAGAGGAGGTATTTTAACACCCATAGTCATCTTTCATCTACAAACTTAGACTAAAACGGTCACTAGCATGAGTAATTTCCACCCTAGCTTTACAGTATGATACTCGAGGAGACATTTTTTGTCATTATATCTAGTCTTCTAGATCTTTGACCATATTCATAGAAATCAACAAATACAAGCATGATGATGATAGTATGCTAGAGAGTGAAGTTATAGGTACCCACTTTTCCAAATGCAATCCCTATGTTGGTTCCCCTATAGAACAACAATAGGAACATGGTTCCTATACAGAAGAATAGTAATAACAAGGATTTTCACCTTCAATCATCTTCAATTATTTTATAATTATTTATCAACAATAAACAAAATTATTCAACACTATGGATGAATAATCCCACTAAATGAGAGAAATGAAAATTTGAGAAACACTGAAAACTAGGCATTGTAGTATTCTCTTACTGGGCCATAGTTGTGCTTAACCCGATCAAAGTTAAGTCAACCTCCAAAGAGTTTTTAAAAATTGGAAGCTCATATATGCAAAATTTGGGTCATATATTGTTGATATGGGGTGAAAACACAAAGGTGGGAAACAATTCCATGACAATTTTCCCTTTTTTTGTTCTAATTTCCATTTTCTCACCCGAGACAAAAGTCAACAAATTTTCTCGGGTGAGAGTTTTACTACTTCTCAGGTGAGAAATTAACCCCGGTTATATTTCTCTCATTCGTGAGTTTTTCCATAGTTAGAGAATTGTTCGCTCGAGAGTTTTTAATTTCTCGTTCAAGAGTATAACCATTTTTTTTGTCAAACTCTCGGATAGATTTCTCAGTCGAGAGTTTTGATTCCTTTTAATGTCTCGGCCGAGACATGTTTAACTATATAAATGCAATAATATTTCCCTGCCACACGCATTGTCATTTTCACACTGTTGTTGTTGGTGTCTATGTTCGTGCAAACCTGAAACCTATGTTGAAACCGTGCTGAAACCTGTGCTGAAACCTGTGCTGAAACCTATGCTAAACCTGTGCTGAACCTGTTTGCTGAAACACCTTCAGGGAAGACCCCCCACGGCAACGAAGTGAATGGCCACAAGAAGAGGACCACTACCACCAGTTTGATCCAGACGACCATAGCATCAGACGACCGCACACGGGTATGTTTCTCTCTTTCCACTGGCATCTCTCTAAAACCCAACCGAATCCTTATCTGTATGTAACCACTTGGTAGTTAGTTCAGTAGTTGGTTCAGCAAGAGTTTACTAAGACCCTCATTATCGTGCCTCTATCTAGAGCTTTGAGGCCTGAACTCCGAGAGGGAAAAAGGCCGACCAATTATAGAGGGGATATTTTGTAAAAACTCCAAACTTAAACTAAAAATACTAATAATTTCCTATACAACTCCGTTTTCATATATCTTAGTGGAAGCAATCCTAATGGGCGAAGACCTCAATTAGGTCAAGGTCAAAATGTCGATGAGATTTCGATCAATTCGCCCTTAGGGTTAGAGGTCGGATTCACAAGTCATATCCAATTGTAGAGTCCTAGTTGTTGTAGGTCGAGATGGGCTGATCACAGTTTACAAGGGCATATGAAACCATGTCTCTTCCAACCTCTGGATTGCATTGGGTAAATTGACATTGCCATAGCTTTCTGGTGCTTTTCATGATGACCATTTCAAGGTTTTGGATACATGCATTATATTCATATATCTAACATTAAACCACACTACTAGAAAGAGACAAAGTCACCTTGGTATCCTACTATATACAAGTATTAGCTACCCAATAGTGGGATCAAGTGAAAAATATGAGTGTTACTGAATAATCCCTTTGCATAGAACTCAATGAGAGTCTTAATAGACTCTCTAGTGCCATCAATACTTGGGGACCAATTCTACATTGCAGTTTGAGAGTGTTTCTATCTAGCCACATTGGCTTCACCTATGTCAACTTTCCACTCGGACAATTCAATATACATTGGAATATTTTGCAAAATTCAAATGTAGATCTCCATTTCAGATCTAGACCATGCGCTAATAATTAAATTTAATTATGTTTTACTTCCTTCTCTCCATCATGAAGCTGCTTTGGTGCATAGATGTTATCTTTCATTGGATTTTCAACATGCTCTAGCTATTGAAAAGAAGCTAGAAAAACAACCAATGCCCTTTTGTTCTTCGTCTTGGTTCCCCCTTTCACAGCATGTATATCACATGGGTAGGAATTATCCCATGGTATACACACCTTCTCCCCTCACCATTCAATATTGCACACTCCATAAGTCATCCTCTCATGGCACAACATTGTTGTGTTTTATAACATCCATGATCTACCAAGATATTATTCTTTAATGCCAACACCCAACCTACCCCTCCAAATGTTGTCATTGTTGTGGATAACCCTACTACATCTTATCCAAATCTCATTCTAATGACATGTCTAGCCCCTCCCACCCATCCCATTCTCTTTACTCAAAACTGTCATATTAAATATAGTCCAGATAATTGGACTAAAGATTTTTGGCTTCAAATAAGGCCCACTTGAGGGCTGCTCTTGAATTTGCATATGTGATGTGTGTATTACTAGCTTTCCTCTTTCAAGTTTCAACACATCATTTTGCCAATTGGAACTATTTCCATTACTAGAGTTTATCCATTGGATAAGTTTGTCAAAGGTGTCATTGTGACAGAAGCTCAGGTGTTTACTAATTCTGCCATTTTCCTCCATTATGTTCTCTTTAATCTATGGATTTACCTGCAGGTTGCAGCTTGAATGAATATTCCTGAGACTTTTCTTTCCTCGGATTTCCATGTTTTTTGTCCTACCTCCTATATTTCTTTGTTTGACTTTAGAAGCACTAGTTTTAAGGTTACTATGTCCTTCAAACTGTTCCTCTCTTTGTTGTACCTAGGTTGAAATCCATGTATTATAATCTTGAACTCTATTGTGTTTCTTATTATTTCAATGCTTTAGCATGATGGTTGTCCTCTTCAAGCATATTGTCAGATTGTATCATGTGTGTGTCACATCAAGGAAATGGCATACATTATATGGCAATAACCAAATTTAGAGTGGTTTAAGGCCTTTTATTTTGTATCTGTGGTTCGTCACTGCATGTATTGTCTTCAGAATTTTCAACTTCTGCTATTACATTTTATGTAGATTCAGAACTAATATAGCAACAATCATAAACTTTGGAGTTTGTGGCTGACTCTTAACTTTGCATTATGTACTTATTTGAATTGTGATTTTGGAAACCACATATAGGCTTAAGAAATTATGGGAGATTAGATTTGATCTTGTAGCCCTCTGTATTTTAGGTTCACGCTTTATTAAAACTATTATTCTGTGTTACTACCCAAAACCTCATAGAACTGTGCATATGTGATCATTGTTTTCCTGCAACACAATTTTAGTTAACCCTTGGTTGTTGCTCCAATTTTTTTCCTTTGTTCCATGTGGGATATGAATACAATCCGTCTTTTCACTCTTTCAATTTTCTTCTTCTCACTCAATATTAAAAAAGATGCTCCTGTAGATCCTAACTCATAACCAAATCACCTTGTATCCTAGTTGGAGTTGCGGTCCTAAAAAAAATCCATCTTTTCACTTTCAATTTTCTACTTTCACTTAGTCTTTAAGAAAGCACTTCCATAGATTCCAACTCGTAAGTAACTCACTTTGTATCCTAGATGCATGGGAACTGCTCCTGGGAGTTGGGAAATCCATTCTTGTCATTTCCTAAGTTTCAATGAGTTGGGAAGTCCATTCTTGTCGTTTCCTGAGTTCCAGGAGCATTGGAACTTGTAGGAACATTTAAAAAGCACAGGGAACAGTTCCAGGAGCTCTGGGATCTTTTGGGTGAATGGATCGCCACTCCCAATGCCTTTCCGGTGATGTTTCACATGTTCCTTGGCATGTGGGGCTCAAACTACATATGTTTTGGTGAGTTTTTCTTCTTGCTTACAATGCCACATTGGCTTAGCTGGGATTACAAACTACTGACTATGAAGGATTCACCCTTATGAATTTGCATTGTTTCCACTCAGTCAGTCCTAGTTGGGTCATTGAATTCCAACTTTAAAGATCGTTGTCTTGTTTTTCATAGGTGTATGGAGTCCTTCGTTTTATTGATTGTTGTGTCTAAAGTCTGTTGACTACCTTCATGATTCATATTTTCATTTTTATTTGTTGTCAATGGCCCTAAGTTGGTTTACATTTTCAAAGAGTCAAGTGCAATTTTGAAATTCATTTAAGCATTGGGTTAAGCGGGCCTTTCCTTGTTGATCTAGGCAAAGTCGAAACCCTTTCATAATAAAATCCATTAACTGTTACAAACTTACAAGTAAAGGGAAAATCTAAATAGGGCACTTACATAAATAATAATTTTATGTGTTTTAATTTTAGGCCCTTATTTACATTAGTAGGTATTAATAGTCACATATTTTAAAGAGCATCATAGAGCTCCTTGATGTTCATGGCTTCCCCATTTTTCCCTTTTAATATATATATATATATATATATATATCATTTTCGCTCCCAACCTATCGTTTCCCGCAAATTTGGGCTTCTATGTTTTGTAGGCCCATACCCTTGTTCCAGATCTTCCTGTATTCCAAAAACTTGTGCAACATAACTTTGTACCATATGATTTAGTGACATAAGATCATCATGGACAATGGTAACCTATAAACACTTATTCTCTTTGACCCTTTTCAATTCGTTGGATTTGTTGGTAACTTCCCACCCTCATCCATACCATCTTGAGTGGGTGAATGAGGGTGATTTATCCTTGTTTGTGACCCAACAATGTAATATAACCTTTGCCATTGGCCCTCATTTTTGGACACTATGTAACATATGCCATAAAAAATGAAGTGTGGGCTTCCCTCTTCAGCTAGGATCAATTGCTCCCTGGCATGGAACAATTATATTTTGGTTAATCATGCTTCAATCAATCTTCAATGAGTAAAAAATTAGCCCATGATTGAGATCTTTTTATGCTCTTTCCTAATTCCATTGAATTGTTTCTTGCTTCATTGGTGAGGTTGACCTCTCATGAAACTACAAATTTATGGACATTTGTTTCCTTGGGATGCTCAGGTAATGATCTCTTCATTGCAAGACTCAATTGTTGCTTATCATGGTAGCAACTCTCTGCCGTTAGGATGAGTTAATTCTCATCCTGGAAGAAAATCTATATTGATTGGTGAGGTGTTAATCAACACTTTATATCTCCAATAACATCAACTAGAAGACCCTCTAATTGGTGTGTAATCATAACACTTTTAGTATGCAAGATAGTGCCAACTCTTGCAAATGCTTGGTTGCAAGTGATAACCATCAATAGGATGCAGTGGATCCTTTACCAACATTCTCCACCATATCATAGTTGCTTCTACATTCACTCTCAAAATAGAATCAACTATTCATTGAACCACAAAACATACTCAGCCATGGCCACTTTGTCTGCTATATTCATGGAGTTCTAAGGAACCCCAAATTCATTTACCTCCATGCATCAATATTTGGTCCATCTTCCAAAGTGGATTCTTCAGGTGAAAGTTTGTAAACCATTAGAATGTGGCTATCCTTGACACCAATTTGTTGTCCATATTGCTAGTTTTACATTCCTCTTGAGTGTATATCTCTCCTTGGATAGCCACATCTTGAACATGTACAGCACTAATTTAATTAATCTTGGTTAACATTTATAAACTTCATTCACAAATTTTATCTAAATCTTGGCCAAATATCTGCTAACCCTTTTAGAGTCTCTTATTAGATGACATGAAATAGTTAAAGAATGCATTCAAATTTAAAATAACCTGAGACTAACAAAATTTAAAGTCAACTTCATTAGGAAAGTTTATTTTAGTTTTCTAATAAAAAATGAAAAATCATGGAATAACTGATCAATTGAAACTTGAAATTAATAAATTAATACAATGTACTTTAAAATATTTTTGGAAATGATAGCACAATTTTAAAAATTTATTTTCAATTTGCTCATCTGAATATGTGCTTCCAGCACAAATTCATAAGGGCTTGCACTTGGACCCAATCACAACGAACCGATTGATTGCAATATTTTTTGAATGACATGTTGACTGGCTATGGATTCTGACTAGGTTGAAGCTGTAGATAACTTAAATCCATTAAGATGTAAATTATTTCTGGTAAAAAGCTAATTCATGTTGTCTCTAGACAACAAAATTAATGAGTTTCGAGTCTCCTTTTTGGAAAACTTTGGTTTTTAGATTGTGGTGTTGTTGGGTAAGTTTCCTCAAACTAGAGATATTGCATGGAAATTAAAAGAATATAATAGGTTTTTTGGATTTGTTGTCTTAGTTGATTGCAAGTCGTTTTTGAGTAGATAATCATCTTTTCCCAGCAAGATATCGTGATATTTCTTCCACTTTATATGCTAGGCAGTTTGAAAATGCCTTTTTAAGCTATTTCTCGAACTTTTTGGCTGTCCTCATTCAAGGCTCATCAGAGTTGCTTGGCTGCCAGAGATCTGGTCTACTATTTTAGTTTGTAAATTTCCATTTTTTTTGTTGAACTTTGGTGACTTGAAATTGAACTTAAATATTTTTTATCGTGAATTCCATCCAAAAACGTGAACTAAATAGGCCACGTAGGAAATATTTCTACATGTAATAAGCATTTAATTTCAATGTGTCATGACACTAAAATCATTAATACTTTGGAAGGCTAAAAAGCATCATATGGTCATTCAATAATTATAAGCTCCCACTAACATAACTATAGGTTTCATGTTGAGAACTCTAGCTCTCCATGCTTTTCCCAAAGGAAAAGGATCTTGATGTTACTTCCCTAAAGCATAGACTTCACAAACACCTTCTGGAGTTGTATTTTTGTTGATATTTTAACAATGTTATTATCGATCATCTATGTCCAAGTCAATCATGTCACAATTTGGACATATAATATGTATGAGAGATCAAAGGCGCACCTGATGGTATACTTCCATCACAAACAAAACTAGTTAGCTTAAAGAGGCCAGCATCATGATCAATGGTTCCAATAGAGTTTAGGTGTTTTATTTCTCTATTAATGACTTGATCTGTTGAAGCAACAAATTCATAACTATCTTGAACAAACTTATATATTGATGTAAAATTGTCCCCTAATCCTTTGACTAACAAAACATTTTTCAAATATCCATTTCTTAAATGAACATATTCAGTTCTCAAAACATTTGATTTCACTTTATTTGCAAGAGTAATTTCTTGGACTTTAATCTATTTTCCTATAAAAAATCAGCAAATACAGATCTATCTCCAATCATATGAAAAGATGCACCAAAATCTAGCAGCCATTCAGTATTTCAATCAAAATAACCCCACTTTGTCAATAAATTTAGGTTTTGGTTGTGAATTCACTTTAAAATATCCCAAAATTGATGTTTCTTTCTTCTTGGAGTCAAATTTCCAAAACAGGATGTTTTTCAACTAGATCCTTCCCTCTACTTTCTTTATCTCCTTTCTACACCTTAGGATTATATTGTTTCCCTTGATATTTCAATAGACTTTGTTGCAAAAGCTACTTCAATTTTAGAGTGTCGATGTCAAAGGATTTATGTTAGTGTTTCCCATGTTATTATGCGCTTGGACCAAATTCAATAGCCCGTGCTGAAAAATGTGCTTTTGTTTTCCAGCATCAAATGGAGTGTCAAGTTTGTCTGCAATTTGATTGTGGGGCTTGCTCATTGCATGCAGTTGTTGATGCTGCAAAATGTGCATCGATTTTAGAGCATGCGCTATAATATAGAGTGTTTTTGCAATTTGGTCATATGAATTGATCATTGCATCCTTAAGAATATGTGTTTACTGTAATGTCAAAAATGCATGCATCTTTGTTTCATTGTCACAATGTTAAATGATTAATGCAGCGACAGTTTTCGTGAAAAGAGTGCAAACCAAGTTTCTGCTTCTCGACTAATTGATACTAGGAAATGTGGATTCCTTTTATTTTAGAACATCGACTGTGATATTAATCATATTTGCAATTTGATATATATCTTGAACATTGCAAATTAGCCCAATTATTCTATTGGAAGTGACCACAAGAACAGGCTTTTATGTTTGTCATGTCACACTATCAAATGATCTATGTTGATGCTTCTCGTGTTATTATGCACTTGGATCAAATTCAGTGTCCTGTGTTGCAAATGTGATTTTGATTTAGAACATCAACTGTAGTATTGAGTATGTTTGCAATTTGATCATGGAACTTGATTGTTGCATACAGCTCTAGATGTTGCAAAATGTTCATCAATCTTACAGGATCGCACTGCAATATTAAATATATTTGCAATTTGGTCATCACTTGAAGATTGCATCGATCACAATATTAAATATATTTGTAATTTGGTCATATGACTTGAATATTGCATCGATCACAATATGTTTTTACCACAATGCCAAAGATGCATGCATTTCATATTGTAGCTCTGCTTGCCATATTGTGAAATGCAAAATATGCCCATATGCCAATAGCTACATGGAATCTTTGCAATCAACAATGCAATTATTGCAACAACGAATAGGACTTGTTCCATTGAGTTGGTTATTTTCTCAATTTTTTATGTCAATGATGAGACCTTGAAATTATGTTGCATTGAAACTCTCTGTGCATTAGAAACAACCCATTTAGCACTCATTTACTCCAATTAAGTTGTCTCTTGAAATTGAAAGCATAGATAAAGCTTAAGTGCCATGAATAACTTTTAGTCTTAAAAAAACTTGAATATAACTTGTACCTGTTTAGTATAGATGAGTGCAAATACAAGGATTCATGTAAGGTGCACCTGATGGTATACTTCCAATTGGATGGTTTGGAGAAGTGTTCTTTCCATCCTTCCTCTAAAATGAATATGGATCCCTGCAGATGTCTTGCTTCTCCCAAAAAGAATCCATATAATGAACTTTCTTTCCACAAAATGAACATGATTTTGAATACCAACAGTTATCAGCTCTATGGCCTTTCTTCTTGCAGCAGTGACAAATTAGGGATGTCTTGCCTAATGTATGCCTCTTGGTATTCTTAATCTTTCTATGGTTGATTAGTTTGCCACTTATTCTACATGCTGGTGGAAGATGAGTCTTTAAGAATGTCTCATTACTTCCCTTCTTCAATATGTCACAAGAAGGTTGAGGAGGTAGTGGGTTTCTACCTTCATTTGTTTCTCTTTCTTTTGAGGATCTAGCCAACTCTGTCGCATCTTGTGCCTTCACAAAAATGGTATTATTGGACATATAATTTTTCATTCTTCCATTGAATCCTAGGTCGTCGTGTTTGTCCAACTGTGTAGCTACAATGGGGATTGAGGTGGAGAGAAACATAGATAGTACCATGTTTCTAATGTTCTAATGTTGCATTTCATGTGCCTACATCTCTAAGTTTATGATTAACCTGGTTGATTTCTCATTTTGTCTTAACAAGGACACATGGATCGTCCAGAGACATCTACCATCAGTGCTAGACGAAGACATGCGATGCAGTCAGGTATATTCGATTGTTAATCTGAAATATATTTTTCTTGTTTGACATGTTTTGACATGTTTATTAATTTGTGGAAAATTCTTATCAGGCACAGGTTCACAGCTTCAAGGTGAAGCAATCTTGATTTCTATGCAACAACACTCTGTGAGGTCATCGTTAGGTAAATTCAATTGTTATTCAATTTATGCTCAAGTGTATATAATCATAAATATTTTTTTACACAACTTTCTAAGATCTTGTTGTGCACAGGTGGTGTCTCTCACAATGACAGACGTCTATCTGAGGAGTCTACAGGTGCCGGTGGACAATATCAAAGGACACGCTTAGTGTCTCATACGCCACCGCCAGGTAGAGATTGTTTACATACATTCTAACTAGAATTCTTGTTTGACATGTTTATTAATTTGTGGAAAATTCTTATCAGGCACAGGTTCACAGCTTCAGGGCGAAGCAATCTTGGCTAGTATGCAGCTTCACTCCCGAAGGTCATCGTCAGGTAAATTCAATTGTCATTCAATTCACGCTCAAGTCTATATAAACATAAAACTTCTTTTACACAGATCTTTCTAAGAGCTTGTTGTGCACAGGTGGTGGCTCTCAAAATGACAGACGTCTGTCTGAGGGTGGGTCTACAGGGGCCGTTGGTCAACCACAGATGGCACCCTTGTCCATGTAAATTTTGGGCATGGATATTTGGTCCCCTGCTCTCCAGTATTATGATTGTCAAAAGTTATACATCCGTTTGCATCAGTGCCAAGAACTAGCCCATATTATCAATGCTTGTTGGATGGCCTCCAGATTGCATCAAATCAAGCAATTGCCATACAAGCTATGTGTTTTCGTCTAGCTTTTTTTCTATTAGGGGATCCCCTTGAAGGCCTAGTTGGGGAGAAATGGTTAGTTTGATGGTCTCTTCCCTATCTGCATCCATTCTCAAATGGTGAAGCACATGTTTTTGGATTGTCAATTTGCTAGGAATTGTTGGAATTACGTTTAGACTTAGTATTCAGTTCTTTTACAGAGGAAGGTACATTTGCATGCAACTCTTCTTAGGGATTCCAACTATTTGGTATGTTCTTGTTTCATGGATATTAGGCACTATAAGCATACCCTTCTATGTTCACTCTTTGGAAGAGATGTGTTGGCCAATATTGGACAAAGGGTTTTCAAGGATATGAACTATTGGTAAATAAATGTTGATCTATTGTAAAAATACAAGCCTAGTCCATAAGTATTAGGAGTGACTGTCAGATGGTTTGGATCAGATGGCTTCACAAGGGTCAACTCCTCTATAACCAGGAAAGAATTTTCCCTCTAGCATGTCATCACTGCTTGGATGAACATTCTTGTTAATGTTGTGGAATGAATCTTATTGTTTTGGAATTAACACGAGATAAATATTAATCTTATTGTTTTGGCATTGAATTATTATGTAAATCCATATTAGGGTAGTAAGATGTAACTATTCTTCTTTCATCCTTTTGACTTTGCAGCCCACAAAAACTTGAGAGCCATTGGTGTTCCGGTCCAAAGGTTGAGATCAATCTGCTCTACTTGTAAATCAATTGTCACCATTTTTTGCGATAGTAAGAAATGACCAAGGGCATGACGATAATTTTTGGTTACTTGAATGATCATTTTTGTTTACTTGAACATAGTTTCCTTGTGACTGAGCTACTGGTGATCAAATTATTTGGTTATGGCAGGTATTGGAATATCAATTTTGTTTTTGTCAAGTATGGTTAGAAACTGTGTGGTTACTCGCATATCTGATCATCTTATTCCTTCCTCTTGCAACATCTCGAGTGAATCCTTGTCATCTGTCCTATTTCAAGTTTTGTGGCCGTTTTATGGTCTTGTGGTAGCTGTTATGCTATTTTTCACCTTGGATGATTGTAATGCCCCATATTTTGACTAGGCCTGTTTGCGAGTTAGACCCCTTTCACTTCAATTGCTTGTAATCTATTTGACTCAGCTATACAGAGTGAACTATATTTTCGGCATGATAGACATGATGATATGTTACTACTGTGTTAATGATGTTACTATATTCATGCAGTTATTAAGTTATGATTAACATGATATTCTTTTATTTCATAATGACAGTGTATGTTTGATAATCGTCTTGGAGGAAATGTGATATATATATGATGTGGTAATTATGCTGTGATCGATTTAATGATTTTATGTGATGAAATAAATGATGCTGACAATATGGATCAGACAATGATAGAATGTAAAATATATGGTGTTGTACGTGGATGCCATCCTATGATGAAATTGATAGAACTGTTATATTCCATGCATACCTGTGATGTGATAAAATTTTGACGTAAAATAAAATGATGTTGATGATATGGATCAATTGGTGATCGAATGGAAATGCTTGTTATAAAATGTGTATTCTGCGGAATACTAACCTACAGGACACGAGGGCTATGGGATAGCCGGGTACTTGATCTGATATATAGAGAAGAACCTATCTATGTGGTAAACCTTAGCAACCGAAATTGATGAAATGATGACATGGACCGATAATCTCGAGAGCAGCAGAGTATGATTCGATAAGGGCATAGGCCCAGTATGTTGAGAGGGATGGATGTGTTGCCCACCCTATGTTCCTATGATACCCGAGATCGTGGGAGGGCCGTGCTGAGACACGCTCCCCATGTATGTGTGATGACGATGGTCGGATTCCTACTAGGAGAGGATAGGTCCGCTTTCTGTTCAGCCGACGCTATCGCTCTCAAGTTCTATGTGGTCAGGTCGTTGAGTCCGACATCCACTTTTATACTAGCAGAGGAAGGACAGGGAGGTTGTGGCAGTAGGTTAACGATGGGAGGATATGATAGTTAGTACTGTTGAGGGTTGGGTATTCATTGACCTGGAGTTAGTGGTAGTAGGTAGCCTTCCTTGTACCTGATTGATTGAACAAACGTAATCATAAAAGCAATGAAATGGAATCTTAAAGGTTAATTGATAAAATAAATGATGATGTTTTAGTAATATTACGATGAATGTGTACTTGTTCGGTTTGCATAAAGTATTATGAATATTAGTTAGCTGATATGCATAGGATATATATATGACATATGTTTATAGTACATGTCTGTCTTGTGCATACGCTGGCCACGCATGCACATTATGCACATGCGCAATAGTATTGGTTTACAACATACTTATCAAGATTTAACAATGTTATAAGTATCATAGGTAACGCAATTAAGTATTTACTGAATGACTTAATTAGTAAAAGATTGTCAAGTTCCAATGTGTAAAAGAAGTTAATTAGTCTTTGTGTGTGAACATGGTAATGAACGATTAAAATAAGTGTCATTAATTGCAAGTATCCTCAAGTGAAGGTGTCCTCGATATGAAGTATGATAGTTAAATATTGGTACTAGAAGAGTGTGCTAGATAATTGTTGATCATGATTAAATAAACCATTAAGTATATTTCATTATCTATACATAGAAGTACTATGTTGACACTTATTGATTAAACAAATAAACATTTCAATTACTATTCACAATTTATTGAATTATTATTATTATTAATTACTATTGTTGTTATTGTTATTATTATTATTTAATCAATAATAAAATAATAAACCTTTTATTATAAAAGCATAGTGGATTGAATAATTAATTAAATAAATTATTCATTTGATTAATTAACAAAATCATTCCAAATAAATTAAAAGATTTGTTTGGATAAATTATTCCACGGCTCGAGAAAAATTGGATGGTTTAAAAATAATATATAATCCACCTTTATGCCATAAAAAGGGGGATGCATTAATAATTTGTACTTTAAAAGGCGACAGCTAGGGCGGTGGAGTGATAAGGAGGTTTGACTTTGGAAGGAGGTGGATTCCTATAAAGGGGAGAGTTAACAAAGTAGAAGGGGGATTTTTGTGGGAGAACTGTGAGGTTTATTTTGTGAAAAGGAGGAATGCCGAGGAGGGGGTTAACTCGAAGCTTTGAGGAGGTGGGAAACTCAAATGAAAAGACTGAGGAGGGGGTTAACTCAGCAAAAGATTACCTTGGAAAGGTTGGATGGAAAGCTGCTGTCGGGATTATCGGTCTGTGGGCTCGGGGGCTAGGAAATTCGTTGATTTCCTAGGGTCAGCACGATAATAGCTGATCGGCAGGGTGGACACATCATTTTGGGTTGTTAAGGTAACTTACAGAAATCTTCTTATCCCACTGCAAATCGACGGATTCAGGTATTTTTCTGAACCATCTTAAATAGAATGTATTTTCTTTTATTTCCAAGCTATGCATGTCAAAAGAACAGAGTTAAATGGAAAGTTTTAAGATTATGTTTATTTAATGGCAGAGACATGTAAAAAAAGAAAGAAAAAAAAAAAAAACAGACATTGAAACATTTAGATAACAGAAATATTGATGGTTGAATCTTTTGTTTTCTTCTAATAATGGTAAGGGAAAAACTAGGTAACCCGATAACCTGGAATAGAGACCTAGTGCCTAGATTGGGCACTACAATGATTATCAATGTCAGTTTTGATCTGCTTTGCCATGTGTCAATATCATTCTACTGCAGTAGCAGATGAGGTTGATCAACTTTCATAATGCTTTTATGTTTTTCTTGTTTATTAATGATAAAGCACAACAATTGATTAGAATTTTGCTTGGTTGTTTCATGACTGGGACAGGAAAGATCCATCTCAAATCGTCACTGAGATGTGTGGTTTTGCTACAATCCTTTCTCGCACATTTTTGCTTCATAAGACCAAAGATAGAAAGTTTTAAGGATGGATTTGAGGTGCATGTAATCAAAAGGTTGAGTATCAGTAGACCTAAATATTTTTTAGATTCTATTAAAGGATTAGATGCTATTACTAACATATATCAAATATGTAAAGTCCATTCCATGTAAATAAATCAAGTGGAAAAAAGCTAACGAGAACACCATCTATAGATATCCTCCAAGGCTGAGTTAGCAAATGCATATTCCATCACAACTTGGAAAAATTGTGGGGGGTAGAGAATGATCTTATTGCCACTGCTAAGTACTGTTGAGGGCGACTTCATTAGAGTGAATGGTGACTGCCATCTGAAGAAGGGCGCACTGCTGTATGAACAACTATATATTTCCTTAGATCTTCTTTCATTTGCTAAGAAGAATAAAAGTTTACTATTGTTCTGGGATTTGCTTCTCCAGTGGATTGATCTTGGGTGTGAAGACATTATTGTGGTGTGGTGGAGCAGGTTCCTGTAGCACCACAACAGGTCTAAAGGGAAAATTATCGACAGCAACCTACACTTGTTATTTATGTACTGGGTTTACATAAGGAAGATCATGATCCTCTTGTGGAGAGCTGTATCATTGGATTATTCACTGCTGCCATCACTGTTGGTCGATTTGAGGAAGATTCACTGCTGAAGCATGCATTTAGAAGTCTGATTTCTAAGAACCACTCACTGCCGCCTCAAATACATCATCTAACTGTCACCTACAACTCCATGAGATCAAAGGTACACATGCTAATAAATTTCCTGTGTTGATATAGTCCATGTATCTTGCCACTGTGGGCATTTGTGTATTAAAAGGGGTCATCTACAGGACTGTTATAATGTTTCAATCATATCTGAATCATTTATTGATATTCAATGCTTGAGATCAATGCAATGTTGGTATGATGCTGTGATCAATTTGTTTTGGTATATGTATGTGAAATGTATGTTGTGAGCTCTTGAACCACACACTCCCCAAAAGAGTAATTCAGGTTACATAAACTAAGATTATTGTGGTGTGGTGGAGCAGGTTCCTGTAGCACCACAACAGGTCTAAAGGGAAAATTATCGACATCAACCTACACTTGTTATTTATGTACTTGGTTTGCATAAGGAAGATCATGATCCTCTTGTGGAGAGTTGTATCATTGGATTATTCACTGCTGCCATCACTGTTGGTCGATTTGGGGAAGATTCACTACTGAAGCATGAATTTAGAAGTTTGATTTATGAGAACCACTCACTTCCGCCTCAAATACATCATCTAACTGTCACCTACAAATCCATGAGATCAAAGGTACACTCGCTAATAAATTTCATGTGTTGATATGGTCCATGTATCTTGCCACTGTGGGCATTTGTGTATTAAAAGTGGTCATCTACAGGACTGTTATAATGTTTCAATCAGATCTGAATCAATTATTGATATTCAATGCTTGAGATCAATGCAATGTTGGTATGATGCTGTGATCAATTTGTTTTAGTATATGTATGTGAAATGTATGTTGTGAGCTATTGAACTACACACTCCTCAAAAGAGTAATTCAGGTTACATAAACTAAGATTATTGTGGTGTGGTGGAGCATGTTCCTATAGCACCACAACAGGTCCAAAGGGAAAATTATCGACAACAACCTACACTTGTTATTTATGTACTGGGTTTGCATAAGGAAGATCATGATCCTCTTGTGGAGAGCTGTATCATTGGATTATTCACTGCTGCCATCACTGTTGGTCGATTTGGGGAAGATTCACTGCTGAAGCATGCATTTAGAAGTCTGATTTCTGAGAACCACTCACTGCCACCTCAAATACATCATCTAACTGTCACCTACAACTCCATGAGATCAAAGGTACACTTGCTAATAAATATCCTATGTTGATATAGTCCATGTATCTTGCCACTGTGGGCATTTGTGTATTAAAAGGGGTCATCTATAGGACTATTATAATGTTTCAATCATATCTGAATCATTTATTTATATTCAATGCTCGAGATCAATGCAATTTTGGTATGATGCTGTGATCAATTTGTTTTGGTATGTGTATGTGAAATGTATGTTGTGAGCTCTTGAACCACACACTCCTCAAAAGAGTAATTCAGGTTACATAAACTAAGATTATTGTGGTGTGGTAGAGTAGGTTCCTGTAGCACCACAAAAAGTCTAAATGGCAAATTATCGATAGCAACCTACACTTGTTATTTATGTACTGGGTTTGCATAAGGAAGATCATGATCCTCTTGTGGAGAGATGCATCATTGGATTATTCACTGCTGCCATCATTGTTGGTCGATTTGGGGAAGATTCACTGCTGAAGCATGCATTTAGAAGTCTGATTTCTGAGAGCCACTCGCTACCGCCTCAAATACATCATCTAACTGTCACCTACAACTCCATGAGATCAAAGGTACACTTGCTAATCAATTTCCTGTGTTGATATAGTCCATGTATCTTGCCACTGTGGGCATTTCTGTATTAAAAGTGGTCATCTACAAGACTGTTATAATGTTTCAATCAGATCTGAATCATTTATTGATATTCAATGCTCGAGATCAATGCAATGTTGGTATGATGTTGTGATCAATTTGTTTTGGTATATGTATGTGAAATGTATGTCGTTAGCTCTTGAACCACACACTCCTCAAAAGAGTTATTCAGGTTACATAAACTAAGATTATTGTGGTGTGGTGGAGCAGGTTCCTGTAGCACCACAACAGGTCTAAAGGGCAAAGGATCGACGACAACCTACACTTGTTATTTATGTACTGGGATTGCATAAGGAAGATCATGATCCTCTTGTGGAGAGCTGTATCATTGGATTATTCACTACTGCCATCACTGTTGGTCGATTTGGGGAAAATTCAATGCTGAAGCATGCATTTAGAAGTTTGATTTCTGAGAACCACTCACTGCCGCCTCAAATACATCATCTAATTGTCACCTACAACTCCATGAGATCAAAGGTACACTTGCTAATAGTCATCCATGGAAGTTTATCAGTATCATGGAGGGGAAGCCTCATCCTCTTCTAAGTCCTTAGTTATCATTGAAAATTTCTCCATAGCCAGGTGGCCACAAGGACTAGGGGAATCTTCTCAAGCTTCTCCTTATGCATCTAGATTTGCTGGAATGTTCTCATCCATCAGATCCAAAAGCACACAACTGAAGAAAGATATGATTCCCTAATAAGAATTCATTTCAAAGGGATATTCAAGGTTGTTTTTTGTAGTCGATATCAAGCAAGGTACATTCAAAATGGAAATATTAGAGACTGCTGTCTCTGGAAGAAGGCCGACTCCAGATCAATATAGGGCCACTTAGATGATGTTCAAGTTAGATGAATTCAACACTCTGGATAAAGTGCCATTATAGAATCCTTTTCAAGTGCCACCTCCACAATACATGGAGCGACCACCTCACCCTCAAGGTCAACATCATGGCAGAAGAAAAACTCAGCACTCCAATCCAAGGATTGGTCAACCTCAAAGTTGCCAACAACACTAGATTGAAGATTTAGTTGAGAAATTTTGTAACATAAAATTAAATTTGTTATGTAAGATAAAAAAAATTTGTAATAGAATGTAAAGCCAAGTACTACAAATAGAGTCAGGGACCTCTTTTGAATGGTTGATATTTTGTTTGGGCTAAGTGTAAGTTCATACTCTGTTTCATACTCATATTAATTATTGAACATAAAATGAAAATTGTATGGTATTTGAATCTTGCTACAAATTTTCTCACAGAGATTGATGATAGTGCTTTAGAATCCTCTAAAAAAATTTATGTACTACTCTATGCATAGCTTGATGCTTTGTGAATGTACCATTTGAAGTGCAATAATTTCATTAGGAATGCAACAAATAATTTATACTTTCTTAGGTTGATAACATAAGTTAACTATTTTATTCTTCTAGTACAAAATTCAAGGGTGTGGAGTTTACAACACACATATCTTATTTTCTCTATATAAATGAAGTGGATAGGCCTAGACAAAATCATGTGTTGAGAAATGAATTATAAAGAATCCAAATTTGAAACATAATATATAGTCAACCCACAATGATGTTGCAATGCATGATATCCAATGGACAACTTAATAAATGGGAAAGCAAAATAAGCAATGAGAAGAGATTGCTTAACAAATGAGTTTGTAAAATTAGAGAAGAAGGTGCTAAGAGTAGAAATATAGGATCAATAACAATTCATTGCATTGTTTCCTTGTTCCACTTAGGTGGGTAAGGTGGGAAATCTAATGGATTTTTATGCACACATGTCTTCGTTAGTCTTTCCAACTTAAATATTTGTGCTCCAAATTATCCTATTTCATAACTAGGATTTGGTATTATCCAACAATGCCTGAAAGTTGTGAAGTCATCGAAGAGTGTATCGTTAATTATAAAAGCTAAAATGACTTGCATGAAGGTTCGAGTGTTAAAGTGGACAAACAAATATTTAAATTGTATTATGTAATATAGAAAATGGTTGTGTCATTTTCAACTTATAAGGGTTTTTGGCAGATGAATCAATGAATAGTTGAACCAACTAGTGGTGATGGTAAGGATGCATTGGCATGCATTATGTTGCCATGCCTTGACTTCAATGCATGTAATGTCTCTTTCACTGTTTGTGATGGAAAAGTTAATGAGGTGCACTCACTTATCCTATACAATAGAATTTCCTTATTATACCATGGTAAATGCACCCAAGTCAACAATGACAAAGAGGTAAGGTTGTGAAGCCACAAATGAGTATTTGTCTAAAGCATTGTGAGTTAGTGCTTCAATTCTCTAGCAATGATAATAGTGGTGTATTTTTGTGCCCATAATGGTGGTGTATTGTAGTCATAATGTTGAATTATGAGTTAGTGCTTCAACTCTCTAGCAATGATGAGAGTGGTGTATTTTTGTGCCCATAATGGTGGTGTATTGTAGTCATAAGGCTTCCTATTGAGCCCATTAATGTTGTATTGTGTAATAAGGAAAATTTTCCATAAACTAGTGTTCTTAGAGTTAGTTTATCAAATGATGTGAAGTTGATATAATGCGAGGTTGACCTCTATCACAATAATCTTGTCCATACTTGGGTCAAAATTCACTGAATCCATGTGATAAACCTCACTGATATAAATTTAAAGATGAATGCTAAAACATTTTATCCCTCTAAGGAAATCTCATCACTTTATGACTGTTAGGATATAAGGTTTAAATGTTATAATAAAATCCGTTCTTCGAGTTATGTTTTTGTAATTTTGGTGTAAAGAAAATCTATTCTACATTCAAAAGTGGAAACTGTTTTCTCCATGAGTAACCATATATGAGGAGGTGAAATCCTATATAATAATTGCACTCATGGTATTATATTGTGTTATTAGGTTATCAAAGGATATGTAGCCATTGTTGAAGATCCACCTGACACTAACATCACAATTGATATATTGCTTTGCTAGTGTATCATTATGCTCTTGGAGTTGTAATCTTGTTATAAAAGATAATTTACACTATAATCATAAAAGCGATGTGGTAAAAAAATAATAATAAGGATGTTTGTATTAAAAGGATGATATAGAAGCATTACATAAGATTTATCCTATGTTATTAGTAAACCATTTGAGGTTGCTTTTCATATTTTTCTTGATTAGATTTCTTTAGTAAGTGAGAGGTGGGAAATATTATTGAAATTTTGAGAAGTGGGAAGATTGTTGAAATTTTTTTACTAATTTAACAAAGGCTATGCCAATCATTTATGTCTCTTCATTTTTATTTTCTTAAAAAAATTGGCATAGGGAAGAGATGTCAAGTTATTTTATGAAACGTGGACCACCTCATCCTCATGTGTTGCTACCTTTGATTTGTGCTCTACATCCTTAGAACCACTCTTTGATTCCCCTTCTTCAAAATCTTTGCCCTTGGCTTCCTCACCCTTTGTTGTGACTTCTTCATTGTCTTCTCCTTCTTCTTATGCATCTCTAACTTCCTCCTCATTTTCTTCATCATCTTTATCCTCCACTAAGACTTCATTATTTCCCACCGTCTTTTCCTCTAGAATACCAAGGACTTCAAGTTTGTATATACCTTTTTATTTTGTACTAACTTATGTAGAGATACTATTTTGGTTTAGGAGGCCATCGATATTATTCTTTATGGAATTCATTATGAGCCTCCTTTAGAGCAAATTGTGGAGGAGTGATATGATGCAATTTAGGAAAATTCCTTGTATAGGGTCCATAGGTATGGAAGAGGCTTTATTTAAAAGGAATTTTATCATAATATAGGGGTTACTTCTAACATCACCCCTCTATTGATTTGAAAATTTTGTGGCATGTTGGTCTCATAGAGCATCTTCATCCCAAAAGAATAGGGACATTTAGAAGGAAATCAAACCCACATTCAAATTGTGGCTATCTCTTATATGGATTAAATTCAAAAGATCATGGAGCTAAATACAACCCCTTAGAACCTATGAAGTATCCTCCATAGTGAAATATCCACTGCTGGAATTTATTTGTACAAGTCCTTGTAGAACTTTCTGTCTTTTGAAACCAATTATGTAATTATGTAATGATTTACAAACATGTGAATGGAAGGTGGAACGTTTATGCATATGGTTCTTGGCATAATGTGAGATAATTTTTTCTTATTCTTCTTTTGTTTCCTTTTAATTCATCCTTCAATTTATCAAGAGATCTATTCACCCTTGTCTTCAACATTATCTTTGGATTCATCACAACCCTTCTTCTCATCATCCCTATGTTGGAGGTTGCATGTTTCATAAGAGTCATAAGTTGTAGTTCAATCTTAACCTAGAAATTGAACACAAAAAATATATAGAACCCTTATAGTTTATAAATAACCAAAGACATTCAATGGCAGGTGTCCCGAAGGGTGAAGCCATCTCTCTTGTTCCCATGAACATCTATGAGCCTTGAGTTATCATTGGATATGTAGTTAAAAAGAGCTTCTCTTAGTTTCGAGAATTATATATATATTCTCTACTGATGAGGCCAACCACGTGAAGGTGGAAGCTCATTTGGCCCCACCCACCCTAGAATAAAAAAAAACATTCGTCAACCTTGATGTGTTCTTGAATCATATGAAATGTGCCAGTGGCATATTTTCAAGAATGGCATTATGATCTTCTATCGACAATTTCCATTGTCGATGCTTGGAATTTTTCCTACTCTTCACTGCCTTCAACTGCAATCGAGCTGCTATGACCAAATGACTGTATTGAGCACATATAACATCTTACTCGTAGTCTTGAAAAATAATATGGTCTTTACATTTCCTTACTTCTGCAAAGAAATGTCCCATTAAAACCATTGAACCTACTGCATACGTATAATTTGACGGGTCTTTAAATTCTTGCATCAACGTGCTTTTCGACCTAGTGCATCTCAATAAATAATAATGCACATTTTATGGATTATCTGATGGTGCAATGACTACAAATACATCGCCTTCTCTAACCAAATCAGAAACACAATCATAATCTTTGTCAATCACAACCGCTTCATTATCACGCTCTACATGGCTGATATTTCCAAATGGGGGCAATGGTGTCAATTCTTGATGTCTCCATGGTTTCAAAAATTTGTTAGTTTGGTTTTGACACTCATCCAAAGACTCTACATCATCAATACATGCAAGACAGAAGCAAGAGTACTTCCGTTTCTCGATTGCCTGTATATTTTCCATTTTCTTACTCCTAATGGAGTGTAAGCCCCTTGTTTCTGGGATTGCAGTACAATTATACGGCATTGATCTGTCAACATCACCCATTGCAATATTCCAGAAAAACCTTCTCACATTACCCATCCTTTCATTGAATTCATTGCTCAAATTTTGTTTGCACCAATTAACAAGATCGTTTGAATTTGCAAGGCTAGCAGTAGAATGATTCATGTGATATCTCCTAAGTGCACATTTCACGTAGGCCCCAGCACCATCATGTTCTCCTTTTCCATGTTCCATTTCAAAAAAGATCCATGTGTGGCGAACATCCGTGTTTCTATGAAGGCGATACAACCATAAGAATGATCGTGCCGATTTAAATTGACCAGCACAACCATCTGACCACGCCCAATGTTCTTTAAAAGTGACCCTTATTCTTTTTAATTCTTGAAAAAGCATACCAAAACAATGCTGGACAAAACATGTATCATGTGTATGATCATCACTGATGTAGAAATGATACTCCTTAATCACTTCGCGATTATTTTCATTGCTATCAAAACCATCGACATCAAGCTCTGCATGTCTATACGTAATATGCACAAGTATAGATACCTGATCTGAATGATAATACTCACTTTGTATCTCCTTGTGCGGAGTGAAAGTGTAATTTTCTGCAAAATCAACAATGGATAATATTGTCCCTTTTGGAAATACATCGCGTGATTACTTGAACTGTAAGTCCTACCATCATGCTGAGTGAGAGCGCTTGATATATTTATATATTTGATCCCTGAACAAATTCATAAAATCTGTCAAACAAATATCACTTTCAACCAAATTAAGCTTTCTTGATGTTTCCGTTGAATCTGTAACTGCAGTATAGTCAACATAAGCATATCTCTTGCATTTGAAAATGCGATATGACAATTGAGGATCGTTTGCATCAATGGGGTAGTTAGCATTAAAAAGGGCCAAATCAAAACATTCCTCACATTTTTTACCTCCGACGCATTGTTTCTTATAGAATACTTGATGATTCTCTTGAGCACATAATATTTTAGATACAAATTCACAAACACTCGAAGGAGGGCGGTTATTTGGCCAACACTGCATGCCAAAAGTTAGAAATGTCTCATAATATAATTCGAATGCTACGTGGTATCGACAACAACATATGTCACGAACAATGATGGGCCTGACATACCATGGTTTAAGCTTCACAAATGTGCTAAGGGCAATCTTCACATCAACATTACTCTCCATGAAAGTTTTGAACATTTCCGCTTGAGTGATTGCTGTTATGTGTTTGGCATGAGTTTCATAGTTTCCTTTCAATATACGACATCGAACAACATCCTTTTCATTTGGTAAGACACGCGAGTTTACATCCCAAAACTCTTTCACCATGTCCCTCACATTATCCAGAAGTCTATCTTGATAAGGTTGCCTACAGATAACACCCCAACATGCAACTTCATCATCCTCATCTAACTGAACCCGGAGCTTTTTATGCTTCCATAAACTTTTTCTTGATGTTTTTAACGTTCTTGCAGTCGTAGACAACAAACGATTGGTTGTAGTGCTTTTTGCCACAACCCCTGTTAGAATTGCTTTACGAGCAACCATGAAATTGTGAGATCGTTTTTTTTCAAGTGATGCAAGGATCGAGGTCAAATTTTGTGATACAATCTGATTTGAATTAGCCTCTTTGGAACTTTGAATGCCCAATAATGTAATTGCATCTTTTAGACATTTTCGCTTTAACAATTTATGCAACATTTGAGCTTGTTGTATGGCAGAAATACTTTCAAAATATTTTTTGACTATCTTATCTACTCTATAACAAACTGTACGATCAAGCATCTGCGGTCCCATTTCTTCAATTTTACTTGGATCCAAATTCTCCAAAAAAATATCATCAATGAGAATATTGTTGTAGCTTCTAGTTAATCTTTGTAAATTGCTAGCTGTGGTAGGATGTTGTATGTTGGATGTCAACCATGCATAAAAATAAATATAAATTTATAAGATTTTGTTCAATTTCAAATCAGATATATATATATATATATATATATATATATATATATATATATATATATATATATATATATTCTCAAGTATTCTAAAGTCAATTATAAACATATAAAAAAATATTTACTCACCACTCATGGTCTCAATATCAACGCTACCCATAGTTTTCTCCACATTTGTCATTTCCTCGTCACCTCCATGTTCCTCATTTCTTTCATCAACGTGCTCTTCGACTATTTGGATTCCTTCGTCACTGCCATGTGCATTCACATTTTGGATTTCTTCGTCGCCGCCATGTGCATTCACATTTTGCATTTCTTCGTCACCACCATGTGCATTCACATTTTGCATTTATTCGTCACCGCCATGTGCATTCACATTTTGCATTTTTTCGTCACCGCCATGTGCCTCCACGTTTATTTCCAGTGCTCTTTTTGCTCTTAAATTTCTCATAGAAACACACGATCTCTCTTTCCTTGCCTCTTCATCAACTCTGGTGAGATCATATTTTCTTTCTTGTTTCTTTCGGTTTCCCATGTTGAAATAAATAAAGACCTAAAATCCAATGCATGAAAACATATGAGAATTGAGAGTTATATGCTGAAAAAAAAAGAACAGTACATTGACCCAATAAGTGTTATTCGTTCAAAATGAAATAGTTCTTGTTATGGCTAAATAGTATCCAAAAACCTCTTCAACATGAAATAGTTCTTATGCATGTAAAATGAATACAAAGCATTGATTGATCTAACCTTACCTTTATATCAAGAATACCATGATCATATAAAACAACAATTTCAAAATAGTGCAAGACTTGTTATGTGCTTCAGTCTCAAATATTCATCAAAGACATGTGATACTACAAATCTTAAAACAATTCCGAATGTAATCAAAATGCTCATTATGGGTGATTCAAGAGAAAAAGTAGTGAAAACTTAGTGAATACAAACAAACGAGGCCTCTTTTAGGGAATATTTCACCTGCAACAACCAATACAATTCGCACAAGTACTAATTCTAAAAAATAAAGAATAATGTGATGAAAACTTTCTCAATGGAAATGTACTAAAATATTTTGCCTATCAAACTAAAAGTAGTCTTCATTAAAATCACTAAAAATTTGCTTTAAATATCAATGAGTTTAATCTCCAAACCTTGCTTGATAGAAGTGGTGATTTGTAACCCTTTTCAAGTGAAATTTAACATTTTGTAAATATATAAGATGAGTTCAAGGTTCAAAAACCAAGAAGAGAGCAAGTGCATCATTAGGCATAATTGAAATTGAATAATAGACTCTCGGCTAAAAAGAATGCTCACCTGAAAAAATCTGCTGAAAACAAACCCTCGGCTAAAAAAACCTCAGCTGAAAACAAACCCTCGGCCGAAAAAACAATCCGCTGAAAACAAATCCTCAGATGAAATAATTTGGAAAAGTCTCTCGGCCGAGAGATTATATATACCATTCTCGACCGAGAATCCTGTCTGAATAATGTGGAATCCCTCCCACAAATCGAGGGAAATTAATATTTAATGTGTCGGGGCCTAAAATATTATTGGTGGATTACGTAACAAAACTCTCGGGTGAGAAATGTTATAAACTCTGGGACGAGAGTTTAAACCAACTTTCAGCCAAGATTTTTCGTTAACTCTGGGTTAATTTTTGAGTGGGAACAACTCTCGCCTGAGACATTTTAAAGCTCTTGCCCGAGACATTTTCTAGGCCGAGAGTTTTTGGTCAACAGTTCCAGTAGAATTTCTGCAGAATGCAGAAATGTCTCACTTTAACAAGGTCGGACCACTGAAAAAAATGAGAATTACATGTCGGAGTTTATACTAGTAGATTCGTCATTCAATCTACTTTCTCATAATATAAAAATTTTCGAATTTCGTTTAGGATTACTATTTTTTTCTATTTTTTTTACTAAACTGTATCATTAAAAAATTTAGTGATGTAAAAATCAGTCACAATGGAAATTCAATATCATCACAATGCCAAAGCCAAAAAAATTTAAAAAACTACAGGGATGTTCCTTGAACTGTCCTCTTCAATGGGTTGGTTTTAGTTTGTTTGATAAGAGTCACATTTGAAACAAAATGAGAAGACAAAAAACATGTGTCGATAATGTACCATTTTTTGAACATATGCTATTTCGATAAATAATAAAAAATAGTTCCCAAGTCTTAAAAAAATCAAAATATAGTCCAAGATCAAGTTTAGCATGTGTAGAATATGACCCTACAATTTTTTTCCCTAAAATGAATAACCACATATCAAAAACCCGTGGTCAACACGGGTCACTCATTATCCATACCTAAAATTTTCAAGTATATGTCGTTGGTTGACAAAAAATTTGTCCCACAATATGTCCATAAAAAAATTTAAAAAAATGCGAGTACAAAGCTAATTCAATTCTGTAAAACCTTTGTGTTTACTTCAAGTTGAAATTCCTAAGGAATATATGGGTTTGAAAAGGTCGAAGTTGAAAAACATAAAAATTAGCAGTTTTTTTTTGTCAAAACAAGCCAAAATTGTTTCCCAACTTCATGTTTTCACCCTATGATATTATTAATATATTTTGGATCTTATTATTCTAGATCGTATCTTATTTGGTGTGTACCCTCCATAAAAATAAAACCAAGATAACCAAAGGAAGTATCTCTCCTCATCTGATAGAGCTTCTTATGTGTATAGAGAAACCTGTGGAAAAGTAGCTTTTGTATAAGCCACTTATAGATGGTGGCAAGATGGCACCTTCGATAGTTTGGTTTTGTTATTATAGATAAAGTGTTAGCTAAGGAGCTAATGGGATACTCATCATCCTCCTCTCTTTGAACAACCAAAGTAGCTTCTGCAATGATTCTTCTCTTCTTGACCTCTAATGTGTTTATTTCATTTTTAATGTAAGACAAGGATGTAAAACCATGATGTAAGAGTATTTAACATTAAACTCTATGAGGGTATAGTAACGTGTGATTAGCCATAACAAGATGGGAGACATTTTAGATTATGTTAGTAAGAGTAAGCTAATTTAAAATGAAGCAATGAGTTTTTATTGTTTACAATCCACCTAATACTAGTGAGTAGTTACATTGACCAAATATTCACCAATATGTTGTCTTATAAAATTGTTTGGTTTTTAAATCATTTTGAAAATTTCATAAACATAATAAAAAGATCACAAACCACTACAAATTAAGTTCCATTGTCTATTTACAAATCAATTAAGAAAATTAAATTGAAAATTGAAAAAAAATCAAAATATTAACAAAACCACTATGGGTTGTTTTTATACCAGCCTAGATCCAAATCCTAGGCTCTATCAAGCGCCGAGAGGGATAAAATCTCCCTGGGTGCAAACCTCTCCTCGAAAAGCTCTTTGAGTGCAATACATAAGAAGAGGTTTGCACCTCGGGAGATTTGATCCCTATCGGCACTTGATAGAGCCCAAGATGTGGATCTAGGCTGGTTTCAGTCGTGGGCGATGACACAAAACTGGAGTTTGATCAGCATTGTAAGGAACAGGTTAAGTTTAAAACACATATACATTTACGAGGATTATCATAATGTAAGTAATAAGTATTTAGGATTGAGTAAATTATTAAACTGGAAAATAGAGAAAATTTGCCAAACTTGTTTTTTTCGATTCTCTTTTTGTTGATCTGCATTTTGTTTTGTTTGTTCTTCTCCTTCTTCTACCGTCATTTTGTACATTCTGATTTATTTGTTGTTCTGCAAACTGATTTTTTTGTTCTTCCAATTTCTTCAAGTTTCTCTCTCGATGCACTCTTTGTCGATCAACATTTCGTTTTCTTTGTTCTTCTCGTTCTTCTACTGTCAATTCGTCTGTAATGTCCCAAATTTGGCATTGGGTCACAATGGCCTAATCACATTGTCCCTATTCAGTAGAGTTTGTCAAATTGATGCTAAAGTTCAAATAACTTCCAAGGAGGAAGATTACTAGTTTCCTAGGTTTGGGGTGGAAGCTTTGGGATTTGGAATAATGGGGATAATAAATGATGTTTGAACATTAGAGTGGCATAAATATTTAATAAAGGAGCTAAATAAATATATACAAGTGAAAATCAAAGTGGCATTTGATCATGAAGACACATGGAGGAAGTGGGACCCACATATGGCTAGATTTCCCCACTACACTTGGCATCATTCTCTCACCAATTCGAATTCAAGGTGAATCGTAAAATACTTGGGGGATTCCAAAAGGTATTATTCATGGCATGACGCATCCAAGGTCAAAATATAGAGGAAGAGTAACTCCCATGGAAGAGGAAGAGGCAATTTGGAGCTAGTGAGACACTTGGGCTAGATTCCCTAGCTCTATGACAACAATGATGAAGATGCTATGACACCTATGACACAAATCAGACCTGAAGGCTGACATATGACATGTCAGGGATAAAAATAGACTCCAAGAGGGCGCTCAAGGGTGTTAGGGCAGCTAATATGCTTCCACATGTGATTTGGTGGAAGTGGGAGACTAGGAATTGTTGTACAAGTGGCGTTCTTTGGAATCTCTTCCCAACTTGAGTTGGAATGAGTCTCTTGGAAGGAATTCGACCCATGGAGCACATTAGAACTTTATAAATTTCAATAACAAAGAATGAAACCATCTTTTGATCATTTGTAGAATTTGCAATTGCATTTGTGAAGAGGGAGAGCTAGTGGATGACTAGTTTCTTGCCTTGGCCAATTTCGAGGGTGAAAGATTCCCATCCAAGTTGGTAATTGGAAAGGCCATTCAGACCTTTAATTTGGAGCTTTAATGGAATCCTTATTTGCAAGTGTAAGCTACAGGGCAGCTCATGGTTTCTTCTATTGCAGCTCACTCCTTCAACCATTTCCAGTTTTGATGGCATATTCTTGATCCTTGAGGGAGGGCGTTTTTGGTAAGCTATTGTACTCTTTGGGGGAGATTCTAATGTCCCATTTCTTTTGTAATATGAAGTAAATACTATGTTCTTCATCTCGAGAAAGTTTCAGGTCGAAATTCCAAGTACAAATGTATAAATCTCATTTTTAATGGAAGAACAATGTCATTTCTCCACTACCTTGTTGTGAACTAATGTATTGATGATGATTTTGAATGAATGGATGATTCTATGAGGCATTTGTGATTAATGGACTGCCATGGATGTATTTTACAAGTTTCACGTATTGTACTTGAGCATTTGAAGTATTTTTACTCAGTTTAATTGTATTGGGAGAAGAAATAGTGCCATTTCCCCAAGGGTTGAATTAGTGATTTTTGCAGTTGAACGGGAGAGGGTTGGAATAGATATAATAATCAATTAATGGTGTAGATGATACCTTAATAACATTCTTAATACATTCCCTACCTCTATTCAAAAATTTGAGTGTCTTTGGAGGCATTTGGGAAGCCATTTTCAGTACTTACCCTAGGGGGATTTGAACCCCAAATTACTAGTAAAATTGCATACTTTGTCCAGAATCTTAAGAGAGTTTGCAAAGGTATTTTGGTGGCCATATATCATCCCTGAACATCATATTCAAGTCCTAATATCATTTATACAACTTCCTTGAATATTTGAAGGCATTTGGAGTTAATTCGATACCTAGAGACCAATACTAGTCAAAGGCAAATTACTAGTAAAGTTCCTTACATTGGCCAGAATTGAAAGAGTATTTGCAAAAGTATTTTAAAGGTCCAAAGGAATCCATAAAAAACATATTTATGTTCTAATCTCATTCATATACCTTCTCAGAATATTTGGGATCATTTGGGGCAAATTTGGGACTTAGAGATCAAAACTAGTCAAAGGTCGAACTAGGGAAAAAAAGTCGAAAATTGCCATTTTAATAAAATTCCTAACAAGGGACATTACATCGCCTAACTTTTTTTTCGATTTTCTTTTTGTTGAATTGCATTTTGTTTTGTTTTGTTCGTTCTTCTCCTTCTTCTGCCGTCATTTCGTACATTTTGATTTATTTGTTGTTCTGCAACTTGATTTCTTTGTTCTTCCAACTCCTTCAACTTTCTCTCTTGATACACTCTTTGTCGATCAACGTTTTGTTTTCTTTGTTCCTCTCGTTCTTCTGTGGTCAATTCGTCTAACTTTCTTTTTCAATATTCTTTTTTTCGATCTACATTTCGTTTTCTTCATTCTTCTCGTTCTTCTGCTGTCATTTCGTCCAACTTCCTTTTTCGAAATTCTTTTTGTTCTTCTGCTTTTCATTTCAAGTCTTCTTCTCGTTCTTTTGTTGTCATTTCGTAAGATTTTATTCCTTGATATGTTTTATGACGTTCGACATTCTTTATTTTTTGTTCTTCGCCAGTTTGTCTCATAGCATCTTCTGCATGCAGATCTTCCATTTCTAGTTTAGACTCTATATAAAAAAAGTCAAACATTAACATATACACTGAAAACTATGCAATAAAAAAACCCCATACACTGAAATCTATGCGTCCATACACTGAAATCAATGCGTCCACAGAATAACATCTACACTGAAAAATATGCAATAAAAAAACCCCATACACTTAAATATATGCGTCCATACACTGAAATCAATGCATCCACAGAATAACATCTACACTGAAAAATATGCAATAAAAAAACCCCATACACTGAAATCAATGTAAGTATAAAACTCACTTTACATGATAATGAAATTCAATATATTTACGAAATTCTATATTTTAAAAGAAAAAAATAGATGATCTGAGAGGATTGAACCTTGGACCTCACGCCCATTATCCCAACACTCTTACCACTATACCACTTGTAATTCTTATTATAGCTAGTAAAGAACTTATATACCTATATGTAAATACTAATATATATTTAAAATTAAAATTAAATTTAAATGAAATGTTAATTTAATTTTAAATATAATTTTATGTAGTTTACATAATAAAATAATTATTTTATTATTTTATATATTTAGAAATAACTAATTTGATTGATTTAGAAATATCTTTCACTTTTTAATATATTTAAGATTTAAGGAGGGAGATGCGTGCGTGCAGGAGGGAGATGCGAAGGAGCTGCGTGAGGGAGAGAGGAGGGAGCGTGCGTGCAGGAGGGAGAGAGGAGCTGTGTGCAGGAGGGAGGAGCTGCGTGCAGGAGGAGAGGGGAGGTGGTTCGTGGAGGAGGAGAGGGGAGGTGGTGCAGGGAGGAGCTGCGTGTATTATATAGCTTTTGTTTACTTTGAAACTATATGTCTTTTCATTATTTTTAATTATTCGTTGACATAATTATTTTTATTTTTAATATTTTATGATGGAAGAGTCTAATTATTTGACGTTTTTGCCAAACGTCCGTCTCCTCCGTCCGCTCCCGTTAACGGCGCCCTGACGTCTGCCTTCTCCGGCGCCCTTCTCCGGTAGTCTCACTCCTCCCCACGATGGGACGTGGTCCCACACGATATCCCGGGCTGCCAATCCTCGTCCCCCGTCCGGATTCCCTCCTCCTCACGCCGACGTCCCGTCCATGCATTAATGCATGCTACCAACCGAGCTCGAATTCGAACCAGCTCGTCATCCGCCCCCTCCCGCCGCTTGTGCTCTGTTCCCATCTCCATCCGCTTGTGCTTTGTTCCCATCTTCCCTGTCCCTGCATCCCCTCCGCTGCGAGCTTCGACTGAGTTGCATCCGTCCATCCTCGCTGAGCTGCGGTGTGTCAAGAAACTCTGGATCCAGGTATCGCTCATAATTCTGTATCGCTTGACTCTAATCCTGTATCTTTTTGGAATATCAATCATATCTGTGTTCAAATTCAAGGCTTTGAGAAATCCTTCTGCTACAACCTCTGAAAATGCATATCGGAAATAACATGGAACAGTATTCCAAAAAGTAGAGATGTTTTGCAATTGCCTGAATTGTTCATGAAGAATGTATAGAGTTAGCTTACTTGTCCTGCATCAGAAAATGCTCTAATATGCATTGCACAAGATCTACATCGTACAAAGAATCATTTGTGTGTGATGAAGATGGAATCAATAGGTCATTAAGTGAAGCTTCTTCTAACTGGATGCCTATCCTTCTTGCAAGTTCCATTTCAGATGAATTTTCTTCTCCTGGTATAGTAGCAGCCGTCAATAACTTTAGCAGAAAATTGCAGGAAGCAGATCCTTTTTCTGGTGGTAATAAGCTCACAATTGTTTCAACAAGCCGTCTATGTTTTGCTGTTGTCTCCACATCATTTGAAATTGACCCATTTTCATTTTTTAAAGCACCGCTATGGTCATGATCCTTTGAAATTTCAGGTAACCAACGAAAAGTGTAAACCTTCAGGGCCTCACCTATTATCTCATGTGACATTCTTCCCTTGGATTTAATAGCAACTATTACTCGCTCATACAAATCAATATCCAGTTCACAAATGTCCTCAATCCACCAATCTTTTGGAACATACCGATGTTTGGAATTTTGGATTCCATTCCATGGAGGACTATTACTGTTTCGTACACATGGTTGGCCATTTACTAACTTCGCTCTTGTGTAAGTGAAGGACCAATCAACCTTTGAAGGATCAACTGAGGTCTTGGAAGCAATTGAGTCAATACACCTTCCTACTACCTTGAGGTCTTCCGACCAAGGTAAGAATGATTTGGCAGCCTGCAATAGAATAATGGAATCTTTCCAGCTTCGAAATAAACTCGAGCTGAAAAACACCTCAATTTTATAAACTAGATTTCCTTTTTCCATAGCTTCTGTCATCCCAAGATATTCTGCAGCACAGCGTACTGCCACAACATTATAGGCATTGAGTGTAACAACAATTTCATAGCAGAATTTGGCACATAGCTCAAAGGCTTGAGGCCCTCCTAGAAAATCAGGAAGATCAACTTCATCATTCTGTGTTTCAGCAGCTTTTACTACCAAACTCTGTAAGAAGCGACTCTTAGACAAAAGAGGAAACTGCAACCACAAAGTTGCAAACTTAGTAGTTTGATGCTAAGAGTGAAAGTGGTAATCACTGACTTGGTCTAAAGAAAAAGCACAGTTTGAACTCCAATTTTTTCAACAATCAATTTCTCCACACATTGAATCAGGATACAGTAATTTTTCAAATAGAACCAAAAGGAAAAGACATATCTAATGTACATGTCCATGTTAGGATACTATGAATCTGCATTCAATGACATACCTGGTAGTACACTAATAGCAAAGATTAAAATCAATAGATCCATCAACTTTCTATCTATTGGTATTTCATATCAGACAGACGAATTCACACTTTTTAAATACATTGTATTGCCAAGTTTAGGTAATAGGAATAGTAAAAACTGAAAGTTATTTACTAAAAAAATAATAAACAGTGATGACAGAATCAATAAAGAAATTACATGAAACGCACAAAGATTTTCTAGGAATAGTAGAAAACAGCTACACATTCTGAAACAAATCGATAGCATGTGTGTAAATTGTCGGTGCAATATCTCTGGTATAGATGACCAAATATAATGCAAAACTTATAGAGATCGAATGTCTTAGCTCATAGGAAATCTATAAAAGAAAATCAAAATGCAATAAATAATTCTTCATAGACTTAAATCAAAAGATGAAGTAGCCATGGGTCCATTTACAGCTGAAACTCTAGCACAGTTATGATGTGCTTATTTAGAAGACATGTTAGACAAATAAGGTAAAGTTATCTGTAAAACGTACCATCACAAACACCTTATTGATAAAAAACAGTTTAGAATATTAAAATAAGCCAAATTTTTGAGCTAACGCACATATTAACTAAGATGAAAAAGATATGAAAGTGATGCTTTTATTGGTCCCTTGATGGCAGCTAAAGTTACTGAAAGTGTTGGGAGGCCATTGAGGGATTGCAAGCCATCAACACAGTGCTCAGCAGTAAGGAGCGTGAAACTCTCTTAACAGGTGCTAATGTAATGAACTTGCATATGAAAAGTAGTTGTTGCTGTTGCAATCTAGAATTCAAATACAGAGCAAAGATCAGCTCCAAAGAGAAAAACTGAGTTTCAAATAAAATGTTAATTATAAAGAAAAGACTACCTTAGCAAATAATCACCCTGCCTTGGATGCCCTAAGAATCCATTTTTAACGAGTACAGAACATTTTGCACAGATGCATATGGGACTAAGATTATTGTTGTGAAGGCTAAGAATCTATGCATTACAAAGTTTCAGATCTGGAGATTGGCCTGTCAAATATAAAAAACATGGAAGGCACTCTGGTTCTTTCAATCCATGCAAGAAGCAAACACACCAGGTGTAACCTAAAGTTTTTTGGACTAAGAATGACGGAATTTAAGATATCAAGATGTCTATATCTACTTTCAAACTATAAATATAATGAAGGCACATGTGTGGAGCTAAAGGGAATATCTTCATCCAAAGCAAACGACATTGAAGAGACATAATCGTGTGAAAATTGAAATGGCTCCTGTCACAAGCATAGGCTATCATACGCTATAAACTATTTGAAAAGGACAAATCTAAATGATTAAAAGGCCATATTTAAGTCCATCTTGATATTACTGGAAAATTAACTAGTGCTTCCACAACAAAACAATGTTCAGATTCTCAGAAAAGATAGAAACAATGTTTTATAAAAGATAACATCAAACCCCTCTTTTTAAACTCACCTTTGGCGTTCATCAGATATTAGAGACCATATAACATGAGTCATGAATTGATTGTAATACACTATAAGACGGAATCGATTTCCTTCATTATCCTAGTAGTGACACCGAACTAAAGAAACAAGTTTTCCTGCAAAACTAGTGTAAGCAATTCTGTGCAACTGATAAGAAAGCAAGGGTTGGAATATGCGATTTAGACACAATAAGAGAAGGGGTAGCCTTACAAAATAAATTTCCAATGAAACAAAAATGAAGCTCTGATGTGCAAGAGAAAACTCACTTCCTGTACCCTTCACAATGAAGCTAGTACATACTAGTAGTAGAAAATATTAGTTTTACTATGGAATTAGACAAACTTACATTATAGTGATAAGTATATAGAAAGAACTTACCCACTTGTACATATCAGATTAGCAAGATGAATCTAAAGCTTAATATATTGCTACCTATAGATATCTTCATTTACCCTTTTGATCTTGATGTGCATTATGTTAAACTATCGGTTTTCATAAAAATGCTCGACTGCCATAAAAAACCCTGAAGCCTACATTTCTTCCAGATTGTGCATTTTTCTGATCCGTTCCAGACTTGGTAGAATCATCAGACTGCTGGTTCTCAATGTCCATGGGAAGCTTCATCTTTGCTAATGACTCTGTGAACTGCTGCATGCTCTTCATATACATGTCAACTATCTGCTCCTGCACCACAGATTGCTCTGGCTCAAGATTCACACTGCGAAGAATTCAAAAAGAGATAGAGATTTCCTGCAATGTAGGATAACAGTATGATACAACAAATGGCAGTAGCTTTCAGTAACGCTTGATTGACTTCCCATTCACAAGTCTTCCCATCCTTCCATAAATCATGAAAATAGTAACCCTTGATTGACTTCCCTTGATACAGTCAATCACTTGGAATGGAATGGAATAGTAACCTTCGAGCTCCAAATACGGTTAAAAGTGAAACTGCATATCTCTAAGTGCAAGAATTAAACCCACATGTTACAACCGCTGGCAGAGTACTATTTTCATATGTTAAATTTAGCATCATTTAAATTTCCAGATTTTAAATTAATCATCCATTTGGCTAAAAGGTTGCTTCATTTCTTTTGGATAAACATAACAACAAAACACTCTTCAATTTCTTCAACTTGTTATCTTTAAACTTCTGCAATTTGAGCATCCACTTTGAGTAAATACTTTACTTGATTGATCAATTAAATTCATCATTTAGGGGAGTTACTCTTAATCCCTTCATAATTCTGGAATTAACTATGTGATTGGTTCATTTCTCATTTCCAGATTTCAAGCATTTGTCAAGCATTTTAGGGTGTGTTGCTGCTTGCATGTCTCCACATAATCTAAATTTCTAATGCAATTGCATATTGTTTTGTAGGCATCCGTACAAAATGAGCAAGCGAGGAAAATGGAAGGCAATCATGGATCTTGAGGTGCAGGACCCCAAAAACATGATCACATTTTCAAGTAAAGACCTAGTTTGGTCTGAAATACGCCGAGAAAATAGGAGCATTGATCGTGTTTCCCTAGTACCTTCAAATAGAGTTCCTGCTTTTATCAAAGGGGAGGAAACAAACCCTAATGCTCCATGTACATTTGTACGTCGACAAAACAAGAAACCGGGAAAAAGAGACACTGCTGCCTTGCGATATGAACTGTAAGTATTTCAAAAGTGCATTGTATACCTCTTAGCATTGGAACTACATTTGTCATTCATTGTATTTACTAACGGCTAAAAATTTCTTATGTAGTTATCATTGTTCATATGGCCCAGAGGATAAAAGAGGAGGAGAGTCAACTAAACGAAGGGCCAAATTTCCAATGAAGAGGGGCTTCCAATGTCGTTTCATTGTGAAGGTTATGGTTAAAAGTCCTCAAATAGAAATACTGACTTACAATATGTGTGAGCATGAAGATTTGCAAGGATGCCCTTGTCATGGCCAACGCGACACTTCAGGTAATGGCAGGACATTGCAGAAGCCAAAGCTTTCAAAAGACATTGTGGCATATGTGGAGAGTTGTTACTTTTTAGGAGTGTCGATTGACTCCACTTATAAAATGCACATCAAGCGACATGTTGACATGGATGCTTCAACCCAAGATAGGGATTTCTTCCTATCCAGGAAAGATATTTTAAACATATACAATCGGTTGTCGAAAGGAAAATATCAACTCCACGAAAAGGATGAAATGAGTGTCAACCTTTGGCATCAAAAGCGACCAGAAGATTTCTTCTTTTATCAAAAGCCCAATGGTAAAGAGGTCCCTTTTATAATTGGAATTCAAACAAAATGGATGTTGGAGAGCATGGTCAAGCTATTCCATAATAGCATAATTGCCATGGATTCAACTTTTAGCACGAATAAATATGGGGTAAGTCGGATGTCAATGATTGAATTAATATGTTTATTCGAGATGTAGTAATTGAATATATTAGATGACTTGAATTTCACATTACATGTTCTTTTCAATATGGCAGTACCAGCTTTACACATTGGTGGCTTTTGATGGTCAACAAAGCGGGGTGGCAGTTGCATGGGTTCTGGCTGAACGAAATACTTCAGCAGATATTGCACTATGGTTGGAGCAGTTGATGCTTAGGTGTTACAAAATATGTCCTGATTGGAAAGTGAATGCATTTATGGTAGATGATGCACTGGCTGAAATTTCCGCTTTGAGGTAAGTTGAATTTTGTTATGCAACAATATATCTTGCATTTAATATAATAATGTCACACTAAAATGTTCTAGATATGGCAGGAGGATCATAGGCTGTGATGTGATCTTGTGCGTTTGGCATGTGCGGAGGGCGTGAAAAAAAAATGTGTATCGGTTGGCTAAAAAAAAATAAGCAGATAAGATGTATGAAGAGTTGGGTTTCATTATGAAACACACTTCAAATGATGATGTGGATGATGCAATCCATGGTTTTTTTAGCAAATGGAAAGATGAAGAGAAGTTCTTGGACTATTTCCGCAAGAATTGGGTTGTGGGTGATAAATTCCGTAAGTGCACAAACTCTTGTTGATGTTTCAACATTGTGTTTCATTGATATGACATGCTTTTACTAACCTAGTTCTTTACATTTAGGGATGTGGGTGAAAGGTTGTAGAGAGTTTCCCCATGCAAATCAAGAGACCAACAATGCCGTTGAGTCTTACCATTGTTATCTGAAGACAAACTTCCTATCTGATAAAAGGAAGAAATGTGCACGCAGGATGGACTGGTTGCTGTACATGCTTCTATGTAGTGTTGAACCTTCTTATCGCTACAAGGAAATTTTGAAAGAAGAAGGATACCTAAATAACTACAGGAAAGAAAAACAAATGGAAAATTAAGTGGAAAAAGCTAGAATAATTCCGGACAGTGATTGTTTCCCTCACGAGAGCACACCACATGCTTACTGGGTGAGGATCCAAACAGATGGTGATAAAAATTACCTTGTCAAGCGGTATAGCACAAATTTTATAGTTTGCGAATGCCCATGGTCTATTCATGGAAATATTTGCAAACATGCCATTAAAGTCAATTGGTTATTCTACCACTCAGGTGATTCATATCCATTACTTCATCAGGATGCAATGCCTACCACATTCAATGACCCCCTTGAAATAAGTATGGAGCCTCGGAACCTCAACGTAGATATCCACACCACACCTGTGACCACCGATAGTGTGGATGCAGATGTTGAGGCTCTTCAGTTTGCCAGAGAGGAGTTGTACAGCTACTTGCAGTTGATTAAAGACAGCCCCCTCGCTACTCTGAGCAAGACCAACCAATTGATTGATATGGTTAAAAAAATGTTGGATGAGGCCAACAATTTGCACGTTATGGATTTTGACTTCACAGTTGGCTTGGATGCTCTTGACTCATCTTTGAAGAGGAAGAAGAGTTTCCTTAGCCCTACAAAGAAACGAAGGAGGAGAAAACAAAACAATCGTGTGGAAATAGATTTGAATATCCATGCATCTGAATATGAACTGTTTTAGTTTCAATACCTCAAAGAGCGGGGACGTCTTCGAGCAAACAAGGCATTGCCTATGGTCTCAGGTTAGTTTCATAGATTTTATATATTATGGTGTGTTGTTATTATGGTTAGTTTCGTCTACGTGCTTATAGATTTATAGGTACATCCATGGAAGATTCCTTCACCATAAAAAATGAGTCCCACAATTCAAAATCATACATAATAATATTAACTTATTGTTTCCTAAGGAGCTTGAAGGAAACTTCATGTGTCATGGCTTCCTCATTAAATGCAGAAATCCCTCTAATAAAGGATGTGTTACATGAATTCATCACATCTAACTCGCGAGTATGAATTGAGATGTGGCTTTCCAATGCTTGGGAGGTGACCTGTAGAATGCCCTTGATGATCATAGCCTTCCTACCCTTTATCTTTCTTAGATCTGTTTTCCTCTGTTCTTTAGGTGTGGGATCATCGGTGGGGCTAAGGTCCATAGGATTTGGAATATTTCCATCATCTTACCTACCCCTAGTTGCAATCTTTCACATTTTTCCAATGTCGTAGCAACTTCCTTTTGTAAATATAATTCAGCTTTCCTGCAGTTGGAAATGAAGCATAATCAAGCTGGGTTTCTGAAGAGTCCTCTTAAGAAGGTTTGAAGGTGTCTTAGATTTTTGTTCCTACCAAGTAGTTATGCAGTCCAGATTTAACTTGATATTGTTGATCTCACTATCATGTTTTTTAGCTCCCTTTTTTATAGATTTTGATCTTGCTGCAATATTTTGTAACTCTTGGATTTGCTCGGTAAATTGCTCTTACATAGGAAAGAAATCTTGTTGTTCCAACTAGGCTTCATGATGTATGCTAATTATTAAGGGGATCTCTAAGAACAACGTGCCTATCTGGGTGCCAAGATTTATCCTAAATTATTACCAGCAAAAACTGTTATAAATAATACATATGCTAGGGCAAAGCGAAGTGAAGAGCAAGGGGCTGCTATGCCACCAAATAGACAGAAAATTCATGCTTTCAAAGATGCCCTCAGGAAGACCAAATGGCATTCTTGCAGGAGAAAGACATGCAAAAGGTTGTTCCTTCCCAAACCAAGCAAGGATGTCTTGACTCTTGATAGTAGTGAAACTGATCTTGTGATTCAGATTAGTCCTGTGGGAATTGTGGAAGAGTTTTTCAAACCTAAATTCCAGGGATCGATCAGTAGAGGGTACTTCCTGGTAATATTCTCCTCACATACTGATCATGAAAGGTTTTTTCAAAGAGGTTTGTGTTTTCTTAAGCTGGCTGGTCTGTATATGACATATTGAACAACAGGTTTTGATCCTAGGAAAATTATCCTATCAAAAACCCTGGTTTGGCTTTGGTTGCCATTCCTTCCCTTCAAGTTTTCGAAATATTACAATTTGAATCAGAATAGTGATGTCCTAGGCTCTTTCATCCAACCATCCCAATTGACTTCTGAAAAGAAAATGAGAACGCGTTACCCTAGATCTCAGCAGATCCATTACGGAGAAAATTACTATCAAAACTGAAGCTAGGGTTCATTGCCATGATTTGGATTATAAGAATGCGCCTTTCAAATGTAGAGCATACCATTAATAGAACCATTCAGAAGGAAACAATCCAGTATGAGGAAGAAACCAAATTTTGAGAACTCAAAAGGTCCGCTCAAAGGAGCTGCACCCAAGGTTAGCACAATGTCAGGAATGGCTGTACTACTGTAGTATAATTTGAATTTCACAGTTTGCATAGAATCTCATACTTGGCAGCAATGAACAATGTTGAAAAAGCAAACATATTCCCAGAAAATAATGACAACTTCATCCTGAGTGAACCAGAAGGGGGCAGTATGGTGATCTGCATCTAAAGTATTCATGGGATCTCTAGGAGCAACATCCCCAGCTGGGTGCCAAGCCTAAAGTCAGGAAAGGCTGTACTACTGTATAAGTATGATTTCACAGTTTGCACAGAACCTCAAACTTGGCATCAATTTCTCCTAGATTCAAAATGGCGACTATTTATAACTGACACCATAGGTGTTAGTAGGATTCTGCAATTGTCCGTGAGGATCTGTAATTGACACACCGGGTGAATTTGTACTCCAACCCTGTATAAAGCAAGGTAGTAAATGTACGCATTGATTTTCTTCTTGTTCTAATGATTTTCTAATGAGAGCTATCTCACAACGGTAGATAGTAAAAATAGAGATACAAACCACTCTATGTAAGGCACCTTATCAGGGTATCATACTACAACTCTACAGCTGTGACACTGTCTACTCTTTTACTGTGATTTTCAATAAAACTGGATTCTCTTGATGTTTTCTTCAATCCTATTGTTGTCTCCTTGTCATAAGTGTCGATTGTTAGAATTTCACTAAATTAATTAGCAATCGTAGGAGCTACTAACAAGACTATAACACTAGACTTATATCTACAACTGACTCTAGAGTCTAGATGAACTAAAATTACAGATCTGAATGCAAACAAAAAAGGATCAATATAAAAAAATGTTTATCATGGCATAAACAACAAGAACTCTGAATGTATTACAAAGTATCTTCTAAAGTTCTAAGTATTCCTTTGATAGAATATTATCTTCAAAATACAATGTTGAAAAAGCAAACACATGCCCCAAAAATAAAGGCAAATTAATCCTGAGTGAAACAGAAGGGGTCAGCTAGGTGATCTGCATCTAGAGTATTGATGGGATCTCTAGCAACGACGACCTTAGTTGGCTGCAGATCCTAACGTCAGGAAGGTATGTACTACTATATAAATACGATTTTTCAATCTGCAATGGACAAGGGATGATAGCTGGAGGAGACCACTGATCTGGAACCATAAAAAAATATGTAGACATGGCCTTAACTCATCATCTCCACATGGCACTTTAAAAGTGGCAGTTAACTCCCCACGTTCTTCTTAGCTTATTGAGTTTCCTTATTTAAACAATGTAATATTTTTTAGCCACTATGATCTTAGTGTGAAGTTTTATTGGCTCATTCTTGTAGTATGCTCTCAATGACACAGAGCATTTATGTTGTAATTTAATTCATTTCTATTATGTACTTTGTTTTGTGTCATTGCATATGTCTGAATTTTATTTATTCTTGTTGTTTTGTTTTGTTATTTGCAGAGGTGCAACACTCCACAATGGTGGCATCTAGCCAAAGCCAAAGGGAGATGCAACACCATCAAAATTCTCTCGACATGCCAGGTACATTTCACTTTACTTTTCATACTTTGTGAAAGCAATTTATTTAACTTATTTTATGTTTCATATCTACATGGTGTGTTAATGTCTGCAGAGGTACAACAATCTACAACCTTGATGTCTAGCCAAAGCCAGGGGGAGTTCCAACATGACCAATTAATGGACGATTCTCCAATTGCTGATTTGCGAGGTTTGGAAAAGGCTATGTTATCAATTGTTTGTCAATTACCCTTTTTTGCGGCATCGACCTGCTTTAATGTGTATTTTGTTGATGTGTTTAGAGGTGCAACCCTCCACAACCGTGGTACCAATCCAAGGCCATAGGGAGATGCAATATTGGCATCCAACCTTTACTGTTGTGCCAGGTACGTTGGAAAAGGCTATGTTATCAATTGTTTGTCAATCACACAGAGCATTTATGTTGTAATTTAATTCATTTATATTATGTACTTTGTTTTGTGTCATTGTATATGTATGAATTTTATTTATTCATGTTGTTTTGTTTTTTTATTTGTAGAGGTGAAACACTCCACAATGGTGGCATCTAGCCAAAGCCAAAGGGAGATGCAACACCATCAAAATTCTCCCGACATGCCAGGTACATTTCACTTTACTTTTCATACTTTGTGAAAGCAATTTATTTAACTTATTTTATGTTTCATATCTACATGGTGTGTTAATGTCTGCAGAGGTACAACAATCTACAACCTTGATGTCTAGCCAAAGCCACGGGGAGTTCCAACATGACCACTTAATGGACGATTCTCCAATTGCTGATCTGCGAGGTTTGGAAAAGGATATGTTATCAATTGTTTGTCAATTACCCTTTTTTACGTCATCGACCTGCTTTAATGTGTATTTTGTTGATGTGTTCAGAGGTGCAACCCTCCACAACCGTGGTACCAATCCAAGGCCATAGGGAGATGCAATATTGGCGTCCAACCTTTACTATTGTGCCAGGTACGTTTGATGAGTCTTTCATATGTTGTAATCAATGTTTGCATGCCTGTATTTCTTTAAATGCATTTCATAATGACTCTTTCATTTTTTAATTACAGATTATAGAAATTGTCCAAGGGATCGTCCTCCTTCAAAACATGCCCAATTAATTGACAAGTCTCCAGTTGGTGACCTGCAAGGTTGGTGATTTGCTTTGCATTTTCCTTTATTGGTGTGTTGGATGTTCTATTAGTCTTTCCATTGTGCTGACTCACGACACGCTGCCAAGTGACTATAGACGAAGGGGAGGAGCATCATCTTCTGCTATGAGAAATCCACCATGCAAGGGCTTCAGCTTTAATGACGACCAATGAGCCAAGCACATTTTTATGAAGGAAGATTCCATGAATATTGAGAAGGGCTCAAGGCTTGTGATAATTATCTGTATAGTTAATTGCTTTGAAGTTGCTGCACAAATGTCTTGGATCCCGCCTTCAACGCTTCTTCCAGTGATATGGGGTCTATAATTGGAGATTCTGCAATCTGTTATTGTAAATCATCTTTAGGGGAAGGGCTTATTTCTACAATATCTGGTGCTCCAAGATGTAGAGCTAGAACACAATTTGCAGAAAGAGACTTACATTTTTTTTGTTTTTATTAAAACCCCTCTGAAATATTGTGTTTTTTGTGACCAATCTTTTCAAATTTGAGTTTGGAAACATTTTGGGATTTGTCTTTTGTCCAAATTAGTGTTGGAGTATTGTTGAAATCCAGAGTTGTTTAACAATTAGATGATTTTGACTTTTCTGTGGATTTTTTTATGGCATTTGAAAATGGTTGGATAATAACTTTTTATTGTTCATAATTTATTTTTTATTGCAGAAATGGATTCAACTTCGTCAAAAACCCTGCGGCACCCAAATTATGCAATCTTACTTTATATCTGTGATTCGAAAAACTACAATAGGATTTTGGGGGAAAATATCAGAAAATGAACTAGAAAAAGGCAACTATGACATGAAATCCAACATAAGTGAAGAAATTAAGAAAATAAGTATTTCTTGTGAGAGGGGACACTGAAAATAGATCATCGCTAGGCTCAAAAACTCTTGTCCAAATTTTGTTGGCCTGAAACAAAGTTAGTTTTAGGGATGCAAAATGGCCTTTATGGCCTAGTGCAGAGAGATTGAAGATGGGCCTGTGAAACTTTATATTCTGCTACATAGATTGAAGATGGACCTGAATATGATGGCAAAAATCTGTATCTTCTAAGTTAGATTTGTCTCCACCATAAATGCACTGTGGAATTCATCCGATACAAAGTTTAAATGGATCACCATGTAAGCAAGGTGGGATTCTAAAAAGCTTTCGTATAAACTCAGAGTTGTGGTTGATCTTGTATCAGAAACTACCCTCTAATGCCTTGTTGAAAAATAGTCGTTTCACTAAAAATAAATGTCCTACTTGTTCCCAATTTGAAGTTATTAAGCACATTTTTTGAGATTGTCAATTTATTTTGAGATATTTCTCAATGAAAAGAGTGGTTTTGCTAAAAAAAATATCTGTCCTATCTATTCCAAATCTGAAGTTATCAAGCAAACTCTCTTGAGCTTGCTAATTTAAGAAGAATTTAAGAAGGAGAATAAGTTCCAGATTCAGTTGATTCATACCTAGTTGTTGATGCTAATGATCCAGCTTACGTTGACTCAACAAGTGATGAATGGATTGAATAAATAATACTATTCAACAAAAGTTTAGATACAAGATCGAAAGCTCGAAGGCTCCATTCACTCAAGGGAAGCTCTGGTCGGTTATTCACACTGCATAATTTCCTTTTTTGAATATCTATGGCAATGCATTCTGGTAAATCAGTATCCTTAATATGGAAATTGCCTAAATTAGTATTTTCAATATGAAAATTGCCTTCAACTTTGGATTCGAAAGTCTTAATTGATTGTAATTTTGGATTTAACTTTAAATTTGAAAGTCTTAATTGATTTGTCATTTCTTTGCAGAAGATGTGTTAGCTGAGTCTCTCTGCTAAAGGTCACTTGCCTATTAGAAATGTTGATGATATCTTTACTCGAACATGGATGTGCAGTTATAAAATGAACACTGCCCAAAGGGTATGTTTAACTTTTGAACATGGATACGTAATTGTAACTAGCAATTTTCCCTTGAAGGGGCAAAAAGTACACCATTATAAGGTGAAGAGAAGTGAAAATGTTGTATTTTTTAATTCAGTGGGGGGATTCAAGTAGTGTGAAATGTAGAATGTCACAAACTCATTAATACACTTGAAAAATTGGTGGGATAATCTTCAATTAGTTTGAATGCTAAACGTTTGAATTTGAAATGTAGAATGTGAGAACTCATTAATACACTTGAAAAATTGGTGGGATAATCTTCAATTAGTTTGAATGCTAAACATTTGTTGAATAAAAACAATTGAGAACCAATGAAGTGAATAAGGAAATGGAGGAAATAGTAGAAATGATAAATTAAAGGAAAATGTATTTCTATGCTAAGATAGAGCCAGTGGCGTACTTGTCAAGTGAAAATGTCACAGTGCAATATTTGGAACCACCATTATGCTAAAATTGCATAATATAGGAGTGCCATTAGAAACAAAAGCTAAAAACATTTATTTTTCTGCAACAGAATTATGCTCAAAACAATGCACTTTCCAACTGCATTATTGAAGTAATATCCAATCTCCAAGGGTTAAAAAGTTCTGCCATATTATTTTCAACAAAAAGGAGGACAAATAATCCCTCCTATAATATCTATATAGCTGGTATGATGATAACTCATAAGCTAAATTATGTATACATCTCAGCTTCAATAGCAAGCGATAGAAATTTACAAAGTAGTCAAAATGGTTTCATTGGTCCTCTAAGGGATGAGATTCCCCAGTTTTACAAAACATTAGCATCTGACATTCAGTGGACCAAATTATATGCTACTGTACTACACTGTATTATAAGACTTTTTCGTGACACTATAAAATCATTATCCCATTTATAGGGGGAATTCTCGTTACATATATCCATGAGAGTTAATGTCTGAAAAACAATGACAGATAGTTAGATATACTAAATTTGGAACAAATCACAAGTCATATGGAGTTTAATGTTCAAAAGGTGCCTTTGGAACATTTAGCTGCAACCAAAACTTTGGACCATCATAATGATGGAGGATGGATCATAATGCATGTTCTTCCAACGCCTTGCAAAGTTTCCATGTGCATATGAGAACCTGAAAAGACATAAAGTGTAAATTAACGTTAAGTGTCAAAACAATAAAACCAATAAATAATGACTTGATTGAAACCAAGTTATCCATATGAAAGTTCCCAGAGGTCAATATTAGCATGGGGACTTTACACAGAATCTAACTTCCAAAGCAAATCCCAGTAATAACCAACTATCATCCTAATAATTTTCCCAAATCCTTACCTGAGCAGGAAACCTTGATTTACCTTACCTGAGCAGGAAACCTTAATTTTCCCAAATAAAGACAGCCCATGGATTATTGCATGAACTAAAACTTGATATCTTTGTGGTAAACCTAAAATCATAACAAATTATCAATATCTCCAACAAGAATATTTCATCCACGATTCAGAACCTCAGAAGAAAATTTCAACTTTGTTTTCAATTAAAAACATTAATCTTAATATAGGTCTTAATGTTGGGACTATTAAGCAAGAGAATTGGCATAACCTTTAATGGAGTATGCTTAGCTTCAAGAAAAGATTTCCCCAGTGAGTGTTTTATTGTGCCCACTAATATCCCTCATGCTTTATTGTAAGCAATTCAAAATATTAAATCGAAGTATTTCAATAATGAAATACAGAAGAAAGGCCATTCACATTCAGATCTGCATAATAGCAGATTAGCTATAAGAAACAAGCAAACAATTTCAGATATATTGAGAACAAAAACTTAATACTGATAAAAGGGAGTCCACCATATTGTTTCAAAGTTGATGACCACCGAAACAATCCTCCATGAAGGTCACTCATGAGCTGAGCAAGGATACAAACATGGGATCACAAGCTTACTATCAACACTCAACCCTGGTCCAGGAAACTTCATATCATCAATAATTAGTCCCATTGGATAAACAATCAAACATAGTAAGGCGTACTGTCCTGTTACAAGTAACAAGATTTAGTTCCATGTTGCCACCATGTGCTGAAAGAACACTGCTAGCTGACTGGAAACTGCCATCGTTCTTTGCGCACATGGTGATCACTACCAATAACAACATTTATTTCCATGTTGGCCACCATGGATCAAAGGGAGAGAACCTATTACTAGTTTACTGCCAGTGTTCATTCAACATGTGGTGACCAGTACCACAACCAGGTCATACCTTTTTTTTTTAATTGAAATTAAATCATAGATGTACAGCAAGAATGATACATCAAGGAGTAAATGAGTGGTGAGTCTCCACATAAGATCACTTTTTCTACATAAGAAAGGGGGCAAGCATGTCCTCTTTAGCTCTAACTGGAAGAGTATCTATGCCCTTCCCAAAACCGGCACTTCAAGATCAACTCAAGGCACTATCTCTTAACTAATAAAAAATGGCAAGGATACCTTGAGAAAGTTGGCAGAGGCGGATTGAACAATTTTAACAATCTGCATGTTGTTTCTCTATTAAATACTTTTGCTCATTCAAAATATTTTGTGTATCATTCCAAATATTTTGTGTATCTTTAGGTGGCGGCGACTAGAAGGCAGCTTCTGGAAATGGCGGAATTGGTTTTGGAGCTTTCTAGAGATTAGATTATGTTCTGGAAGGTGTAAAATTGTCATTGTATGCTGGCCAAAAGGAGTAATTTTTTAAAAATTCGAACAAGAAAGCATGTTATGACTGGCACTTCATCGGGCTTTAGGAGCAACTTCATGCCTGCAGCTGAAGGCTGATCACTGCTTGACATGTTGGCCCTAAGTTTTAATTTTCTGGGAATTGGTTCTCAGGCAATCCTTTTGCTTTGCAATTATCTCTCTTCAATTCATCTTGTGAGTCTCTTGAATGTAATTAGCCACCATGTTGCAAGAGTGGGTGTATTGATGCTCCAAGAATGGGGTATTTGCATAATAAACTGTAAAAATATCTACAAATACAAACTACTCAAAAATATATACAAATAACATTTTAACATAAATGCATAAATGAGATCCCATATAGTATAATCAAAAGCTCATAATACTGGGTACCCAAATATCACATACTATTTATCATTGATAATTCCAACTTGTCCAACAAAAATGTCACTTTTCAGTTGAAAGTATTAAATGTATGGGTTTCAACGAAACAACCATGACATTAGAAACACCGCAAGGATCATAACAAGAATACTAATTTTATAGATTGTAGGTCTATATCGATTTCCATCGACAACTTTTGTTGGAATAGACATTGATAATAATTCCTCTTCACCACCTGCACATACTTTCGAAATGGAGCTCTCTTTTGAAACTTCTCCAAACACAAGACCGGTGGACAACTTATGAATCTTTGCATGGTAATTTATGTTAAATGACTGAAATCGGGCAGCTTGGATTGTTGCTTCTTTATGAAGAGGCTTCAGATTGATTGCCCGAACTTGATAGAGGCCTTTCATTTGGTTACATATCAGTTCAGAATTTGTGTAAACTACAATATCCTTGGCACCGTACTTTTTTGCGTCTTTCAATCCTTCAACAAGGGAAATATAGTATGCCTCATTATTAGTAGTTCTACCATAGACATCTCTTGTTCTTTGGACGACCTGATTAGAGGCATTGTTGTAAATAACATATTTAATCTTTGCTTGACCAGGATTCAGACAGCAAGACACTTCTAAGCATAACGTCCACTTGTGCACCATTTTTTATTTTTAGACTATTTGTGCTTCGAAAGACCTGACAAAGTATAAAACAACAAATTTTGATCAGAAAAACTGAAGGTATGGTTGTGCCTCGAAAAATCACAAAAATTAAGAAAAAACAGAAAAATTAGTTTATCGGAAATATTGGGAAAATATTAGAAAACAGTAGCATTATGAAACTTGAAAACTACTTTGTGAATGATAGAAATCAACTAGATAATGTAAATTGGTTGTTTGTGAGAAAAGGAATGTCAAGGACACATGACGACTCTGCTTTGCTGAACATAGAGACAGTCTTAGATAGTATCAGATTTTAGGGCCTATATATTTGTGAATGAACTGATTTTGTAGGGATTGAACTGTTCACTAATTATTGGCAAATGCCACCCTATAACGACTAGAATGCACTTGGTTAAAAATAGGAATCATATAGATTCGACTGGGAATGTTGTCAAATGAAAAATGAAACTATGGTAAGCCCAACCATGTGACAAGTTGGTGCACTTGCTGCAATGATGATCCAGGATAAAAAATCTGGCAAATGCACTCTGTCATTTTACTCTGTGTCATCAAATACTAAACTGCAGATAAACGAATTGCAATCTGTATCTCTTCCCTAGTGAGCTATTTAGAAGACAAGGTAGGGGCTCTGCTCAGAGTTGGAATTGCACCCAATGCTGGTTCGGTAATCTGTAAATCCCAAACACAATTATTGTTATTCAATTTGCAGAGAAAAATCAAACCCTCTCCCTTTGTTATATTGAATAGGAAATGCGGTTTCGGATTCAAATCCGTGATGAAGTATTGATTTTTTTTTTAGATTTCGGTTTTCCATTTTATTTGAATAGGAAATGCGGTTTCAGATTCAAGCCATGATGGAGTATTGATCTCTTTTTTGCCATAATCTCTGTTTTTTTTTACATCATGTTTGGATTTTCGAATTCTTGTGAAAAGCATTAAGATTTAGATCTGAACTCTTATGAATATTTTAACCCTGCTTTTATTACTTATACTGTCAAACCCGTGCGAAGGTGTTGAGATCCTGGAAAGAACATAGTGGTAACTAAAGGAGGAGCCCCAAAAATGGTGTTCACTACTCAGGATGAGAAATCTGTGCCGAACTTAACCTCACCTCCCTGTCAACAACCGAATGCACCTTCTCCCTTCCATCAAAGGCTGAAAACACCATTTCCATTCAGCCAAGCTCATCAAGCTGAATCACCGTCCTCTTTTAGCCCTATTAATCACAATCCCCAATCCCCATCCTTTTACAATCAAAGCATAAAATCACCATTTTCAATCCAGGATGAGAATTCTGAACCCAACTTACCGTCACCCTCCTCAGCCTTCAAAGGCCAACAACCCAAGTCATCTTCTCCCTTCCATCCAATGCCAAAATCACCTTTTCTATTCAACCAAGCTCAGCAAGCTAAATCAGCATCCTCTTCTAGCCCTGTTAATCACAATCCCCAATCCCCATCCTCTTATAATCAAAGCTTAAAATCACCATCTTCAATTCAAGATGAGAATTCTGAACCCAACATAACCTCGGCCTTCAAAGGCCAACAACCCAAGTCATCTTCTCCCTTCCATCAAATGCAAAGACCAAATTTTCCATTCAGTCAGGGTCATCAAGCTAAATCACTCTCCTCTTTTAGCCCTGTTAATCATGACCCTCGATCCCCATTCTTTCACAACCAAAACCCGAACTCATCATCTTCAACTCAGGAGAGAAGACAATCTAAATTACCTTCTCCATTTCTTCAGCAAACTCCTCTTGAATCAGTAGCTCGTAGTTTGTTCACAGAGATGAGTTTGGAATAATGAGGTTGTTTTACCAAGAAGACATTTTTATGCAAGTCCTCTGGAAGGAGGATCTTTAGACAGAGGTATGTATTCATTTATCTTTTTAAATTAGTATTGAAGTTACACCCAAAACATTCAAATAAATTAAAAGGCATTGAATGCACAGAGATTTAAAGGCCATGAAAATGGCCATGAAAGGAGCAGTCCGTTGCTCCATAATGTATCGCAGTATTGAAAGGAGAAGGGTAAGGAATCGGCTGACCTGTGATGATATCGAGGGCGTCGTCAGTCTCTATGGACCTCACACTTTCGAACAACACCGTGGGCCTGCTGAACAATTCAAGGAGCATGCAGAATGCCAGCAACTTTGCAATGAACATGATAGGAAGCTCGCAGCGGAGGGGATGCAGGGACAGGGGAGATGGGAACAGAGCACAAGCGGCGGGAGGGGGCGGACGATGAGCTGGTTCGAATTCGAGTTGGCTTGGTAGCATGCATTAATGCATGGACGGGACGTCGGCGTGAGGAGGAGGGAATCCGGATGGGGGACGAGGATTGGCAGCCCGGGATATCGTGTGGGACCACGTCCCATCGTGGGGAGGAGTGAGACCACCGGAGAAGGGCGCCGGAGAAGGCAGACATCGGGGCGCCGTTAACGGGAGGGGACGGAGGAGATGGACGTTTGGAAAAAACGTCGAATGGTTAGACTCTTACTTTTATGACTGATAAACAATTTACTCACAATATCTTTCATATTCATAATATCGATAAATACTCGACTCACAACATCTCCCTCATACTAACAATATCGACAAACACTCGACTCACAACATCCAAGCTGTAAAACACCTTTCTGCGCAAAAAGAATGATTTAAGAAAAAATAAACTCCTCACCAAAAACAATAGTCCTTTCTTTGACCATAAGTACAAAATAGTTAAAAAAAAAACTTTTATTAATAGAAAAAAATGTGTTAACAAATCATTACATTATTAGAGAAGCGAAAACACTTCTCATTACCCTTCAGCTTTTCATACATACAAAATTACATCTACTTGAAAGCTTTACTCAACAAAGTATTCAAGCATCTAATCACATGTAAAGTCAAAAAACAAACTACATAAAACTGCCCCCAAGTTACGGTACAAAGCTAGGCAATGAAAAGATTCTTTTATGCTTTTGGCACTACACTTCAGCCGAAACGACGCCTACCTAATGGCTAGCTAGGAGTTCATCATAATATCCTTCAATGCATTTTATTTATCAAGACAAGATCAACCATATCAGACAATTGTATTGGAGCAGTCTGTACTCCAGTACCATAACGCCACGTGAAATATATACGAAGGAATATGTCCACTAAATAATTTATTTTCATTCAGAGTAATAAAATAAAAATTTAACTACATTCGATGCACATGGCGTAATACCAACCCTATATATTTTAGTAAATGAATCAAATTCGAGTGTGTTAAAACCGTCGTGTTTATAATCATTGTTTCCAATATATTGGTAACCCAAAACATGATAACAAGTTTAAAGAACATAAAAAAAATTTACAATTGAAAATGAAAGCACAAGTGGTAATGAATAATTATAATCATGGTTTCCAATATATTGGTAACCCAAAACAAGATAATAAGAAGTTTTAATAATATAAAAAAGTTTACAATTGACAATGAAAGCACAAGTGGTAATGAAAAAATATATTCCTAGGTAAGAGCCAAAGCTGTCCAAATAATCAGATGGTTGAAATTGATGTTTTCTTTTGTCATTGTCGAGTGTCATCAATATATTAATTTATAAAGTCGAATTTGTTATCCTACTTTGTCCGAAGTAGCCAGTTGTATTACACTACAACGTTTGGCACGTTTCTTAGAGTAGGCAAGCCAATATTTTAGAAATGTACAACATGCCAAAACAAACATCAATGTGACAATAATTGCGAGCATGAACATTAGATGGAAGACACATGTTCATGTCCATATGGTTGGATAAAAAGATTCTTCTAAGTGTAGGTCAAAAACTGAGAAGTTGCTTTTAAAACGATAAAAATAAAGAGAAGTATGATCAAATATTAATTATTATTTTATTACAATATACCATCGATTAATGACCTATTTAAACGATAAAGATAAAGATAAGTATCATAAAATATTAGTTATTATTTTATTACAAGATACCATCGATTAATGACCTATATTCTCACCTCACAAGGATAGGTTAAAGAATTTAATTATAATTACAGTAATTTTGAACAGTTTAAAGCGGTCATAAATGTGTTGAAAGCATTATTGCCACGTGTGTTTGAATCCCCACAGACCACACACTTGTGCGTACGAACGGTGACGAGTATGTTGAAAATATAGAAATCGTGTAGACTCTAAAGGGATTACATTAGAAACTTAGAAAAATTAGAAAAATCGTGTTAATCATGTAAAAACATTGGAAATTACAAAACGTAGAAATCGTCTCGACTCTCAAGCATGTGAAAAACATGGCCGAATCAAATAGCGTAAGACCGCGAGGGTGCTTCGGAAGGGTCGTTAGGAAGAAACCTCCACAAGGGTTTGGAATTCTGCAGTACCCATTAGTATTCATCAACCAGAGGAGTTCTATATAAGGTTGGGCTTGGAATTCTGTAGTACCCATTACCTCCGTTCTAGCCTGTGTATTCATGAACCAAAGGAGTTCTATATAAGGTTGGGCAGTCACGTATCTTCCATAGTTTCTCCATTACTTCATTTTTGGCTCGACTCCAAACATGGCATCCAAAATTGATGTAGAATTGAAGATCGACGAGAATGGTTGGGTTATTCAAATCAAGGAAAGTCTGGATTTACAGCAAGAAGAAGAAGAACTGAAGGAGTTATCTATGTCCGTGTTTAATGTGCCCAAAGAGTTATTGGCGGTGAAACCTGAGGCATATACTCCTCAGTCTATTTCTATCGGCCCCTACCACCACTGGAGATCTGAGCTCTATGACATGGAGCGCTACAAACTGGCAGCTGCTCGCAGATTTCAGAAAAGAATCACCGCAGGAAAATTTGAGTCGGTGGTAGTGGAAGAGTTTAAGAAACACGAACAGCAAATCAGGAGCACCTATCACAAGTACCTCGATTATAAGGAAGAAACTTTGGCGTGGATCATGGCCCTGGACGCAGCCTTCCTTCTCGAGTGTTTGCAGTTTTATGTTGGGCAAACTGACCAAAACTCTGATGCGGATGTCAAGCAGCTTGGACAAATCCTACATCCCAGTGGCACCAGCGCTGCCCACAATTCCATTGTGAGAGATCTAATGATGCTCGAAAATCAATTGCCGCTCTTTCTATTGCAAAAGATTTTGGAGTTGCGATTGGGTTCTGAAGCCAAGGCAGAGGAGAGCCTCTGTACCTTGTTAAGTCTTGTGTGCAAAGAATTTTCTCCATTCAGCTTCAAGCTGCCGGAGGATTCGAAGATCCATACTATAGAGAGAGGACACGTCTTGGAGGTGCTGTACTACGCTATTGTTCCTGTTCCCAAGAATCAAGATCCAGATATTGCTAAAGAGGATGAAAAAAAGGAGGAGGATGAAAAAAAGGAGGAGGATGTTACAGAGGACATGTCAACCCTCACAAAAGCCTTCAGTTTGGTATGGACTTTTCTCTCCTCTTTAAATGTTGGCCCCATTCGATTTCTCACGAACTTAACTCGGCAAGCGCTCAACGGGAGGGTTGTGCAACTCATAATGAAGTTGCCCTTAAGTTTTCTTTCTACTCTTGGGAAACTACCTTTTCTGAATGTGCTGAAGAAACCCTTGGCTCTTTTTCTCAATAAAGATGCCACAAAAACCGAGGCGGATGGAAAAGAGAAGACCGAGGATTCATCTGTTAAGATCATAGCGCCCACGCGAGACGAACTGGCTATTCCATCCGTGGCCGATTTATACTCTGCAGGAGTTAAATTCGCTCCTACTGACGGCGATCTCACTTCAATACAATTTGATGAGAAGACTGCCACACTTTACCTTCCAAAAGTAAAGTTGGACAGCAACACAGAGGTGATCCTGAGAAATCTGGTGGCATTCGAAGCTTCGGCGGCGCCGGGTGCGACGGTTTTCACACGATATACCGATTTAATGAACGGAATGATCGACGCCGAAGAGGATGTGAAATTGTTGAGACAAAGTGGAATTATTATGAACCACCTCCAAAGCGATGCAGAGGTTGCGAGTCTGTGGAACAGCTTGGGTAAGTGCGTTAAGCTTACAAAGGTTCAATATCTTGACAATGTTATAAAGGATGTGAACGGATACTATAATAGAAAATTGAATGTTGTCGTGGCGGAATTCATGAATGAACATATATACGGGTCGTGGCAATTGCTATCACTGCTAGCTGCAACGATACTTTTGGTCTTCACTTGCTTGCAGACTTTCTGCTCTGTGTATGATTGCAAGAAGTGGGTCAGCAATCTGCAAGACTAAAGGTACGCGCCAGACTATTGCGGTTTGTACAAGTTTACTTATCATGCTGAAACCTGCACAGCAATCCAGTCAATGTCTGCCAGTACTAATGGTTTTCTAAGATTCTCGTTTGTTCATTCTGTATGTTGCGCTTAGATATGCGTATATCGGCGGCATTCTAGCCCAGATAGATTGAGAACACTATGTACAGTCTTTTATGTTTATTTAGGTTTCTGGGTTGTTATATGAATAATCTATATAAACATATGAAGTAAATTGGCAATGATTCTGTTGAAGTCCAAATCGGAAAAAGGAAAAACTTGCTCAGAACAAACATGATACAATTAACATGGTCACCTTATTCATTGATGTACTTCTATCCATAAATGTTTGGCAAGTTGTATACATTATACATTTCATGGTTGAGACTCATTGCTTTGTTGATAGCTGAATTATTTATGAGAATATGATGTACCTTTATCCATAAACACTTGGCTGCAGACTCGTTTCTTTGTTGATGGCTCAATTATTTATTTAAGGCAAAGTTTGTGGATGATTAATTACGTAATGGTAATAAGAATGTCTTGCATTCATTCGGTCGGACCTAAAAAGTATTAGGTGTTTCCCTTTCCTTTATCCTTTGTGGGTTATGGATCGTCCGAAACTCAGCTATTTTTTAGGACAAAGTGATTCCCACCATCTAATCTGTGTCCCGAATTATGTTGGACTCGAGTTATGCTATTCCAAAAATTGTCTGAGATCTACATGTGGGTAAACGAATCTGACGTTTCTTCGACGAGCCTGTCAGGAACAGGTGAAAGATAGATTTGTGACATTGGAGGTTTAATTCGTTGAGAACTCTTTTAAAACTGGCTTGGGAAGAAGAAGTTTGGGACCTAGTACAGGTTTACGGTGACTCGTCCCTTGTGATTGACTGGATGGTCGGATCCTTACTAATTGAAGATATAAGCCTTCAGTCCCAGCTTGGAAATCATCTCAAAGGTATGGAAGCTGCCTTCTCCTATGTGTACACTTCTGTCATTATATTTAGTGAACACTATCAGAGGGCAGCTCGCCTCTCAAAGGAAGGTCTCCAATTTCCGACCGGGATGATCATTTTGACCAGGATCCACGGTGAGGACTCGCAGAAGACTAACTGCTTGCTGGAGGTATTTTGAGTATCTCAATTTCTCTTTGGGGATGGGATATATGCTGTTTTGCTCCTTTTGTATTTAGTTTTCAGTTTCAGAACGGTTATCAGCTGGGATATTGTAGGCATTGATTTGTGCGAAGTTGGTATAGTTGGGACAAGTGGACTCAGGTCTGCTCACTATGCTTTTTTGAAGGATGAGTGCCTTTATGTGTTTCAGAATGTATTTTTGTTTTTCCTGACATTTTATTTTATTTGAAAAAAAAAATTAATGGTTTTAGAATTTTACTTTTTTATATATTTTTAAATAATTTTATATTATATATATATATATAAACATTTTAAAGTATTTTTTATGTTATATATATATATATAAGTGTAGTAAGTAACCATAAGTACACAATATTTAAAATATATGAAAAATAAAACTGTCATAAAACTTAAAATCAAAATAAATGTTTCCACATTATTCTATTTATTACATAAAAGGTTCATAATCTTCCAAGTGAATCTATAGCTATAGTGATTACTAAATTGTTTTGAAATCAAAATATACGTGCACTTCATTGCACCTAAGTAGTGCACCGTTGGGGGAATGTGTATCTCCTTCCATGTTCAGAATACTAAAACATTTACATTTACAATGGCATATATATAAAACTACACAAATTAGATAATGGATATCTCTTCAATTTCAAGATCAATTTCTTTTAATTTATAATGTATAATTTTATTTTAGGTAAAAACATGCTGAGTGTGGGTTTCCTTCATGGATATCTCTTTGATTTCAAGATCAATTTCTTGATACCTTTCTAGTACAACTTCAAAGTGGTATAATGTGTGATTCTCAATAACATACTCCTTTAGAAATCAAGTAGAGGCAAAATAAGGTCCCATGTGTAAAACCCAAAATGATATTATATTGCCTCTTCAAGTTTTTTTTTTTCAATGGAAAAAGGATCACAACTTAAAATTTTATTAAGAACTGTGAACCATACTCTTCATTTGGCTTAAGAGCCTTACACATAGTCTTCGTCAAATTTCACTTGTGGATTACATAGTGTGTTTCATTTGCAAACATACATCCATCCTTGATATGCATCGAAAAGATGTCCTAAAAATTCTTCACAAGAGAATGGAAATCTTTTGTATCAGCTTTGAAAATGTTATCCTCCAAATTGTACTAGATAAAAAACTAAGACTACAAACTCTAATGATTCCCTTTCCCCATGGGAAAATAATTAAACAAGAAAAGGTCCAGGGTCAATTTCCTTAATGATGTCATTATTTACCTCCCAAACCTTCAAAGTTCCTTCCTCAAGCTATAGTCCCATTTTAGAAAGAAGATATGCTTAGGTATTGTTGTCCCTTTATATAAGATGAGAATAGACTTCTTTAAAGGATGCCAACACTCTACAAATGTCCTCATATAAATGCCTAAGGTAAATATTCTTTGGAGGCCTTTTATAGGTGATCTAATCAATCACTAAGAGTGAATCCCCAAAGACATGTAGAAATTTCACCCCCTTATAAAATGAGAGCTTCAAAACCATCAAAACTGTAGACAGTTCAACCTTGTTGTTTGTATTTGAACCTCTACTAGTTGTGCATTTGAACCAGAGACAATCAGTGGTAAATAATAATCTTCCAATTCCCCCACTGCTTGGACTGCCTTGAGTTGTTCCATCAAAGTAACACCACGCCTTTGTCTTATCAATCTACTCCACTTCAATCCTTCCCTTTGGCTTGTCCTTATGGATCTGCGGGAAATGTTCCAAGATAGCAAGACTCTTTGTTGCATATATGTGTGGTGGATTAAATATGTTCTGAAAAATCATTTTACTACAAGAAAGCCAGCCCAGATCAAAACTATAGGTAGGGCTCTATAGGAATAGTAAGCTGGGTTGCTCAACCAATTTTGAAATATTGTTTTAAGCTCATCCCCTACCTAGATAATTGAAATACATGTAACCCTTGACATAAGCTTCCACATATCTATCAAATATGGGAAGCAAATGAAAATGTGATTGATGAAATCTCCGTCAAGTCTGCAGAGAGAACATCTACTAGGGCTTGCTTCTTATTTCCTAATAAGATGATCCCAAATTGGTATTTTTCTGGCCTCAAGATACAATTGATTCTTTGTCAATAAGAGAATCAACTATTGCTTGAGGAAATCTATGAGTCTCTTTGCTTCTAATCCAGGGGCCAAGACCCAATCTGATGCATCTGCCATTGCAACCTTCCATGACATCCAATCACCAATAATATCAAAAGAAGAGAGAATATCCTTCCATATAATAGATACATTCCTCATCTTCTTGTCATTGGTCATGAACCATTCTATAATAGTGAAAGGGTACATATACTTTTGATGGATAACCTTGACCCAAAGACCTTTACCTTTGAAAATTCTCCAAAATCCCTTTTGTAGCAATGGATTTTGAAAAGTATAGGTGATGTTTAACCCCCCAGCCACCAAGATCTTTAGGAAGGTAAGTCTATTCCAAGAGATCTAGTGAAATGGTTTTTCATCATAGTTCCTATGCCATAGATAACTGATCCATAGATTTATGATGTAATCGAGGATGCTAGCAGGAACATAAGCAAGAGTGACCCCAAAAACATGTAGACCTTCCAAACTAGATTTCAATTCAACTAGTCTAACAGCTTTAGGCAACCATTTGTTACACTACAAGTTTAATTTGCTCTCAATTTTGTAGATAATCCAAATCCAATCCTTGTTGTTATAGTCATTTGGTTTAATAACAAACCCCAAATTCCTAAGGCCCAACGAAATGTCAGAACTATCAAAATCAAATTGGTCTACAATCCAATCTGTGACCTCTTGTTTCATATTCATAAATGAAAGAGAATATTTTAAGGGGTTACATTGCCTATCTATAGCTTCCGAGAATAGTGCTAGTAAGGATTTGAATTTAAAAATATCCCTTCTAGATCCATCTAAGAACAATAAGATGTCATCGAAAAATAGAAGACGTGAGATCTAAACAAATCCACCAAAGTGAAAACCTTTCATATTACCATTTGATCTAGCTTTCATAATAATTCGGTTGAGGCCTTCCATATATAAAAGAAATAAAAGGGGGGCAAGTTGGAATCCTTTCCTTAACCCTCTGCCAGGTCTGAAATATGGAGAGGTATATCCGTTTATCAACACAACAAAACTTACAGATTGTACACATGAGAATATCTAGTTCACTATTGGGACATCAAAACCAATATGAGTAAGAACTAGTCTAAGGAAGGTCCAGTTCACTATATCATATACCTTAGATAAATATGCCTTAATGACAATAGTAGGAGTATGCTTGATCTTAGCTGACAGTAGAAATTCCTATGTAATTCTAATGGCATCAGGAATTTGTCTTCCTTCCAAAAGAGAAAATTGTTTAAGTGTAATAGCTTTAACCTAGAACACGATCATGTTTGCTAAAATATTTGCAATCAACTTGTAAACATAGTTGCACAAGGAAATGGGTATGAGATCATCCATTCTTTTCACCTTCTTAGATTTAGGAATCAAAGTCAGAAAGGTGGAATTGAAATCATCCAACAGTCTTCCTTTATTCCTTGATTCTTATACTACAGATAGAAGGTCTTCACCTATAACATCAAACATACTAGAATAGAACTGGACCAACCAACTGTATGGCCCAGGGCTCTTTTCATGGTGCATATATTTGCTCTAAGCTTAGATAAGTTCATCTCTAGATATTGCATCATTTAAGGAGATATTTTGTTCATGAGACTCAAACCTTAGGAGGTGTGTAATTATCTTCAACATTGAAGCTATTGGTTGTGGAGCCAGATCTTCTAGTTTCATAGATGATATTGTCTCAGCCGTGTAACCCATAGGACTATACACTCGTTCCCCATGGTTTTGGGTAACCTGTGGTATTTTCCCATTGTATTTCCCCCATAAAATAAAGACATTGTGATACGACTAGGGTTGATGTATTAGGTTTTATGGATTGTAAATATCTCTGAGATCGTGAAGGGAGACTATGAGATAGTGAAGAGGAAGTGCAGCGACTGTGCTGCAGGTTGTATCCCTTCACTTTGCTGGACGGTATAATAATAAGGATTGACAATTTCAGTGTGGACGTAGCCCATCTTGGGTGAACCACGATATATATGTGTCTCTCTTGTAAACCGTTTGTGTGATTATCTTTACATTTTTGTTTATTGTTATTTCTTTGCAATATTGTTTTTCTAACAATTGGTATCAGAGCCAAAGGTCTATTTGGCAGATAAACCTGCAGGAAGCTAGGGTTTCTGGTTCGAGTGGGAGCAATGGCGGAAGAAGGAAATTTTAAGGTCGAGAAGTTTAATGGCCAAAACTTTCAGTTATGGAAAATGCAAATGGAGGACTATCTTTACCAGAAGGATGTATTCCTACCATTGGGAGGAAGAGCAAAGCAGCCAACGGCTATGAAGGATGAAGAATGGGAGGTTCTTGATAGAAAGACATTGGGAACAATACGGCTGTCCCTGGCTTCATCGGTGGCTTTCAATATCTCAAAAGAAACAACAATGGATGGTTTGATGAGTGCACTAGGTAAGCTGTATTAAAAACCTTGGGCCTCTAACAAGGTATTTTTAATGAAGCGTTTATTTAATATGAAGATGTCTGAAGGTGGATCTGTTACTGATAATTTAAATGATTTTAATATGGTTACAAATCAACTAATTTTTGTAAGTGTGAACTTCGATGATGAGTTTAGGGCTCTTCTAATCTTGTGTTCATTGCCAGAAAGTTGGAATAGCTTGGTCATGGCTATAAGTAACTCTGTCTCTGGTTCAAACACCTTAAAATTTGATGATGTTATTGGTGTTATTCTTAGTGAGGAAATGCAAAGAAAAAGCACAGGTGAGACATTAGGTAATGCGTTGACCATGGAGAGTAGGGGAAGACAAAAGGAGAGAGGAAAGAGACAAGGTAATTGTGGCAAGTCTAAAATGGATAGATTCAAGTCCAGACTGGGAAATATAGAGTGTTGGAACTATGGAAAGAAATGACATTTGAATAAAGACTGCAGATATCTAAAGAAGAAAGGAGATGGACATCAGGAAACTACCGAGGAGGAAAATGTAGCAGGTGATGTGTTACAAGATGATTTGATTCTTGCATTAGATAATAAAAGTGATTATTGGGTAGTAGATTGAGGGGATTCATGTCATGTTACAACCCATAGGAAATATTTTCATGAATATGTTCCAGGCGATTTTGGACATGTTTTATTGGGTAATGATGAGCCATATAAAATTGTTGGAATGGGTAAGGTATGGGTAAAATTTAAGAATGGAACTGATTGGCTGCTGAAAGATGTAAGGCATATTCCTGCTATGAAAAGAAATCTGATCTCAACAGGGCAGTTGGGAGATGGCGGTTGTCTATATACATTTGGAGAAACATGGTGGAAGATCAACGCATGATCAATGGTGATAGCAAAAGGAGATAGGGTAGGTACATTGTATTTATGTCCTCATAATACTAACCATTCTATCTCTTTAGCTTCCACAGGAATAGATACAACGTTGTGGCATCATAGGCTTGGCCACATGAGTGAGAAGGGGATGCAAATTCTCCACTCAATGAAGTTGCTGCCAGATTTGAAGCAGGTAAGTTTGGAATTCTATGAGAACTGTGTTTATGGAAAACAGAAGAGAGTCATGTTTCTCAGGGTTGGAAAACAGAAGAAGAATGAAAAGTTAGAGCTTGTGCACACAAATGTATGGGGACTAGATTAGGTACAATCTCTTGGTGGCTCTCATTATTATGTTACATTTATTGATGATGCAACTAGGAAGACTTGGTTTTATTGCATTAGATAAAAATATGATGTGTTTGCTACTTTTAAGAAGTGGAAAGCTTTGGTTGATAATGAGACAGGAAAAAGGTTGAAGTGTCTCAGATCTGATAATGGAGGTGAGTACTGCGACAAGGAGTTTGATATTTACTGTTCATACCATGGGATTCATAGAGAGAGGACAGTCCCAAGAACACCACAAGAAAATGGTGTGTTAGAAAGGATGAATAGAATGATCATGGATCGTGCAAGGTGTACGAGACTTCATGCAGGGTTGCCCTTACAGTTTTGGGCGGATGCTGTAAATACTATTGTTTATTTAATAAACATAGGACCTTCAAGTGCTTTGGATGGTGGTATTCCAGAGGAGGCATGGACAAGTAAAAAGGTAAACTACTCGTTTCTGAGAACGTTTGGTTGTGAAGCATTTGTCCATATTGATAAAGATAATATAACAAAGCTTGAAGCTAAATCCAATAAATGTACATTTATTGGATATGGGGTTGATGATTTTGGTTATCACTTATGGTATTATGAAAATAACAAAATCATTAGGAGTAGAGATGTGATATTCAATGAAAAGTTCATGTATAAAGATGAGTTGCAGGGAAAGAAATAGAAAAAGGAAAACATAGAGTACACAGTACTTGATGAAATTAAAGAAAATGAAGTTTCAAAGGTGCGAGAAAATCAAGAACAACAACAAGTACCTGAAACTCTTGCAATTGCAAGAAGATCTACCAGGTTAAGTAGACTCCCTGAATGATACTTTCCTTCAATGTATTATTTATTGATGACTGATGCTGGTGAACAAGAGTGTTATGAAGAAGCAATGCAGGTGGAAACTAGAAAGAAGTGGGAGCAAGGCATGAATGAAGAGATGGACTCATTGGTAGGAAACCAGACTTGGGATTTGGTTCAGTTGCCTGCTGGTAAAAGAACATTGCAGAACAAATGGATTTACAGGTTGAAGGAAGAAGGAGGAGGTAAGAAGCGGTATAAGGCCATACTTGTTGTAAAGGGGTTTACACAGAAGAAAGGTATATATTTTGATGAAATATTTTCTCCTGTTGTTAAGATGACTTCAATTAGGACTATCTCAAGTCTAGTGGTGGTAAAATATTTTCATATTGAACAGTTAGATGTAAAAACAACTTTCTCCATGGGGATTTGGAAGAAGAGATTTATATGCAATAGTCACAAGGGTATGAGGTCAAAGGGAAGGAGGATCTAGTATACAAGTTGAAGAAGAGCTTGTATGGCTTGAAGCAAGCTCCAAGGCAGTGGTATTTAAAATTTGATAGTTTTATGACAGAACAGGGTCATAGTAGATGTCATTCTGAGCACTTTGTTTATTTCAAGAAACTAGACGACGAAAGATATATTATCTTTTTATTGTATGTGGATGAAATGCTTGTTGCAGGGTCTAACATGCAGGGTATAAATGTACTTAAAAGGAAGCTAGCTAATTCATTTGCGATGAAGGATTTGGGTGTTGCAAAGCAAATCCTTGGTATGAGAATAACGAGAGACAAGGAAAATCACAAATTGACAATGAGTACATACAAAAGGTGTTGGAGAGGTTCATAATACATAATGAAAAACCATTTAGTACACCTTTGGACAGCCATTTCAGTCTAAGTAAGGAAATGTGTCCCAAGACATAGGAAGAGACAGATTACATGTCCAAGATTCACTATCAATCAATAGTTGGCAGCTTGATGTATGCCATGGTGTGCACAAGACCAGATATTGCACAAGCAGTGGGATTTGTGAGCAGATATATGAACAATCTAGGTAAAGAACATTGGAAGTCAGTACGGTGGATTCTCAGGTATTTGAGAGGTACTACCACCTAAGAATTATGTTTTGGAGGTTCAGACATTGTTCTACAGGTATATGTTGATGCAAATATGGCAGGTGATAAGGATAGCAGGAGGAGCACCACAGGGTATGTGTTTACTATAGGTGGAACAACAATAAGTTGGATTTCGAAACTACAGAAGGTTGTTGCACTTTCAACAACGAAAGCAGAGTATGTTGCTATTACAGAGGCTAGTAAAGAGATGATTTGGTTGCAGAGGTTTATGGAGGAATTGGGTAAGAAGAAAAAGGATATTAGGTTGTATAGTGAAAACCAGAGTGCCATTCATCTTTCAAAGAACTCAACATTCCATTCCAAGAATAAACATATACAACTCAAGTACCATTTCATACGCTTTCTTCTGAAAGATGAACTGTTGAAGCTAGAAAAGATACATACTAGCCAGAATCCTACAGACATGTTTACAAAGGTAGTGACCAGAGAGAAATTGAGTTACTTCTCAGTTTCAGTTGGCCTTCTAGCATGAAGGTGAAAAGGAGAAATTCGCCACGTCCAAGGTCCAGCAAGTACAACAGCAGTGGAGTTGTTGTGATCAGTCTCCAAGTGGGAGATTGTTGGTTGTGGAGCCAAATCTTCCAGTCTCATAGATGATATTGTCTCATCCGTGTAACCCAGAGGATTGTACACTCGTTCCCCAACCTTGGGGTTTGGGACAGCACCCCAAAAAAGGGGGTTCGGGGGTAGCATCCTTGAGAAAAAAAAATTGGAGTTGTTTTTGCCAATAGTTTACGAGCCCATAGTTTTGGGTAACTCGTGGTATTTTCCCATTGTATTTCCACTATAAAAGAAAGACATTGTAATACAGCTAGGGTTGATGTATTAGGTTTTATGCATTGTAAAGATCTCTAAGATCGTGAAGAGAGACTGTGAGACAGTGAAGAGGAAGTGCAGTGGCTGTGATGTAGGTTGTATCCCTTCACTTTGCTGGACGGTATAATAATAAGGACTGGCAATTTCAGTGTGGATGTAGCCCATCTTGGGTGAACCACGATATATCTGTGTCTCTCTTGTAATGTGTTTGTGTGATTATATTTGCATTTTTGTTTATTGTTATTGCTCTGCAATCCTATTTTTCTAATAGAAGCTACAGGTGCTATGTGATCCTCCTTATATAATCCTAAAAAATGCTTCACACCAACAATGGCTATGTCATGAAATCCTGAGACCAGATTCCTGTCATCATCTTCTATCTCCCAAATATAATTAATGTGTACTATGTGCTTAATATAGTTATTGTAAAACTTAGAATTGTTATCACCTTTCTGGAGCTAGATGGCTCTACTTTTGATCCTAAGAAAGGCTTCCTCCTCCAATAGTATTTTTATTGTTTTGGATTCAAGGTCAAAGATGTGAAATTTATGATCATTTGAAGGAAATCCATCTGGGTAAAAAGAATAAAAGGAGGTAAACTGATTCTCAATAGATAGGAGATCTCGCTCCTTAATGTTCTTGCAATTTTCTACCCAGGGGATAGTAAGTGCCTTGAGACTTTTTAGATTATTTAGGAAATGAACAACTACAGGGAAATGTGCATTCACATTATATGGGATACAAGTGGTTTTGACTAGATTTGGAAATCTGTCTTCTTGGAGCAAGGTAGCATTGAACTTAAAAGGAGATGGAGGTTTGATTATATCCCCTTTTACTTCCCTAAAAATAAAGAAGTGATGAATTTCATCTTTGAATATAACCCATTGTTGAATACATGGCATTGAATGCCTAAACCCTTCATTAATGAGAAATCAATCCAATCTTTTGGTAACAACCTTATCTCTAGGTCGCATGTTCCTCCAGGTATGCTTGAGTACAATAGGGGGGAAATCAAAGAGGGATACCTCTTCAATCTTTCTAGAGAAGAAATACAATAGTGGATATTTATGAGCCATAGATACCAATGTATCTACCTCCCATATGGAGAAGTTCATATGACTAACAACTGTAAATATGTCAGAGTTATGAAAACCAACACCAAATAAGTTTTCCCAGATGTCCACTCTAAGTGAGTAAGGTCCATAGATATTTAAACAAGTAAAAGAAAATCCCATATATCTGGAGAATAATTTATTTCCTAGGCTTGATGAAATCCCTCAACAAGTAGAGCATGCAAGAAATCTAGGTTACCAACTTGTAATCAAACCTCCATATCTCCCTTGTGCATCAAGACTAATAAAGTCCCAATTAGATAAAATAGATTTCAGCCCAGTAACAATAGAATCTCTAGTGGCCAAGTTTCTTGAAGTAGAATTATATCAGGGTTGTGAAGTGAAACTAATCTCCTTAAGACCATTTTTTTTTAAGGTTGCCCTAACTCTCTGATATTCAGAGAGATGCAAAACATTAGGCAACCTTTGTACTAGGGGTGCATGCTCTTAAGGCCCCCTTAATAGCCTTTTTTCTACCCCCAATTACATCTAATGTCACTTGTATTCTAGTTGTGGCCATCAAAGATCTACAACCTCGAATTTTACCAAAGCTCCCATAATCCTCCTTGAATATGCCCTTATTAATAACAATTTATGCCTGAGTTAATAAGGAAGATCTAGGTCTGAAGTGATACCTTGAAGGGGACTTAACCTTGTTATGATCCAGTATAACCAACTCTACTCGAGGTGTTTGACATAGGTCCATATCTACATAACTCAATGGAGAATAGGGCTCAATAGTACCATCCTTCACAGAAATAAAAGTGTCCATCGAGGGAATAACTGGAGGCTACAAGACATGATCCGTCCTTTGAGGGGAAATAGAAAGGAAAGATTCAATAGCATTAACAATCCATTTAGATGAAGGAGCATATGTAGACTGCATCTCTATAGGACGAGTAAGACCCAACACTTTCAATGATTGCTTAGGGGAATGTAATGAAGACCCTTCAACTTCCATTGAAAAGCCACAAAAATCATCCTGACCTCCTACCACACCCAGAGGAGAAAAACACCACTCCGTGGAACAGGAAGGATCACCACCAAAGAAAGAATCACCATTGGAGGGATGGCACAAGGTAGGTGGGGGAGAAGAGAATGTAAGCCGAGTAGAACAAGGTGAAAGAGCTTGTAAGGGATTTAGAAGTTCAAAGGGATTAAAATATGCTCCTCCAAAATGGATATGGTTCCGAGGGGAGAGATCATACACCACAAGTCTAATATCAAGGTTTTCAAAGAGGCTATAAAGCATATCTTGTGGTCAATAGGGATGAACAATATGACTAGTAAAAGTAACCCTAGGAAAGGAAAGCTCAAATCCATTAACTAAATAACATGGTAGAATTGAAAGAAAAGTTGAATCGATGACAACAGAAATAGTAGGGATGGGTACACACTTAGTCAAAGAGAGATGGATTCAAGAATGGGGGATATTCATTGCATCCATTTCCACATGGGAAACTGCGAGCAAATTCCCATCTCTAATGGAATGATGGTGAATGAAATGTTTCTCAGGATCGTGGTCTGACAGTACAAAAGTATTTAGAGATGAGTCCACTCTTGGTCCCATCTCTGCAATAGAGGTCTTCATATCACAAGATCCCAGGTCGACAAGAACTGTGTCAGGTATGTGAGCAGAGTGCAAGGGGGACTCCACTGCAAAAATTGTGGATGACTGACTAGAATACCCATCCACACCCACGTATGTAGATCCACATTTTCTCTTCCAATACTAGAGAGAAAAAGGAAATGCGCAATCCTGAACAAGGTGTCCATATTCATGGCACTTGTTTCACCTAAAGGGAAACCCATTTTAATCCAATACCTAAGTGTAGGAGTACAAGCCTTTGGAAATAACAATATTCTCGGGTAAACCATCCCTTATATGTAGTTCGACTAGAATTTTCACTACCGCAATATTACCTGTTACTTTAAAATTGTTATTAGCCAGAAGGAATTCCCTCAGTGTGGCTCCTATAAGAGAGAAGATTTCCAAAGTCCATAGTTCAGAAGGTAGGACTGGGATTTTGGCACCAGTTGGATGATAATATATTTTCTCCTCCTTGGCATCAAAGGATGGAACCCAACGTTTTTCCTTGAATGCCATATTTTCCCACATCCAAACCCCTTTGAGCACTTTCTTGACGTCTTCTGACATTTGGAGAAGGGCCCCAATCCATCCCTTTGAGAGAGAAAAACATTGTGGAGGATAGTCCATAAAACTCCACTGTATCACAATTCAATCTCTAAAAGTAGGAAGTTCCATATTGTTACCTCATAATCACACAATGATAACAATATCATTCATAAGTAAAAAAATTCATACATTGTAATATCATCACCAAGAGTGAGATTTACTTCTAGTTTCCTCTTCACACATATTCTCCTTTCCTTCCCAGTCACCACCTTGGAAACCCCTGAAACTTGACCTTGTGCACAGGTCATCTCTCCAATATCAGTACCTTTCCCCTCTTCAGAAGCATGCATAGTAATACCGCACAGGGAAGTCAATCCAATAAAGGATACGTGATCAGAGGTCTCTTCGAGATGGTCTTCCATATGCACCCATTAAAAAGATTTTGAGGTCAAAAAATGGCCTTCTAAAAGATATAATAAAAAGTATGAGATATATTAAAATATTATGAGTTAGGGGTTTTATGGGGTAGGTATATATGACAAGTTCAAAGCAGGCGTTGGATGGGAATGAAGGACTACTTTTTTGGGAAGATGTTTGTAACGATATTGTGTTGGATGCTGGGACCCTTCCATTACTTGTCTAAGTGTTCTCAAGTTTTAGTTTGACTGCATATAAGTTATGGTATCAGTCTGGTTTGTAAAATTTTTTAAATTTGGAGTTTTTGGAAGTAACATTCTGGAACTCTGAAACGATGGCAAAATCTTTTTGATGTATATCTGTACTACTTGATTCAGAAATTGAATAACAGTAGTATGTTTTTTTTCGCGGAAAATATATATATATATATATATATATATATATATATATATATGACAAGTTATCTCCTACATTATTTTCTATGCACAATATAAATAATCATGGTTGAGTTACTTTTCAAAATTCACTAGAAATAAAATTAATATAATGACTCTACATTGATGTGACTAAGATTCATTGTAAATTCCCAAAAATTTATTGTCCTTTAGCATTTATTTGTCTTGAACTTGCAAATGAAATTAAATAATAAAAAACATTTTTTAAGAGCTATTTTTTTAATTTATGTTGACTTGTTATATTTAGTATTTTTCTCATCAATTTAATATAATATGATTTAATTCAAAAAAAAAAAATCCCAAGAAAAAAGCGTAATTTTATTTCAGCAGAGGTGAACAAAATTACATTTTGTATATGCATTTCAAGAATGCATGCGGTTACAAGTGTAAAACCTATAAAATGTTAAGACAATATATAGTCTTCATTACATCAAAAGTGTGATAAGATAATCACTGATACAAACCAAGAATGTTCATGTGAGAGTGTCAACCAGCTCCCCGAGCCACGATGATGGAGTCAATAAGATATCAGTTATAAGAACACAGTTCTTCAACGATACCAGGTGTATCAAAAACATAGGATTGAAGTAATTTCAACTTGATTAAAAAATTTTGTAGGACGTAAAAAAACGGATTGCTCATCAAAAAATTGCCACATCTTCTATAAAGGGTCGGTGATAGTATTCAGAAGTTGTTCCTTCTCAGAACTCCTTTATCTTCCACATCCCCATTGACAGGTTCCTGCCATCTTTTGAAGCCGCATCCGCCTCCGAGTTATTCTCCCTGTATACATGTCTACAAGAAAAATGTAGAAATGAGTGTTGCGGATCATGGATGTCCTGAAAGATGTTAGCAAGTCTTAAATCTCTGCATTGTTGGATTCCAAGAGACCAGTTTACAACATTCATAGAATCACCAAAAACATTAAGAGAATGATAGCCTTTCTCAATAGCAAAGAGTAATAGGAGTTTGTAACTCATGAGTTCAGCATAGTTATTCCCTCTAGCACCCAATCCTCATAACAAGTGGTAGAAGTGAGTGTTAGGTAAATGAAGGATTGCCCCTCCCCCACACACATTGTCCTGCGCAGATCCATCAAAAAAACCCCAAGGAGTAGTCCAATCAATATCCAATTCCATAGTGACCCACTAATTAGCCGCTCTGATATGTTGTGGGAAAGCAGTAAGAAAGCCACATATAAGAGCCACCGAAATAGCAGGTGTGCATGGTTTTTCAGAGAAAATAAGATTATTCTGTGCCAACCAAATCCCCCTACAAACCATCAAAGGTAAATCTTTTTTCAATTTCCCAATAGGATCAGAGTTCCACAGTGCGCAGGCTTGAACCATCGAAATGCCACCCCAGGTAAGCTGAAAGTTAGTAAGTAAAGAACATTCTGTCTAGACACTGATAGTGAAGGGACGATGCATAAATAAATGTAAACAAGTCTCCTTCGCCTCTTTACATAAGATGCACCAACCAGGGCCCGCCTGGTTCTTACGCTGTAAAAAATCCCAAGTTGGCACCGTACTCTCAAGAATATTCCACATGAACGGTCTCTGTTTCATAGGACATTTAAGTTTCCAAAGTGACTTCCACCACCAAAACAAAGCCCTGGGATTATCGAAGAAGCTGAGACTCATATACCCATCTTTTGGAGAAAAAATGCCTGTCGGTGCCCCCTCCCAGACCAAAATATCTTGTCTGTCCCGAAGGAGAATTTGTGAGTGAACAAGTGCTCGATAGTAAAGTCTCAATTCATCCATTTCTACAATTGACAGTGCCAAAGTATTAACATCCCTCCAGGTTTGTACCCAAGGTCTGACCAACACTAGTTCTGCTAGCTGAGATAAATAGATAATACCTTGGTTCCAAAGGGATAAAATCAAACCATCCGATAAGAGATATTGACCGACACACCCAAACCATGGATCTTCTCCCACCCGCAAGAGTCTACCATTGCCAATGTTCCAAGTCAATAGGTTTCCAATCACAGAAAAGGATTCAATAACTGCTTTCCAAATAACTGATCCTCCTCAGTGAGATTTCTTAGGTTCCCGAACCCAGTCCAAAATAGTTGCGGGAGCAATGTATTTCTGTATAACCACCCTAGTCTAGAGATTAACGGTGTTTATGATCCTCCAAGCCCCTTCTGCCACCAGGGCTTTGGAGAAAAAGAAGATGTTTTTAAAGCCCCATCTGCCCAAAGCTTTAGGTAGTGCAATATTCTACCAACGAACCCAAGGAGAGACGAAGTCTCCTTTACCACTCCAAAGGAAACAAAAACAAATCTTCCGAGCCTTCTCCAAAGTTCCTTTAGGAATCCAAGAGAGTGACATCCAATATACAAGGATTGCCTCCAGGACAGATTTCAGCAATACCAGCCTGCCTGCCCTCGAGAGCCACTTATGACTCCACACCTTCAAACGTTTATGGATTTTTCAATAAGCCAAGCCCAATCCTGTTTTGTATATGCATTCGGCTTTAAGTGGAATCCCAGATAATTGATGCCCTCATCCAAAGCCGAGATGTTAAAGGGAAAGATCCTGCTAATGGCCACAACCTCAGCATCTCTTAGTAAATGCACCAACAGAGTGGACTTCCTTTCATTAATCTCCATACCTGTAGCTTTGGAGAAGATTTGAAGAATATCCCGAATGGTTTCGGCATCACAGAGCGAGCCAGTACAAAAGATGAGAATATTGCCCACAAAAAGTATGTGTGAAATACAAAGTTCTAGAGCCACCTGAATACCATGGAGAGAGCCTTCCCTGCATGCTTTTTTAAGAGCCCTACTCAATCCTTCCGCAACCAAAAGAAAAAGTAAAGGAGACAAAGGGCACCCTTGTCGAAGTCCCCTCTCATAATGAAAAAAAGGCGAAGCTGCCCCATTAATGAGAATACAAAAGGAGACCATAGAAAGGTAGCTCATTATCCACCTGATAAAATCCACAGCAAAGCCCAAATGAGTAAGAAGCAAGTGAATATAGAGCCAACTCACCTTGTCACAAGCCTTCGATAAATCGATCTTAATAACAACCCCTTTCAACTTCCTTGTTTTCATGCTATGGAGACTTTCCTGTGCCACACCAATAGCTTCATGAATTTGACAGCCTTCTAGAAACCCAAATTGTTCGGCAAAAATATGCTTGGAAAATATTACTTTTATCCTTCTTGCAATGATTTTAGTCACTACCTTGTATACACAGTTGGATAGTGAAATAGGTCTGAATTCACCAAGAGAGGTGGGATTATCTGTCTTTTGAATAAGAGCAATGAAGGTAGAATTGAGAGCAGCTGGAATCTGTCCTGAGGTACGAGTATCTTCAACCAACTGTAAAAGGTCGTCCCCCACAAATTCATAAAGAGCTAAGAGAAATTCAATGGTCCATCCATCCGGAATCGGGCTTTTGTCTTTCTGAAAACTTTAAAGGACCCCCTTTAGGTCCTCCTCGATAACACTTTCCATCAGGGCCCGATTGTCATCTTCATCAACAAAATGGGGGAATAGTTGGGACATCCTAACAACTTCAGCAACCGAAGCCTGTGCCGGGGATTTAAAGAGATTATGGAAATGTTCCACCCCCACCCTAGTCATGCCATCAAAAGTGGTCTGAGAGTTCCCCTCTGAGTCCTCCAGACTCCAAATCGTATTGGCATCCTTCCTACCTTTCGCATAAGCATGGAAAAATTTAGTATTTTCATCACCATCCTCAAGCCAAATTGCCCTACTCTTAAGTCTCCAAGTTTCCTCCTTTTCCATCAGTAAAGTATTCCTCCTTCCTTCCATAGAGACTAGATGGGCCTTTTCCTCCAGAGAACCCAATCCCCCAGTTCCAGACTCATAAAGTGCCCCCAATTCAGTCTCAATCAGCTTTAGCTCCCGATAGTCCCCGAATCTTTTCTCAAAGTCCCATTCCTTAATAGGACCTTTGATCCTCTTGATATTTGCAGCAAATTGGAAAGAAGCCGAATCCCATTCCTTGGATTGTAGGGCATTCAAAGGTTTCGAACCAGATGAGAGAAGGATTCATCGTTCATCCAAACCTTGTTGAACTTCAAAGGCCCAACATGTTTGATAGGGCCAGGACAGAGTTCAATAAAAATAGGATGATGATCAGAGATCCCCCCCGAGCCCACCCACTGCCTCATGAGGAAGAACCTATCCACAAATAAGTTTGAAACCAAGAACCGATCCAGACGCTTCACCACATAATTTTCTCTAGTCCGATTATTCCTCCAAGTAGGCTTGAGTAAGGTAGGTTCAACATCAATCAAATTGCTGGAGATAAGTTTCTGAGTGAAATAACCAGCCAAAGGATCAGAATGATCCCTGGCACCCCAGACTTCAGCTGGTCCCAAAGAGAAATTGAAGTCTCCACCCATCAAAAGATCCCCATCCAGTAACAAGGGATTCGAGAGAAGAGCATCCCAGAAGGGGATACGATTATTATAAGGACCATAAACATTAACCACAGTGAACACATTGCCAATATCTAGAGTCGAGCAAGACATTCCCAAAACAGATTCCATCCCCCACAAATTGTGTATCTTAACAGATCTGACCTTCCAGCCAATAGCTAGACCACCAGATCGACCACGAGCATCTAAAGTAAAAAATGACCAATTGTTGAACCAACATTCCAGCAAAGACTTCACCATAGTGCCATCACCCAATGTTTCTTAAAGAAGAATGATATCCGGGTGTTCAAGAGATACCACTCTCCTCAATGCTGATCTTTTGTGGGGACAAGCCAGACTCCAGTAGTTGAAAGACATGACCTTCATTGACGACCCTTTTTCTGGGCATGCACCGCTCTAAGCACCCTGTTAATAGTAACCTGTTTCCCTTCCAAAAGATCTATCTTTTCCTTAGACTGAGCCTTAGAAAGGTGTGACTTTCTACCATGACCCTTAATAGTGTGACCCACCCCAACACCCAAACCACTAGGGATGACTTTCGAAAGAGACCAAAGGAAGTATCCCGAATCAGAGCATTCAAGAGAAGTGGGGGAAGAGAGCACTTCCTTAGGGGCGAGATCAGGTTCGTGGGGTACATCCGGAGCAGCAGGAATCTCCTCAATACAAGCAGAAGGTAGTTCAATAAGGGGGGTTCTCACTGGAGCAGAGGAAGAGGAGATATTCAGGTTATTTAAAGCCTCCACCCAGTCCATCTTATCCAATGAAAAATTATTTAAAACAAAATTAAAGGAATGAGAGTTGATGGGAGAAGAAATACCCGCAACCGGTGCCACCAATGGAGGAAGGGATGCCGGAGGACCAGAACCAATGATGTCTACTTCAGAGATCGAGCCAGCCTCCCGAGACAAGCCATGAGCCAAACCAAGTCCAATTCCAGTTCCCACTTCTCCAGAGTGTATATGTTCCGGAGTAGAGGGCCCCACGAGAAGAGGAGCCTCCCCTACCTTCAATTTAGCATGACCTCCACCATTTTGACTATGTAAGGGTAACTTGTAGTCAGCCACCGAATGACCATATGCATGGCAGCACTAACACCGAAAAGGAACATTTTCATAATAAAGCTTTTGCACATAGGAAAAATGTGCCTAGCTAAGAGTAACATCCACCGCAAGACCATCTCGAATGTTCAAATTTACCAAAATACAAGCAACCTTTCTTTGACGGGACTGAATAAAACTGTAGTCTCCCTCCAAATAAGTTCCAATAAGTTCCCCAATACCTTTGAAATGTCTCTCAGACTAGTAATATGGCAATTCATGGCTCGACACTTGGAATAAACCATTAGCAAGTTCAGTAAATTGAATCATAGCTGAGGGGTGAGGAAATGGGAAGTGTATTGTAGCAAATTTCTCAAGTTAGAGATGTTGTAGCATCCAACCAACAATTTTGTCCATAAGTAATAAGGAGTGTTTCAAAGCTTTTAGACATAGAAATTAGTAATTCTGGATCAGCCTCAATATAAGGACATTTTGGGCATTGAAAGTGGCCCTAGTTTTAACAATATTTTTCCAAGTATCTCAATAAGAAGTTTGAAGAGGGAGCGAACTAAGCAAATATTTCAACATAACCGAATTTCCCACATTTTGGCTGGAAATGTGAAATACAAATTTCTAGAATAGATGAAATTTCATCTACAGGGGCTCAGATTTAATATTTTTTAGAAAATTTAATTATTAATTTGCTTGTAGATATGTCCAACCCTTGATTAAACTAGAAAAACGAGAGCTACATTAGATTGTACAAAAAAAAAAAAAAACGAATGGAAAATTTACTTGTTAATTACACGATAATGGAAAGCGACAAAGGGACTAGAAGACTAGATTTGGCTTTTGTTGGTTATAGCTCCTCTTTTGCTACAGGTTGATGTCTCGATTCGGTATTTTGGCCATGGCTTAGGGTTTATGCCTTGCTTTAGGGTTTGAGGTCACATGCATCCTGTGATTTATGTGGTCAGATACTCTTAAAATAACACCATGGAGAAAATCTTTTGGACCTCTCAAAGCCCATTGATGTCCCCCTTCTTGATGCCACTATTGTGGATTTCTACAGCATGGGATCTAGACCATTGGTCGCCAACATCAAAACCATCCCTAATAGAAGAAAATGAGTCTATCTGCTTCAATATTCGACCCATTTCAGAAGCTTCTTTTGATGATTTCATAATGCCAAAATCTCTGCGCTCATTCTCGCTGAGCTGCGCTTCACTTGAGAAGCCATCCTGACCTGTGAAGCTATCCATCTCATCGATTCTATTGAGCAGAGCCATGAGGGATTCGACATCTCATGCAAGCGGTTCAACATTGTGTTTCTTGGCCTCTGGAATGACAAGAATCCCCAAATCCCTAATATGATCATAAAAAAATTAACGCTCTCCATCACATCATGGGATTCATCCCTCGCTCTCTTATGGGACAGAGGGCTGCCGCTGCTCTGAAAAACAACATCTGAATCGACTATCTCCTATGTATTAGATCTATAGACAAAGAACACTTCCCCATTTCTCATTGGGAACCTTCTCCTTTCATGTATCATTGTTTCTTCTTAACATTATTGCCTTTTTTTTCTCTTTTCCATTTTTTGCTTCTACACCTTAAGTTCAATTTTATAAGTTTAATTTTATAGCAATTTGCACCTATTCGTTTTCGTTTATAGAAACACTCACCATGGGTAACATTTAATGTATGGATTTCATATTGTGTGCTTTCCATATGCATACCTCTTCTTATGTGTATGTGGAGACTATTTATCATACATTCACCATACATAAACTACATGTGGATTATAACGAAGAACTTCAACTTATCCTTGTAATAACTCCTTTTTGTTGGATCACTCTCCTTTGACTCACCTTATCTTAGCATAGGCACTTCATCATGCTCTTTCTACTTGATTTTAACCACTTCAATAAGGTCCCTTTGTTCTTTCTCCTATTTTATATTAACCCTTAGTTTTATGTTTGGCCTTTCTAGACCCTTTCGGATTTCAACTTGGCACCTTCTAACTAACTTACGAGAGCCCATGCCCTTAAGTTGGTATTGGTCAAGTAAAGTATTCCTTTCACATTTAAATGAGTGATCAAGGATCCAAATAATGGTCAACATCTTTAATATGAGTAACGTCATCCTCTTATGATATAATTAGAATTAGATTTACTTCAAATTCATTTGCAACTCTAGCCGACATCACAAGGATTATGGTCAGTATTCTCTACATCATGGGTGCACATTACCTCTACAATGGGTAAACCACCTCATAGATTATTTCCTTCACATGGAAGTTAATAATTGATTTAATAGAAAAATCATAGTCTTGCTCATGATAAAAAAATACCAATAATAGAGGCCATTTGTGACTAATGGAGCAATATGCTTTAGGATCTTAAACTTGCATGTGCAATCTCCCATGGGACTAACGCTTTCTACCCCTAAGATAATTGGTCATAAGCTTGCAAGATTGCTTTGGTTGCACTCATTAGGGAAGATGCATATAATTATTCTTTTCACTAAACTGATATGACTTGAGTTTTGAGCTAGGGGCAGAAATTTAGGTGCAAGTGATATTTAGCCCTTCACCATTTAAAGTGTGATATGATTAGACCCTTTGTTGATCACAACACAGGTTTGAGTACGAGTGCCTCTATACCATTTGTAGATTGGGTTTCTATATGATTATAATAATCTTGATTGTGCTCTTGCACTATAGCATGTCAAAGGGACTCATTCCTTTCAATGGGAGTATAACCCAATGATACTTGGGCATGATAGTTTACTCTCACCAGGTTAACACTTCAATCAAAAGAAATATTCATTTCAATTTGAATCCATAACGATATTTTCAATGATGATGGCTTAGTCCAAAAAAATGAAAAAAGGATAGGAAAAAGAAAGATAAAGGGTCATTTCACACATGAGGCCAAGGATAAGATATTGACCATCCTAGAAGGAAACCTTGGGAAATGAAATAGTGGCTAAATTCCTATAGAGAAGGGTATTCTTATGCACAGAAGGGTGTGTTGTGAGGTCATCACATGATGACACACTAGAAGGACCTAATATCCTTGAAATGAAATAAAGATAAGGTGACTTTGACATGCCAACATTCAATGTAAGAAAAAACAATTTGTAACCCCTAAACACCTACGACTGTGAAAGCAAGTTAGAGCTTCCTTTGGAAAGTTAACTTTCTTCAATCAAATCGGTGTGAATCCATGAAAGACTACTCCAATTAGGGTCTTATTCAAAGAAATCACCCTCCAATCATTAATGTTAATCCACTATGTTTTTTATTTTCACTCATCATGCTCTCACCATGCCTCCTCTTGCTTATTGTTTGATGGGCCTCAAAGCCCTAGACATTACAGAGTTAATTTAAAAGAAAAGGTTTAAGACTTGGACATTAAGGATATTAATCACTGAGCGCGGGATTTTGATTTTGAGTCAATTCATACATCACATTTCCATTGTCGTTGTTGTTATGTTGTCTCTCCATTTTGTTTCTCCTTTGGATTTGATGATAATTATGTTAAGCATACATAGTTTAATAATTTAATGCCATGGGGTTGAATGCTGGAACCTGTTCAATGCCCTTTTAAAAGTGCGCCCAACCTTAGTGAATACCAATATGCAATTTCAAGAATGGGATTCTATTTTGATGCCATGCTATAGCAATATATAGGGCCTGTTGTTTCACCCTTAAGCCGCCTCTCCATTGGATTACTATATGATAAGATAATTGTGAAGGTTGTTGGTGGGTAAGGTATCCAATACATGCCACAAGAGTGGTCTACAGCCTCAGGTCTGTTTATACAAAGATGCCTTCCTTGCCATGAGTATACAATTAAATCATGGAACCAAGCCTTGGTTAATTACATTCTGGGTGATTTTTTCCAGCATAGAGACATTCATGGTCTGAGAGATATCAAAAGAAATCATGAACACATGGTCACTCATATTCCATTAGGGGTAGTAAGAGATACATCAAAAGAAATCATGAACACATGGTCCTTCATATTCCATTAGAGGTAGTATGAGAGATATCAAAGGAAATCGTCATTAGGGTCACTCATATTCCATTAGGGTTCATCATTAGTCTTTGTCGTTTGGATACATGCCATGCTTTTAGAGTCTCTCAAATGCCATTAATTTCACTCAAATTTTGTCAAGGAAAAATGAATTTCATCATCAAATACATCATACGGTGCATCAACATCATCATCATCATCATCCTTATTTTCAACATCATCATCAACAACATCATTGTTATCATCGTCGTTATGGTCACTCATATGCCATTAGGGTTCATTGTCACTCATCTCCATTTGGATTCATGTCATGTTTTTAGAGTCACTCAAATTCCATTAATGTCACTCAAATGTTGTCGAGGACAAGTGAATGTCATATTCAAGTACATCATACATTGCATTAACATCATCATCATCATTGTTTCCATCAACATCATCATCAACATCAACATCAACAAGTACATCATCAAAAACATCATGTTCATCGTCTTCCTCATCAATAAGTACATCATCAACCACACTATTGATGGGATTAGACATATGCCACTATGGTTCATCATCAATCATCACCATTTGCATTCATGTCATGTTGTTACAATCACTCAAATGCCATTAAGGTCACTCACATGTCGTCGGGAACAATTGAATGTCATTAGAGTCATTTAGGTGATATTAGTATGTCACTCATATGTGATTACATAAATTTAGGTGTCATTAGCATCAATTAGTGTCTGGAAGTATTATCACATGCATCATCATCATGGACATCAACATTGCTGTCAGCATCATCATCAATGTCATATGGTACATCAACATTATCCTCATCATCATCCTCGTTGTCATCGTCATCGTCACCATCAAGTACATCATCAACAAAATCATCGTCATCATTGTCATTATGGTAAGTAATATGGCATTAGTGTTCATAATAACTCATCACCATTAGGGTTCATGACATGTAATTGTTAGGGTCGTTCATATGTCGTTACAATCATTTCAATGATAGTAGGGTCATTTAGATGTTGTTATAGACATTTAGGTGCCATTAGTATCAATCAGGATCTAGAAGTGCTACCACATGCATAATAATTGTTGACATCAACATCATCATCAATATCATACAATAAATCAACATCATCATCATCGCCATAGTCATCAAGTACATCATTGTCATCGTCAATATAATTGTGATAATAATGAGCAAGGAACCCTACTTCCTTGCAAGAATGGATGATATAGTCTTATAATTATCAAATCATATCCACAAGCTCCATCATAATTATCATAATGCATCATCATCATCATGTTGTTGGGGTCAATCAGATGCCATTAGGGTTTATCAAATGTTGTTGGTGAAAATTAAATGCCATTAGAGAAATTTAGGTGACTTTAAGGTAATTTACCCCACATTAGGATCAATCGAGATCCAAAAGTGCCATGATTACAGTAATTTAGGTGCCACTATGATAAATAAAGATCCATAAGTACTATCACATGAATCCTGATCATTGACATTGATATCGTCGCCATCATAACCATCATCATCAGCAGCATACATGAGTACATAAACATAATCATCATCATCATTGGAATCCAATCATATATCATCATGATCATATCCATTCATCTCAACCTCATTATTATCATCATAATCATCATTATCAACATCCTTTCCATCATGCATCATCAACATGATCATCCTCATGCTTTTACGGTGAGTCAAGTTTCATTAGGGTCACTCAAATGTTGTTAGGGATAGTCAAATGCGATTAGGGTCATCTAGGGGATATTATGGTCACTCTGATGCCATTACAGTGAATTATGTTTCCATTAGGACAGACCAATATAAAATAATGCTATAATAAACTGCATCATCATTATTGGCATTGACATCATCGTCGTCATCAACATCTTATTAAATATTGTATAAATCATCATTTCCATATTTATAATTGTCTATATATGCATCAGCATGTCGTTAGGAACACTATAATGCCATTATGGACCATAGGATTTCTTAGGTTTATTTACGATTAATTAGGGTCTCTCAGTTTCCAAAATGGCCATTTAGGTGTTATTTCTATCAACATGCCCAGCATTATCCCTGACGCAACATTGGAGTTTTCCTGGCACTTGTTTCTCACGCAATTCCTTTCGAACTTCCTGGAGCAATTCCAGGCATTATGCCTGGCGATATGCTTGGCTCTATACCTAACACTAGATCGGGCATTTTTTCGGGTGCAATTCATGGTGTAATTCCTTTTAGAATTTCTAGCGCAATTCATGGTGTAATTCCTTTCAAAATTCCTGGCGCAATCACTTACTCTATACCTGGCACTATTTTGGATATTATTTTGGAGGCTATTCTGGTTGTTAAATGGGATGTTATTATGGACGTTAATTGGGATGCTAATTGGGACTCTAATTGGGACGTTAATTGGGATGCTAATTGGGACGCTAATGGGGACGCTAATTGGGACATTAATTGGGTTGCTAATTAGCATCCCAATTAACATCTACTTTCAAAAAAGGATGCAAATAACGCCATTAAAAGAGCCATCTGGTGGAAAAGCGTCCACTTTGTACAAAAAATGATGAAAAATACACTAAAAGTGATAGTGGATGCTAAAAAGGGAGCTAAAACAGACACTAATTCCTGGATTTGTTGTAGTGTATGTCTATATTTTACCCCAATGCGTTGGTAGTATCACCCCTGCTATAGGAAAATTTCCCTAACAAGCATTCTTCTAGGAATAAGAATGCTCATTCAAGGAGGAAACGAGTGTGAAGCTAAGAGCATTCCTTCTCCCTTCCTTCGATCTCATTAAAAAGATTAAGGAGGCTACAAGAATTCTTCCACCTTTCCTTTGAGCTCGTTAAAAACAATGAGGATACAAGCATTCTTTCATCTCTCCTTTGAGCTCATTAAAAACATAAAGGAGGTCATGAGTTTACTTTTTTGGGATCGTTAAAATTTTACGGAAAATATTTTTATGGAGTTTTCTCTAAGCTTTTGTTAGACTCCTTAAAATTGACAAGATCGTCGAGTATACTTATGCACTTTAGACTCGCTAAAGGAATTGAAGGAACATCCACTTAGGTATAAGTTTACCCCTTTTACAGACATTTGTGAATTATTTATGAAAAAGGAAAACTCTAGTCATACTTGGATATAAGAGTTCTCTCTCGCATTGTTTTACCCTTTTTCAAGTGAGGAGCTTAACTTTACGAAAAAGGACTTTTTGGAGTCTTCTTTAGGATTTTCAAACTCTCAAAATATGAAAACACCAATGGCCATCTACCAACTTGGGCTCAATGTAAAATCCATGAGACGGTGTATAGAGTTCTTGTTTAAGTTTTTTAGACTCTTTAAATATGAAAACAATGGAGCGCACGAACAGATCCAGACTCGATATTAAAATCCACGGACCAATATCTTATCGATTATTAGTCTATGTTTTCTTCAAACTCGTAAAACAAAGAAGAAAGTCTTGAGTTTCCCTTCCATGGACTCATAAAATTACACATGGTTGGTGTAACATCCCTCCAATTTGACCCCTATTACTATTATTTTTGGAAATGAAATTGTAAATATGTAAATGACCCTGGTGAGGATCTCAAGGCCAAGGCCCCACCAGCGGACGTTGAAAGTAATGTTATTTTATTTCCTAGGTCATAAAGATTACTATCATACTTAGGATATTTTGGGATGATGCATCTAAAGGACGACAACAAAATCCACTAGGGGAGGAGGGGCAGGTAACTGATAGAGTATCCACTAGAGAACTAGTGGGAGATGATGGGGAGTCATCTTAGTGCCACATGCACTTGAAGGAATAATAAAGAGAGTTATTTTTTTATCCTCAAGTCCAAAAGGGACATCTTAAGCTATGTTAAGCCGAGGATAAAAGGGTCCGTCTTTGAGGAATTGCTATTTTGATGTAAGACCTTATGCCCTATGCATTATTTAACTATTATTTGATGAGGACTAAGAATCCTACTTATGGTTCTTGTGTTCCTAATCCCAACGAGGGTGTCGAATAAATATTACTAAGCTCCAAAACTATAGAAGGAGAAACTCCTAAGAAGAGGGTAATCCTTAAAGAGAATATATATATATATATATATATATAATAATTATGAAATATGTATATGGATATACATATAGATATCCTTGTTAAATACCTAGTTTAAAAAGAGGCATTACCTTCATTTAATATATAAAACTAATGACAAGAAAGGAAAGCAGATTATGGTAAATAATCTGTATGCTAACAACCTAGGTGCAACCACTATTTCACTCCAAGGGGGTAGTAAAGGTGTATATTATAAATATTTGGGGAGGATCTCTTAAGATATGTCTAGGGAGTTGTCTCCTGTTTGAAGCGCTCCAAATCTTCTCTACTGCCAATTGTTGCACTAAGAAGTTTGTCCAAACCTTCTACTGCCATTTGGTAACCGCAGGGAGTTGGGTTTAATCCTTAAAAGGAGCGAAGCTCGATGGAGGAAGGGAATTCCTTCAACGGGTCCTTCTTACCAGGCGTGAAGAAGATATTCACATCGCGCACCAAGGGCGTTCGCGTGCATTCCAAAGTTGGGATGAGGGGATCACACATCAGGGATGAACTTAGAACAGAGTGATCTTACTACTGATCAATCTCAGGTAAGATCGAATATGTTGATCTCTGCATGAGTTTTCTTTAAAGTCTTTAACGGGGAGAGACGCCTTAAAGCGATCTCTATGCCTCTTCCTTGTTGTGATAGGTTTCTATTTTATAAATAAATTTAGATGAGCGGGTTTTCATTATAGATATTTGTACCGAAGACAAAGGATATGGTATAAGTGATCCCTAAATTAGATCATCAACCCTTGCTTGTGTTTCCTTGTTTTGAATTGATCGTTGTCGTCTTATCTGATAGTAGCCTCTATGTTATAGTAGAGTTAGTTGGTCGAGAGCTCCTTGTTGATTTCGACTATAGATCTTCCTTTTTATAGCAAGTTCTGCACTAGAGAGAGAGCGATCCCTGTACCAAGGACAGTGGATCTTGCGTAGTAAGTTTGTACAGTTTAATTGTAGTATTATCTGTACATGCCCTCCAAACGTTTAACCGAACTCCCTTGCCTCCCTTAGTAATGCTCTACCAGGATTATTTTTAAGCTATGATTATATATATATATTGAGAGTATGCCTTAGGATGAGAGCTTTACTTTAACTCTGTGTTCCATCTTGATCTTATTTAGAACTATAATATCCATGCATACATCTATAAGATGCAGTATGTAATTTTTTTGGATGGAAATAATTATATTATTAATCTGTAGAAGGTGATCCATTGTGCCACCAATGGAAAGGGTTATATTGTAACTCTGTAAAAGAAAACGTGATCCACCTACTGTAGATGGGAAGAGTTTTAATATAACTCTAGAAAAATCATGATCCCTATGCTGTTGATGGAAAGGGTTAAAATCGAACTCTGTAGAAAGGAATCTGCACACCTACTCAAGAGATAGAGTTTTATACACCCCTGTAAGTACATGATAGTGTCGATCTTATATAAATAATCCTTTAGTTTGTATATAGAGATACTTAACCATAGGGTTTGGCCTTTTTCTTATATTTTGAGCATCGTAGGAACTGAATGGTTTGGTCCCCAATAGTATTATGGTATATGTGTGTGCTGCATCGAAACCATGGAAGGGACAACTAATGAATGTTTCATTCCCGTAAATTATATTTCAATTTATATTGTATTTGAAGTTGTTTGAAGTTGTTAGATAGCTAAGGTTTGAGAATACACAACTCGTGGACTCTGACCTTGATACATGGGCTGATTTGTTGCTTGAGATTGACACTTGTAATATGGTGTTGCGATGGTAGGTAGAGGGTATGGTTAATTGGCGGTTGGGATCAATGCCCAAACAAAATTTAAATGAGTTTAGGATTTTAATTTATATATGTAGAAATCTTGGTCGATTTATACTCTTTTGTATATGACCGATGAAGAGTGGTAAAAACCCTAGTAGTATGGAGGAAAATTCAAAGCTTGGTATTTAAATTATGTATAAGACCATTTAAGGGTTGTCAAGTACATGTCGAACAATAAATGGGTTATATGAATTAAGTAGGATAGCAACAATTCTTTTGTAGGAATGTAATCCCTTTTGAATCAATAATACAGAATAACCTTTGTGGACGTAGCCCATATTTTGGGTGAACCACGTGAATATTGTCTCCTTGGTATGTGTTATTTATGTGCTTATTCATGTGTTTCCTTATGTATATTAATGTGTGCCTTATGTGTTTTTTCTTCTTATGTGTCCTTATGCATTCTTTTAAAAACAATGATGATTTTGTTTCTATTATGCATAAGTATAAAGATAATGTGAACCTTGTATGAAATTTTTATAGTTCGACTTTTAAGTTATTGAAGAAGTTTAATGTTTTATCGAAATTTTTGGAAATCCTGAAGTTTTACTAAACTCACAAGTTCAGGTTTGTTACAGTTGGACCATTATCGAGCATGCTTTAGTTCTTTGTCAAGCTCGTTAAAAAATGAAAAAGGTACCTTAAAAGAGAAAAGGGACGAGAAGAGTGTTAAATATCTTTCAATATAATGATAGCAAGTCAACTATCACATTGAACAAAGCACCTTTTTGAGTCTATCAAACAAGTTGGGTTCTATTTTTGGCCTTAGGATAAACCTGATCTCAGAGTTTTTATTACTCCCCCGGTTGGTTACTCTTCCAATCATACGGAGAATCTGTTAATGTCTCCTACATCGTAGATTTATATCATGGTCCATTTTTGTTCAAAGCTTCCTAAGACACTCATGCTTCGTGCTCATTGTTCAAGGACACAACTTGTGTCATCCATTCTGCAATTTCCTTGACCTCATGTGTCGGTCATTCCTTGGTGTCAATATGTTTCAGTGATGCACTCAATCGTACTCTAGATTAGATCATGTTTTGATTGTCCCTCATGTTGGATGATGGAGGATTCTTTACGGCCTCCCTTCCAAAGGATTTCTTCCCATCAACTTCAAATCATCTTGCTCTGGGAATGAAGTTTAGATTTTTCAGCAGTACCTTGGGGATTATAGCCATCATTGGCAATTTCCCTCACTATTGGGTATTGGGAATACATCAATGTCTACTACTCGATGGATTCTTCAGGTGTTCGAATTCAAGACCCCTTATTCACACTTAGAATGTACTAGGTACCTTGGTCCGCATTTTCATTATTGGTAGGATTCCCTCGCGTTTGTTAACGGTTCACATCAATGAATGGTAATCAAATGGTGTCCTCCATGTTCAACATCAACTCATTTATTCACATGGTTAAGATTCGTACCTTGAGACGGTTTGGATGAAGACCTTGTTCCTTTAATATCATCATCATATTTTGTTATTGCCCAAGTTGCAGAAGATAGAACCACACTCTTTTTGGATCTTGATGAGACATAGAACTAGTTTGTTCTCTATGGCTATGATCTCCACTTTTGACATAGATCCACTTTTTTTATTTATGTGGCTATTATCATATTTATACTATCTTCATGGGTCTATGCTTGTATTCTAGAGGACATGATATATACATCAGTTATACTTATGTATTGGATCATCGTTGTGTCCTCCTGGAGGTCATGTTCCACTATTTGAACATGGACATTTATCCCATGGATGAGTTTGTCTGACATTTCCTTTCTTTCGGGTACTTCATTTGAGCCTACGATTCTTGGTTTCTCCAGTTTCTCTAAATCCAAGACTCAAACCTTTATTATTTATAATGTATTTCTTCCATCGTCTTCCCCTCTGAACTCATACATTAGGGGCCATCTGTTATAGCCAAAATTAGCACTTCTTCGTCCGTGACGACACTTACATCTTTTGGTTAAATGACGACACTTCATGAGATTACTGTGAGTCACACAAAAGGAACTTTATGGATGGAAGAGACATATTTGGGACTTTAGATGGATGGAATTAAATAATTCATGGACCATTTGATAGGTAGGAACCTTAGGAATTTTTTTGGAGATAAAAACGTCTCCTGAAAACCCCCCAAAAAGGTTGTTTTTTACCATTTTACCACAAAAAGCAGCTTCCAGATTCATACACCCGCAGGATTGCCAAAAAAACGCAGGTTGCACATGGTAAAATTCACGGCAACCCACTAGTTGTCCATTGCAAATTCCCAGGTATCTCAGAAATACTATATATATATATATATATATATATATATATGATCGCAAAAAAATGGTTGGTTTGGGTAGTTTTGGAAAATCCTCTTCGGTTGTAACTACTTCCTCCTCGAACCTATCTTATCCATTTGATATATAAGAGAGGAGAGGGACCATGAAGGATACATCAATCCCATTATAGTGTTATGCTGGGGGAATTTTGATTCACATACCCCTCTCTTATGCCCTAGTATCTTATAAACCCTAGCACATCTGATCAGAGGTTGGGATCCTTGGAGAAGAGTAGAAGGAGACCTTGAATCTTGGTTTAATGAATTTCTATGCTTGAATAAAGGTATAATTTGATGTACTTTCTTCATTCATTAATAAATATTGGACATTCCTCCCTTTCCAAATAGATTTGTTCATGTATGTTTCAGATATGATTAAAATTTGATGTTTTAATTCCTTATAAATATCAATCTTTTATTTGTAGTCAAATTGGTTTGAGGAAGGTTTTGTTGAATGTTTTTGCAGGTTGTTGCATTGGAGAGCAATAATACATGCTTGTATCAACCTAATGAATAAGGTACATGTCCTTCTAACCCTAATCTCTTTTCTTAATAATTGTACTTGCAGAACCTTGTATGTCTATCTTTTACCCCAATACGTTGGTAGTCTCATCCCTGCTATAGGAAACTTTCCCTAACGAGCATTCTTCCAGGAATAAGAATGATCATTGCAGGAGGAGGCTAGTGTGAGGCTATGAGAATTCTTTCCCCATTCCTTCGAGCTCCTTAAAAACAGAAAGGAGGCTATGAGCATTCTTCCACCTTTTGTTTGAGCTCTTTAAAGATAGTAAGGAGGCTACGAGCATTCTTTCATCTCTCCTTTGAGCTTGTTAAAAATAGAAAGGAGGTCACGAGTTTACTTTTTCGGGCTCCTTAAACCTTTATGAAAAATATTTTTATGGAGTTTTCTCTAAGCTTTTGTTAGACTCCTTAAAATTGACAAGATGGCCGAGTATACTTGTTCACTTTAGACTCGCTAAAGAATTGAAGGGACATCCACTTAGATATAAGCTTACCCCTTTTTCAGACCTTGTGGATTATTTATGAACAAGGAAAAATCTAGTCATACTTCGTTAGAACAGTTCTCTCTCGCATTGTTTTACCCTTATTCGGGTGAGGAGACTAACTTTACGAAAAATGACCTTTTGGAGTCTTCTTTAGGATTTTCAGACTCTCAAAATATGAAAACACCAACGAGCATCTACCAACTCGGGCTCGATGTAAAATCCACAAGAGGGTGTATAGAGTTCTTATTTAAGTTTTTAAGACTCTTTAAATATGAAAACATCGACAAGCACAAACATATCTGGGATCGATATTAAAAATCCACAGATTAGTATCTTATCAATCATTAGTCTATCTTTTCTTCAAACTCGTAAAACAAAGAAGAAAGTCTTAAGTTTCCCTTCCATGGACTCATAAAATTACACATGGTTGGACCCTTATCGAGCATGCTTTAGTACTTTGTCAAGCTCGTTAAAAAATGAAAAATGTACCTACAAAGAGAAAAGCGAAGGGGAGAGTGTTAAATATATTTCAATATAATTACAACAAGTCAACTATCTCCTTGAACAAAGCACATTTTTGAGTCTATCAAACAAGTTGGGTTCTATCTTTGGCCTTAGGATAAACCTGATCTCAGAGTTTTTATTACTCCCTTGGTTGGTTACTCTTCCAATCATATGGAGAATCTATTAATGTCTCCTACATTGCATATTTATATCATGGTCCCTTTGTGTTCAAATCTTGCTACGTTACTCTTATGTCATGCTCAGTGTTCAAGGATAGAACTTGTGTCAGCCATTCTTCAATTGCCTTGACCTCATGTGTCGGCCATTCCTTGGTATCAGTATGTTTCATCATTTACTCATTCCTATTCCAGATCAGATCAAGCTTTGATTGTCCCTCCTGTTGGATGATGGAGGATGCTTTAAGGCCTCCCTTCTAATGGATTTCATCCCATCGACTTCAAATCATCCTGCTCTGGGAATGAATTTTATATTTTTTGGTAGTACCTTGGGGATTGTAGCCATCAATGTCAATTTCCCTCGCTATTGGGTAGTGGGAATACATCAATGTCTCCTACTAGATGGATTCTTCAGGTGTTCGAAATCAAGACCCCTTATTCACACTTGTTAGAATGTAATAGGAACCTTGGGCCCCATTTTCATTATTGGTGGGATTCCCTCGCATTTGTTAATGGTTCACATCAATGATCGGTAATCAAACAGTGTCCTCCATGTTCGACATCAACTCATTTATTCACATGATTAGGATTCATACCTTGAGATGGTTTGGATGAATATCTTGGGCCTTTAATAGCATCTTCATATTTTGTTATTGCACAAGTTGCACAAGACTGAGCCACACTCTTTTTGGCTCTTGATGGGACATAGATCCAGTTTGTTTTCTATGGCTATGATCTTCAGTTTTGACATAGATCGACTTTTTTATTTATGTGGCTATGTTCATATTTTTATTGTCTTCATGAATCCACGCTTGTATTCTAGTTTCCATGATATATAAATCAGTTATACTTATGTATTGGATCATTATTGTAGCCTCTTGGAGGTCATGTTCCACTATTTCAACATGGACATTTATCCCAGGGATGAGTTTGTCAAACAATTTCCTTTCTTTTAGGTACTTCATTTGAGCCTATGATTCTTGGTTTCTACGGTTTATCCAACTCCAAGACTCAAACCTTTATTATTTATAATGTATTTCATCTATCGTCTTCCCCTCTTACCTCATATGTTAGGAGGCATTTGTTATAGCAAAAATTATCACTTCTCCATCCGTGACGACACTTACATCTTTTGGTCGCATGATGACACTTCATGAGATTACTGTGAGTCACACGAAAGGAAATTTGTTGATGGAAGAGCCATATTTGGGACTTTATATGGATGGAATTACCTAATTCATGTTCCATTTGATAGGTAGGAACCTTGGGAACATTTTTGTAGACCAAAACATCTCCTGAAAACCCCCAGAAAAGGTTGTTTTCTACCATTTTTCCACGAAAACACAGCTTGAAGGTTCATACACCTGTGGTATTGCCAAAAAAATGAAGGTTGCACATGGTAAGATTCGTGGGTACCCACTATTTTTCCATTGCAAATTCACGAGTACCTCAGAAATACTAAAAATATATATATAATCGCGAAAAATGGTTGGTTTGGGTGTTTTTGGAACCTCCTCTTTGGTTGTAACTACTTCTTCCTCGACCCTATCTTCTCCATTTGTTATATAAGAGAGGGAGAGGGAACATAAAGGACATATAAATCCCATTATAGTGTTATGCTGGAGGAATTTGGATTCACATCCCCCTCACTTTTGCCTTAGTTTCTTATAAACCCTAACACATCTTATCAAAGGTTGGGATCCTTGGAGAAGAGGATCAGGAGACCTTGAATCTTGGTTTCATGAAGTGCCATGATTGAAGAAAGGTATAATTTGATGTACTTTCGGCATTCATTAAAAAATATTGGACATTCTTCCCTTTCCAAAAAGATTTGTTCATGTATGTTTCAACTCTGATTACAATTTGATGTTTTATTTCCTTATAAATATCAATCTTTTATTTATAGTCAAATTGGTTTGAGGATGGTTATGTTGAATGTTTTTGTAGTTGTTGCATTGGAGAGAACGAAGAGAGGCTTGTATCAACCTACTGAATAAGGTACATACCCTCCTAACCCTAATATCTTTGCTTAATAATTGTACTTGTAGAACCTTGTATGTCTATCTTGTACCCTAGTACGTTGTTAGTCTCACCCCTGCTATAGGAAAATTTCGCTAACGAGCATTCTTCTAGGAATAAGAATTCTTGTTGCGGGAAAAGATGAGTGTGAGGCTATGAGCATTATTTCCCCTTCCTTTGAGCTCATTAAAAATAGTAAGTAGGATACGAGCATTCTTCCACCTTTCCTTTGAGCTCGTTAAAAACAGTAAGGAGGCTATGGGCATTCTTTCATCTCTCCTTCGAGCTCATTCAAAACAGAAAGGAGGTCACGAGTTTACTTTTTCAGGCTCGTTAAACCTTTACCGACAAGATTTTTATGTCCAGTTTTCTCTAAGCTTTTGGTAGAATACTTACAATTGACAAGATCGCCAAGTATACTTGTTCACTTCAGACTCACTAAACGAATTGAATTATAACTTTACCCCTTTTCCGGACCAAAGTGGATTATTTATGAAAAGGAAAACTCTAGTCATACTTGGCTAGAAGACTTCTCTCTCACATTGTTTTACCCATTTTTGGGTGAGGAGACTAAATTTACGAAAAAGGACCTTTTGAAGTCTTCTTTAGGATTTTTAGACTCTGAAAATATGAAAACACCAACGAGCATCTACCAACTCGGGCTCAATGTAAAATCCACAAGAGGGTGTGTAGAGTTCTTGTTTAAGTTTTTCAGACTCTTTAAATATGAAAACAATGATGAGATAGAATAGATCCAGGCTCGATATATCCAAGCTCGATATTAAAATCCACGTATCAATATCTTATCGAGTATTAGTCTATCTTTTCTTCAATCTTGTAAAACGAAGAAGAAATTCTTGAGTTTACCTTCCATGGACTCATAAAATTACACATGGTTAGACCCTTATCGAGCATGCTTTAGTTCTTTGTCAAGCTCATTAAAAAATGAAAAGGTACCTAAAAAGAGAAAAGGGAAGAGAAGAGTGTTAAATATCTTTCAATATAATGATAACAAGTCAACTATCTCCTTGAACAAAGGACCTTTTTGAGTCTATCAAACAAGTTGGGCTCTAGTTTTGGGCTTAGTATAAACCTGATCTCAGAGTTTTAATTACTCCCATGGTTGGTTACTCTTCCAATCATATGGAGAATCTGTTAATGTCTCCTACATTGTAGATTTATATCATGGTCCCTTTGTATTCAAATATGCCTAAGTCACTCTTGTGTTGTGCTAACTGTTCAAGGATACATGTGTCAGACATTCTAGAGTTTGCTTGACCTCATGTGTCGACCATTCCTTGGTGTCAGTATGTTTCATCATGTATCCAGTACTACTCCAGATTAGATCAAGCTTTTTTTTTTCCCTCATGTTGGATGATGGAGGATGCTTTAAGGCCTCCCTTCCAACGGATTTCATCCCATCAACTTCAAATCATCTTTCTATGGGAATGAAATTTAGTGTTTTTCGTAGTACCTTGGGGATTGTAGCCTTCATTGGAAATTTCTCTTGCTATTGGTTAGTGGGAATACATCAATGTCTCCTACTGTAACATCCCTCAAATTCGACCCCTATTATTAATATTCTTATAAAATATAATTATGAATTTTGTAATGGACCTGGTGAGGAGCTCAAGGCCAAGGCCCCACCAGTGGACTTTGTGAGTATTGTTACTTTAAGTTTCCTAATCGTAAATAGTGGGAGACTAAAAGATGGCATAAACAACGTACAACCAAATTTACCAAGAAAAGATAAGGGATCAAGTATTTAGCTTAAGCTAACAAATCTAATTATACAAACTAAGTAATTTCTTACTACCCCTAAAGTATATATTTTGAGAAGCTATGACTTATATTTATCATGAAAGATAAATAAACAATGTTCATAATTATTACTATAAAGGGGGAATCCCATGTTGGGAGGAGAACATTAGTAGCTCACATAATTATACTAAGAAGTAGTGTTACAATCACATCCGAAAATTGTGAAATTGATAAATATATATATATATAGTTAATCTTTACCTTTTCAAACGACTAAACTATTAAGTCACCATGAGATAAATATGCTATATATATTGAAAGTGTGTCTTATAAAGTTATTAATAGTTGAGATAACCTTTAAGAAAGATGGTTATGTAAAAGTTAAACTTATGGACGATTTAAGAGAGACGTTATCCTCCATAATTGTAAGTATTCAAGTTAAAACTATCGGTAGAGCACTTTTATGATACCTCTTTATTAAGTGCACTACTTCTAAGTTAGTGGAAGTTATGTAGTTACTAAAGTATGGTGGAGGAAGTTATGAAGAGTTGTCTCCATGACAGAGTTCACACCACTAATTCAAAGAGTGGAAGGTAAGCGAACTAATTACTAGGAAGTGGTGGAAACAGACGGGGAGAGATCTCCGCAGGAATGTCTCCCTATTAGAACGTCAAAATATCCAGGGAGAAGAGTGGTTAGCAACCACATGGAAACTATTGCGGAGATCCCATGCTCCTTGTAGCTTAGAGTTCGCCAGCTAGATAGGCATTTTTAGAGACGGAAGTACAGGTTAAAAAGGACATGCCATTGTTTGTTGAAGGGGGGTATGGGCAGGATAGAGTTTGGAGTGCTGCAAAAAGAAAAAAATTACACAGCAATTGCTCGTCATAGAAATTGTTTGGTGATCTCTCTTTTCACTTGTTTGTGATGAATTCATAACCAACAGTAAGCTCGTTTCTTTTATCAATTTATTTTGCTTAACCCTACAGTAGAGGAATATACCATCCCAACATTTTTTATTGTTTTTGATGTGCTCATAAGTTCATAACCTGACAGATCCATACCATTGAGTAGATTGCACCCTGTATACTCTGTTTACACATAACTACTTGAGAATACCCCAAACCTGTTTCATGATAACCGTTCATTAGTAGAATACTCATCATCGCGCAATACTGGGAGGTGTATTACAAACCCTATCCTACACCAATTTTTGGTTTTAATTACAAGTTTTGTTGGTTGCTTATAATGTTTTAAGAAGCAGTGATCTCAGTGATAGATCGATACGCTGCCTTAGTTCTTTATATACTCTACATTTTTGACAGGCAATCTTAGTATGATCCCGGCATACTTTACACATCTACAAAATTCGGTATCGGTCACACGTCTTGCAATAATTTGACCGTCTTCTTTTCTTTTATGAAAGCTAGGTGAACTCTCTTTGTGAGAAGATCTTTCCCATTTCTATGTGTTGATTGTCCTCTTTTTCTTTTATGAAGCTAGTTGATCTCTCTTATGAGAGGATCAACTTCGGTATCATTTTTGTTTGTTTATATAAAAAGGTTTTAATATGATAGTGGCAGTAATTTCCTCAGAAGAGTCTGCATCATAATCAAATCCTTGCGCATAATCCGCGGTAGTATTTTCGTGCTTAGCATTTTGTTTTTTAGAGAGTACTGTTAATCTTTCCTTTTGGATTAAATGGCCTCAATTGCCCAAGACAGAGCGTGAGCTCTTGAGGTGGATATATGCTTATCTATAACCTAGGATATCGATTATTTGTTCTTTGGAATACTATGCTTTCGTATGGGTTCCACAAGAGATTCACTAGTTTTTCCTTCCTACTGTCGGTGTGACATCTTTATAAAGAAATGAATGGCTGGAAATCCCATCTCGGTTTAGCGATCTTTTGGCATGAACTTATTACAACAAATTTCGACCCAATTTTTAGATCTGTATGATTGGTACTAGTGTTAATGCCGAAGTTTCGATCTCCGTCTTAGTGAGCCATCACGGTTCGAGAAATAACTGACCCTTTCCTTTTTGGTTTTTAAAACAATGTCTTATATTGCAGTTTCAACCTTGTGTAATTGTATTTATTATCTAGCTGCATATTCATTCATAGAATTGAAGACTAGCGCCAGGGCTAGAATCTTGGCGACTATAAATTGTTTTTCTTTTATAAATCCATTGTCAACTAGATTAAGAAAAGATATCCCGGGTTAAGCCTCTGTCGAATAATTTTGGTACATAACTTTATGAACCTCAGTGATCACCATTAAGATATATATTCAAGGCATTAAGTAATATGTATAGTATGATTTAGATGGAAACCGTGGAAGATTTAGGAAGGTTTTCCTTTTATAAAAATGCACTTTAGATATATATATATTCAACTCATTTAATATTATGTTTATTATGATTTTACATTGTCTATATATTATGGCATGGACTTGTAGAGGTGTTGATTGATATATATCTATATCTCTCTCTCTATATATATGGGGTTTTGTTATATGTTTTCAACTATCGATAATAATTATAGATCTAAAAAAAATATTACTTATCAATAAAATGGAAACATTAATGGATTCTATGAATATGCATGTCTATGCAAATAAATCGTGTAGGATTATAGTTAGGGTGAAGGGACCAAAGAACTATATAACATAGGTTGGTATTTTAGAAAATATATTAAATCTATAGTTAAATTTTAATATATTCCTTTAAATATTTAAGACTTGTGGCAAAAACCTCTTTTCTTAAAAATGTAACTTTGAGAAAATAGTGGATCTTTTCTTATGTAAGATAGACCAAAAGTCAAGGGCATATCTTCATGGGGATGGCTTTATTTTTTTAGATCATTGAAATTACTTCTTTTACTGTCAAGAAAACCTTGATAGCTATTTTCGACACTTAGGCTAGAACTTTGGGAATGATTAGTATTTGTTTATCTTGTAAAGGATTTTCTCACTGAGAGGAATGGCTATGGAAACGACTAAAGTTGCAACTTGTAACACTATGTTTTTCAGAATAAAAAAATGATGCACACACACCTTTGTGGACTAGCCCGTGTACGGGTGAACCACGTTATATTTTTGTCTCCTATGTTTCCTATGGCGTTTCTCAATGTGTCTTATGTATGAGTACTTGTCTCCTTCTTGAAATGTTTATAAATTACTCTGACTTATTCATATACACAATTCATATAGTTGGTTAGATGTTTATATGATGTATAATGTTAATATGTTTTCCTTATGAATTGGTTAAACGTTGTTATGGCATGATTAACTTATAGAAGGTGTGCATGCTTTTAAAGATGAATTGATACTTTGTAGTATTTTATTTTATGTTGTATAGCACGGTCATATTGAAAGTACACTAAACCTTTTGAATATACAAATGTTCACTTAAACAAAGGAAATCAATAGTTGCTCATCATATGTTGGTGAATTTATGTATGGTAGCAATCATAGGCTTTTTGGAGAAAAAAAATTCCCATGATTATCCAGACAAGTTACAGGTATGTGTCACAAGTAAAGTAATGATGATTATGATAATTTAGAATTAACTCACAATTTTTGTGGCCTCATACTTTCATATAACTTATTTGTTATAAAAAGGATTTAATTGGTCAGTAATATACTTCCGCGATAATTAAATTTAGCATTTATTACTGTAAGGAACAATTTTAAATTTTTATGAAATTTAGGGTCGTGACACCTACTCGATGGATTCTTCAGGCATTCGACCTCAATACCCCTTATTCACAGTTTTTAGAATTTACTAGGTACCTTGGGCCCCATTTTCATTATTGGTTGGATTCCCTCATGTTTGTTAACGATTCACATCAATGACCGGTAATCAAACAGTGTCCTCCATGTTCGACATCAACTCATTTATTCACATGGTTAGGATTCGTACATTGAGACGGTTTGGATGAAGACCTTGGGCCTTGTTATCACACTACTGGATAGGCGTCAAGGACAACTAAAGAGGTGACCCAAGAGATGCCACGGTTCCCAATACAAATGGGTTTCACGCTAACTATGGCACTCTTCACTTTAGATCTAGCCTAGGCAAGACCAAGGGGGAGACCTTAGCTAACCAATGAAGGCCAACGAACCTATTCAAGACCTCTTAGAGAAATGTGAAAGTGAAATAGGAGAAGATCAAGAGTGATTGTATCTAGATCTAGGAGGGATAAGTGGACCCAAGGAGTTAAGGCTTGGTTCAAGAGGCTTATAATATGGATAAATGTTCAACCAAGGAAATATTAAGCCACTTATGAGTTTATATTAGTAGATCTAGATAGATCTAATGCCAAATAGAAAGATCCAAATGGGGCACACCCTTAAAATATGGAAAATGGTCAAAATGGGGTCCAAAAGGTAAAGATTAAGACAGAATGGCACTAGAAGGGTTGCTACTCAATGGATATATGGATTTTATCAAGAACAAGCAATACCCACATAACAGATCTAGAAAATGTCCACCTACCCACAAGTGAGACCTCCCTTGGAGAGGCCCAGTGCCTTAGATCACGGGGTAAATTGAGTTGGATTCCCACAAAATTTGTTCTCCAAGGTTTATTAATTATTATTGAGGTGGGTTTTAATTATTAAGCCCATGCAATCTCCATATCTTATCAGATCAAAAATCTAGGGTTTTAAGATGAGGGTTTGAAGTGACCAATGGCTAAAATGCATGAAATAAGATACATACCTTGTAGATATTACCTATAAATCTTGTGGCTACCTTGAAAATTGATAATCCTTCCTAAGCGATGCAATCAAGAGTGAGATCCAGCCTATCCAAGTGAAATCACTATCCCTCCAAGGTGACAAGTGCACCCTTCTCATGCAAGAAAAGATCTATATGAGAATCGATCTAGCAAAAGAATGACTATAAGGATGAAAAGGTGAAACAAAAAGCATCAACTATGTCACAAAGATACAATAATGATACGACCTGAGACAAAAGAAGATCCAAAGGTAAGATATGGGTTTTCCTCACAATAGCATCCCCCTAGAGTGTCGTCCTCTTCAACCACACTGTCTCCCTGCAAAGAAAACATTTGGACAAGCGAGATCCACAATGATAACACCGAGAAAATATTGTATATTCAACTTTCAAGATAACCCATCGAAGCCAAAGAAGCAGATCTACAAAAATAGTAATTTTATTCCATGTTTTCCAGAGCCCAAAGGTGCCTTTACAATATGGGGGGCTCTTCCTTAAATAGGAGGAGAGAGACTAAAACCCTAACCACTTTATGAATGAGTGGTTGAGATCAAAATATAAATACAATACAATCAACGGCTAATATAAGCTGGTACAACATAACATGGATCAACTCACTAGAGGGGGTGCGCACTCACTAAAAGTAGCCTGAGGGAGTTGTGCACCACATAAAAATGACTAATAAAAGTGTGTACCACATAAAGTGACTAGGAAAAGCAACTAGGAGCACATGGTGGGGCTAGGAGCTTTTATTATCCTTCACTAGCATCACCCCATGGAACAATGATATAAAATATGACTCAAAAACATGTCCAAGTGACTAAATGATCAAATCATGTCCCCCTTAATGAGTGAAAAACACATCAAATCACAGCCCGGAGAGTGTATGGACCCCATTGAATGCTGCAAGCTGATATGGAAGGAATGGTATACATCACATATGACCTATGAACAAACCTCATGTAAAAAACTTGCCTCAATATCCCTTTAATCTATTTCCTCAATGACCATTTTATCCCATTTTTATCCCACCCGAAGACCATCAAAATTCCTGTAACTACGAGAACAACATATGATTGTACCATCATGTCTGGAGAGGGGGTAATATGGTAATAACAAATGGATGGACCACCCATCTCCTTTGTAGTGCCCTAGGTAAACGTGCTAGCTCAATGCAATTGCTAGACAAGGCATTTCTGCATGGAAAAACCGGCTAAAGGTGGAAATATGACTCTAACATCACTGGGAGTTCCTGAAACTGATAACAAAGTGTCTCAATGGACTCCAAATCTAGTAGAGATGAGTACCTATAAACCATGTGGCAACCTGTAAGATCATATGTAACGTCAGCCATACCCAAACTTTCAAAAGGATATATTGATGCCAAATCTCTAGATAAATGATTACAGCCACTCGTATCACATTTATGTTTCCTTTTCATGGCTTCCTTCCTTTGAAGAATGCATTGTCTTTGAGATTGCAATTATTCCATTCGTTATTTTTAGGTACAAAGCATTTCATCAATGTTGCAACCCGGACATGGATTTCTTCAATTTGTTGACGCAAAGATTCCTTCACAACATACTATACCTCCACTACATAGACAATCGTTTAGTCTCCAATAATATTGGGAATTCGATGTATATGTATGTAGTTTATGCACATGATGCCATTGACTTGAAATTTTAATATGTCGAACATGTCCAAACTAGATTATAATTATGAGGAGGGTGCAACACAATTGTGGAAAGTGGTAGTGTTGGTACAAAAATCTAGGAAGGAAATATAGGCTATAACATTCTAGCTCAGATATCAATTGATGTGAAATCTTAGAAAGCTCAAGGGATGACTTTTGAAGAACTAACAACCTATAATGCACACTAGATAAATTCAAAAAAATCATATATATGATGAAACTAATAAAAATATAAAAAATATCTATGCTTTTTAAATAATTACAAAATCTTTTTTTTTAATATATAGTGTAAATAATAAAAATATAAAAAATTGGCTCTTATTTTTAATAAGAATTATGAAATCCCTCTTTCTATTTTTAAAGAAATATGAATAATGTCATTGTTGAGCTTTTTTAACATTAAACACCTTATATATAATATTATTAAAACTCAATATTCTAAATGGTCTTACCTCTCTTATTTTGCAACATATCGAATTAATAAAAATAATTTAATTACAAATAGGTAGCAATGAGATCATTTTTTCCTTTTGACACACTACTTGAGCTGAAATGATACCAATGATACCAGCAAATAAGATATAACTTGTTGATATGAAATGTTTCAAAAATAATATATTGTTTATCTAAATAAGAGAAACCTTATTAAACAGTTATAATAGTAAACTAAATATGCCAATGCGATATGAAGAACATGCCCATTAAACATGTCCACTCAATCGTTTATTTTGATTTAGCATTGAATAAACTAGAAATTTAACAACTATATTGGCATATCTCTTAATACCAATTACCCTATTTATTTTAGTAAATGAATCCAATTCGAGTGTGTTGAGAGCGTCTTATAACGTAGTGCTTGTAATCATGGTTTCCAATATACTCATAACCGAAACATAATGACCAGTTTTAAGAATTCAGAAAGTCTTACAATTGACAACGAAAGCACAATAAGTAAAGTATAAATATATTCGAGAGGTAAGTGCCAAAGGTCTGTTAAATAATAAAATGTTATTTCGAGAGGTAAGAGAAAAAGGTCTGTTAAATAATATAATGTTATTTTGAATGGTGCAGGCGTGTAGGCAAATTTTTGTCACTGTCAGCATCGATGGTAATCCTCTTTCTATATTAATATATAGCCTAGAAGTCTCTTATCCTACTTTGTCCAGAACCCAGTAGTATTATAGTATTACAGTACAAACTATGGCACGTTTTATTGGAACAGCCAAGCCATTCTTTTATATATGCACAATAAAGTGAAGATTCAAAACTCCATCATAAATGCAACTAAAGCTTGAACATTACAATCAATGTGACAATAATTGCAATTAAAATTTGACTATTAAATGGCTGAACGAAAGACAACTGTTCACGGGCGTAGGATCATGTCCATATCGTATTTGTACAAAAAAATATGCTTCCCAAAAGCACCGTTCATTAAAAATACAATGTTGCTCTTTAAACGATAAAGAGATGTATGATAAAAATATTAATAGATATCATACAATAATTACCTATGGTCACCGCACAAGTTTACATTAAAGAACTTCATTATATTTATAATAATTTTGAAAAGTTAAAGTAGTCATAGATATCATATCTTGCAAGCATCGTTGCCACCTGTATTTGAATCCCCACCTCGTCAATTTGAGTATTGCAGGCACCGACTCATGCGCACTCAGGCTGACAATTGCAGTATCGGTAGGAAGATGAATTTATAGAAATAACGTGTTTATAAGCATGTGAACGCAGTACAAATTACTAAATATAGACATCAATCGTGTGAACCACGCGAAAGACGTTGTCGAATTAAACAAGGTCGAACCGCGTAAAGTGCTTAATTTAGGTTGAACCAGAATGGTCAAGGATTTGAAATTTGTAGTACCCATTAGCTTCAGTCTAGCATTAACGAGAGGAGTTTTATAAAAAGTTGGGCAGTTACTCAAGTGTATCATTTTTCTTCCACATCTGCTGCTTTGCTTCCTGTTTGTCTCGATTCAGAAACATGGAATCCAAAACCGATGTTGAATTGAAGATCGATGAGAATGGTTGGGTTATTCAAATCAAGGGAAGTCTGGATCTACAGCAAGAAGAAGAAGAACTGACGGAATTGTGTATGTCCGTCTTTAATGTGCCCAAAGAGTTATTGGCAATGAAACCTGAAGCATACACTCCTCAGTCGATTTCTATCGGTCCCTACCACCACTGGAGATCTGAGCTCTATGACATGGAACGCTACAAACTGGCAGCTGCTCGCAGATTTCAGAAAAGATTCAACGGACGCAAATTTGAATCCGTGGTTGTGGAAGAGCTTAAGAAGCATGAATGGAAAATCCGCAGCACCTATCACAAGTTCCTCGATTATAAGGAAGAAACCTTGGCGTGGATCATGGCTCTTGACGCAGCCTTCCTTCTAGAGTGTTTGCAGTTTTATGTTAGGCAAGCTGACCAAAACTCTGATGCGGACGTCAAGCAGCTGGGAAGAGTCCTAGATCCGAGTGGCACTGGCGCTACCCACAATTCCATTGTGAAAGATCTGATGATGCTGGAAAATCAATTGCCGCTCTTTCTATTACAAAAGCTTTTGGAGCTGCAGTTGGAATCTGAGGCCAAGGCAGAAGAGAGGCTCTGTGCCCTGCTAAGGCTTGTGTGCAAAGAATTTTCTCCTTTCACCTTCAAGCTGCCCGAGGATTCGAAGATTCATACCATAGAGAGAGGCCACGTCCTTGAGGTGCTGTACTACGCTATTGTTCCTGTTCCCAAGAATCAAGATCCCAATAGTCCAAAAGAGGAAGAAAAGGAGGAGGCTGTTACAGAGGACATCTCAACGGCGTTCAGTTTGCTATGGACTTTTCTCTCCTCTTTAAACGTTGGCCCCATTCGATTTCTGACGAAGTTGACCCGGCGAGCGCTCAGCGGGAGGGCTGTGCAACTCGTGATGAAGTTGCCGTTACGTCTTCTTTCTATTCTTGGGAAACTACCTGTTCTGAGTGTGTTGAAGAAACCCTTGGCTCTTCTTGTCAATAAAGATACCACCAAAACTGAGGAGGACGATAAAGGGGAGGCGGAGGATTCATCTGTTAAGATCATAGCGCCCACGCGAGACGAACTGGCCATTCCATCTGTGGCCGATTTATACTCTGCAGGAGTCAAATTCGTTCCTACCGACGGCGATCTCACCTCAATACAATTTGATGAGAAGACTGCCACACTTTACCTTCCAAAAGTAAAGTTGGACAGCAACACAGAGGTTATTCTGAGAAATCTGGTGGCATTCGAAGCTTCGGCGGTACCGGGTGCGATGGTTTTCACACGATATACCGATTTCATGAACGGGATGATCGACGCCGAAGAGGATGTGAGAGTGTTGAGACAAAGTGGAATTATTATGAACCACCTCCAAAGCGACGCAGAGGTTGCGAGCCTGTGGAACAGCTTGGGTAAGTGCGTTAAGCTCACAAAGGTTCAATATCTGGACAATGTTATAGAGGATGTGAATAGATATTATTATAGAAAATGGAATGTTGCCGTCGTGGAGTTCGTGAATGGACGTATATTCGGATCGTGGCAATTCCTATCTCTGGTAGCTGCAACGATACTTCTGGTTATTACTTGCTTGCAGGCTTTCTGTTCTGTGTACGATTGCAAGAAGTGGTTAAGCAATGTGCAAAGCTAGAGGTACATGCTAGAATCTTATAACTTTATCAAGTTGAAACATGCACAGCAATCCAATCCAATCCAGGTCTGTCACGTCTAATGGTTTACTAAGATTCCGGTTTATTTGTTCGTCGTTTGTTATGTGTGTTACGGTTATATTTACTTATAGCCGAGATAGAGGACAGCGGGTATAATCTTTTTGGTAATATGTAGCTGTCCGCTAAAATCAAAATTTTGAACTTCGTGAGAATTCAATTTTGTATTTTTCAATGGTTTAACTTATGGGATTATTTTTAAGTCAGTGGCATTCATCTTGTGATACGTAGCCCAAGAATTTGGTAAAAATCTCATTCGTCAAAAAGGTTTCGTATATGTTTTACATTTTTTAGTGTTTTTTTCTGGTAATTAGTATAAAATATAAGTTGTATTTGATATGCAAAAAAGACTTTTAAAAAACAATTTTCCCATTAAATTCTAACCTTAATACTAAGTGCTAATTTTATTTAACATAATTCTCATAAAAATAATAAAGCTTTATTTGCTATGTGATTGAGCTCCAGCCTCCTGGGCATGCTATGGTCCTCAAGAATTAAATCCATGGAAAGCTTAGACAGGTTTATAAATCATATTTATATTTATATAATCATACATAAAATTAGTATTATTATAGTTATTTAATTTGTGGGGAATATTTTTATGTTATAAATAAAATGTTATTAATAAGTTATTAATTATTAATGTATATAAGTTATTATGCATCAATTATTATTATTCATATATAATTATTAGTTATTTTTTATATTCATCTTAAATTCTAAAATATAAAGTAATTATTTTATAAATTTTCAATTATATATTTATTTCTATTTCAAATTCTAAAATATAAATACTTATTCATATAATTATTTTATAAACTTTCAATTATACACTTATTTATATGTGTGGACCGTTGATATAAAATATAAATAATTATCCATATAATCATTTTATAAATTTTCAATTATATACTTATTTATGTAACATAAATCGTTGATATATAACAAATGATTATAATTTACATATGTTTGGATTGTTGATACATAGCAAGGGATTAGAACCTACATATAAAGTAATTTGGCAGTGATTGGAATGAAGTGCAAAGCAAGAAAACTTACATCAAACATGGATACAAGTAAGATCACTTTGATTTTATTTGACATTATTATTGATTTACCTCCATGAATAAATGCTTTCCATGACAGCCATTGCTTTATTGATAGCTGAATTATTTATTGGAATCGTTGAATTATTTATGATGTACCCATAAACAATTTCAGATTCGTTGCTTTGTTTCTCGCTGAATTCTTCATGGCATGGTTTATAGATGACAAATTATGTAACTCTAATTATAAGGCTTCCACCCTTTTAAATTTCTGCCGGTTATGAAATGTTCTCATTGAGAATATGTTTTTTACTTAAATTTAATTATTTTTATATGTTATTTTACATATTGGTTTAAAACAAATAAATAGAAATATAGTGATGTGCTTCTCGGTGTTTTTAATGCATAATGTGTTATTTAATATTTGTAAATCAAATCATAATTAAAATAATTTTATGTTCGAAGTAGCGATATTCATTATTTATTAAAGATTAATTTTGATTTATCTCGGTTTAAGAAAATAAATGTCGAAATTAATTAATATGTTTTACGAAAAGTAATTAATTTGGATAATTTAGATGAAGAAGAAAGAAGGCACACATAGAGCTATGGCTTCATGTGCTTACTAAGAATGACCACTTGTTCATATTTGATATTACATTGCTTTCTTCATGACACAACTAGATAGAACCTATAATAAGGACTTGTTGATTTTATCACCAGTTCCACCAAATCTAACCTTGAAAGGAGCTTGTCAAGCTACTAAGAAATAGAACATTCTAAATGGATTCACATATACTAACATATATAAGACAATGATATTCAATTCCAATCCCAATCTAGTACCATACTACAAACAAGGACTTGCTAACTTTACCACCAATTCCACCAAATCTGACCTTGAAAGGAGCTTGTCAAGCCACTAAACAATAAAACCTTCTAAATGGATTCACATATACTAACATCATATCAAGGCAATGATATCAATTCTAATCCCAATCTAGTGCTATACTAAAAAAAAGGTTCAACCACTAGCATATGATCCATAACTAGATAAAGTTTTATGAGACCTTATATATGTAATAAAGGTATAACCAACATAGGCACTTAAGGTACCAGGGTAAATACAAGGTAGATATATAGCAACAATTCAAACAAAAAATTGATACCCAACAACATCAGTATCATTTTAAACAATCAGCTATCCTTGGTTCCCCAAACCCGATTCCCATACAATTAAACCCATAGTGGGTGATCCAAAGCTTCGAGCATTTGACCCATAAAAGTAAGCATAAGTGGTCGAGCCTGTTTAAGAATTAGTTGCATGAGTAAAAGTTGTAACATCGGTTGCAAAGTCACCATCAGTTGTTGTTTAACATGTTGACCCATAAACATAAAATCCATGAGATATGGAATATATATTGGGTTATGAAAGAACTATTTCCTATGGTAAAACCCATGAGGACAAGAGTGATCTAAGAAACAACTATTTCCTATACACTTTTCAATCTACATTTCCTTTATAAGAGCCTAAATGGATTTCATCAATGTTAAAGTCAAGTGTGTGTCTACTATTTCCAATTGATGTTCTTTCTGTAACCACCAAAAAGATGCCACCTTAGACATTGTAGTTCTCTTAAAAACCTAAGAAAACAAGCTATGCATCATATCTCATGGGTCATGGACTCGAGTAATTTATAAAATTTAAATAGGAGGGTGGATAAAGAAGCATGGGAAAATATGTTGACAAGATGGGATATTGAATGAGTAAATCCCAACATGATTACCCTTTAATCATGAAGTAATATTCCCTCCCTATTACTACCCCAAGAATTAGTAAGTTGTGGATTTTTGTAATATGAAAAATTAATATACATGCCTCCTCCCCAAAGTGATATAACTTGAGATAATGCTAGGACATGGAAAACAACCATATAGAATAGGTTAACTCAAATAGACATTATTGATGTTCATTCACAACCTAGAGGTACACAGAGGTCTAGAGACAAATCCTTAGTTCTATTTTAGAAGTGTCTTCATATACACATCATAATGCTCTCACTCCTACACACCAATTAGAGCATTACTTATAAACATTATGATAGTTTCAATTAACTAATCACTTGTTATGCCCTAAGTTGATGAACAAAAACATGCATGGCCAGACTACCTTAAGCAAGCCATTAGTAGCACTAAACAAACATGAAATCTAAACTGTAAATTGCATTTCAAAAATTATTTAAGTTGGAGGAAAGTGAAACTACCCTCTCTTTTCCTTCTTTATTTGTTCTTGACCTCATGGCTCACATGTAACTCCATACTATATTAAGCACCCATGTTCTCACCATGGCTTGTGAGATCTTCACTACCTACTTATGAATTTTCAATCATCACAGTTTAGTTGCTTATAATTTCATTCATAGCTGAAGGAATGGATTTTAGTTTTAGTTGTTAAGAAATTAAATTAAATTATATTTCACATTTAATTCTAATGAAGTCATGTATGTCTTTCTATTTATTTTACATGAGATTTTTATTTTCAATCATCTTTATTTTATTAGTCAATCACTTTTTAAAATCAAGAATAATGGATTGTAAGAGAAATGCAATCCTTAGCTTTGTTGACCATTAAGGGATTTAGTTATTCCACAAACAAGAAGTCATGAGAACTTCAATTTTGTGTTAATTCTGCGAATGACTAGTGGTGTGGATGTCATGTTGTTTTCCATCTACTTGTCCAGTCAAAGATTGAGATGAACCAAGGAATCTAATCCGAGGACTTGAGAGACACTTGTGTAATCATCACAATGGAAAGCAAGGATACATTGACCAAGCCATTTATTGTGGATGAATTACAAGAGGTGAACTATTTGTAGGACATCTTGTTAGCATCTATGCAAATGTCCCCATCATTTATGGTATCTAGATGTTATATCCTAAGGACGACGATGCCCTAGCTCTTATAGACTATGCACGACGATGTCCTCCCATATGGAACAAGAGTAAAGAAGGGGCCAACAATGTCCTATCTCTTCTACTCCTTGGATCACATGGAGAGAATTTATGGTAAGGATTTCCATGAGTTCAAATCGTAGTGATGGCTTCAAAACAATAAATTTCAAACCAATCATAGTTGTTATACCTAGTCTTCAGTGCAAGGGAATGTTGGTGCCTAAGAATGGAGCTTCCTAATGTGAGGGAATTTATATGGAGTTTATAAAGAAAAAAATATTAACAAGATCTATTAGTTTTTTTTTTAACTATTTGGACAAACTCCAACAAAAATAGAACAACAACAAAAGGACAAAAATTAACATCATGAGCATGGTTTAGTGTTAGTTGGGCTCTTGATTATTTCAACAATGATCTAGGTGGATATCGGTGGTGACCCACCTCTTCCAACTGGCTCAAAACAGTCTTTTGGCAATTTTGGTAATTTACTATTTTTAGCAGTTTTTCGAGTCCTGAACTTCCGAAGCCGTTTTGAGGCCCTAAATGACATTTTTTGGCATTTTAGGGATCCAAATGACTGCCAATGGCATGCATTTGGACCTATTGGAAAGTTGTAAATCTCGGATAAACCTTTCCAATAGGCTACCAAGCGCCCCAAACGGAGACTGTATGCAAAAGTTATGACCCCGAGAAGTTGACTTTCAACTAACCACCTTGGGGCCGCAAACTTTATGACGGTTCATCATCTAGGGTTAGTTTTTTGGATGTTTAGGATTCTCTCCCTCATGCTTATGATAAATAGGCCCTTCTGGCATCTCTTTGTATTCATCTTGGCACGAATGAGCATAGCGGCCACATCTCTTCTCAGAGATAGCTACCACCATTCTAGCTATTGTATTTTACAGTCTGTTCTATTTCCGCTATTTAATAGAATGTGTTTACTGTATCACTATGTTATTTGCAATATATTTTTGTATATGATTCTGTATATGCTATCTTTTGTTTCATTCCCACATAAATCCAGATCAAACAAACTCCAACAAAAGGAAAAAAATTAACTTTATGAGCATGGCCCATTTAGTTGGGTTTTTTACTAAATTGGAAAAATTCATGAGTATGGCCCATTTAGTTGGGTTTTTTACTAAATTGGAAAAATTCATGAGTATGTCCCATTTAGTTGGGTTTTTTACTAAATTGGAAAAATTCATGAGTATGGCCCACTTAATACTATGTTGGTGAGTAGGTACTCGTGAACACATTTATGGATTTGATATCTAGTTATTATATGTTTAAATTTGTTTAAATTCATTGATTGACTTTTATTGTTGTTAAATATAATAGTAAATTGAATTTTAAGCAACGAGGTTTATAGAAATAGAAAATATTTCACAATCTCACTTTTTAAACTATATAGTCCATAAGAATATACTATAATAGTTGTACATGTAAACCTTTTATTGCAAATTGGGTGCTAATATTTTCTTAAAAAAAGTACCAAAGCTGAAAAAATAACATCAGGAACATGGTCCATCTAATGTGTACCCGCATGAAGCTAGTAAACAAAAGGGCCGCAACCAAAGCACGTGAGTGGAGAAAAAATATTGATGCGCACACGCTTCCAAATGCACGCACGCATCATTGCTTCGGCAATGCCGAACATCCACGTGGTTGATCCCACGTGGACAAAAGGTGCGTGCATGCATGATTAATGTGTATGCACAAAGTGGCGCTTATGCGTTAATGACGCGTGTGCGTCCCTTTTTTTTATAAAAAAAAACAGAGCTCACGGGTTTGGCATTTTTAACAAACCCGCGAGCACATAAAGGCCAAGCAAGCACCCCGTGAACGCGTCGTGGAGCACCCAAGGCCTCCTCAGCGCCACCAAATCACCCCTACACCACCTTGCCAACCATTTCTCCAGGTAGGTGCTCAACAAAGCATCAATTTGTTGTTATTTTTGTTTTTTTGTTTGTTTTCCATTTGAATTTTAATTTTAAAAAAAATTTGCAATCCATTAAAAAACCCCAAAAAAATCATTGTAGGCCATCTACACCTAACAAGATGACAAACACACCTGAACCATCTGATGAAACCAATGAAACTCGACCTTCAGAAGACAACATGGGAACCGACAATGAGCTGAATGAAAACCACGAAGATCAATTACACCAAGATTTAAATGAATTGAGGGCATTAAGCGATGAATTGAAGAGCACCAAGGAATCCTCTTGGGTTTCCTTGCCTTCATCATTGCAAAACATTATTGAATCAATCAATATTCCACACAATGAGATAACAAACTTGAGACAATACAGGGCTTGAATGAGGGAACACTACTCCAGTGGGATGTCCAAAGACCAGATAGAATACCTCAACATCACCAAAGCCCAGTTGTATAACAAATTCATAGTTCCCTTGGTAGGATAGACTCCAGCTATGACGAGGAAATGGGTTTGCATGGAATGGTGTATTTACCAGCCATGGAGAGATAACTGGAGAAAGAGATGGTTTATGGTGTTTGACAGGCCCCCATGCAACAATTTGGAGGTCCCACAGTATTTCCTTCAGAAATTGTGGGTTGATTTTGAGTTAGGCTACCATGTCAGCTATTTTGACATCACCGATTTTCAGGGTGTCGATCTTGACTCTACCCAAGATCAAACTCAGGCCCGCCGCAACCCACTTAGAGGACCTCCTGCACCCAGGAGAGAGCCAAACCCCCCTCCTCAGACACCTGGGTTTGGTAACGGCCTAGATGAGATTGATGACTCCATCAGATATGCCACACATCACTTTCTTAGACATACCACATTTGTGGTCATGTCTTCATAGAGTCGGGAGGACATCGATGAGACACAGACAACTGCACAATCTATGGGTGGTGGTTGGGACATGCCGTGTCCAGGTGGAACCTAGGCGGGGCCTTCTAGTTCTACTGGAACAATGGCACATAGTTGTTCTCACTATGGTCATTCGTGCCATGGTCCTACGCAGCAACATGCCACCAAGAGCTACATCGAGCAGGTTAGCTATTGTCTTATTTAATGTTCAAGTATTTGTTATATTTTATTTGATATCATATTGTTTAATATATTTAACTTTGAATTACACATTGTTGACTTTATTTGTTTTAATGTATAGTTATTCGGGGTTGGGTCTCCATCCCCCAGGTGGGAGGACGTCAGCTCCTTTGACCTAGATCGAGCCGTGGCAGTAGTCGAGGAGATTGTGGCACCATACACACAGGTAACTTCTTTACTTTGAATAATTAGATCCAGTTACGAGTAATTTGTGTTCAGTAATTACAAATTAATTAGCACTGAGTAATTACCATATTATCATCGTATTTTACAGTTGTGTTTATAATATTGTCTAAATTATTTGAGAGCTATAAATTCATATAATCCAACGAAAAAAATGAAACCTTATAAAACATTAAAACCTAAGAAAACTAGAAACATTTGTCCATGTTCACTTTAGGCATCCTAGACCTCTAATGATGATACAAATGGGAGAGAAATTTCCAAAATCTGTCATTCTTACTTGACCAATCATGAGCCTGCAGTTGGGGTTTTGGTGATGCCCACAATGTCCTTCATCCTCAGACTACCATCCAATGCTTGCTTGCTCTTCCTGTGCTTGACCAATTCCATGTGTGTTATTATTGATTTGCCATTTGTCACCATGTCATCCAAGTTATCTTTTCCATGTACTCTCCTTGTCCAAATCATCTTCAAATGACCACAGTATGGGTCATTTGACTCTTGGCTCAATAGGTGTGCCAATGGCTCCAATGCCTATCACTTTGTCCACCAAATCAACCTTTGCCGCCATGTCCTTATGCCATGTGTTCTTCAAGCTTAAACTTTGAGAATATATTACCATGGTAATTATCACTTTCCCCCGTATTTTACTAATAGGTTCTTTTAATGGTAAAGGTGGTCAAATCACTTCTATGCTTCTGCTAACTTTGTTGCATCAATTGAGTTCATTGAAATGTTGTACTTGTCACTTTTGCATCCACCGAGACTAATAGGAAAACTATTTATTGCTATGAATTTTCACTACATTGTGCAAAACTCTCGGGAAAAAGAGAATCATAGTGGCCAAGCTTCTAGAAATTCAAGAACCTGATGTTTCTCATGTCCTTATTACCCTAGTTTATTATCACAGGATTTCCAATTTATTCTAATATTTGAGACTGAAAGTAATCATACTACTACTCCTAGAACATGCTATTATGAAAGACATATAAACAACGTAAAACAACATATCACATGTATTGTCACTAAATTTTTTGAAAATGATGTAAGGCCCATAAGGAAGAGCGATAATCTTACAAATATGGTCTATGGGGCCTTGCTATTATCTTGATTCAAAGACAACTTGGTAAAAAATTTGGCGTCAAGAATACTCATTTAACTCATTTCACTCAAGATTTCTATGATTTCAATCAGGTGATATCATTCTGAAAACATAGCTATTCAATCAAGAACACATAATTACTCATTCAATGCAAAAGAACATGGCACATTCAAGCTTGTAAGTAAGTTAATCATGAAAAAGATTTCTCTTTCTTCCTTTTTCTAACGATCAACACTCTAAAGTGTATTAAATAACACGCACACTAACTTAATTGCTATTTAGAACCTCTTTGCAAATTGAAACAATGAGATGCCATTTTATTTGATGATGTAAATGCTATGGAAATAAAGGGACTCAAGATCCTCACTCTAGGGATGCAAATACTTTTCCACTGGGTGAATCAAGCTTGTAGGAAACTACAAATCTATAAGAAGACATCAAAACCTAGGAACTCTTCATCAAGAACCCAAACACATTACATAGGTTTCCAATTCAAATTTGTAAATGGACATGAATTCCATTCGCTTATGAGGCACTGCACATCTCTCCAGGGCTAAAGGAAAAGCTCACCTACTCATGGGATGACTCTAGAAAAGGAAAAGCTCACCATGTCACCTTCTATTCCATGTCACCTTATTTAATTTTAATTTCATGCCATGCCACCTTCTATCCTTTCAGAATATTGAATATCAATGACAAATTTGGCCAGCAAACACTTCAAGCATACATTGTCAACCTTCTTTGGCACATTATCTTCACTGAATGACCACATAATGGGTCATTTGTTCCTATAATGGGCCCAATCCATTGTGGGTCAAACAACAAGATCCCCACAACCATGTTCTTTACCAAGTCTTAAACAAATGGACTGCACCAATACAATAAAAACGTTATATAATATCCAAATCCCATCAAACCACTATCATCTAACTTGAATATAAATGAATTGCAGTCATGTTTTTTAAGTACCATCATTGTCATTCTCATTTGCATTGTGTTTAATATTGTTAATATTGTTTTTATAAATTCAGTCTAAAAATTGTAGTGTTCGCACAAGTGTCCGCAAACTCTAGCGACCAACCATTGCCACCGAGGATCAACAGATCTCCATGTGTGTAGGTATCGTGTGTATTAAAGCATAAATTTAATTTCAAATATGATGACTTGTCCATGTATATTTATATTTTTATATATTAAACTATGAGGTTATAAATGTGTATGCAGGTACGAGCACCTCGGCCTGGCAGTGAAGTTATTCCTCCCTCCCCGGCCTTTCGACCACCTGATATGCCAGTTGTATCCCCTGGCATACATGCCCCATTCCATGCATCCATCCCCACCACCTTCCATCCATCCCCCCCTCCTATATAGAACCAAAGTTCCATCCAGCGCCCCCTTACGTTTCATATCCAGCTCCACCTCCGTATCAGTTTCCCATGTTCCCACCCTCCCCCATCCGACCACGGCACACCACCCATCCACAGTCACCCATCCCTCCACTTTAACACAGACCTCTCCCCCCCTCACATTCCCCCACCACACTCACTTCCCCTTCCAGGGTGCCCCGATCCATACTACAGCCAGTTGGGTTTACATCCCTAAACGTGCACCTCCACTTCACCCACCCCAGTCCATGCCTCCTTCTGCCACCCCCACTTCTTCCACGGTTCCCCCCAGTGGTGTAGCCACCGTTGATGTGGCTACATCCTCCCCTTTATCGTCCACCCTAGCTGTGGAGCAGGTTGTCTGGTCGACTGCTCCATCTGCTAGCCCTGAAGACCAGCCTGTTGTGTTCACGGTGAGATTGACTAGTTTATGAAAATCTCATTGAATTTTAACACCAGTACAAAATGAGAAATTAATGACTAAAATTCGACTATAAACGACTATTTTTGAGTCGGTGACTAATAGTATCGAATTTCCACTATCTTATCTCTAGTCGTATTTCACTAGTCATTAATTGGTTGACTTATTAGTCATTGATTTAGTCATTGATAGTCACTGATTAAGTCATTGATTTAGTCATTGATACTCACTGATTAAGTCATTGATTTAGTCATTGATTTAGTCATTGATACTCACTGATTTAGTCATTGATTTAGTCATTGATTGTCACAATTAATGACCAAATATACGACTAAATAAACTACTAGATGATAACATATTAATGACTAAGTTAAATATGACTAAACATTAGTCGCGCTATAAGATACTGGAAATTAGCTACTAATAGTTGTATATATGCGAATTTAACCGTTTTCTTAGTCACTAATTTATGATAGGGTATGGAGGAATCAAACCACCAATCTCCTGCCTATAAATATGCAGGTGCTCTACCATTGAGCTAGCACCCTTAAAGAAGTTGTTATTTCTTGACAATGATGATATTCAAACAAATTTTGCATGGGAACAAAATGAATGTCAAACATAATCAAGAATAATGCTTCAAGTACTAAAAGAATTCTAAGATATAGCAGTTCAACTGTGACAATGATGAAAATTGAAAGAAGAATGATCTTACAAACTACGCATGAGTACAATAATCCATGATAGTACAAATTATCAGGAACAAAAGCAAGTTCCTACCCTTCACAGAAAGAAAATAATACAAGGTCCAACTTGCAATAAATTTGTTTCAATTGTCTATCAATTGTTGATCTCTCAACAGCTAGAGACATTTGCCTGTCTGAGATCCAAAATACATACAATTATCTTCAACTTCACTTCTTCAAAACTAGTTGCAGTAAAAATTATTCTAGGAATTGTCTTATGAGCAACAACCACTTTTTTGAACAATAGGCTTCCCTTTCATTTGTACACTAGCAGGTCTGTTGCTATTCATGGCAAGTTGACTTGCCATCTTGCAATACAAAATAAATGGAGTTAAGTCAATAGTATTTCATAGAAAATAGAAAATATAATCTCCTTAAAAGCAAGATGTCACAATGAGGACTCTATCTAGGACGCTCTATTCTAGAGTATAGGGAAAGTCATTTTGTCGAAAACCCTCTTTCAAGGCTACACTGCATCTTAGGAAAGAATTCCATGTAAAAAGAGAAACATATCAGTCTCTTTGTGGTTCAACAATTTCGTGAAAACAAGGCTTTGCTCAATAAATATGCTTAAGATGTTGGAAAGATTTTAAATCCTGGAGCCTCAACAAAATTGTTACTAAGATGGGTTAGTGATGCGAATGCATGCAACCCAGAAATTACAAATGTCCAAGCCCAGGAAAAAGCTTAACTGAAAATGGAATTATCATTGGCACTGTTGACTCTAAGAAATTGTTTAGAAACAACAAATAAAGTGTGGGATATAGTTCTTTGATGTTGTGGATCAAATGCAATCAATGAGAGGTTAATCAAATTTGATATTTAAATTTTTGATGTTAAAATATCTGAGTCACTCGAACAGGGACAAGTCATATGGTAATGCCGCCACAAGTAAAGAGGAATAACCTCCAGGATATTTTCCTGGTAGTATAAGGCATAAGTTATCACTCTTTAACTAAAACAAGACCTATTCTCTATTGTTCTAGTTGTGTTGCAATATAAATTATATAGCAATGAGTAGAATTCATAGTTCCAAAACTATAAACAGGACTTGTGACAAAATTATTCCCGGCAAGTCGCTTACAACAGATTACTGAGACAATGTACCTGTAGACAAACAAAAGCATCCGATCAACAACTGCATACAACAATAGAAAGATGTAAGAAATAGCGGCATATGATACATTCTAGATCATGCAGAAAGATGTTTCAACCAAATACAATGAGATCACTTTTGGTTAGAAAAATAAACAAGCAACCAATTTAAAAAAGAAACTAAGAAACTCATCCCAACAAGTAAGATCTGCAAATAAATGTTTAAAAATGTACCTCTTCAGTGCCACCAACATGCTCAGGATGCTTTGGAGAATTCATTCTAGATCCTCTCACAACACCCTTTCTCCAAAGTTGTTCTCTATGAATACGCTTAGTATTAATTACATGAAGAAGCTCTTTCTTTAAAATGGGCAGTGCCTCTTTACTACAACCACTCTATAGAAACCGACACATTTGCTAAATTAAATACTTCCAACAAAGACATTGAAATACATTATTAACAAGGTTGATGTTTGTAAAACTTATTTTTCCATTTATAAAAAGAATCCTAAGAGATTATGTTCTAGTTGTTACACCGCATATTGTACAAAGTTTCACATTGTGATTTTCAGCACTGTGGGAGTTTTCAGCTAGCACCTTTGGAGCATTGGATGGACTTGAGGGCATACATTTTCATGAGGCCTATTCTCTTAATGATGGATTATTTGATGGAAGACACATGAAGTTTTTCCACCTTTAAAAAATCTGTAATTTCTATTTCAAGCTTTCTCTGGAATGCATATGCAGTTCCTCTTCCAATGGGTGCCTCATGAGAACTCGAATTATCCCTAATTATCTTCATGTCACATAAATAGATACTCACATCAAGAAATAAAAAATGAAGTTAAACCTAGACTGTCTCCTAATCCTGGAATCCAAACATAAGAGAATGACTTTCCTAGTTAAATATAGAAATGGACTTATCATAATTACCATCATTAACTTGCACATAACAACATTGGTTTTGTTCAATAAAACCACAAAATGTGAAAAATCTTCTCTAGGGCTCTGAAATGCTAAAACAAGTTTTGAAATTAAGAGAGAACATATATATAAAAGTTATAACTCTGGGTGTAAAATCCTACAACAAAAGGAGATCTTGACAAACATGTTGAAATGTACATTAACATAATATATTGCTACAATGGAATGAATGGCATGAAGCATGGTGTCATACATGAACAACTATCCCTTTATAGAAGTGGTAAGAGAAGTAAATATCAAAAGGATCAACATATAACAATTAGATGACTAATCTGGAAAGAGAGAAGCCTCAACAACATTCTCAACTTGAGCATTTGAAATTAAAGCTCTTTGTGCTCTCTAAATTTGATTCAACTACCTTCCTCAATTAGAAGAAAGAATTCTCAACTTCATCATTTGCAATTAACCTCTTTGTGTTCTCTAAATCTGGTTAAGCCACTTTCCTCAATTATAGTGAATCATTCTCAACTAGGCATTGGCAATCAATCACTCTGTTCTATATTGCTACATTCAATTTTGCGCTCTAAATTAGACTTCCTGAAAACAATAAAAGCAACGAAACTCACATTAATCAGCAGATTAATTTATATGTAACCATCCTCACAATATTATAAAATCATCACCAGATATAGTTGTTCATATATTTAATAAACACTCATCGGATTTATATGCACATAAGCAGAGCAGAACCTCACCTGAAATCCAATCGGGACATAACTTGCAGAACCTAGAGCACAAGGAATGCCTACAATTTTTTCAGAATATAAATGCAGATCATTTGAATATGCTTATGTGCTAAGATCTCATGAACATGAACTTAAACACAAACCAAAATTAAGCATAAAAGTTGACTGAAAATCAATAGACATGCTTGATGGAGGTCCAATACTTGGATGGTGATAAAATTATCCTACAGATGCTCTAGTAAATATAGGATTCGATAAAGAACCCTATCCACTTGCATACAAACCATAACTACTAGAGAAACAAAGATAATCTCTTTGTATATAATGATGAAAAATGTAGATTGGAATGTACAGAACAATGACTTTAGTGAAGGGAACATGCAAAATTGGATGGGTAGTAATGGAGTTAAACGAAATTTTGTACAATTCAAACTTAGATTGTCAGCTTAGTTATGTTATCCTTATGTTTGATCAGTTGCTCTGTAATGCATTTCCAGTGACAATGAAGGATGTAATGTTGGATACATAACTATTAGGGCATCTCATGTTTCCCAGTAACCAAACATGCAGGAAGCTTTCTCAAAGAGTTTCCACACAATCCCAGAGACTTGCATGTTGAAGCTAGCTTCAGGATTGATAAAAAATTTGGTATGGGTGATGCCTTGCAAGCTATCTATGACTCAGAAAGTAGGAATATGAGATTTTACCTCAATTTGTCTACCTCCCATGCGGAGTCGCAATCATATTAACTTCTACAAATTAAATCATCGTCTCTTTCCATATTTTCTAAAATGGAAGTGACTAATAGAATTCCATAAATTAATATTTTTTCTAGTCCAAATAATAGGGAATTGATATTATATTGCATGACATTTTGAAAGCAGTCTTGGAACACATTGATGAAGGAAAGTAGCTAGTCCTTCCTAATAACCTCTCTGCTCCGAGTCTCTATTTTTCATTGACCTTAGTACATATGCATGTTCTCTTTCTAAGGTATTGCAAGAAAAGGATGGTCATGTATTCCATCAAAATCACCTTTCCTGCTCCATCCTACTGGCCTCCTCATTTTCTAGTCATGTATGGAAATATCTTGAATATTCTATTTGGATTTGGTGGGATCATGGAGAACCTACGGGCCTTACTAGACTGACATGGTCATCTTAATTTTGTTTTCCTTCTTAGAAGCAACATTTTTTATACTTGTCTTTCACTTGAACTGAAAGCGCTATGTTGGTTTCCCTTCAACTCTCCGTTTTCATCTTCTTATTTTGATGTCTCTATGTGTTATTCCATTTTCTCTTTTGATTCCACTTGTTTCATGTTACCCCTTTCTTTTTGTAATTAATTCATTCAATTTCTGATTTTTCATTTTCCCTTACCTATTCGTTCTCTTGATTTTTTTTTAGTTGATTGTATTGATCTCCTCCTTGTTTTTATTACGTTAATCACCCACTACATTCAATTTTTTTTCTTCACTAGTCTGGTGAAGGATCTGCAGTTATAATTTATTCAGTTGACGCAGCTGGCCAACTTGTCCATTTTTTCTTTAACACCCCAAGCCAGGATTTTATTTGTTTTGTAAAAGTCATCAACATCCCCTAATTCATTGGCAGTTGCTTGTTGTACCTTCTTATTCTGCAATGTGTAACCACATGTTGATATGGAAGGCATTGAAAGCTTCTGTTATGCTTTGATTGTTGAGCATCCACTACCTATCATGAAGTGGGATGTTGTTTTGCAGTTGATTGTGTGTCCTATGGACCAACTTAACAAGGGGTGAACATGTCACTTGGGGCAATAACACTGGTGAAGGAAATAAAAACCCTCTTCTTTCATCGACCTAGCAAGCCCCCACTGACAACTACATGGGCATATGACAATTCCTATAGCTAGACATAGCATTGCATTTTTCAAAGTCCAAAATCTGCTTTCAAAGAAGTCCTTCTTGTCCATATGGAAGGTATTGAAAGATTTCTTTATTCTTTGATTGCCGACCATCCACTACATATCATGAAATGGGACACTGTTCTATAGTTGATGGCATGACCTATGGCCCAACTTAACAAGGGGTGAAACATGTCACTTGGAGAAATCACACTCGTGAAGGCAATAAAAACCCTCCACTTTCATTGACCCGGAAAACCCCCAGACAACTACATGGGCATATGAAAATTCCTATATCTAAACATAGCATTTTTTCATAGTCCAGAATATGCTTTCAAGGAAGTCCTTCATGTATTAAATGAATTACCACTGCGTAGTCTTTGGTAAGATCCATTCAAGACAAATATTGGCATAGTTTGCCATGTCTAGATCCTTACAAATTTTTCTTATGGTGATGAGCCTATCAAAATATACCAATTTGGTTCCAATTTAATTCAGAAATTTCTTATCTCAAAAATATAAAATGCAATTTGAAAGTTGCACAAGCATTGGGATCATGAACAACTCCCTTTTCCAGACTGAATTCAGAAAACCATTTCTTCATTCCCAATTCAAAATTACCATAAAACAATGGACCTTCCTTCATGACTGTTCAGTGTTCTTCTATTTTCAGTTGATTGAAAAGTACAATAAATTATCCTCTAGAAAAGAAATACAAGGAAAAATTACCTCTGGTAACTTGATTCTTTATGGATAATCATTTCTTTAGCTCCTCTGCCAATGCCTAAAATATATGCAGTCTACACATCGGTGCCTTCTCTAAGTAATGTCTCTTCCGACTTCAACATTTTCAGGACGTTCAAATTTGTGATAGATTTTGTTTGTTCACAAAGAAACTACTGCACCTCCACTTTATTGCACCAGGAAATGGTTCTTTTGGCCTTCCAGGAAAAAGTCTCTTGTGTTTGGACAAAATATTGGCTGATGTGTGATGGGTAAGAACCTTTTTAAATGGAGGGTCAGTGGTCTCCTTTGACGATTGTTCAAAATATTGAATTTCCATCCCAGGATGAGTCCTCCTCACTGCTTTGATTTGGTCATGTTGAAACCCACCCATCCACAGTGAAACTCAGACGCACACTCGTTTCTAATGGCGGTGGTGAACCTGTTCCCACAACCTAAGAAACATCAGAAATCCAAGTCATATTTCAGAAATCCAAGCAAGGCATCTTAATTCGTTTGAATATATTCTATTTTCTATAAAGTTTTCATCTCTAAGACAATAGTTTATTATTCATTCGAATCCATCCAGTATTAACTTTAAGAAAAAATAAATTTCATTATTGCTAGTTGCAAGAGGATGTATTAAAGGGTAAACCAACTACAAAGTTATAGATTTGATGGCCATTGGTGAATATGGAAAGTTATATCTCATTGGAATTATGTATATGTTAGCTGTCTAATATGACTACTTTTGTTGTACAGGTGTTCTTGCAAATGAAGCATCCAACATTGCTTCTGGTCACAGTGATGTAATCACTACAAAGATATTAGATGCGGAGCAATGTGAAGAGTTGAAAACAGGATCATATTTAGTAGTGGCTGCAACATCTGCAAACCCTCCAAAGTTCATTCACCTTTGCTACAAGACTCCAACTGAAGATGTTAATACACACGCCAATAGTTTGCAGACCTAATATTTTTTTATAATATTTTTTTTCTTATACTCCATTTTTCTGTGAGTTTAATTAGAGAATCTGGAAAAAAAAATAGCGGAAAAATATGACGGTGAATTGTCATAAACTAATGTTCTCCACAGGAAACGAAGCTCCAATCTGTAATCATAGTAGACTTTGATTATAATTCTTCTTATTTGACTTATCCCATCGGGATTCTTCTGAGCCATGGGTTTTCTTCACATGAAATAAGTTTCTGGGTGCAGGGCAGTTGACCGCCAAAGGAAATTAGATCTGGTGCAGTGTCCTTCTTCTAATCCATTTCTTATCGCCTTTAAATCTGCTCGGAGTCGAAGCAGGGAATTGTATTGTTGATGTTAGCTAGTGTTATCGTTTAGGGCAGTTTAGCTGGTTACCTGTTTTATATTCTATGGCTTCCCTAACTAGATCATTTTTATCGTTCAGAAGACAGTGCGAAGGCAGAGCCGGTAAGCCAGTTGTATATAACTCTTAGCAGCTTACAAGAGCAAAGAAATAGACCGTGTGAGTACCAGTAACATAATAGGCAAAGGCATTTTATACCAGTGGCATGAGCGAAGACACTTGAGCGAGCAAAAGCACCCGTGGAAAACTGAAAGATCCCATTCTGAATCCACTCTCTGTTAACCAAGCTTATTTTGTACTAGTAATGAAATGATGCCAGCGACCTATTAGTTTCCCCAGTTGTATCCCTACCTGATCGGTAAAAGTGCAGAGTTAACTTCCTCCCAAGAGGACTATATTGATGCATATTATTATATTCCACGCATACAAGCTCGATGTCCTTTCCTTAACTTGGTTTTACGGTAAGCTTTGGCTATGTCTATTTATATCTGCATCTCGATCTGCAACTGAAGGATATGAAAATGACTATGGTTCCCCCTAGGCTGTTAGCTATTGAATGAATAATTAAACTACGGGGTAATTTACCACTGCTACTAAATCTGGAGCAGGCTATCAACTTGGCGAGCCAACTTGAATACTGGATAAATTCACTAATGTGAGGATTACAAGGTCATCATCATCCAGCTCTTCCAAATGTCAAAAATCCATGTAGTGATTTAACGATCTATAAAAGGAGGCTATCAAGCTCTTTAAAACATTCTAAGAAATAATAGGCTTAAGAGTTCTACCATAAACATATATGGTACATACAGGAAAGAGTTGAAAAATAGAAGCTACTTTGTTAAGTGCACCACTACAGTTTAAGATTAGTAAATATGATCGCTATATTTTTTTCCTTTATTATTATGCGCAAGATCATGGGTTCCCAAAAAATTCAACATAAAAAGAAACATGTTCCATATAAATTGGTTGGAAGGCGGGATAAAAAAACAATCCATGGTGCCAAAACTCTGAAAAAATCATTCTCCACACAATGCTAAAATTTGTGGCGCCAAAACCCTTATCCTAGAGTTGTAAGTAATTAGTTGTATAGTATGATTAATTGCTTCTAAAAAGAAATTAATTGATTTTGATTGTTTGGTGTGTGTATATATATATGGTTGATTTGATTTATATATATAGGGTGTGTGCAAGAAGATTAGGGTCACTTTAGATGCAATGCTACTTTTTTCAAATCTCGTTCCTGATACCTAAAACATAACCCGTTTCTGATATTTACCACCTGCCATGGTAAGACCCGAGCCTAACATGTCATTGGACATGTAGGCTAGGTAACCATAACGCGTACGCGATATGTAAAACTAAAAATGAATTTAAAAACACAGTCCCGACAATTGCCGACCACTTGCGACACTCATGCATCAGAAACGCGAATAGAGGCGAAATTGACCCTGGATGAGGACGGTTTGTGGCCCACTCAACTATCCGTGTTGCTCGATTTAGCTGGAGGGGAGACAAATTCACTGGTGCATTCTCATCTAGTCAGGTAATTCATTCACCCATACCATTTTTTTGTGATTTTTTAATCCAAATTACTATTTTTTTATTGTTTAACCTAGTTTTGTAATATTGATAAAATTGGGAATAACCCAATTTCTAATTAAATTCACACCTCAAAATGAAACCCTTTTCAAAAACCCAAAACTTCATAATCAAACCAAAAATTGAAAAAAATAAAACTCCCCCCTTTCTACAATGTATTCATCTAAGTCACCTGACACGAGGACACGGGACACGAGTGTCCCCACCAGGCTTCAAATTTGAAGCCTTCAGGCCACTTCAAATTTTACCCACACGTCATAGAAGGCCACTTCAAATTTTACCATGCAAAAAAAATTTAATTTCATGGTAAGCCCTTCAATAATTAAATTAACCACTACTATTTAAAATTGCAACAGAAGGGTAGCTTCAAATTTCACCCATCAACAATTTTTAGTGGGAAATTGGGAATGCAGCTACTAGCTAGGTGACTTGGGAGTGGGACTCGGTTACTCTCCAATATCCACGTGTTCGATCATCCATGGATCCTGGACCATTGGGCCTCTAATAATATCATTGAGCAACTTACGTGGACGGGCTTACACTGAGTAGCCCATGGCTTGAACGCTTTGAAGTTCTCGTGTTTGTAGCGAGTGCTTACGTGTTTAACACATTTAATGGCATCAACAAAATTATTAAACCTGGAAGGTGGCTCATACGTGTTGTTGCTAGCGGGCTTACCAAGTTACAAGTTATCACATACCAATTCGTGAATGCTGACTCCGTGAGTTAATTGAGTATTCAATGTAAAATATATTATGTTAATTTGCCCCCGCGAATTTGGCATTTCAGACAAAATCCACAATCCATAAACTTCTTGTAATGTTGCAGGTTGTTGCTCCTGCCCGTGGCCCCTACCTATAGACCTGTGTTTTCTTTGTTGTATCAAGTTAATCCTACCATCTACGGCTCCCAGCCTCACACCCTGTGTTTTCTTTGTTGTATCAAGTCAATCCTGCAGCTCCCGAGTTCCACCTTTTGTTTTCTTTGTTGTATCAAGTCAATGCTGGAATTCCATGCTTCCATGGCTCCGATCATCAATATATAATATTGCATGAATATAAACAAGCTTTTTCTTATACCCCTATTCCACTGTGGTTGAGCTACTTCCAAGTTCCACCTACCCTATCTCCTCCAGTCCTCCAGGATAGTTTGCGGAGCGAAGCTGGCAATGCCAGCCTTCCATAAACATATTTAAAGAAATTCATTTTCTTTGAGGAGCTCAACTTCAAGGCTGACTAGATTTTTGACATCCTATGAATTTACAGGTCTGCTATATCCACTGAAAAATAAAGCCTCTCAACTTTACTACGTTAGTAAACATTGAAATTTTGATGTACTATTACATTTTCAAATGAAAAGAATAACTTATTATTAATAAAAAAATCAAATCATATTAATATATTAATGAATTTGAATTTAGCTTCCCAATATTAAAATAAATTATACATTTTAAATGATCCACAACCAAATATTATCCTGAGAAGGAAATGGAAAAAAAGGAATTTCCTCAACACAACATGCTATTTCCTTATGATGATGCTTTTACGTTTATGATTACCAACCTTGGAATCAGGTTTGGTTATCCGAAGGTGTAATATCTTCTAAGCTAAGTCAATAGGTAGGGATGTTGGTATTGATATAATTATGACAAAGTTTTATAAAGGATTAGGAACAATTCCGTTGGCTTGTAGATGACATATTTATGGATAAAAAGCTTGTTGTTATGAGATAATGACATCATGCCTCAAAAACATGTCCCATACAATCTAATGTTAATGGGCACTCTACATAGAAATTGGAATGTCAACATTTGTGAGTACAATAAATATGTGGATGATTTTGGCCTACTACAACTTTAATATATTGAGTGGATTGATAACCTTCACAATTATATAAGAGATTGTAGCTATGACTAGGAGGAGAGTTAACAATGCAACAAAATCAAGTCATCGAATTTTGTGCATAAAATGAACATAAGACTCCCACCAAATTTCATTGAATCTACGTCTTAACAAAAGAACTCATCGTTTCACGGGATTCCACCCCATCAATCCTTTTAACAGTAATGGCCATAACAGTTGCTACAACCCTAGCACGAGAAAAATCAATCGAGCTACGCATGACAATACTTGAAACCAGACTTTTTGAACTCCCTATTATGTCATAGGAATCAATACTACTTTCTCCACAACATGTGGCACCCTCAATATCTTCCATCACCGCAATTTACATTTGATAAAAAACTTGTTCCCAAATAGTAATTACCCCATTCTTTGCTCTAAAAAGGCCTCGGTTAACCTAGAATCCAATCCATGCAACATGAACACATCCATATATACACATAGAATAAATATTAATAAATTTCTCATAGCCCTTCAATAGTGTTCAATATCTCATAGCCCTTCATAGTGAAATGGGACCCCACCCTTCAAATTTGATCCCTGGTCCCCACTAGACACGGTGACCCGCGGAATTATGACACGTAGGACACGGTGACCCCCGGAATTAATATATTTTTAAAATATATTAAAATTTAAAAATATAGACATATAGATCATCCAATAAAATTTAACATTTACAATTACAAATATTCAATAGAAATTACATTTACAATTACAAATATGAAATATTCAATAGAAATTAGATCATTCACAAATCACAACACATTTGTCATTCACAATCACAAAACACAATGAGACATTGAGACACATAGATGCAAACTCATCACTGCCCTAATCCTCCTCCTCCATGCCTGAATCAACAAACTCATCACTGCCTTGATCCTCCTCCTCCTCCTCTCTGCCAATCTGACTAACTTACTTTTTAATTGTCAAATGTTTAATTTTAAGTTTTAAATGTATGTAAGTGAATGCCATTAAATTGCTTATGTGAGTTTGATTTAATACATGTTCAATTTTGAAGAGACGTCATTATATACCATGTATATGTTTCTAATGATTTTCGTATTAATGTCTTTATTGCAGTTGCGGCTATGGATACCAATGTCGAAATATTGATTGAGCTTGCCCAATTGAGGGGCATAAGTGCAGCTTTTAGTGGTGGCGACAGGATTCGTCGTTCACTTGCATCAACCTTGGATGCAATTGTGGACACCATTTCACAATCTACGAATGTCCTATATGATATTGCATCTTACAGAGAAAGAAAAAGACAACAATATGCTGATGGACTAGATTACAATGCAGTAAAAAAGTTGAAAATATCCAAAGAGCTTATATTTGCATTGTTTAGGGACCCTCGGACATGGGAAATCCCAAATGCAAGCAAGCCGCATATCTCCATTGAGTGGTGCACGTTTCAACCATTTGTTGATAACTGGATGGACAGATGGTACATGGTTTTTGATATGCCACCACACAACAACAGGGAAATTCCCTTATATTTCCTTCGAAAGATGTACGCAGAGTTCGTGTTGCATAAACACGTTAACTATTTTGACATCTTACAGTTTCAGGGGATCGGTGGGGGGATGCCCCAAAACCGACCCAATGCCAGGCTTCGAGACCAGGATCGCCCTATCCCTGCACCTCGCAGGCAGTTGCCTGGGCCAGATGTCCCACCGGCACATCGCATTATTCCGCAGACACGGGATGCATTTTTGAGTTTGGCACGGGAGGTTGTTCACCATGGCATGATGGTTCAACATATGGGTGAGGAAGGGACATCTGTCCCTGGTGTGGTACATACACCAGCTCGTCACCATGCTGGACCATCAGCTAGTGCAGGACCATCAGGACCATCCACTAGTGCAGGACCATCAGGACCATCCACTAGTGCAGGACCATCGACTATTCCCCATCCTAGTACTAATCCTCACGAGTGCACATCATGTGGTCGTCCCTGCTATGGTATTGCCTCAGATGTTTCCTTTAGTGGGTTTTTGACAGAGGTATGTTGATGGTTAATTGTAATAAATTCTTCATTTATTTTCGTCTTTGTACACATATATATAGTTTGAGATAATCAAGGTCTGAGACATGATCAAAATCTGCAGAAATAGATGATTGGTCTTCTTCCAACGGAGTTAACTCAACAATTGCACGCTGATCAAGTGGAAGTGATATGCGATCCCATCCATCAACCCAATCCAATGATTCACACCCATCCCAGTCACCATCACAACAAGGCGGGCAAAAACAAGCGAGTTTTCTGGTCCAAATTTCAAATACTGGGTTATCAGAGCTTCGAACCGAATGAAAGCCACGAGTCCCAGGCACAGTCTTGCATTCCCATGCATGTGAACGATCTATGTCTACCACCTCCCAAAAAAATCTCTCCACATGTCTCTTTCTTGTGGATTCTACTCGCATAGTTGATTCCTCTCCCATTACTGACGTGCACCACCTGACTATAGATTGAGCATTTAGAATAGTAGATTCTATAGATACTTTCAATTCCTCTCTTCATAGGGATGTTTTGACACATGCTCCGGCTCCATCATGCTCTCCTTTACCATGCCAAGTCTCAAAATAGTTCCACATATGTGGCACTTTGTAGTTTTTATGCAATGAACACAACCACTGAAATATGCGTGCATTTTTGAACTGACCAGCACACCCATCAAACCAAATCCAGTGTCGGTCCATCTGTATGTTCCTTCCCTTCAAGTGATCATAGAACATGATGAAGCAATGACGTACATAGTGGAAGTCGTGGCACCTATCATCACTTATGTAGAAGTGATATTCCTTCAGAATTTCTCTTTGCTCTTCAGTGCTATTTGGGCCATGCCTATATGTGATATGGACCATCAAGGAAACCTGCTCAGAGTGATAATACTGACTTCGGATCTCATTTTGAGGTTGCAGAGTGTAGTTCTCGGCAAAATCAACAACTGAAAGTATAGTACCAAGGGGAAATGTATCTCTGCATATTCTAAACTTCTCATCCTGCCATCGTGCCACGTGGACATGCTAAACATATTGATGTGTCTTTTCAATAAATTCCTTGATGAAGTCACTAACTTGTACCTGGTGACACAAAATGATCTCAATGTCAGTTTTTTGTTGTAAGTAAGGATTGAAATGTAACCATTACAACATAATTTTATAGATATAAATGCATACCTGAGATGTCACCAATTGTATTTTTTTGCTTTCTTTCCCTGGGACTATTTCATAGTTGATATATTTGAAACTTTTCATGTCTGTAACCATTTTCCCAAATTCACTGTCTCCATTCTCGTGCATACATTGGCTCAATAATGCCATTCCAGCACAGTTGGAGCATGTTCCATCCAAACAAGATTTTGCATAGTATGTTTGCCCCTCGGGCCTATTGCACATGATGATATGAATGAATTCTCTTGATGAAGTCGGTGGTATTGTCATGGAGCAATCCTGCACAATGTTAGTATGCAACACACGACGAATGTACAAAAATGTTTCATAGTAATATTCATATTCTACATGGTATCTACAACAACAAGTGTTATGAAGAGTATTTATTCTAACATACCATGGCTTACATTTCTCAAAAGATCTTTGCCCCAAGTTCAATTGTCTATGCTCAATCTTAAATTTCTCGTAAAGCTCTGTCTGTGTTATATCAAGAAGATGCTTAGTATGTGGTTCACGATCCTTTGAACCCCTTCTTAGTTTTAGTACATCCTTTCGGTTTGAAGAAGGCCTTGTGTGATCATGCCAAAAACTGTGCACTAGTCCCTTTACTGCATCAACTAGCTTCATGTCACGACGTGGCAACTGACCAACAAAGGCCCAAAAATCTGTCTGATCGGTTGTGTCAAGATGTTCTCTTCTAATAGAATACCTACGGAGGGTTTTTACATTCAAATCAACTAGTTCGGATGTAGGCCTGAGAATACGAAGGGCCCTGGTGTTCTTATCTGCAATTGATTGTGACAACACACGACGAGCAGCATTGCGGTCCTTTGAACGTATGTTCTTACCAATTTTACCAAATGCATCTACTAGGATTTTAACTATATGAGAACTTGGTTCAGAATTCTTTATCATCTTTATCCCTAACTTTTTCCTAACAACATTCATGCTCCTAGATTTTAACAATGATAAAAATAATCTACATTTATCTCCATCACATTTAGAAACAAAATATTTATCAAGTATCTGTTGAGTTTGATAAGCAATACTACGTTTAGATAGCGTACCTTCAATGGAATTCATAAGTCTTTCATCAACTTGTATACGCTTCGGAGTTCTTCGACGTGTTCTTGCTAATGGAGGTAAGGGGGTTGGAATTGTACCATGTAGCGCATCACCAAGACGCTCTGGCGTTTCAGTAGTAGCTTGGTGTCCTTCATTCTCTTCCTGGTAGTTGGATGGTGGAAGTCCAACATCCTCATCCATGGTCTGTGGAAGTCCAACATCCCCTTGTGGAAGTCCAACATCCTCATCGATGATGTGGATAACATTCTCTTCTTCAACAGTAGGAAAAATGTCCAACGCCTCTCTGACTTCATCGCTTGTATAACCACATCCGGATAGCAAATTGGGTGTTTCTTCGTGAGCTTCATCTTGAGATGGTAACTTATCACTTTGACTTCAAGTGGGAATTGAAACATCCCCTAATGAGCACCTACGTTTTGCTTCTTGATTACTTCCATGGGGTTCTTGTTCAACAACTATTGTGGAAATTGAAGGTCCCTCTTGTCGTGGATTAATAGGATGAACCATGGTATCCTCTACAATTGGATTTGGATTAGTTTCCAAAGAAAGCCTCCGATTCATCATGTATATTCTTTTCTTTTCTTTCTCTTCTTCAATGACTTCTTGAGATCTCTTCTTCCTTGTTGATTTGTTTACTCGGTTACGTGCATTCCCCATCACCACAATGATCAATTCAATATAGTTTGTTTTTGTTGCTCCTCAATTACAAGCTCTTCAATAATAAGCAAATGGAAGTTCTTCCTTGTTGGTCTTGAAGCTTGATATCTTATCTTGTGTGCTCCTCAAATATAAGCAAAATGAATCTTTCAAAGGCCTTATCTTTGGTGTTCTTCAATTGGAGATTCTTCAAGCTTGCTAATTATTTTCTTCAAATATGGCCATATAACCCAACACCACAGTGAGCAACCATGAAAGATGTCCTCAATGCTGCACCTGCATAAAAAAAATGATGGAGTTGGTGTAGAATGTGAAAATTTTCAGACGCGGGCTCGTGCTGTTCGAAAAATCGCGGGATTATTGTTTTCGTTCGGACAGAGTGAAGTTGCTCTCGGACAGCAACAGGCCATTATTTCTGGAGTTGAAAAACGCGTACGCGTTATATAAATACAAAACGCGTGCGCGATATGTAGTGAAAAAACGCGAACGCGATATAGTCAAGCACAATAAATAGGTTAGGTGCACGGCTAGGGCAACGAACAAAATCAAAGAAAACTAATAATTTATATGGTTGCATACAAAACAAATGTTTTGTATGGTTTAATACCCCCCTAGCTCTCTCCCAATAATCCCTAGATACCCCCTATCTCTTTCTAAATATATGTCCCTCATTCTCCCTACATGTTTCTTTCATGTTTCTTCCTCTCCCTTCAGCCATGTCTCTACCACCCCACTCTCCATCTCTCCACCTTCTCTTTATCTTCATCATTATCCCTCCCTATAGCACTCTCTCCCTTCTTCTCCCTTAATCACTAACCCTCTACGCCTTTATCCCTCCCCCTTGCCCTCTCTGTCTTACCTTGTTCCTAGAGCCCCTCCCCCATAAAGGCCTTTAGACCCTCTTCTAAACATTAATCCCTAAGTGCATAAGTGCACAAGATGATGAGGAGGAGGAGGGTGATGACAATGAAGATGATCATGATGTAGATGAAGATGATAAAGATGATGAGGAGGAGGAGGGTGATGACAATGAAGATGATCATGATGCAGATGAAGATGATAAAGATGATAATGTTGATGAAGATGTTGGTGATGATGATGATGAAGATGTTGATGATGATGGTGATGATGATGATGATGAAGATGATGGTGACATGATGGAGATGTTGATCTGATGAGGAAGATGATGATGATGATGGTGATGATGGTGATGATGATGAAGATGTTGATGAGGACGATGATGGAGATGAAGATGATGATGATGAAGAAGATGATGATGATGGAGATGTTGTGTTGATGGGGAACCTAGAGATGACAATGATGATGAAGATGGTGATGGTGATGGTGATGGTGATGACGATGAAGATTTTGATGATGATGCTGATGGCGATGATGATGAAGATGTTGACGATGATGGTGATGGTGATGTTTAGATGATGATCATGATGATGTTCAGAAGATCATGATGGTGATGATGGTGATGATGATGGAGAAAATGACAATGATGGATATGTTGATGAGGAACCTGCAGATGCCAATGATGATGATGATGGAGATGTTGATGAGGAACCTACAGATGCCAATGATGATGGTGATGACGATGAAGATGTTGATGATGATGGTGCTGGTAATGATGATGATGATGATGATGATGAAGATGATGGTGACATGATGGAGATGTTGATCTGATGAGGAAGATGATGATGATGATGATGGTGATGATGATGAAGATGTTGATGACGATGATGACGGTGATGAAGATGATGATGATGAAGAAGATGATGATGATGGAGATGTGTTGATGGGGAACCTAGAGATGACAATGATGATGAAGATGGTGACGGTGATGACGATGAAGATTTTGATGATGATGCTGATGGCGATGATGATGAAGATGTTGACGATGATGGTGATGGTGATGTTTAGATGATGATCATGATGATGTTCAGAAGATCATGATGGTGATGATGGTGATGATGATGGAGAAAATAACGATGATGGATATGTTGATGAGGAACCTGCAGATGCCAATGATGACGATTATGGAGATGTTGATGAGGAACCTACAGATGCCAATGATGATGGTGATGACGATGAAGATGTTGATGATGATGGTGTTGGTAATGATGATGATGATGATGATGATGAAGATGAAGATGATGGTGACATGATGGAGATGTTGATCTGATGAGGAAGATGATGATGATGATGATGGTGATGATGATGAAGATGTTGATGACGATGATGACGGTGATGAAGATGATGATGATGAAGAAGATGACGATGATGATGGTGATGAAGATGATGATGATGAAGAAGATGACGATGATGGAGATGTGTTGATGGGGAACCTAGAGATGACAATGATGATGAAGATGGTGATGGTGATGACGATGAAGATTTTGATGATGATGCTGATGCTGATGATGATGATGATGATGATGATGAAGATGTTGACGATGATGGTGATGGTGATGTTCAGATGGTGGTGGTGATGATGATGATGATGATGAAAAAGATGTTGATGAGGAAGGGGGAGATGACAATGATGATGAAGATGTTTATGGTCATGAAGATGATGATGATGGTGATGGTGATGATGATGGAGATGTTGAAGATGATGGAGATGGCGATGAAGATGATGATGATGATGATGATGGTGAAGATGATGAAGAAGAGGATGATGATGGAGAGGTTGACCTGATGACGATGAAGATGATGATTATGGTGATGATGATGAAGATGTTGATGCTGATGATGATGGTGATGAAGATGATGATGATGGAGAAGATGATAATGATGGAGATGTTGATGAGGAACCTACAAATTCCAATGATGATGATGATGATGGTGATGACAATGAAGATGTTGATGATGATGGTGATGGTAATGATGATGAAGATGATGATGATGATGGTGATGGTGATGGTGATGTTTAGATGATGATGAAGAAGATGATGGTGACATGATGGATATGTTGATCTGATTCAAGGAAGATGATGATGATGATGATGATGGTGATGATGATGAAGATGTTGATGATGATGATGATGGTGATGAAGATGATGATGATGAAGAAGATGATGATGATGGAGATGTTGATGTTGATGGGGAACCTAGAGATGACAATGATGATGAATATGGTGATGGTGATGGTGATGGTGATGACGATGAAGATTTTGATGATGATGGTGATGGTGATGATGATGAAGATGTTGATGATGATGGTGATGGTGATGTTTAGATGATGATCATGATGATGATAATGATGATGGAGATGTTGATTTGATGAGGAATATGATGATGATGATGATGATGGTGATGATGATGAAGATGTTGATGATGACGATGATGGTCATGAAGATGATGATGATGAAGAATATGATGCTGATGGAGAATATGATGCTCACAACTCCCTCTAGTCTCTCTCTCCCCAACCATCAATCTCTCTCTCTCTCTCTCTCTCTCTCTCTCTCTCTCTCTCAAACACACACACATACACACACATTATGTCACTTCCCATTCTCAAACCCATCCCCCCTCCATCCATATCTATCTCCAACTTTCTCCCTCCATCCCTCACCCTACCTTCTCTCCCTCCCTCTCTCATTGCCTGTCTCTCACCTTCTATCCCTCCCTCATCTTTCCCTCAACCTATCCCAATCTCTCCATCACTCCCTCTCTCTCCATCGCCACCACTCTCTGCATGTCTCCCACCAACACTTTCTGTCCCTCCCTTCCTATCTCTTATTTCGTTCTATCCCCATCTATCTCTCACTCCCTCCAAATCCATTCCTCCCCATTGTCCCTCTCCCTCCCTCGCTCTATGTCTCTCCCCCCCTTGTATTCTTTATTTCTCTCTCACATCCCCCTTGCCTCCATCCATTCCCCCTTGTCACTCAAGTCTCACTTTCAACTTCTAACCCTTTACCTCTTCAGAACCTATTCTACTCCTAATAGTGCTCTCAAGCTCCACTTCCCTTCACCCCCTGTAGCCCATCATGTTCTCATTCCCTTCATCTCTCCCCACTCAAGCTTCCAACATCCTTCTAAGCCCTTGACCCTTTCCCACCCCTATTAAATATTAACCATAGATTCCCTTGACCCTTCCCCACCCCTTCTCAAATATTAAACAAAAATTCCCTTGACTTCCACACCCCCTCTTTCTCAAGTATTAAACATGTATTTTATGATTTGAATAACGCGAGCGCGTTTTGTAACTATATAACGCATACGTGTTATTAGTTATATAACGCGTACGCGTTAAGTATTGATATAACGCGCACGCGTTAATTAGTTATATAACGCGTACGCGTTATTTAAATCTAAAAGCGCGGAAATATTTTTGAATTTAAACAGGCCGAGTCACATGCTCACATGTCAACAATAATCCTATGTGTATGCTTTGGAGTTTGCTTCGGTAATTCCAAACCTGTTCTATGTTAATGAAAAACCAAAGCTAATTGGGTATTTCTTCCAGTTTCTGGAGAATCCTGTGCTTAGCCACTCGTTATAATATGCTACATAGAGTCATTTTTGACGAAATCTTAGACACAAATAGCATTTTTTCTGCAGATTCCAAATATGTAACTTTTATTTTGAAATATTAATTTTTCCTATTTTCTTTCAATTTCTTTTATGTCCTACCTCCTTAACTCATGAAACACATTGTTAGTGTTTCTTCCATAACGTTTTCAATTTTCAATCATTTCAAAAAAAATTGTATGGTGCACAAGAGGAAACTAACCTCCACGTTCTATGAAAAACCCATTTCAAGATTTTTTCATTAAGACCTTCAAAGGCTCTACCCACAAAAGAGGTACTATTTTTGAGGTTTGATCACTTAGACAATTATAAAAAAATTATAAAATTACTAATTTAATTTTCGAAAAATAATGGCGCACAAGTGCTATGTGTTCTCTACATGCATGTCGATTTTTGTAGCTTGATTCCATCATTTAGGCCCTCAAAGGCTCTACCCACAAAAACATATACCTTATCATTTGCCTGAAAAATAAAAAGTGTCTGTTAGGAAAAATGAAACTTGACATAGCTATGCAAATTTTCAATACATAAAAGTTATATATTCAAAAACGTGATTCAATTTCCTACATTTCATCTTTTTTACTCAATGCAAGATATTTTCCGTAAGTAAATCAAAAAATCCAAGTAAGTTGAGGGATGCCTGCTTTTTTAGTTTTCTATTGCATGTAACGTGCCAAAAGTGACCCTCATTAGCTTGCACTAACCCTATAACTATATTAGTATTTACAAATGGAAATATAAAGTTGAATAACTATATTATATTTTGTTTTTAAATATTTATATTAGAATAAAATAATTATATTATATTAATATTAATTATATTATATTAATATTATATATACTATATTATAATTATAACTTTAATTACATCAATATGATTCAAACAAATATGGAGTCTTCCCCATAGGCCTAAAGTAACTAAAGGTTGGATTATCCAATGAGGTGATGCCATCAATTAGGTTTTTGCATTCTTTAGGGGCTATGGAAAACATATTGTAGTTGTGAGGAAAATGCATCATAAGGAAATTAAAGACAAGTTATATGAACTAAATTAAAACCTATATTCTTCACCTTGTTATGAGTTGGGAGCTCAAACTACCAAACTCAATCACTTTATTAAGATCGATGAAATGAGATGTGCCAAAGGAAGTCAACTCTGTGCCCATTTTCTTTCGCCAAATTTTGGGCATAGGGAAATCAAGGAAGTTTTTAAAACTTTGGCTATTAAAAAAGAATGTCTAAATATAGTGACCATAAAATGCACAAGATTTTGCATCAAAATGTCACAAGATATTGAAAAGGAGTTCACAACTCAATATAGGGAATTTCTTTGAAACCCAGTGCCTCATTAGTAAGAGGAAGGTAGCCATGCAAATGTGTTTATACATGGTCCCACATAAACTTTTGCAAGATCATGAGAGGCAAATGATCAAGAATGCTCTTGAAAATATAAATTTGACCTTAATGGAGATGGTTGATAATAAGTACTGAAGCATTAATAGATCCACTAGTGAGTTCTATAAATCCACACGAGACTTTAGAGGTCTTAACTTACTTCAAATTTGGTAAGGAAGCCTTACTGAAATTCAACGGAAAACATATTAATATAGGGTTTATGTGTCATTCCTAATCCTAGAGATCCTATACTTTAACAAGTTGGAGGATTAAAACTCAACTCAATGTATCATACAAGATATTAATGAAGAACATGGCCATTACAATTAAAAAATTCCCTTGGTTTTTATTTAGCTTGAATGAAATAGATACATATGTGGCCACTTCATCGTAGAAAAACATTAGTATTGTATATGAAAAGATGTAGTGGGAAATATATTATTGTTTGGTAGGGGATGGACTGGGAAAGGTGCCTCGGTTAATTGTATGATAATGAGACAAATTGGTTTTATTCTTGGACATTCCATCTAGAAGAAATAAAATGTTTGTCTTGCGATTCTTGGCCTGGGTTTTAAGAGATTTCATGGGTGTTCTCAGGAAATGCTTGTTGTCACCCAAAGGAGCTTGGCTCTGCTTGGAAGCTTCAATCATCCTCCAAGGTTCCTCCAACAAGTTGTAATCTGATTTATTTATTTTTTAAAGAGAAAAAAATGCATCCTATTCAGATAATAGTTAGACCTGTATGTATGAATTGACATGCAATGTAACAATAACTGAGGATTTGGTGAAAGGATGAGACCTGATACTAGCCAATTTTCATCAAACAGGGAAAGGGTCACAAACAAAGATTAGTTTCGCTTCCTTGTGCATTGAGTGCACTCTTTGTGAGCCTTCATGCATGGAAGTCCACATGACCACAAGACACAGCCTGGGAATTTGTATTTCCAATGGTTTCCCCCGCATTCCTCATAATTTGCAGGGTTTTCCTTCATTTGGTGGTCTTCCATTTCTTTTTCTTAAAGGTCAGTTGAGTTCTCCACTATTGAGCCTTGGGCTTAAAGAGTCGTAGATATTCTGGTACAAACGTTCAGGTCTATTCAACACCGATAAAGTTAGAAATCATAAGATATTGCATCGCAGAGATTTTAGGAAGGATCATGGGAAAAACAATGATGAACCTACATTTAAAAAATGCAAATGATGCAGGGGCATGGGAATAGGCCCCTTCCCATGAACATTAGATGAAATATTGGGGGCTCTTCTACAAAATGAAAAATATGAACAAAAGCAACCGGGGTAGATCATTCCCCCCATATTTCCTCCATCTCTGAAGGATGACATCCAAGTATGTTATTATTACTGTATTTAATGGGTTTTTCAACATTGAAAGTATGGTTTTCATGAGGTTTTCCTTTTTAGCAACATATATCATGTTTGAATCAAGAAAAAATAAAAAAATTGCAAAGATGTAAATATATGAATAATATGCTTGGAACCTGGAATTCAAGCGCCTGCCATTATTTGATGTGTTTGATCCTTCAACACTCCTAGTCAGGGATTGAACTCCACATATCCTTCTTGGACCATGGGCATGGAAATGTGAGGTTTTTGGAAAAAATAGGTTTTTGGAAAAAATAGGTTTTTGTAATGCGTGCCGCTTCATGCCCTACAATACCAAGCTAAGGTAGGATAATCCAAAACCGGCGAAGAGGAAAGAGAGAGGTATATTGATCTTATTAACAAATGATAAATTAAAGTGTGTTGTGCATTTATTTAAAATTGTTTTTAGGTGGTTATTTTAATCATGAATAAGCACACATGGATGGTATTTAGTTGTGTTAACGAATTCATGGCACATTCATGTTTTGGAACACTTAATTTTTGAGGTGGTTAGGTTGTTTGTTTGTGTATCATGGTGATGAACATAAAATGAAAAAAAAGGAATTCAAGTTGTAGGTGTTAATATTTATTATTATGGAAGATTTGATATGGGTTAAGATAGATATTGTGATAGTCTAGTGTGTGCATGGTGGATTTAATAAATTGTTGTAATTGTACTCAAAATAGTCTATGACATGGATTTCAATGAATATGTTGTTATATTTGATATTCCATTTATATTGCATATAAACAATTATGCAATAGATTTTTAAAGAGAAAATGGGGCATGCTCATGTCCATGAGTCCAAGATGAAGTGGCATCATATGTATTATGTCCTACAATTCTAAAAACATTAAATACATGTTGAAACAAACTTCTTCAACTTCAAAAAGGCTATGATTGCTACTCAAAGTATCACAATCTATTGGGTTATGGAATCTTGAATTCCAATTTCGAGCAATGGAGGGTACAAAGGAATATCGTCAATGTTCACTTTAACTTGTGTATTTTTTTCGATTCATGGTGAACTTGCTATCATAAATGGTGGAGAATATAATAATATCAGTGCTCATGAATGTGATGAGAAAGGGTATGTTACTTTGTTATATCTTTGATAATCTGTGTATTGGCCGCATGTAGTGGTGCAATTGCAAGGTCAAATGGTTTTATGGGAGTTCGAATGATTTTGTGGAAAGTGGTTTATGTAGAGAAATTTAATTTATGGTTAAATTGTGGTTGATCGGGGACCAATACGAGAGGAGAGCTATTGGCGCTCTGGCATGTCCTCTTTTTTGCCAATTCTGAGCATATTTCTTTACACCATATTGTTGCTGGCTCTAAACTTATAGTTGATTGTGAGAAGGGTTTGTGCTCTTTAAAGGTGATGGAGCTGTCATATTGGGTGGCTCATGTTAATATTCTGCTCAAGGCCTTTCCTGATGTCTCTATCATGCATATCTTCAAGGAGTTCAATACACATGCATATGCTTCCTATTTTTATATAAATACTAGGAAAGTGTTAGGAAATAAAATACATAGTAAATATGAATACCTAAGTAAGAATAATATTTTCACGATGAAGAGAGAGGACATGGGACAACAAATTGAGAGGTGGTTTAATATTTTTTTGGTAAAAGTAAAACTAAAAAATGATATATATTATACTAGTATCTAGTAACTAATTGCAATTTTCTCGTGACTGGCTAGTCGTACTTATATTCCCATGAATAAATTAGTCATTTATATTAGTCTTTTTTATTTTAGTCACTTGTTATCTAGTCATATATTTTATCCCGCGACTAAATTAGTCATTTATCTTAGTCTTTTTTTGTTGGATTATTTAAAATTGCTCAATTTTAGTCATTTATCCCTTGAAAAAATAGTGGTGACTAAATTTTTTAGTTGCCTAGTCACTTATCTCTCATTTTGTAGTAGTGTAACGAAAATTACTATATGCATCTAATTTCATCATTTATCTGATTGTTCTAAATGTTGCAGGGTGGTATTGCCGAGAGACTAGGAGCATGGAGGAGGGAGACTCCCTCACGATTTATAGTCTCGCATGTAGTGAGTTATCTAAGATTTGAAAACTATTTTTATTTTAAATTATGTTTTATACTTGTATAATTGCTAGGAAAAGTTGACATATTATTGTTGTCGTTTCAGGTCTCAGGGGGATGTGGTCCACGATGCTCGAAGGACCCAGCTTCCTCTAGAATGAAGAAGAGGAATATCGATTTTGGAGATGCACCTGGGAACTCTTAGGGTGGGAAGGAGGATTGAGAGACCCTCCTATGTACACTAGCCACGATGTGGCATTTTGGGCACGAATTGCCATATTTTTTATGGGGCACAATGGGCCATATTTTGTATAGGGCACGAGTTTCCATATTTTGTACAGGGCACGAGTTTCCATTATATAGACGTTGGGAATGATGTTCCATTTTTCCAAAAAATGTACATGATTGGATGATTTTTGCATATTAATAGATGGATCTGCACTTGTCTATATGACTTTGTCTTTGATTACATTTTTGCATACATGATTTTGTCTTCAATAACAATGTCATGGAAAAGTTTTCACATACATATAGATGTTATTTCTAGACACCAAGTGACCTCAATATGAGTCCCTTGTATTTTAATGGGCCTTGCATATTTTCCTTTCAGCAAAAACATACCTAACCAAGCAAACTAAGGAGTGATATTTACATTACAAAGTGTTATGACTTCAGGGATACAAAAAAATAAATAGGAGACGATGACTTCTTCCATACTTAACTTTGTAATGGTTATAATAGTCAATTCTAACAAGCATTGCATCACATATTATATCAAATTAACCTAGATACATGAGAAGTTCAGATGTGTGCTTGGATGGAAGGGTTAACCATATCACTTGAATTAGTTCAAACATGAGGGGTATGGATAGGTGCAATTGGATTGAGCAATAAAAGAGAATTGTTAATGTAGTTACATATGGATCGTTCTTTATGTGTTAGTATGTGCCTTTAATGAAAGCATGGTTAATGTCTTGAACTACTACTTGCACAAGTTGGCATTGACCCTTAGTAATGATAATGTCTTCAATGTTTTGGTAAAATTGATAATCACTCTTTGTAATTTAAGTATCTTGGATTTTTTGACGTTAAGACACATATTGAACATAGTGAACTCAATGGTTCAAGACATCATTTTACCCCGTGATCCATGGAAGATTCATTGGAGTCATATGAACCTCATTGCCATCACCTCAACCATGGGCAAGACGCCAACATCCATCCTTATAGTCAAAACCTCATGTTGGCACCCATATCACACTCAAAGATAAAAAAATGCTTTTAAAGGGCATGTATGGGGTTGAGGGAATCTTGATGGATAATATCGTTACGACATTTATATTCTATTTGAGGCCTCATATGTACTCACCTTATCATTGTCAATACCTGAAGAAACATCCTTAGTGCATAAAACCTCCAAATGGAATCCATATCCAAAAAAAGGCCATGTATCCCGTCTGAAGAGCTAGTGTAGTGATTCAAGGACTTGTTCATGGCTCATGAGCATGCAAATCTTCATTTAGGTCCTAATAACCTTTATAATTTTTAATCACCATGCTCGACGTCTAGAGACCCATCCCTTGTGTTGAAAATACTCTATTGACATTGTTGTAGGAGCTTTATTCAACTAGTCAACTAGGATAAAGAGTTGACTGGAGGTATACATTGTAAAAATAAAGTTTTGTTAGGGATTAATAAAAGGCTAATTATTGATGCCTCTAAAGTTACATTCTCCCCTTTCTCACTTTCCATTTATGTGTGAATATGTAGATATATATTGGATAATGACACATAGTGACACTTGGATAGATAGATTGGGAAAATTTTAGATTAATGCCTAGAGATCTACACACAAGTTAAAGAAAAAAAAAAAAAACTCCTAACATTGGGAACAAATAGCCAAAACCAACAATGCAACTAGAACACAATGACCAAAGGAACTTCAAAATGCAACACCACTCCACAAAATAAGTTGTTTTAGACCTAACTCATTTGGTATGAGAGAAGCCGCTTTAGAGACCTAGAGACATACCTACCACTTCTCTCATTTGAAATGAGAGAAGTTTCTTTAGACCTACCTCACTCTAACCCTAACCCTCACCCAAACCCTAGCACTAAACCATCTTCTTCATCATCACCATCACCATCACCATCACCATCACCATCACCATCACCATCATCATCAATGTCTTCATCATCATCACCACCATCATCATCATCAACATCTTCATCATCATTGTCATCTCTAGGTTCCTCATCAACATCTTCATCATCATTGTCATCTATAAGTTCCTCATCAACATCTCCATAATCACATCTTCTTCGGCATCATCATCATCATCTTCATAGCCATCATCATCAACGTCTTCATCATCATCACCATCTTCATTATCATCATTAACTCTAACTCTAACCCTAACTCTCACCCAAACCCTGGCACTAAACCATCTTCTCCATCATCATCATCACCACCACCACCACCATCACCATCACCATCACCATCACCATCATCATCAACGTTTTCATCATCATCATCATCATCATCAACATCAACATCTTCATCATCATTGTCATCTCTAGGTTCCTCATCAACATCTCCAGCATCACATCTTCTTCATCATCATCATCATCATTATCATCACCATCACCATCATCATCAACATCTTCATCATCATACTCATCTTCATCATCATCGTTAACTCTAACTCTAACCCTAATTCAATTTCCTTCTATAACTCTAACTCTAACCCTCACACAAACCCTAACACTAAACCATCTTCTTCATCATCACCATCATCATCATCATCACCATCATCATCATCATCAACAACTTCATCATCGTTGTCATCTCTAGGTTCCTCATCAACATCTCCATCATCACATCTTCTTCGTCATCATCATCATCATCTCCATCACCATCACAATCATCATCAAAGTCATCATCATCATCACCATCTTCATCATCATCATTAACTCTAACTTTAACCCTAATTCAATTTCCTTATATAACTCTAACCCTAACCCTCACCCAAACCCTAGCACTAAACCATCTTCTTCATCATCACCATCACCACCATCACCATCACCATCAAAGTCATCATCAACATCTTCATCATCATAACCTTCATCATCACCATCAACATCTTCATCATCGTTGTCATCTCTAGGTTCCTCATCAACATATCCATCATCACATTTGCTTCATCATCATCATCATCACCTTCATCACCATCACCATCATCATCAACGTCTTCATCATCATCACAAGCTTCATCATCATCATTAACTCTAACTCTAACCCTAATTTAATTTCCCTCTATAACTCTAACAATAACCCTCACCGAAACCCTGGCACTAAACCATCTTCTTCATCATCACCATCACCATCACGATCATCTTCATCACCATCACCATCATCAACAACGTCTTCATCATCATCACCATCTTCATCATAATCATTACCTCTAACTCTAACCCTAATTCAATTTCCTTCTATAACTCTAACCCTAACCCTAGCACTAAACCATCTTCTTCATCATCACCATCACCATCAACATCACCATGACCATGACCATCATCATTATCACCATCACCATCACTATCAAGATCTTCATCATCATTGTCATCTCTAGGTTCCTCATCAACATCTCCATCATCAAATCTTCTTCGTCATCATCATCATCATCTTCATCACCATCACCATCATCATCAACGTCATCATCATCATCACCATCTTCATCATCATCATTAGCTCGAACTCTAACCCTAACCCTCACCCAAACCCTAGCACTAAACCATCTTCTTCATCATCACCATCACCATCACCATCACCATCACCATCACCATCAACATCATCATGAACGTATTCATCATCATCACCATCAACATCTTCATCATTGTTGTCATCTCTGGGTTCCTCATCAACATATCTATCATCAACATATATATCATCACATATTCTTCGTCATCATAATCATCATCTTAATCACCATCACCATCATCATCAGCGTCTTCATCATCATCACCATCTTCGTCATCATAATTAGCTCTAACTTTAACCCTAATTCAATTTCCTTCTATAACTCTAACCTTAGCCCTCACCCAAACCCTGGAACTAAATCATCTTCTTCATCATCACCATCACCATCACGATCACCATCACCATCAACGTCTTCATCATCATCACCATCATCATCACCATCAACATCTTCATCATCGTTGTCATCTCTAGGTTCGTCCTCAACATCTCCATCGTCACATCTTCTTCGTCATCATCATCATTATCTTCATCACCATCACCATCATCATCAACGTCTTCATCATCATCACCATCTTCATCATCATCATCAACTCTAACTCTAACCCTAATTCAATGTCCTTCTATAACTCTAACCCTAACCCTCACCAAAACCCTAGCACTAAACCATCTTGTTCATCATCACCATCAACCATCACCATAACCATCAACGTCATCATCAACATCTTCATCATCATCATCATCACCATCACCATCGACATCTTCATCATCGTTGTCACCTCTAGTTTCCTCATCAACATCTCCATCATCACATCTTCTTCATCACCATCATCATCATCATCTTCATCACCATCACCATCATCATCAACGTCTTCATCATCATCACTATCTTCATCATCATCATTAACTCTAAGTCTAACCCTAATTAAATTTCCTTCTAAAACTCTAACCTTAAACCTCACCCAAACCCTAGCACTAAACCATCTTCTTCATCATCACCATCACCATCACCATCACCATCACCATCACCATCACCATCACCATCAACGTCATCATCAGCGTCTTCATCATCATCACCGTCATCATGACCATCAACATCTTCATCATCGTTGTCATCTCTAGGTTCGTCATCAACATATCCATCATCACATCTTCTTCTTCATCATCATCATCATCTTCATCACCATCACCATCATCATCAACATCTTCATCATCATCACCATCTTCATCATCATCATTAACTCTAACTCTAACCCTAATTCAATTTCCTTCTATAACTCTAACCCTAACCCTCACCCAAACCCTAGCACTAAACCATCTTCTTCATCATCACCATTACCATCACCATCACCATCACCAACGTCTTCATCATCATCACCATTAACATCTTCATCATCGTTGTCATCTCTTGGTTCCTCATCAATATATCCATCATCACATCTTCTTTGTCATCATCATCATCATCTTCATCACCATCACCATCATCATCATCACCATCTTCATCATCATCATTAACTCTAACTCTAACCCTTATTCAATTTGCTTCTATAATTCGAACCCTGACCCTCACCCAAACCCTAGAACTAAACCATCTTCTTCATCATCAACATCGCCATCACCATCACCATCACCATCACCATCGATGTCATCATCAACATCTTCATCATCATCACCATCATCATCACCATCAACATCTTCATCATCGTTGTCATCTCTAGGTTCCTCATCAACATCTCGATCATCACATCTTCTTCGTCATCATCATCATCATCTTCATCACCATCACCATCATCATCTTCATCACCATCACCATTATCATCAACGTCTTCATCATCATCACCATCTTCATCATCATCATTAACTCTAACTCTAACCCTAATTCAATTTCCTTCTATAACTCTAACCCTAACCCTCACCCAAATCCTAGCACTAAACCATCTTCTTCATCATCATCATCATCACCGTCACCATCATCATCATCATCAACGTCTTCATCATCATCACCATCATCATCACCATCAACATCTTCATCATCATTGTCATCTCTAGGTTCCTCATCAACATCTCCATCATCACATCTTCTTCGTCATCGTCATCATCATCTTCATCACCATCACCATCATCATCAATGTCTTCATCAACATAACCATCTTCATCATCATCATCAACTCTAACTATAACCCTAATTAAATTTCCTTCTATAACTCTAACCCCAACCCTCACCCAAACCCTAGCACTAAACCATCTTCCTCATCATCACCATCACCATCACCATCCTCTCCATCACCATCACCATCATCATCAACGTCATCATCATCATCACCATCTTCATCATCATCAACATCTTCATCATCGTTGTCATCTCTAGGTTCCACATCAACATCTCCATCATCACATCTTCTTCGTCATCATCATCATCATCTTCATCACCATCACCATCATCATCAACGTATTCATCATCATCACCATATTCATCAACATCATTAACTGTAACTGTAGCTCTAATTCAATTTCCTTTTATAACTCTAACCATAACCCTCACCCAAACCCTAGCACTAAACCATCTTCTTCACCATCACCATCACCATCACCATCACCATCACCATAACCATCATCATCAACGTCTTCATCATCATCACCATCATCATCATCATCAACATCTTCATCATCATTGTCATCTCTAGGTTCCTCATCAACATCTCCATCATCACATCTTCTTCATCATCATCATCATCATCTTCATCACCATCACCATCATCATCAACGTATTCATCATCATCACCATCTTCATCATCATCATTAACTCTAACTCTAACCCTAATTCAATTTCCTTCTATAACTCTAACCCTAACCCTCAACCAAACCCTAGCACTAAACCATCTTCTTCATCATCAACATCACCATCACCATCACCATCACCATCGCAGGTCCACAATGGCCACGTGGACCTGTGGGAGCCGACGGAATCCATGTCCGCTCGCCGGGTTGGGTTCCCTGGCCCCAGAGCAAATCCCCAGAGTGTCCCTGAATGGCCCCGGGGTGTCCGACTAGAATGCCTGTAGCATCCAAACTGTGGCTCCGTTCACAAATCCAACGATTCCGGTGGATCCGGGATGTCGGGTTTCAACTAGGGGACCCCCCATAGCATGCCTCGAAGACCCAGAAATAGTGCCAAGGGGCCATCTCCAGAGCTAGGGTTTTGCTCAGTGAGGGCCATTCCAAATTCGCTCAAGGGGGCATTTTTTGTTCGGAGGCCCCTGGGCATGCGTGGCCACCTTGGATAGGTCCAGAATGGCCACGTGGACCTGTGGTAGCTGACGGAATCCAAGTCTGCTTGCTGGTTTGGGTTCTGTGGCCCTAGATCAAATCCCCAAGGTGTCCCTGAATGACCCCGGGGTGCCCGAGTAGAATGCCCATAAGAGACAAACCGTGGCTCCATTCGCGAATCCGTCAATTCCGATGGATTAGAGATGTCGGGTTTCAGCTAGAGGACCCTACACAACATGACTCGAAGACCCGAAAGGGATGCCAATGGGCCATCTCTGGAGCTAGGGTTTTTCTCAACAAGGGCCATTCCAAATTTTCTCATAGGGGCCATTTATCATCCAGAGGTCCCCGGGCATGCGTGGCCACCGGCGACAGGTCCACAATGGTGATGTGGACCTATGTGAGCCGATGGAATCCAATTCCGATCGCCGGTTTGGGTTCTGTTGCACCGGAGCAGATCCCCAAAGTGTCCCCAAATGGCCCTGGGGTGTCTGACTAGAATTCCCGTAGAACCCAAACCGTGGCTCCGTTCGCGAATCAGTTGATCCCAGTGGATCCACAACGACGGGTTTCAACTAGGGGACCCCCCACAACGTGCCTTGAAGACCCAGAAATAGTGCCAATGAGCCATCTCCGGAGCTAAGGTTTGGCTAAGTGAGGGCCATTCCAAATTCGCTCAAGGGGGGCATTTCTCATTCGGAGTCCCCCGAGGGTGCGTGGTCACCTTGGATATGTCTAGAATGTCCACGTTGACCTATGGAAGCCGACATAATCCAAGTCCGCTCGCCGGTTTGGGTTCTGTGGCCTCGGAGCAAATCCTCAAAGTGTCCCCGAATGGCCCCGGGGTGTATGACTAGAATGCCCGTAGCAGCCAAACCTTGGCTCTGTTCATGAATCCGTCGATTCTGGTGAATCCAATACGTCCGTTTTCAGCTAGAGGATTCCCCACAGCATGCCTCGAAGACCCAGAAGCGGTGCCAATGGTCCATCTATGGAGCTAGGGTTTTGCTGAATGAGGGCCATTCCAAATTTGCCGAAGGGGGCCATTTCTCATCCATAGGCCCCAGGGCATGTGTGGCCACCGTGGACAGGTCCAAAATGCCCACGTGGACCTGTGGGAGCTGACGGAATCCAAGTCCGCTCTCCGGTTTGGGTTCCATGTCCCCGGAGCAAATCCCCAAAGTGTTCCTGAATGGCCGCAGGGTGCCCAACTAGAATGCCCGTAGCATCCAAACTGTGGCTCTGTTCATGAATCCGTTAATTTTGGTGGGTCCGAGAGGCCGGGTTTCAGCTAAGGGTCCCCCCACAGCGTGCCTTGAAGACCCGAAAGTGGTGGCAATGGGCCATCTCCGGAGCTAGGGTTTTGCTCAGTGAGGGCCATTCCAAATTCGCTCAAGGGGGGCATTTCTCGTCTAGAGGTCCCCGAGCATGCGTGGCCCCCTGTGGACAGGTACCCAATCACCACGTACACCTATCCACAGTGGCCACACACTCCTGGGGGCCTCCGAACAAGAAATGCCCCCTTGAGCGAATTTGGAATGGCCCTCACTGAGCAAAACCCTATTTCTGGAGATGGTCCATTGGCACCACTTCTGGGTCTTCGAGGCAGCTTGTGGGGGAAACCCTAGCTGAAACCCGGTGTCCTGGATCCACCATAATCGACGGATTCACAGATGGAGCTACGGTTTAGGTGCTACGGGAATTATAGTCGGGCATCCTCGGGCCATTCGAGGACACTTTAGGGATTTCCTCCAAGGCCAAGAAACGCAAACCGGCGAGCGGACTTGGATTCCGTTGGCTCCCACAGGTCCACATGGCCATTATGGACCTGTACACGGTGGCCACACACGCTTGGGGTCTTCCATACGAAAAATGCCCCCTTTGAGCGAATTTGGAATGGCCCTCACTGAGAAAAACCCTAGCTCCAAAAATGGTGCATTGGCACCCCTTTCCGGGTCTTCGAGGCATGTTGTGGGGGGTCCCCTAGCTGAAACCCGGCATCCCAGATCTACTAGAATTGACAGATTCGCGAATGCAGCCACAGTTTGGTTGTTACAGGAATTCTAGCCGGGCACCCCGGGGCCATTCAGGGACACTTTGCATGCAAGGTGGAACGAGCCATAGAATGAAGATTGTGGCTCAAATCGACAAATCGTCGACTCCGTTGGATTCAGGACGTCGGGATGGTGATGAAGATGATAATGATGAAGATTATAATGAGGAACCTAGAGATGACAATGATGATGAATATGTTGATGATGACGATGATGGTGATGATGATGTTGATGGTGATGGTGATGGTGATGGTGATGGTGAAGAAGATGATGAAGATGGACATGTTGATGACAAACCTAGAGATGAAAATGATGATGAAGATAACAATGATGATGATCATGGTGATGATGATGATGATGGTGATGGTGATGGTGTTGGTGATGGTGATGGTCATGGAGATGATGATGATGAAGAAGATGATGATGATGAAGAAGATGATGATGATGGAGATGTTGATGAGGAACGTAGACATGACAATGATGATGAAGATGTTGATGATGATGATGATGATGATGGTGATGATGATGGCGATGGTGATGGTGATGGTGATGGTGATGAAGATGATGATGGTGAAGAAGATGATGATGATGGAGATGTTGATGATGAACCTAGAGATGACAATGATAATGAAGATGTTGATGATGACGACGATGGTGATGGTGATGGTGATGGGGATGATGATGATGAAGAAGAAGATGATGGAGATGTTGATGAGGAACCTAGAGATGACAATGATGATGAAGATGTTGATGTTGATGATGATGATGATGGTGATGATGATGACGATGGTGACGGTGATGGTGATGGTGATGGTGATGGTGATGGTGATGAAGATGATGATTGTGAAGAAGATGATGATGATGGAGATGTTGATGACGAACCTAGAGATGACAATGATGATGAAAATGTTGATGATGATTGTCAGCACCTAGTTTTTCAATGTAAGGACTAAGGTGAAATAAATGGATGTCTTGAAAATTGCTTCAAGGAAATCCTAATTTTCCTTTATTTCCCATGTCTAGGTGCTAAAGGTATAAGGAAGTTGGCTTAAAATTGCTAAGGGGCTAATAAACTTGGAGAAATGTTGAAGAAATGAAAAAATGCAATTAAAATAATAAAAAATGGGCCAAAAGACTATAGTCTGATGCCAAAATATTATGGAAGTTAACCATCGTGCAGATCGAGCCATTGAGGGAGAGTATACAAGAGATCAACGACTCTCGTTGATCGTCACATAGCCGAGTCACGCGGAGTAAAAAGGAAATGAGTGGTCGCGATGGATAGTACTGGTAGACAGGTGGCGGTAGGAGAGCGAATCAAAGGCAGGGAAAGCGGTAGGAAAAAGCAGCTCGCAGGGATGCGATACTGCCAAGGAAGAAAGGTAAGTTGTTGGCCATGTGGATGGCCAAGGTAAGCCAAGGAAGATTGTACGGTTAAAGGTCAGAGTTCAGAAAAGTGTAAGTGCAATGTGACAAAAGAACAGTTTAGATTGTTCTACGATAGATTGACGTTTCACTATGATCGTACGGTGGTCACGATGAATGAGACCACTGGACAGGTGTCCGCAATAGAACTTGTCACGAGGAGGATAAGCGGTAACGAAAACTACTTTAGGGCCTTGCGACACTACTTTGTTTGTATACGATGCTAATAAAAGGATGACAAGGATTAGAACCTAAGGGGTGATCCGACGACAAATACGGAGGGGATGTCAAATCAGATAAAGAGACATCGGATCTGATGATTGAGATCATTCCATAAGAGATCGACAGATGAGAGAAATGGACAGCTGGCAAAAAAGACCGAAGTTTAAAGGAAAAGGGTTATATATATAAAAACTCACACGAAAGTTGACATTTGTGTCTTGGGACCTGTCGGGCTCGGAAGCCTCCGGGCATCTGGAAGACGAAGAAAATGACAGGAGAAGTCATTCTCATAGATTCCTAGTGACAGGTAGGGCCTTATAACCACCACTTTTAGTGAATCTAAGTCTATTTACAGCAAGAAAGTAGATTAAGAACTAGTTTCTGGAAATGTTGTTAAATTTTGAGCATTAATTCACAATACTCTAGGATCTTTGCTGAGAGAATAACATCTACAGTATATCAATGCATGACAATCACAATATGACAAGCATCACAAGAATCAAAAGCATAAATACAAGAGACACAGAGTTTCCGTGGGGAAAACCCTAAGGTGAAAAACCCCACAACTTCCTCAGAGATAGAGAGAGCAATGGCTCAACCAAAGTACAACCAAATAACACTGAGATAGTCTCCTAGCAGATGATCCTCCTCTTCCTCACTAGTGTGCCACTTCTGAAAGTGAGAGTGAGTTACTTTTTCGAGTGAGTAAAATAGAGATCTCCTATCTCTATTTATACTCACCTTTTTTCCCAGTGACCTTATGGGGCCGACTTGTCTAGCTAGGTACATCCACATTATATTATATATAATTCAGGGCCGACCCCACATGGTGGTCTAATAACCCATCGGCAAGTACACACACTTGCAACACTTGTCAATCCACATGATGACACTTCCTTATAGAGGAATAACACATCTCTTATAAGGGTACAATAAATATATATAAAATAAATATATGAAATACATTCCGAAGTTACATATACATCAACAAATGTTAGGGTTAAATTTGCTCCGGGGGATAAAGTCTGGATGCAGTTGATACATAGTCTCGGCTCTTGGTGCCTGAAAGTAAGAAGATATTGGAAGGTCTAAACGTGCATAGAGTGGTTCAGTTGTTTGCATAGCAAATGCCTCGGTCATTGGAATTTTTATGGTTTTCCTACGTCCAAAATACCCAAGTCCAGGGGTTTTTCCGAAGAAGCTGTTATCATTGCATTGCATAGATGGTTTTTCCCTTGAGAATCGCTAAACCTTTTTCGACCACCTATTTTAAGCCTGAACTAGAAGTCAAAGATATCTCATACCCTTTGGGTAGGATCTTTTTAATGGCAATACCCCATTTGGCCCTCTCTTTGATACCTGAGAGCGCAACCTCATCCACTGGCCCACCTGGAAAAAGATTCAGTAGCCACTGACACCCTCGCTAGTATTCCATAGAGATTCTTACAACGGGGGAATGGTGAATTTCCATATGTGGACAGTGGGGGTAAAAAAGGCACTTAATAGATAGAAGGTAGAAGATATAGTGCAGCAGGTGATAAAGGTGCAGGGCAGAAAATAAAATACTTGTGCAGGCAGTCAGCTAGCGTAAAGTTCACGAGCATGGTATGACCCATGTCATGCGACGGTCAGGATGAACATGAGGTTAAGATCTATGGTGTATATTTGACCATTCAACTAGACGGCTTAAATGCATCTCTACTGACACCAAAATGATTGCAGATAGGATTCGGGCCACCTCAGCGCCATCGTATACTTTTCCACCTAGCCGAAAATCCTTAGTAAGCATGTTTCACATCGGCTCAAGCCTTGGGCATTATTTTTGCTCTATTGGGAGATTCGGTCAAGGCATCATGGAAAGGGCGATCGCATGTATCTGCCATCATCGCCACAACCATTATAGGCATGGTCCCTGCATCCCCTTGTCAGATTCAGTGTGTAGGAAAGGTGGTGCACCCGGTTGGGCAAGTATCTTTCAGTTAGAGTCTGATCATGGAGAAGGATCACGAGTCATGAGTCCGAAGTCATTTTTATGCCTAAGCATGTGTGGTTTGAGGTGGATGAAGAACACACTCCTCCATCTTCTGCGCTGTTCGACCACATGGAGGCTAGCATTGTTACCGAAGATGAAGAGCCCGAAGGGTGACAGGTGTCCAAAAAGGTCCGACGTCGAAGAAAGAAGGAGACTCTAGAAGAGGAGTGGGATGTCCATCAAGACATAGATATTGTCCATTATTTCATAATCTCCACTGAAGAAGCGACACCTCCCCCTCTAGCTGAAGAATTGCAGGCAGATGACTCTTAAAAAGTGGAAAAATTCTTTGATTCCCAAGACCAATTAAAGTCTCAGAAGTAGGGTGGCGTCCTGCTCATGGTATTTCTGTTTCCCGTCTTAATCAGTCTGTTTTGAACTTGACACATATGTAATCTTTCCAAATTTTGGGGCTATCATGGTGGCAAGATAATTTTAATTGTTTCCTAACGACCAATTCAAGGCTAGGGGCCTATAAAAGCATTGTAATAGAAGAGCTAAGTGTTGGAAAATCATTTTGGCTAAGGCCTGGGGATAGAGCTCTATTTTGAAACTTTAATCAATATCATTTACAGTGCCTATGGAAGACGTTTTGCAGATATTCATGTGTTACTTTACTTGTAGTCAATCTTTTCTCTCTTCTCTATGTGCTCATACTTCCTGTTATATATTTACATTATGTTTTCCCTTTCATATCTAGGATCAGGGTATAATAGCTTAGAATTATTGGAAACAATCTCTGGTTATTATCTCAAGTATTCACTCAATATTCTACTAAAGTTGATATCGAATTCATCTTTGCTCGATGCTCGTATCAATGGTCGGTTCTTACTTTCTTCTTTTATCACCATAAAATAGCATTATGATGGCAAGAGGGTGGCTACCTTGCCTGTGTTTTAATAGTACGTAGTGCGGCACTGCTGTCTAATCTTCATATTATATCCTGACTCCATCGCCCAAGGTTTATGCTATTGATTGTCCCACCAAACCTTAAACAAACTATTCCAATAGAAATATGACCTTCTATGCATGCTTTGAACGGATATCATTAGTAAGAAGGTTGTCTGTTTTCCATTAATTGTTTTCAGTCTTCTGTCAAATCTGTGTGTTCCTCGCGGCTGCAATTTTATTGATTATTTTTCAGTCTTTCATAGATTTGTAGAGAGATCCCTCTCTGACTATGCTGGGTCAGTAGCACTAGTCTAAATGTTAATTTTTTAGCATTAATTCAACATACTCTAGGATCTTTACTAAGAGAATAAAATGTACAGCATATCAATCATATCAAGCATGTATCAAGCATATCAAACAATCACATAAGACAATGGACACACAGAGTTTCACTGGGGAAAACCATAAAGGTGAAAAACCCCACAACTTCCTCAGAGATAGAGAGAGCAATGATACAACCAAAGTACAAGAGATAGTCTTCTCCTAGCAGTTGATCCTCCTCCTCACATGTGCACCACTTTTCGAGTGATGGAAGAGTGAGTAATGAGATGATGAAATAGAGATCTCCCGATCTCTATTTATACTTGTCATGTCCTTCCCAATAAACCAGCGGGGTTGAATTGTCTAACTTAGCCTAATAACCCATGGTTACATTAATCAGAGCCGACCCCACACATGGTGGTCTGATAACCCCTCGGCAAGTTACGACACTTGTGACACTTGTCAATACAAATGACGACACTTTCGTATAGAGGAATAATAACATCTCTATAGGAATACAATATGCATAGATGAAATACATAGGTGAAATACATTCCTAAGTTACATATACATCAACACTCCCTCTTAACTAGGAAGCTATTTCTCGACACAGATCTGCTAGCACAAGTCTTCTTCTTTGGATCATCATCACTGGATCATCATCATCGAATCATCGTCATCATCATTGTTGTTGCTATCTCAATCAATATATGATCTAATTGTCATAGGAAGTTCTACAGAGCAAGTTCTTTTTCATACTGGATGTTGGCCCACCACGTGTAGGTCTTCATCACTGGCCATACTATGGAATCCTCAGGATTTATTACGTGCATCAATAAAACCTCGAAAGAGCATCCCAGGCATTTTACAAGCACACAACTAAACCTATCGGATCTCCCAGGATCTTTTACATGTGACTATCACAAAACCTTAAAAGAGTGTCTTGCCAAGCAATATCTCTAAAGAGCATCTGAGGCCTTTTTCATCTTGTCCATATGTCCAAGACTTATTACATGTGACTCCTACCACAAAACGTTAAACTAGTGTCTTTCCAAGCAAGATCTCTAAAGAGCATCTGATGTCTTTTTCATCCTGTCCAGATCTCCAAGACTTATTACATGTGGTCCCCACAAAACCTTAAAAGAGTGTCTTGCCAAGCAATATCTCTAAAGAGCATCTGAGGCCTTTTTCATCCTGTCCAGATCTCCAGGACTTATTACATGTGGTCTAGCAAAACCTTAAAAGAGTGTCTTTCCAAGCAAGATCTCTAAAGAGCATTTGAGGCCTTTTTCATCCTGTCTAGATCTCTAGGACTTATTACATCCTACCCTTGCACAACCTATCCACGGCCACAGAGTATCAACTTGATACTCACCATACATTGTCCTGATGTATATGATCATCCTGATCATACAATGCATCCACCTGATGCATACCAAGTATCTACCTGATACATATCATCATACATGATCCACTTGATCATACAATGTATCCACCTGATACATATATAGATACATGGTCCAAGCATCCAACATGATGCATATACATATGCATGATCCAACTGATCATAACAAGCATCCAACATGATGCATATACAGAGCAGTAACTAGAGCCTCGTCATGATGCTCATCATCCAATGCTTACATCTATATCCATGGGAAGGATCCTCCTCTCACCATGCTTGGAATGGATCCTGCAAATGTGTCCATCACTTCTTCCTCGAAGTGTCATCAATCTGAAGAACACCAAGCCTCTCTCTAAAGTACTCGAACTTCACTCTGGCTAGTGGCTTCGTCAGCACATCTGCAATCTACTCATCTGTCGCAACATACAGGAGCTTCACTACTCCTCTCTGCACCATATCCCTGATATAGTGATATTTGATCTCAATGTGTTTCGACCTGTCATGGAACACCGGGTTCTCAGACAGCTTCACACAACTATGGTTGTCACAAAAGATACCAGTAGCCTCCAGTGGGAGATCAAATAACTCAGATAGTAGCTTCTGAGCCATACTACCTCACAACTAGCCGAACATGCTGCAACATACTCTGCCTCGGCTGTACTGAGTGCTATGCATGATTACTTCCTACTAAACCAAGAGATCACACCTGATCCCATACTGAAGCAACACCCAGATGTGCTCTTCCTATATGCAGCACTACCTACCCAATCTTAATCGACATAACCCTGCAGTTAAAATTTTGGGTCGCATCATACTTGAGCCCATAATCAATTGTACCCTTCAGGTACCTCATAATATGCTTTACAACAACCAAGCGAACACCTCTGGGATCCATCAGGAACTGGCTCAATGTGTTCACCGCAAAGCAAATATCTGGTCTAGTGTTTGTCAGGTACATCAAGGACCCAATCATCTGATGATACACAGTGACATCAACTGGATCATATGAAGCATCACACAAAAGTTTCAGGTTCGATGCCATAGGTGTGGTCATGGCCTTGCAGTCCATAGTCCTGAACCTCTTCAGGATCTCTACTGCATACTTCCCTTGTCCAAGGAAGATCCCATCTACACTTTGCCACACCTCCATGTCTATAAAATAGTGCATCATCCCCAAGTCCTTCATCTCGAACTCAGCAGCAAGCTTCCTCCTGGTATCAACAATCAATCCATCCTCACCTATTGCAAATAGGTCATCCACATACAAGATTAGTATAAGAGGATTTCCTTCCTCAACCTTCTTGTAAAGGTTGGAATCTACTTTACTCTTAGTAAATCCCAAACTGGGTAGAAAGTTGTCTATCCTACCATACAAAGTCCTAGGAGCTTGCTTCAAGCCATACAAGGATTTCTTGAGTCTGCACACATATGACTCCCTGTCATGTGTCTCAAAACCAAGTGGCTGCTCCACATACACTTCCTCCTTGACTACACCATTCAAGAAAGCTGTCTTGACATCCATCTGGTGTATCTTCCATTTCATCACTACAGCCAGAGAAAGTACTGATCTGATGGAGGTGTATCTGGCTACAGGAGCAAAAGTTTCTTCATAGTCTATTCCCTCTTTCTGAGAGAAGCCATGAGCTACAAATCTTGCTTTGTACTTTTCTATGCTGCCATCTGCAGCATGCTTGATCTTGTAGATCCACTTGGAAGTCACAACAAACTTCCCTTCAGGTCTTGGTACTACATCTCAAACATCATTCTTCATGATCGACTGGTATTCCTCGACCATGGCATCCTTCCATTCTTTCTTTTTCTCTGCCTCTTCATAACTGAAAGGTTCTTTGTTCATAATATCACAGAGTAAAGCAACATAGCTGGTATGAGATCTAGTTCTCTTTCTTGCTCTGTGTTCTTCTTCTGGAATGCCATACCTTTCTCCATCTTGAATGAGCTCTCTAGCCCATGCAGGTTTCCTCTTGTGAGAGTTATTCTCACGGGGTGGATATACAGGTATTTATGGATCCTCAATTTCACGATCTGCTTTTGGAATTGATTCAGTCATGGTGGTGTCTTGAAATCTATTTTCCTTTGGTTCTTCATGATCTTCAACATGTGTCTTTCTTGATTTGATGAAGGCTGAATTTTCATCAAATGTTACATCCCTGCTGACATCGATCTTCTTGAACCCTGGAAAGTATATTCTGTAAGCCTTTGAGCTTTCACTATACCCCAAAAAGATGCCCTTCTTTCCTAAAGGATCTAGCTTTGTTCTCTTTTCCTTTGGAACATGAGTGTATACTGGACAACTAAATATTTTGAGATGGCTAACTTCAGGTTTCTTACTAGAGAATACCTATTCTGGTGTCTTGTTGTCCAATATCTTGTGAAGTATTCTGTTCTGCACATATACACCTGTCCTAGCTGCTTCTGCCCATAGATGCATAGGAAGATCCTGGTCATGCAACATTGCCCATGCTACTTCCATGATTGTTCTATTCTTCCATTTTGCTATTCCATTCTGTTGTGGATTGTAGGGAGCAATCAACTCCCTCTTAATCCCTGAATCACTGCATAGCTTCCTGAAATCATCTGAAGTGAATTCTCCACCATTGTCGGATCTGAAGGTCTTGATCTTCTTATTAGTTTGATTTTCCATCAAGGCTTTGAATTCCTTGAACTTATCAAATACTTCATCTTTGTTCTTCAATAAATAAATCCAAGTGTTCCTAGAGAAATCATCAATGAAAGAGACATAGTATACATACCCACTCATAGAACTGGATGACATCGGACCGCATACATCGGAGTGGATAATTTCCAAGATCCCTTTAGCTTTGCTTTCACTACTTGGAAATGCCTTCTTAATGTTCTTTCCTTTTGCACATCCTTTGCAAATACCATCACGCTTTGTCTTGATTTGAGGAAGACCTTCTACAGCTTTGCTCGCAATTGGTAGTGCTCTATAGTGCACATGTGCAAGCCTTTAATGCCAAATTTCACTTGGCTCCATGGATTCATGTACCATGGCATGTTTAGGCTGTCCCTTCAATTTGTACAATCCTCCCTCTTATTCTCCAATCACTACTGCATCATCTATAGTTTTACCCTTTGGCCACATTAGAACTTGGCCATCTACAAATGCAACCCTCATGCCCTTGGCATCCAATGCATATATGGAGAGTACGTTCTTCTTGAGCCCAGGTACATATAGAACATCTTTCATCTTCAAAGACTTCCCAGAGTCTAGGTTGTAGGAGGTTTCGCCACTTCCTTTGATAGGATATTGATAGTCATCCCCAAGTTTCACCTTATGGGGTGACTCATGTTCAGATAGATTTGCAAAAGATTCTTTAAACCAAGTCATGTGTTTGGAAGCCCCACTATCAATAAGCCAATCATTACATCCATGAGAGATAGTACCTGTGAGAGAAGAGATTAGAACATATTCATCTTCACTAGATGAGTCATCACTTTCTGCTCTAGCCTTCTTCTTGGGAGGTTCATCATCCTCATCAACATGAGCATGATATCTCTTCTTGTTTCCCTTCTTCTTGTTGTTGGAGTTGTCGTCCCTTTTGTTCTTGGGAAAATCTGCAGCAAAGTGTCCCTTCTCATGACATGTGAAGCATCTCAGATCCTTCTTACCCTTTTTAAAAGGTTTCTTGTGATGAGAGTGCTCCTTCTTGGGATTGCTTCTTTTGATGTGAGCTGTGAGAGCTTGATCTTCACTTACCATCTTTTCTTCTCGGGCTACAAGCCTAGCCTCTTCTTGTGAACATTTCTCCCACAGTCTACTGAAGGAGATCAACTTCCTTCTTGCACATATTCCTTGAATGAAGGAATCCCATGACCTAGGTAGGCCATCCAGAGTGGTCATGACAATTTCACCATTCTCCACCATTTCATCCACAGCTTCAAGTTGTTCCTTGATCTGAGAGACCTTGGAGAAATAGGATTGAATGGTATCTCCATTTTGAAGCTTTACCCCTTTCAATTGGTTCCGTAGAGTCATCTTCCCGATTTATGTTCTTCCCTTCAAACAGCTTGGTCAAAGAGTAAAAAATTGCCTTGGGTGTCTTTAGAGATGACACATGTGGAATGAGATGGTCCTTCATAGAATCAACAATGATTCTCTTTTCCTTGACAAAGTTCTTCTTGTGAAGAGCCTTATCCTCTTCTCCCTCTGGGACAGGGGCCTCTTCACTTATATAAGTGTCCAACTCATTTTCTTCCAGGATTAACCCAATCCTATACTTCCATGCTCGGAAGTTATCGGCCCCTTCAAGCTTATCCTCAAGCTTGGTGTGGCGAGACATCTTTAAAGAGTACTTCAAATGGAAATAGAAAAGATTTAGGTCTTACCACTTGATTTGCTGAAAACTGGATCTGGTCACGGATTAGGGTTTGTTAGAGAAACCCTAAAAATTCAAAATGTGAATTTCAAACTTCCGAAATGATAGAAAGATGCACCTTGATGAGCTGATCAGCCTGGTATAATCAAAATTTGAATCTGCAAAGTTTCACCCTTCAGAATTTCCTTTTAGTCTTCCTGAATTCACTTGGGAGAACCCTAAATTAGGGTTTGAGTTTCCTGGAGCTTCACCCAACCAAAAGTCTCGATCCAAAGCTCTAAAATTTGATTTTTCCAAGGCGCTTCCAGCTATGTCTTTCGATTTCAGAAATTCCTATTTTTATGGAAACCCTAATTTTTAGGGCCAAAACTAAAAGTGCTTAGAATTGAATTATGATTGGACAGATAGATTCTCCTTGATGAGTAGAGTCAATCTACCTTACTGCTTTACCAAAATTTGTGGAGAGAAATGAAATAAACAAGAAACCCTAGTTTTTTCCACTGCAAAATGTCTTCTTCTAAGGGAAGCTCTGATACCATGCTAATTTTTTAGCATTAATTCAACATACTCTAGGATATTTACTAAGAGAATAACATGTACATCATATCAATCATATCACGCATGTATCAAGCATATCCAACAATCACATAAGATAATGGACACACAGAGTTTCACTGGGAAAACCATAAAGGTGAAAAACCCCACAACTTCCTCAGAGATAGAGAGAGCAATGATACAAACAAAGTACAAGAGATAGTCTTCTCCTAGCAGCTGATCCTCCTCCTCACATGTGCGCCACTTTCCGAGTGATGGAAGAGTGAGTAATGATATGATGAAATAGAGATCTCTCGATCTCTATTTATACTTGTCCTGTCCTGCCCAATAATCCAATGGGGTCGACTTGTCTAACTTAGCCTAATAACCCATGGTTATATTAATCAAGGCCGACCCCACACATGGTGGTCTAATAACCCATCGGCAAGTTACAACACTTGTCAATACAAATGACGACACTTTCGTATAGAGGAATAACAACATCTCTATAGGAGTACAATATACATAGATGAAATACATTCCGAAGTTACATATACATCAACACTAAAGTGGTTAGTGGTTACCCTGATCCTGCCCCTCAACAACCTGGGGGTACATTTTGGGCGTTAACAAATTGGCGTAGTTATCGGGAAGCGATTGCCTTATCATCCCTGGGAGAACGACAAAGTTTTAAATCTGATTGTTGATGCTGAACAACAGTCGGACATCGAGAAGGTTGTATACCATTCACCTGGCAACTACACTCATGATTCAATCCAATTTGCAGGATCCACTGGAGGAAGAGCTCAGCTCCCTTGGATATGGAAGAGTTAAGGTCGAGGCATCAAAGTATCAATCTCTTCAAAGAGATCTTGTTCTTCTATATTGGTCTCCTTTTACCTTTGTGTATGTATATAAAAAAATTCTTGCCTTGCCGGAGAGCTCTAGGTCATGAGAGAGCCTCCTTTGTATATCCTTCACTAGATTTTGAAAATGTACATCCTCCTTTCACCCCTAGAGCTTATCCCACCACTTCTTTCGAACCACATAGGATCCACAACCAGCCTTGCAAATCCCATGAGAGTGAGGATGATGATTTTCTCCCTGTACATACTCCTTCTCCTTCCAAATCTCAGCAGAGGTATAGCCCTTTAAGGTTGTCCCCCATTCTTCATGATTTCCCTCCCAAGTACCATAGATACCTTCCTATTTTTGATGGATAATCCGAAAGTCTTACTGCTAAGAAGCACCTTCAAGGCTTCGAACATTTCTTGGACCTTTTTGAAATAGGACATGATGATGTTTGTATGAGGGCTTTTTCCCAATCCCTCCAAGGAGATGTGAAAAAATGGTTTAAGCATTTGCAGCCTGAGTCTATTGATACATGGGGAGAGTTGTCTGATGTCTTTATGTGGTTTTGGGGTAAGAGAAGGTCATGGGACCTAGTTATTTCAGAATTTTACTCCATGAGAAGGAAAGAAGATGAGACCATGTCTAGCTTTAACAGGAGGTTTGCAAGCTTCTATTATAATATGCCGAAGGAAATTCAGTCCCTAGAAAATGCTGCTAAATTACACTATGCATCTATCTTTCCTCTTGATTTATCTCTTCATCTTTTGGAGAGAACGTCTTCCAATTTGTAGTGTATGTTCATTGATGCATTGGAGGTTGAAGACAATCTTAGGATGTCTGGAAAATTATCCAGCCAAGAGAATGATGAAAATATTGAATAAGAATTAGGATTTAAGGAAAGACATGGGAAAAAAGAATTTGCCTTACTTTCCAATCTTTCCCATGATGAACATAGAGGTGGTCGGCCCAGGGGGGTGCCAGAAGGGGTAATTCTGATTTGTTTTATGTAGATTGCGATTAGCCTGCTGAAGTTTCTGTTGGTGATGGCTTCCATGGAGATTTCAGTCCACCTAAATATGATGAGTATGAAGAAGACCGCTTGGAGAGCTTCATAAGCTTTTTTTAAATTGATAATAAAGAAGAAAAACAAGTGTGCAATCAATCCCAACACTTAGCATAGGTTTGCAATAGGGAAGAGAAGTACCAAATAGAAAATCAGGTCTCTCTTTCACATTCAGAATTTTTATGTTAAGAAGAGTCTGTTTCACTTGGTTTTATTGAAAAAACTAAGGATATTTCTGCTGCGTTTGATGAACAAGATCAAGTTTCAAATTCTGAAATTTTGAATGAAAGTGTTGATGGCTCACTTGTAAGCTACCTGAGGAATTCCCTTCAAGATCCTTTTGAAAAATGGTTAGGCAGTGTGCAACGGAGTTTGTTGTTGGAGCATCCCTGTCTTGACAAACAAGGGATAGAGTTTTTTGAAGTTTTCCATGTCATTTATGACCCTGTGGCTGATTATGAAAGAAATCTACAGCATCAAGGAATGGTTATATCTTCACCTCAAATGTCGGGACCTCTATCGTACATTTCATCCACTAGGTTCTTGGGTTCATATTTTGATTAAGCATAATCAGAAAGATTTGTAACTTGACCAGCTGCTGGATTGGCTTCATTGGAATTTTTTCATTACTTGATTAATCAGTTCTCTCCAAGCAAGGTGAAGTTATTTGTACATAAATAAGCTTGACATGGAAAGCGTCTCTTTCAGCAATTTCGAGTTTGTTTTCAGAATGTACAGTTTTCAGTTTTGGGTTTTGGTTCCAAGAAATTTTCAGTTTGTAGTATGGCGGAGCATTTTTGGCTTGGGTAAAGGTCGCCACAGGATACACCTCACTGCAAAATTCCCCATATGTTTTCCATGAATGCTTTCAGGAAAAACCTCCAATTTTTTTTTCACCAAGAAAGTGTTCTACAAGTAGGATTTTCCAGCATGAGCAGGCCATTGGATTAGGCACCTAGTCTACGAGATTCTTTTCTACCTCGCAGGGAGGATAACATCCCTAGTTGGAGCTAGTTGTTAGCACCTAGTTTTTCAAAATAAGGACTAAGGTGAAATAAATGGATGTCTTGAAAATTCCTTGAAGTAAAGCCTAATTTTCCTTTATTTCCCATGGCTAGGTGCTAAAGGTATAAGGAATTTGGCTTAGAAATGCTAAGGGGCTAATAATAAAATAAATGTAATTAAAATAATAAAAAAACTGGGCCAAAATACTATAGTCCGATGCCAAATTATTATGGAAGTTAACCATCGTGTAGATCGAGCCATTGAGGGAGTGTAGATAGGAGATCAACGAATCTCGTTGATTGTCACATACCCAAGTCGCACAGAGTAAAAATGGAATGAGTGGTCACAATGGATAGTACTGGAAGACAAGTGGTGGCAGGAGAGCGCATTGCAAGCAGGGTAAGTGGTAGGCAAAAACAACTCGTAGGAATGCGATACCGCCGAGGAAGAAAGGTAAGTTGTTGGCCATGTGGATGGCGAGGGTAAGCCAAGGAAGATCGTACGGTTAAAGGTCAAAGTTCGAAAAAGTGTAAGTGCAATGTGACAAAAGAACGGTTCAGATTGTCCTATGATAGATCGACGGTTCACTATGACCATCGCACAAGGAAGATGCATGACGGTTAGAGGAGGTGGTGGTCACGATGAATGAGACCACTGGACAGGTGTCGGCAACAGGGCTCATTGCCGGGAGGATAAGCGGTAACGAAAACTACTTTAGGGCCTCGCGACACTGCTTTGTTGGTATACAATGCTAATAAAAGGACGGAAGGGATCAAAACCTGAGGGGTGATCCGACGACAGATATGGAGGGGATGTCAAATCAGATAAAGAGACATCGGATCTGATGATCAAGATCATTCCATAAGAGATCAATGGATGAGAGAGGTGGACAGCTGGCAAAAAAGATCGAAGTTTAAAGGAAAAGGGTTTTATATATAAAAATGCACATGCAAGTTAACATTTGTGTCTTGGGACCTGTCGGGGTCGAAATCCTCTAGGCATGTTGAAGATGAAGAAAATGACAGGAGAAGTCATTCTCAGAGCTTCCCAGTGACATGTACGGCCTTATAACTGCCACTTTTAGTGAATCTAAGTCTCTTTACAACAAGAAAGCAGAATAAGAACTAGTTTCTGGGAATCTTAGGGTTAAATTTGCTTTGGGGGATAGGGTTTGGATGCATTTGATATAGAGTCTCATCTGTCGGTGCCTAAAACTAAGAACAGATTGGAATCTCTAAACGTGCATATATCGGTTCAGTTGTTTGCACAGCAAATGCCTCGGTCGTTGGAATTTTTCTAGTTTTCCTGCATCCCAAATACTCGTGTCCGAGGGTTTTTCTGAAGAAGTTGTTATCGCTGCATTGCATAGACGGTTTTTCCCCAGAGAACCCCTAAACCTTTTTTGACCACCTATTTTAAGCCTGACCTAGAAGTCAAATATATATCATACCCTTTGGGTAAGATCTTTTTAATGGAAATACCCCATTTGGCCCTCTCTTTGATACCTGAGGGCGCAACCTCATCCACCGGCCCACCTGGAAAAAGATTCAGTAGTCACTGACTCCCTCACTAGTATTCCATAGAGATTCTTATAGCGGGGGAATGGTGAACCTCCAAATGTGGATAGTGGGGGTATAAAAGGCACTTAATAGATAGAAGGTAGAATATCCAGTGCAACAGGTGATAAAGGTGCAGGGAAGAAAATAAAATACTTGTGCAGGCGGTCAGCTAGCCTAAAGTTCATGAGCATGGTATGACCCACGTCATTCGACGGTCAAGATGAACATGAGGTTAATATCTATGGTGTATATTTGACCTTATAGATAGACAGCTTAAATGCATCTCTATTGCCACCAAAATTATTGCAAATAGGATGGGATCCACCTCAACGTTGTCGTATACTTTTCCACCTAGCCGAAAATCCTGAGTAAGCATGTTTCACGTTGGCTCAAGCCTTGGGAATCATTTTCACTTGACTGGGAGATTCAGTCAGGGCATCATGTCAAGGGTGATCGCACATAGATTCCATCATCGTCACGGCTGTTATAGGCATGGTCCCTGCATCCCCTAATCGGATTCAGTGCGTAGGAAAGGTGGTGCACCCGGCTGGCCAAGTATCTTTCAGTTAGAGTCTGATCATGGAGAAGGATCAGGAGTCCGAAGTGGTTTTGATGCCTGAGCATGCATGGTCTAAGTTGGAGGAAGAACACACTCCTCCATCTCCTGTGGTGTTTGACCACGTGGAGGATAGCACCTCTAGCGAAGATGAAGAGCCCGAAGGGCAACAAGTGTCCAAAAAGGTCCGACGCGAGAGAAAGAAGGAGACTTCAGAAGAGGAGCGGGACGTCCATCAAGACATGGAGATTGTCCAGGATTTCATAATATCCACTGAAGAAGCGACACCTCCCCCTCCGGCTGAAGAATCACAGGTGGACGACTATTTGAAAGTGGAATACTTCTTTGATTCGCAGGGCCAATTAAAAGCTCAAGAGTAGGGTGTCGTCTTGCTCATGGTATTTCTATTTCCCGTCTTAATTAGTATTTTTTGAACTTGACACATGTAATATTTCCAAATTTTGGGTCTATCAAGGTGGCAGCATAATTTTAATTGTTTCCTAATGACGAATTCAAGGATGGGGGCCTATAAAAGCATTGTAATAGAAGAGCTAAGGGTTGGAAAATGATTTTTGCTAAGGCCTGGGGATAGAGCTATGTTTTCAAAACTTTTATCAATATCATTTTGCAGAGATTCATGTGTTGCTTTACTTGTAGTCTGTTTTTTCTCTCTTCTCTATGTGCTCGTACTTCATGTTATATATTTACATTATGTTTTTCCTTTCATATATGAGATCAGTGTATAATAGCTTAGAATTCTTGGAAACGAGCTCTGGTTATTATCTTAGGTATTCACTCAATATTGCTACTAAAGTTGATATCAAATTCATCTTTGCTAGATGCTCATATCAATGGTTTGTTCTTACTTTCTTCTTTTATCACTAGAAAATAGCACTACGACAGCAAGAGGGTGGCTACCTTGCCTCTATTTTAATAGTCCATACTGCGGCATTGCTTTATGATCTTCATATTGTATCTTGACTCCATCTCCCAAGGTTTATGCTATCGATTGTCCCACCAAACCTTAAACAAACAGTTCCAACATAAATCTGACCTTCTATGCATGCTTTGAACAAATATCATTAGTAAGAAGGTTGTGTGTTTGCCATTAATTGTTTTCAGTCTTCTATCAAATCTGTGTGTTCCTCGTGGCTGCAATTTTATTGATTATTTTTCAGTCTTTCATAGATTTGTAGAGAGAGCCCTCTCTGACTGTGTTGGGTCAGTAGAACTAGTCTAAAGTGGTTAGTGCTTACCCTGATCTTGCCCCTCCACAACTTGGGGGTACGTTTTGGGTGTTAACAATGATGATGATGGTGATGATGATGAAGACGTTGATGATGATGGTGATGGTGATGGCCATGGTGATGAAGATGATGATGATGAAGAAGATGATGATGATGGAGATGCTGCTGATGATGATTATGGTGATGATGATGATGATGATGATTGTGATGATGATGAAGAGGTTAATGATGATGGTGATGGTGATGAAGACCATGATGATGATGATGATCATGGTAGTGGAATAAGTTGAAATATGATCACAAGCCATTTACATCATTGAAATATGAGATCATGGTAGTGGAAGAACTTGCAAAGGTGTTAGAGTCCTAAATATTGAAATAATTCAATCCCAACATAAAGCATCTCATTCTTATCACCAACCAAATGCATATTAGGGTTTGATGCTAGATTATAATACCTAGGGTTTGAGGATTGAAATACCAAGATGGACATGTAGACTTGGATTCTATAAGTTGAGTTCTCTAGTGTTGTACTTGTGTGACGTGACATGGGTAGTGTTTTTAAACCCTAATAAAGATAATCATGCTAGTGGGGAGACATTGATTAACATAAGCTTGTTGTTGAAGCCAATGAGGGATTCCTAGATATTATTGTTTCTAGGGCTAGTTTTTCAGACCATGATGCACCCAAAGAATAATCCTTAAAAACCTAGGTAACTTTAATATTGGAAACTTACCATGATAACAATATATGAATCCTAGAATTTACGAACATATCTGCAGAAAAATAATAATAGAAACTACATAGATATGAACCTCAATCACATATATCTTCTATTGAATATGGAAAGAATAAAATACGCTACAATGCTCAAAATCAAAAACTCGGTTAACCAACACAATGGTGCACAATAAAACTCCTTTATAGAATAGCAAGACATGGGAAGATACAATGTGTTTGGTCACATGCACAAAGTGCTCAAGGATGACTCAACCAAACCCTAAAACTATTCTAATCACATAGTCTTCCCTAACTGCATGAATAACTATGCCAGGTAAGTGCACCTCAACTAGAAGATGAACTAGAGCATCAGAGAATGCATCCCCTTTGATAATCGTTCCCTCTACCTAAACTGGAATCTTACCCATCCAAGCACCTAAGGAAATTTTGGGATTTGATTCCTACCTAATATTAGATCATGCATGTGTTCTAAAAGTGAATTGAATTGAACACTTAACTAAAGAATACTTGAAATTGCAAAATCTAGAATAGTAGTAAACTGGATTTAATTGAAGATGGAAAAACTTGTTATATGCCAATATCAACACATGCATGTATGCACCCTCTAATGTATTAGATAACTACACCTCCTAGAAGGTTTCATCTACCAAGTTACATTTTCAAGACCATTGTAATATATTATGTACTTCAAAAAATTTCCTAAAACCTAGGTAATTCTAATCTTGAGAACCTATCAAAACTGATATCTTCAAATGCTACAAACATGAATAGATATTTAAGAAAATACCAACTCAAATTACTCAAATTTGATCCAAATCGCATCACCATGTTATTCAACATAAAAGAGAAGCTACAACTCTTTTGAACAAACCCTACTGATTCAACTAAACTGATTTCAAAACTTGAATACTTAAGCCCTTACCCTATGCCTTATTTTCTAGCTGAAGAAGAGACCCTTAGGGTTTACAAAATTAGCCCAGATCCAAATTAGGATTGATCCCAAAAACAAACCCAGTCCTAGATCTATTTTAGTCTTTGCATCTGCATCCTTATCTATGAATGATAGATGTCTTTAATAAGTGCACTCCAAGGAAGAGATAAGACCTCCTAGAGATCTATGCTTACCATTGACTACATGCTCTTTCTTGAACTAGACAATGTCAAAATTATAACTATTCTAAAATTGAACAGTTTAATACACATAGGAAAAATCAAACTGCTAAACATGGAAAATAATTTAAACTGAGACTGAATTGAGGATGTTGCATGCATGATTTTAGAATGCATGTGACCACTATGTGTCTCCTCTATAGATGCCCCTTCACCCTCATTAATTGTTGTATGTAGATCCTCAAGGAGTGTATGATACTATGGTTCTCTACTCTCATGGAAGGGGAAGGTGCTACAGTTGGACCACAGTGCAACCTACACATAGGTAGAAAAATTAACACTCAAGGATGCTAAGTCTTCTCAACTTCTTTTTGGTCCAATGGAAGGAATTGTAGGCTTATATGCTATTGGTTGCATTGTAGTTAATGGAGGCTTAGTGACAATGATAAATATCAGCCTATACTACTTTTAAAAAGTGATAATGGATGCATCTTGACACCCTAGGGATGCATTTTGTAAGGAAGCACTGCATTGAGTACTTTCGGGATATTTCAAGTATGTCCTAAAAGTACTTGTTATTCCAAGTACTTCAAGGGATGTAGTTGGGTATGTATGTATGTATCTCTATGTATGTATGTATGTATGTATCTCTATGGATGTATGGATGTATGTATGGAAAAGACATGTATGTATGTATGTATCAACAAAAAATGCATGTACAAACAAAATAACATAAAACTACACATACCTCGGTGTAGAACATAACATTCTTTGATGCAATTATTTCTGTTATGTAAAGTTGACTCGCCTCATTCAATAAATCCATATGGATCCTCTATGTTTCTAATTGTCTCCATCAATCTCTTGTGCTCTGAATGAGGAAGGTAGTAGCGTACCTTGGTTGAGCTCTTGCTTGACATTGTCTGAAGATGGATGTTTGTGCCAACGATCAAGTTTGTAAAGTGATACACCACTCATATTGGTTTGTAATCCATGAATACATGCCCACTAGTCTTTCTTGACTTCCCATCTAGTGTAAGATATCTCCCCTTAACCACCATCGAGCCAATAGGAAATTCAATGCCTTCATCGTTGATTAATGATGCGTAGAGGGTTTTCCTACCTTGGATGCACCATGCCAACCAATAATCCACGCCCCATTCATTGTCTTTCAGGGAAACAACTGCGTATATGTGTCCTAGTTGCACAAGATATTATATATGGTCGTAGTCTATCGAAATCGCTGACTGCCCCTCCTCTAACTGGGTTGTTTCAACGACTGCACGCTGGTCTACTGCAAGTGACACATGATCCCATTCATCAACCCAGTCCATGCATTCGCATTCATCCCATTCGCCACTACTGCAAGGGCTACAAAAGAATGCAAGATTTCGTGTCCATATTTCAAATAAGGGTTTGTTTGAGCTTTGAACTGAATGAAATCCACGTGTTTCGTGTACTATGCCACAACTATAGGAACGTGATTGGTCTATGTCAACCACCTGCCAAAAATTTCTTACCACACGTCCTACCACTGATGATGTTTGTTGATCTCTTGCTCGGTCTGACATTGTTGCAGAGCACCATTGAACTATGGATTCAGCATCTAGGATATGAGGTTCCCTGTCAAATCGCATCTCTTCCCTTCGTAGTGTGGTCTTGATGCATGCACCAGCCCCATCATGCTCGCCTTTGTTGTGCCTAATCTCAAAATAGTTCTAGATATGTGGCACACTATAAGTCTTATGCAAAATACTCATCCATTGGAATACTCGGGCATTTTCGAACTGGTTCGCACAACCATCCGACCATATCCAATGTTGATCAATTTGTATATCTCTCTCCTTCAACTGATCATAGAAAATTCGAAAACAATGTTGCACATAATGCAGATCATCGGTTCTATCATCACTTATGTAAAAGTTTGTCTCCTTCAGTATTATCCTCTTGTCATTATTGCTCTCTGGTCCATGCCTATACATAATATGCACCATGATGCTGACTTGGTCTGAATGGTAGTATTGACTCTGGATTTCATTTTGTGGTTGAAGGGTGTAATTTTCTGCAAAATCCACAATTGACACTATGGTTCCAATAGGAAATGTGTCCCTTCATTTTCTATATTGCTCATCTTTCCATCGTGCTACATGCACATGTTGAACATACTGCTTTTTTTTCTCGTAGAACTCCATCAAGAAGTCACATATTGGTACCTATTACCATGAAAACAAGGGAAATATTACAATGTGGCATTTGGAAAAATGTATATGTCATAAATTGAATGTGTAATATGAAAAATATGCAATATTCATTTGTACCTGTGACTTCACTAATGCAATATTTTTACTTTCCCTGGCACTGTCTAATTGATAGGTTACGTACTTGAAACTCTACATCTCCACACCCATCATGCCAAATTGGTGATCCTTGCTTTCATGGATGCAATGGTTCAAAAGAGAAAACCCACTGCACCTGGAACGTGTCCCATATAGACACGATTTTTCATAATATTTTTGTCCTTCAGGACTTGGACACATGATGTTGTGGATAAAGTCTCTTGATGCATTCGGTGGTAGTATGGATCCATTGCAGCCCTGCACAATGTTAGTATGCAAATCACAAAATATATGTTTATATGTGTTAACACCCAAAAAGTGCTCACTAGCTCATTTCCCTATTCACATGACCCATTTATCCACTTTTTCACCATCAGAGCCTATGAAACCAACAAAAGGTCACCAAAAGACCTTAGTACACCCCTTTTTCCATTAAAAAAGATTATTTTTCCCAAAAAAGCATAAAAAACCCTCAAAAAGGGTCCAAATTCCCAAAAATATTAAAAAGGGAATTAAAATATTATTTTTATTCAAAAAAGGAAAAAGGAGAGAAAAGTACCTAAACCATGTTGGTCAATACCATTTGGTTTCCACAAAACCACAAATGGTATTTCCCACCACCAAAACCTATAAAAAGGTGGTAGGGGCTCCTCATTTCCCATCCATCCATTATCTCATCCTTATGCTGCTGAAATCTCCCTTGAGCATTTTAGCCATTGCAAACCACATTGGAGAAGAGACCATTGGAGATTGGAGTTGCTCATCCTTGGAGCTATTCAACCTCACCATTAGAGGTATTAATTCCGCAAGCACTTGCTTGCACCATTCTTTCAATACAAATTCTTTATTTTATATGTTCTTGTTCTTGATTTTAAATTATTTTTGTTATTTGCTTAATATCTTTGCTTAGATCCATGAATAGTCTTGTTTAATTAGTTTATTGTTATTTATTTCCATTGAAACTGCTGCTACTAGTTAGCAGGTGCCCATAGCACTAAGCCTGGTTGCAAAACCGGGCCAACAGTTTTTTGGCGACTCCGCTTTGGTTTGAACTATAAATCTCTAGTTTTGCCTTTAATCTTAGTTTTTTATGAGTTTTTAACCTTTAGATCCATAGATCTGCCATCTTAGACAGCAGATCCATTGCTGCTCTGAGTTTTGGCCCCATAAACAGCCCGAAATTTTCAATTTTCGAGTTCGTTTCTCGGTTTTCGTGCACGGCTTCCGCATCGCGGTTTTTTGCCAGACAGTCGCGTGGTCCATCGCGACTTTTCTGCGTTTTTCCGTGTGGTCCATCGCGGCTTTTTGCCAGACAGTCGTGCGGTCCATCACAACCTTTCTGCTTTTTTCCGCGCTGCACACCGCGGCGTCGCGGCCGATTTCCGCGCTGCTCATCGCGACTGTGCGGTTAAAACCCGCGCGGTCCAGTGCGACTGTGCGACCAAAACCCGCGCGGTCCATCGCGGCTTTTCTGTCAAAACCCGCGTGGCTGAATTTTTCATTCGGCCATCCCGATTTTGAAATTTTTTTTTACTGTACTTTCTGCCCATAGCACATTTTTTACAGTATTAAATTCTGCATATTTGACAGCTTTGAAATTTTTTTTTACTATTTAAAGTGCATCTCTAGAAATATTTTTAAAAATTTTCAAGAAAGTGAAAGAAAGACTCATTTTGCATTTTCATCTAGATTCAAATTTTTTCCTGTTTACTTCTTTAAAAAACTTGCCCTTAGCAATTTTTCCTTGAAACGAAGAAATCCATTTATTTCTTTTAAAAAAAGAAGTCTATTATTTGCTTTCATAAATCCAAAAAATCCATTATTTTTTGAGTTATTTTTTGAAAAGCATTTAAATTCCTTTTAGTGAAAAGTCATAAATATTTGCTTTTTATTTTCGAAAAATCCTTTATTTTTTGAAAATTTCCTGTAAAGCATTTAATTTTTTCAAGTTCAGTTTACAACACCTCACGTGCACTCACACGATCACTTAATTGAACTAAGCCTTAAAACGTATCCTAATTTGAACACACTTTTAACCCCACTTGGGGAACACTAAAAGAATTCTTGTAGCTAGGTAGTATTGGGGGGATAGGTGTTCCAATAACACCCCTCAGTTCTTACATCTGAGACATAGAAGTTGTCCAATTAGGGAGCTAAAATCTCTTAGTACTTTTTGGCGCGGTCACAACCGGTTTGTGGGAAGGCCTCTCCCTTAGGAGGGTTGAAGTCGCGAGGATGGTTCCGGAAGCCTGAGTGGAATACCGAAATCCATTCAGTAACCGAAGGGCTACCATTCGCAGTTCTCGGGATATCCCTGTATTGGGATATTGCGATCAAAGGACCAAACGGCAGATTTACCTTTTCTCGACGCGTCATGAACGGAGTATCCTAGTAGCCTGTCTTTAGGATTGATTACCCGGTGTCCCTCCTGGTAGGGGGATATCTAGCCGTTGTCTCAACATTCATATTGTCTGACTTGGATTTCATCACCTTGCAGAGGATATCGTCTGTTTGAGCCACAATACTTTTAGATTAGGTGTTTGCATGATTTCAACCTACCTGTGGTCTAGTTACACCTATTTTTTCTAGGAGCCGTTTGCATGTTGGTATTCTGACCAGTTGTTGCATTCCTCCACTTATTGTAGCACAGCTGCTAGAATAAGTGCCTTTTTTGAGGATTGATTTTTTGGCCTGAGAGCCTTCTTTTTTCACTCCCCTTCTTGCACCCTTGGTTGCATTAGGGTTTTGAGTCTTTTATATATATATCACCACCTGATACTTAAACAAAGTTTTTACCCAAACACATTTTCTCACCATTGAGAATTTTAGACGCTCTCGTCGTCTACAGGGCGAACTCCTAGAGTTTAGTCCACTTGGCTCTCCACGTCACGAACGCAGAGCCTTATCCCTTGATTCGACACATCGTCAATCAATTAGACACTCATCCGATTCTGACATACCTCACTTCACATTTGATTTGGAGGTAGAATCCAAAAACCCCACAGAGTTACCACCAACCACCATTATGTCTAGAACACCATTTGATCCACTATTTACAAATACCATAGGTCAAACATCCACAGACCCTTCTGCTGTAGTATCATCCACGGCAACAACTACCCCCCTAGGTATGCCCAATATGGGTAGCACTCCACATTTAGGAATGCCTAACACAGGGCCACCACCTGTCATGGGTATACCCAACATGGGGGTCATACCCTCTTTGGTTTCCACAAACCCCATCCCAGGAATCCCTAGTACGATTCCCAACCCAAGTGCAACCCATGTTGCACTTGGGAGTGCTATCCCAGGAATCCCTGGTGCAATTCCTAACCCAAGTGTAACCCATGTTGCACTTGGAAGCGCTAACCCATACCAGCCCACACCTATGGGAGGGCACATACCTTCCATACCTAGCGTACCTTTAGGCGCTACTGGACCCCTACACCATACCACAATGGCTAGGCATGTCCCCGCCCCAGTTACCACACCTGCTAGCCTACCATACATGGCGAGTCTGAACCTGCCAGACTTAGCTAGGCTAACAAATGACCCCATCAGACATGATCCTGCGTGGCCCCATATGCCCACCAAACTTCCCTCTGACATCCCTAAGTTTGAGGGTAAGGCAGGGGAAGACCCCAAGAACCATGTCATGTCCTTCCATTTATGGTGTTCCTCCAACTCCATAGTGGACGACTCAATCCGCCTCCGGCTTTTACAACGCACCTTCACTGGCTCCGCAGCCAAATGGTATATCGAGCAGCCCCATGGGACGCATGCCACATTTACCTCCCTTGCCTCGACTTTCCTACAATTCTTCCAATTACCTGTCCGCTACGATGCGGGCGTCGAGATCCTACTGTCTTGCAGACAGAATACGGCCACCCACATCACGGACCACATTCATGAGTGGCGTCACCGCCGAAGCCTCTGCAAAATCAAATTAGACGACCGTATCTTCTTAGATTGGTTCCTAAAATCCCTCCTCCCTCTCATTGCGAAGGATGTGGCATCTGAAAGACCCCAGTCTGAAGAGGAGGCCATCCTCAAGGCCCAACAGTTTGATCTCATATACGCCCAATCAGGTTATCTATACACAATCATACCTGACGCCCCACGAGGTGACTCTTCACGTGGTGACGCACCGGGGGCATCACATGCCGCTGATGGCATCATTGGCCAAATCACCCCGCAACCTAAACCTTTCGGCATGGTGACCACCATGCCCGCCCCAGACCTCTCTAGGGATACATCCAGTTCCGGAGCAACAACTTCTTATGCTCCAACAAACCAGACCCATCACATTCATGGACCCTCTTGTCCACAACATTGTTATGGGAAAACGCCATCAGCGTATGTACCTCCTACATACTATGCTCAACCTACTACACAGAACCCCATTAAGTTCTCACCACAACCGTTGCAGTACCCACAGCAAACTGCACCAGCTAATCTACAACATCCAATACCTCGGGGGTACCAACAACCCCAACAGGCAACTGGACCACCTCCAGCCCCACCTGCATACTACCCACCGCAACCTGCTCCCGCACCTGCGGCTCCTCAGAATCCCCCCAATGCTCAAGGGCATGTGTATGCACAACAACATTAGCCCCAATACCAAAATAACCAACGCAACCAGGGTGGGAAACCAAACCGCGGAAGAGGACGCAACTGTGGAAACAATCAAAACCGTAACCAAGCTCCACAACTTACCCATCCTCCGCAAAACAATAACGTGGCGCCTGCTCATCAGAATCCTGATTGACCATCTAAGCAAGCCAAAAATGCTAATTTACGAACAAACCATCCTTGTTCCATTTGCGGTTTCTATGGTCACTATACCCACACTTGCCCACATCTGGAGCGAGCTCGAGAACTATGGACAGATGACACCCATCGTCAAGGGCAGGCGGCTCCTCAGCCGCCACCAAACCCTCCACCACCTCAACAACAACCTTTGGTGCTACAAAACCCTTTCCCAACACAAGGAGTGGTGAACACTCAGCCGTTAGCCCCCCCACAGGGAAACGTGCAACCACAGCAAATCACTTACGCCGCTCCTGATCAACCCATGTTTGATTCAGGCACTCACCACTTATTGATGATGTCCACTGCCGACGTCAACATCCAAACCCGACGGAACCAGTATGGTTCCACCTCCGAGGCTACCCCCGCCGACAAGGATACTAACGCTAATCCCACCGATCAGACATTACGGATACCACCTCTTCCACTCGATGGTGCCTCTAAAGCACCTCGTTTCCCTCTCTGTCGTATCAACAACAACCCCAATGCACGGGCTGCGTCAAATTACAACATCGTAGATGACCTAGCTCAATCTCCAGCATCCATGTCTACGTTAGAAGTCTTAAAAAACTGTCCTACGCAGCGCAAGACTTTACTTTCCGCCATTGGGGCGACTGACCCAAATGATTCGAAATTGATGACCTTTGATTTGGACCAGTCTGAACCACGGCTGCCTTCCACCATAGCAGTCCAAGTTTCTGTTTCTATTCGGAATCTTGTCATCCATCGATGTATCATCGACGAGGGTGCCTCCACATGCGTCATGTCCACATTTGTTTGGCAGAAGTTGGGATCCCCTACTCTCCAGCAATCCACCACTGCATTCTGGGCCTACGACGGTCGATCATCTCAACCTCAAGGTTTACTACCCAAAGTGCCCGTCCAATTAGGTGGGAAAACTGTGCTCATCGACATAGAGGTCATTAGCGCCCAGCTCGATTATAACCTTTTACTTGGCCGCAGTTACATGTACGCCATGAAAGCAGTTGCCTCATCCGTTTTTCGTACCATGATGTTCCCCCATGAGGGACGCGTGGTCAAAATCGACCAACTCACCTACTATGATCCCAACGCCCCCGCAACACCCGAAAATGTTCTTCCCATGATTGAAAAACCAACCTCTAGTGAAACTACCTCCTTTGTCTCTTCTTTGGGACCCGGACTCTACTCAGACACACCAATGACCTCTACATTCCAGGCCATTCCACCACCGTCACCAGAGACCCATGTCGCAAACCTCTGTACTCTTTCAGAGAATGCACAAACACCCGGTAGTCAACCACCATTGGTACCGAGTCACATCGGTGTTACACCCATCCACACCATCCCATTTCTATTTCCTCCTTCGGGGGTAGTAAGCGCCCCGATTATGGCTACCCTTAGTCTACCTGGGTTAACATTGGGATTACCCATGTGGTATATTTCACCTCCCGTTCCACCGCCGACACCAAACGTCATCCTCCAACTAGTACAACCTATTGTTACCACAAATCAACCTCCTCCTGGTGTCACAATCCCTCCGTCGTCAACGAAACCTTCTCCTGGTCTCACGTTTGCTTCGACGTCAATGAATCCCCCTCTTCTTGCTAATCCCACTGGGGGCAGAGGTCCACAACCGTACACTGCTATACCACCTCCTAAGGCAGTTAAACCCCCACCAGTGTTTCGAGCTCCCCCCAAATGCTCATTATGCGATGAGATAGGCCATCCAACTCATCAATGCCCACACTTACCGGCACTCCAAGAGCATATGAATATGTTGGACGATGACATCAGCATCCCAGTAGTCAGGTTAGAGCGACCTCTACAGCCTCGCGACAAATCACTGCGCACCAACCATCCTTGTGCTATATGCAGTGTTTACGGCCACTACTCTCACCATTGTCCTGATCTACCTGATTATAGAGCAGCATTGTACGAATTAAACAACGTCGACTTAGAGATATCTCCTCCCCTCATCGAGGAGATCCACCCCCCGCCATCATCCTCATCGGAAGAAGTCAATACAATATATATGATTTCAACAACCTTCAAACCAGAACCCCTTGATTTATGGTCTGACTACTTCAATACTGATGAGCAAATTTTGGAGACACTAACTGCACCCGACTACCCTTGGGATGATATGCATCATCGCTTGTACTTCCTCCCGGAAGCATCTACATCCAACGCATCCAACCAGCTATCGGTCGAATCGAAAGATTTCATACCCACTAAGGTCGATTGGTTAAGGGACCCCATCCCAGCACCGGATGCCTTTGAAGAAGGGAACATGTCAAACATTTCCCCCACTATACAGATAGACATTTCAACAACACCAGGGAAACCTGAGCTCATCTCATTGGGCGCATCTTGCACTCAAGCAGAAACTCAGGCATACAAAAAGCTCGTTCAAGAGTTCCGTGATGTCTTTGCCTGGTCCTATACCGAGATGCCTGGTCTCGACCCCGCCATCATTGAACACCACATTGATACATGGTCTGAGGTACCCCCTGTTCGTCAGAAACAGTGACCCATTCACCCTTCCAAGCTACCTGCCGTTAAAGCTGAGGTCGAGAAACTCCGCAAAGCAGGATTCATTTATCCCATTCCATACACCACCTGGGTGTCGAACCCCGTTCCCGTAAACAAAAAGCAGGGCACCCTTAGAGTATGCACTGACTTCCGCGATTTAAACCACGCTTGTCCAAAAGACAATTTCCCCACGCCATTCATTGACCAACTCATTGATGAGTGTGCGGGCCATGAGGTCCTATCCTTCATGGACGGGTTTTCCGGATATAACCAGATCCACATCCGTAAGGAGGATCAGTACAAGACTGCCTTCACCACCCCATGGGGCACCTTTGCCTATCACGTCATGCCATTTGGCCTTAAAAATGATGGTGCCACTTTCCAGCGAGCCATGACCTATTGCTTTCATGACTTGGTCCATATCCTGCGAGTCTATCTTGATGACCTCACAGCTCGTTCCCGAAAATGATCAGACCACCTTAACGACCTCCGGCAAGTTTTCCTCCGTTGTCGCAAATATAAAATCCGCTTGAACCCACACAAGTGTGTCTTTTGCGTCCCAGCGGGCCGGTTGTTGGGTTTCATTGTTTCCCAAGATGGAATCACTGTCGATCCCCTGAAAGTCAAAGCCATCTTAGAACTTCCCCCTCCTCGCACGCTTCGGTAGCTTCAGAGCTTGCAAGGGCGGTCCAATTTTCTTAGGCGCTTCGTTCCTGATTATGCCACCAAAGTCCATGGATTCTTACGCTTTCGTACCCATATACCCTTTGTTTGGGATGCACAAGCAGACACGGCATTCGAAGCCCTCAAGAAAGCTCTCACACAAGCCCCCTTGATATCCCCACCGGATTTCTCTCAAGACTTCACCCTTTATGTCTCGGCATCTGAACATGCTGTGTCCGGAGTTTTGGTCCAAGAAGATGCCTCCCACAAAGAGCATGTGATTTATTACATCAGCCAAACCTTGTCTTGGCGCCACGACAGATCACATCTACTCATATGGCAGCTTCCCCATTTTGGTTGCCTTTGTTCAGAGTATTCTGCAGTATGTCACCTTGATAATCCCTCGACAGCACCTATCAGCTCGTCCTCCCCCCCAGAGTCAGTATATACCGTTCAGTCAAAGCAATGATCCCCACACCTACAAGTCAGTTCCTTACGCTGCCAGGTCAACCTTGTCATCATGCTCTGAACAAAGGAAGTTTGACTCTACCCATTTTTTGACCCAGTTATTTCCCATTCCCATTGCTATGTCAGTCCTACCATCAGTACTACAGCACTTCAGTTTTACACCTTGTGCTCCTATCAAGGAAACATCATTGCCTTGTTAGTTGCTGGTCTCCCTCTGTCGACGACAACCACATTGATTCCAGAGGATAGACCTAGAGGTCCCTGTGTCTTGGACTCATTACCATTTATGATGAGTGCCTATGAATCATTTCGAGAGGAATCCTCAGTGACTCTCCGAATGGTTGTTTCTCACATGCTCGACTTCAATACCTTGATCGCATCGTTGAGACTTGCACAGGGTATTGGTCCGTTCAGTTATTAGTCGAAGACCCCGGATACCACCTGACTCCTCCACATTGGAGAGTCTACCTATGGGTACAACCAGTTGCATTTTTTCTATAGATATCCGGGTTGCGTATGGCGACAAATTTCCAGATGGCTCATAGTCATTGAGTTCATACATATGTTGGACACCTTCAGGTTCAGCAGTTCAACAGTTATTCCAGTGTATCAGTTATTGAGAACAACCATGATCATGAGTATATCCCACAATAATGTCCCCTCTGGACCATTATGATGTACCAGTATATTTATTTACGTATTAGATCCCCCTTCTTGGGACTAATTGTTTTGTATATGTCTTGATACGAGCATGGGAATGCCCGCCTCGTCCTTTATCAGAGATTATACCTCATTCATATTGAGGCCATGTAATATTTTTTGTTTTTGCAGCTTACAAGGGCCGTGGCTCCAGTCTCCAACCGGTCTCTTCTCTCCCCTAAAACCTCAGAAAAACACAAATGAACTATGATGTCTATCGGCCATACGATGAGCTCCTGCCCTCACACATCAGGGGGCAATCTGTTAACACCCAAAAAGTGCTCACTAGCTCATTTCCCTATTCACATGACCCATTTATCCACTTTTTCACCATCAAAGCCTCTGAAACCAACAAAAGGTCACCAAAAGACCTTAGTACACCCCTTTTTCCATTAAAAAAGATTATTTTTCCCAAAAAAGCATAAAAAACCCTGAAAAAGGGTCCAAATTCCCAAAAATATTAAAAAGGGAATTAAAATATTATTTTTATTCAAAAAAGGAAAAAGGAGGGAAAAGTACCTAAACCATGTTGGTCAATACCATTTGGTTTGAACAAAACCACAAATGGTATTTCCCACCACCAAAACCTATAAAAAGGTGGTAGGGGCTCCTCATTTCCCATCCATCCATTATCTCATCCTTATGCTGCTGAAATCTCCCTTGAGCATTTTAGCCATTGCAAACCACATTGGAGAAGAGACCATTGGAGATTGGAGTTGCTCATCCTTGGAGCTATTCAACCTCACCATTAGAGGTATTAATTCCGCAAGCACTTGCTTGCACCATTCTTTCAATACAAATTCTTTATTTTATATGTTCTTGTTCTTGATTTTAAATTATTTTTGTTATTTGCTTAATATCTTTGCTTAGATCCATGAATAGTCTTGTTTAATTAGTTTATTGTTATTTATTTCCATTGAAACTGCTGCTACTAGTTAGCAGGTGCCCATAGCACTAAGCCTGGTTGCAAAACTGGGCCAACAATATGTGTCATAATAATATTCATATTCTACGTGGTATCTACAACAACAGGTGTTCCGATCAATGCATATACGAACGTACCATGGTTTTCATTTCTCAAAGGACCTTTAGCCCAGTTTCAATTGTGTGTGCTCATTCCCGAATCTCTCATAGAGTTCAGTCTGTGTGGTTTCAAGGAAGTGTTTAACATGGGGTTCACGTTCAGTAGAACCTTTTCTCAGCTTTAGCACGTCTCTTTGGTTTGATGAAGGTCTAGTATGATCATGCCAAAAATTTTGTGCTAACTCCTTAACAACATCAATTAACTTCCTATCTGCATGAGGAAATGTCAACACCCAGATTTTTCGAAAAATTTAAATTTTTTTAAAATAGCATGTAATATTATTAAATGCAGTCATTTAAATGTTTGATTAGCTTAAGTGATCATAGTTGTGTCTGAATGATCTTTTATTATACTTAAATTTTAATATGAGTTTCTTTACAGTTACTGATTGTTTTCTGTTTTGCAACCACAAGGGGGAATTGCCATAACATCCTGGGCTTACTTAGCTTTCAAGCTAATGCAACATATTTTCTTTCCCTTACAGATATACAGGTAATGTTCGGTTTGCTGCAAACAAATCTTTAAAGTGTTACAAGACAATTTGATGTACCAAATCATTTAGTAAAAGTGTAATCATGCTTAGCCAGGTTATCAAGTGTTTAAAGGTAGAACTCTTCCTATGATCTCCTTATAATCTTACTGATAGAGAGAGTTGGAAATTACTAGATATTTTTATAGCTATTTTCTTTGAAAATAAAAGAATTAGATAATCCTATGGAGTATTGGTCCATTGATGAGATTACTGAAATGCAATAATTTCTTAACTAGAACTTTAGAATATGATTGAGTTACCATAATCAGATCAATTTTTACTCATCCATTGTTATTGCATCAAGTCATGTTTAGAGTTAGAATATATTTGATTTGCAACTTCAATTGTAAAGGATCTGAAGATATCAATATATACTTTGCTTGTTTCTAGCAATTACAAGGTATTCTGTCAATTACATGTCTCCTCTTATCATTTTCAGAGTTTGTTTAGATTGTAATGCTATTCCTATTTCTATGATTGACAAAGGATTAAGAACTATAAGCTATCTTGATTAAACTCAATGCGCCTTAAGGATAACAAGAGTCTACATGTCATCACAAGAAATCTGAAATAATTAAGTGATTGTTATTATATTGTAACAACAAGTGAAATGGACTAGAGTAACCCTAATCCAAAATTGCGAGTTATGTAACTTGAATCCTACAGTTGAAGTCACCTAAAGAAGGAATGGCAAGTCCTATACCATCAATGTAAAGCTATCGCAATTAGCATTATGGTAGCATAATTGTAAACAACTAAACCCAATATCATTACATTATCTCATAGAATTAAAGAAATGATCTATGTCTTGTCCCATGAGATTAGGGTGATTGGAAAAGTAGTGATAGGTTTTATGAACAACATAAAACTTACTTGATACCTACATCCTTAGGATTTTTATAGTTAAAGATCAAATCCTCTATATTTTAAACACTTTAAGACTTGATTTTGAACGCTATTATAATGCATAGTGTAAATGGAATGTAAGGCAAGGATACACTAAATATTATGCAAGGTTCAAAGTTATTGTTCTAACTCTTTGATTTTGTAAATATGATAGGTGATACTATGGTATCGTGTTCATAATGGATATTCAAACTATGATTTTGTTTGGAAAACAAATAATGGAAACTCTCGTTGTAATACTATAGCACGTCGACCCACTGCATGAAAATTATTAAACAGCTACGTGGTTGCTCCAAGGCCACGCATTTGTGATACTTAAACGTTGACTAAACCCTACTTTGTCATTTCCCCCTTGCCTTCGGGCTTGGTCACTTTGCGAACCCTCCTGGTCCAGTCTCTGCTGATACACTGTGTGCTAGCAGCTTCTATGCTACTCCCGGCCTTCGTGCTTGTCCATTGTATCATTTGGGAGTCATGATATTTTGCTGTTGGCAGCTGTAAGTTTGTTATAAACCTAGGGTTTATTCTTTTGCTACCAATATTAACCCTGTCACGGCGTGACTTCATCTCTTGACTTAGCTCTATCACGGCTTCCATCGTGGAAGGTACCCCTTTGCTTCTGCCAGCTCGTTCTTTTGGTGACAAAGATGGGGTTTACACTTATTCTGCTCGTGCTGCTCGTGGTTTAGCAGGTTGTTATAATGACTGAGCTCCTTTCAAAATCACTGGTCAGTTCGTTTACTCCTACGCTCTTCTAGTTACAAGGAATAGTTTAACCAATTTTCAATAAAAAAAGAATTTTAACTAAGTTGTTCTTCTGCTACAGGGCTTGGCTCCTCTTCAAGCATGGATGGCATAGGTCTCGGCAGTTGTTTGCTTTTCCTGGTAAGCCTGGTTTTCACCATGGCATTTCCTCCTTACTGGTTGTTAGGATGGTTAGGTTTTTGGTTTAAGTGAGGCGACCTGGGATCCCTCAACTCTGTTCAGTCTTGAACTATTCATTTTACTGAGTTCCTTAATAGATCTACTCTATGTTGTGAAAGTAGGTTATGGCTTCGGTCAATATTGTAATTGTTTGTCCTTCTTGTTGGTTTGCTCGGGAGGTCAAGGGTTTGCGTCTCTGAGACTTCTTCGGTTCTATTCAGACCTTTAACTACATGTTCAAGTGGATTTTTAACAGGTTAAACCATGCGTTGTGTAATGATGTTGTGGTTTCGGTTAAGTTATCATTATTCGTCTTTCTGTGGGATTTAAGGGTTTTCTATGAAAGAAACACTATGTATAAAGAAAAGAAGAATGCAAAGGTTGTAAGCCTACCTGTAAATGAGGTTCTGGCCTTGTTGCTTTGTTTCAGTACCGTGCTCTTAAAATTCGCTCAGGGTTTTCACCCAGGGTTTTATAATACGACTTATTATATCATTTTCCTGTATTTTTGAGCTTGTTTATAGCGTGCATTTTGTTTTGGTTTTGTCCAGGAATAAATGAAACTAGTTGTATAATCACTTATGTTGTGATCTTATGATACGACCGTAAGTGGAAACATTGTCTTAACTATCAGCATTACTTTTACTTGTACATACTCGTCTGTTAGGGTTCAACCCGAATTTTGCAGTTGAGGTTTAGTTTAAATGCTTGTTCTATTATTACGATTATGACTCTGTTGGTAATTTGAGAGTCAAATGAAAGATATTAAATAGGATGTTTAACCTCGACATTGAGCTAAATACTGTTCTGCTAACCCTACTGTTTTAAATTAATAGCTAGGTTATTTAAACTGTTGATATATTCTTCGTGATAAATTTCTGTTAGGGTTTTTGCACATTGATTTTATTTAATAGCTAATGACTGGATAAATTTTAACTAGGGTTTGTGAATTGATATAGATATTCTAACCATGGCTACAATTCTTCTGCAATGTTATTGATAACGATATCAATACTGTAATTTATCTAGTTATATTTTATTACTGTCTCCTATGATTGCTTATTTAATTTTGTAAAACACAGAGTATAAATAACTAGGTTTACAATTACGATTATAAGTCATTACGTACTGTGTTATTATTATATTGTATGTATTATAAACACAATATTAGTAATACATTAACTATATTACTTCTTACTAAGGTATGCTGAAATACACAATAAATCTACCAAATCTATCTACTGCTACTCTGAGATACTAACTTTACTAACTAATTACTCCTCAGACATAAAGAAAATAAACTCATCATACATCCATTCATACTTAATAATCTTAAGGAAATAGATGGCAGAACTTGTTTAAGCTGTGGACAACAACAACAATGGGAGGCCGTTCCTCCCTACCAACTCCTAGAGAGTGCCCAGACAACAACTTCTCAGGACCTCCAAGCTTGCTCTGGTCTTTCTGGATGGAACTAGGTGCAGCAAAGTAAATTCTCTCAGCCCAAACAGCTATAATGGAACCAAGTTACTGCAACATTCCTCTCAAACAACTTCCTTACTGTATTTCCCTCTTCCTCAATGGATTTCCTGAATAACATTCACCTGAATGTATTCTCTTTGGAAAAATTCGAGCCCCTAGCTCTGTTCATTGAGTTCTTTTTAAAATATTGCCTAGGTCTTTGTTGGGTTAACTGTCATTAATGAGCCACCTGCTCTGATTCCACTTTCTTGGGGAATCATGACCCCAAATATAGGGAAGTTGCCACCTGCAATTTAGGAAGTGTTTGAGGATGCTGCCACTTGTCTTTTGCCTTTCCACCTAGTTCCATCCACTAGTTTGACCAGTAACCTCTTTTTAACAGCTCTCCCATGCTGTTGTCTCCACAATTTATTTATTAATAATAAAATATTCTGAATTACAGTCCATTTCTAGTGACTCTGCTGAGTCATCAATTCCTACTTAGCATTAAATTTAACATAATGTCTCAGGAATATAATAAAATAATTACATAATTTTTACAAAATTGGGGTATGTGACATACACACCCCCTTAAAATGTAACATCGTCCTCGATGTTACTTATTACTCATCCTCTGCAACCTTCTGGAACAGATCTGGGTATGCTTGCTGCATCTTACTTTCCAGTTCCCAGGTAGCTTCTTAAGGACTAAGGTGCTTCCATTGCACCTTCAGCTGTCCAATTGTGCGGTTCCGTAGAGTAATTTCCCTCCTCCCGAGGATACAATCCGGTTCCACCAGAACTTCCCCTTCTGGTTCTACCTGTACAACGTTCCAATCAATCACATGAGTAGCATCATGAACATACTTTTTCAGAACAGAAATATGGAAAACATTGTGCACTTTCAAATTAGGTGGTAACGCTAGCTGATATGCAACTTGACCAATTCTAGATAAAATTTCCAACGGACCACAGTAACGTGGCACTAATTTTGCACAACTCCCCAATATTAGGGAGCTCTTCTTTGGTCTTACCTTTATGAATACATGCTCACCCACTTGGAACTCTTTAGGAGTTCTTTTCAAATCTGCTTGGCTCTTTTGCCGATCCTGGGCAATCTTCAAATTCTCTTGCACTTGTTTCACAATCTGTTCCATTTCTTTTAATAATTCAGGTCCTACAACTAATCTATCTATTGGATTATTCCAGGAGATAGGAGTGTGACATTTACGTCCATACAGAATTTCAAAAGGACTTAACTTAGCTGATGATTGATAGTTGTTATTGTATGCAAATTATGCTAAATGCAAATAATCCTCCCACTTACCTGGTTGACCCTTAACATACATTCTTAACAGATCTTCCAATACCTAATTAACTCTTTCAGTCTGTCCATCTGTCTGAGGATGGAAAGAAGTGTTGAAATTCAGTGTTGTATCTAATCCCTTAAACAAGGATTTCCAGAAATTCCCTGTGAATTTAGGATCCCTGTCTGAAATAATAACCTTTGGTACACCATGTAGCCGAAAAATCTGCTTCAGAAATATATCAGCTATGTTTGCAGCCTTGTAAGTGGTTTTAACAGGAATAAAGTGTGTTGCTTTACTTAATTTATCTACTACCACCATAATTGAATCATTTTGATTTTGATTTCTGGGTAATCCAGTAATGAAATCTAAGCTTATTATTTCCCACTTCCAACTAGGAATAGGAAAAGGTTACAGTAACCCAGCTGGATGTTGATGTTCTGTTTTCACTTGTTGACAGTCCAAACATCTAGCTATATACTCAGCTACTTCAGATTTCATATTAGGCCAGAAATAATCTTTTCTCAACATGGTGACAGTTATTTGGTAGCCTGGATGCCCTGAGTAAGGGGTTTTATGAACTTCATCCAGAATTAGCAATTTAACCTTAGATACATTAGGCACATACAGTTTGTCTTTAAATAATAAAAATCCATCTTTATTTAGACTATAACCCTTTATTAAACTTTCTATAGGTTCTTCTTTAGCTGTAGCTTGTAAATTTTTATAAATTTCATCCAATTTTATCCCTTCAGTCAACTGTTCATTTAAATCAGAGGTATAAGTACTGATAACTATTGTAAAATTCAGCATTGCATTTCTGCTCAAAGCATTAGCCACCTTGTTTTCCTTTCCTTTTATGTGCTGAATTTCGAAATCGTATTCACTTAAGAAGGTCTACCATCTTGCTTGCCTTGCATTTAAGTTAGGCTGATCTAAAAGGTATTTTAGACCCTTATTATCAGTCATTAAAGTGAATTTTCTGCCTATTAAGTGGCGTCGCCACATCTTTAAGGCATGAATAACAACAGCTAGTTCTAAATCATAAGTGGCATAATTATTTTCATGAATCTTTAGCTTCTTGGACTCATAGGCAATAACATACCCATCCTGAGTCAGCACTCCGCCTAAACCGTCATTACAAGCATCGGTGCAAACCACGAAATCCTTATTAGGATCCGCTATTCTTAGAATAGGCGCAGTTGTTAATAAAGTCTTTAATTTCTTAAAGCTTTCTTCACATTTCAAGTTCCAATCAAATTTCTTACCTTTCTTTTGCAAGGAAGTGATTGGGTTGGCTATTTTTGAAAAGCCTTCTATGAATCTCCGGTAATAACCGGTAATTCCCATGAAGGACCTACCATCTGTTACGTCTTTTGGTACTGGCCACTCTTCGATTGCCCGGATCTTTTCAGGATCAATTGAAATCCCTTCCTTAGTCACTACGTGACCTAAGTACTCGATTTCATCCCTGAAGAAATCACACTTACTGAACTTCGCAAAGAGCTGTTTCTCTCGCAGTTCTTGTAAGACTATCCGTAAATGTTTTGTATGTTCCTCTTCATTTTTAGAATAAATTAAAATGTCATCGATGAACACGACAACAAACTTATCCAAGTATTTATGCATTATGTTATTCATTAGACACATAAAGACGGCTGGGGCATTAGTAAGCCCAAATGGCATTACGACAAATTCGTAATGTCCATACCTTGTTCTAAAAGCTGTCTTGAATATGTCCTCTTCTTTAATTCTCACCTAATGATAGCCTGATCTCAGGTCTATCATAGAGAACACCGTAGCTCCACGTAGCTGATCAAACAGATCATCTATGCGGGGAAACGGATATTTGTTTTTAATTGTCATCTTATTTAGTTGACGGTAATCTATGCAAAGTCACATAGTCCCGTCCTTCTTTTTAACAAAGATTACTGGTGCTCCCCAAGGGGACACACTAGGTCGAATGTATTTCTTATCTATTAATTCCTTTAACTGGGATTTTAAATCATTAAGCTCCAGAATATTCATGCGATACGGAGCCTTCGAACTGGGTACAGCACCTGGTACCAGCTCAATTGTGAAATCCAATTCCCTCTTGGGAGGTAGTCCTGGAATTTCCTCCAAAAAAACATCAGTAAATTCATTTACTACAGGAATATCCTCTACTTTTATCTTACTTATTCAGACTTAACTGCATCATCTGTAATAGTTACAGCATAGGCTTTCCACCCTTTTCTGACTGCTCTTTTAAGTTGTAAAGCAGAAATCTGCCTGATTACAGTTTTCCTAGGAATACCCTTAACCGTTACAGGTTGTTCATTATTATTCACACACGTAAAGGTTTTATCAAAACAGTTTAAAACTACCTTATGCTGTTCTAACTAGTCCATACCAATAAGTATGTCATACGAGCCAAGTGGTAAAACATTTAATTTAACATTAGTTTTAAAATCATTCATATCTAGGGCACATTTCTTAACATAACAGTTCACCTTCCTTTTTGCCCCAGTAGCTAGTTGTACTGACCAAGAGTTATCAAACCTTTCAACAGTCAGATTACACTTTTCTACTATCTGCGGTGAAATATAACTAAGGCTTGCACCTGGATCTATTAAAATAGTTACAAGGGTTTTGTTAACCATACCTCCTACTTCCACCATGGAAGTTTGATAATCAGCTTGGCGGTTCTCCAACGCTACATTGATTCGGGGCACAGTCCTTGCAAGGTCTCTAATAGTCATTTCATCTTGTATAGTATGAATATTGCTGTTTGGTTTCTTTCGATTTGGGCAAACTGAAGCATAGTGTGGGCCATTGCACTCCCAGCACTTAACAGGTTCCTTCCATTCGAAATTCTTAGTGAAATTATCATGATTGTTAGAAGCCTCCTTGCTGCCCTTGAAGTTATTGAACTTATTAGAGGCACCATTTTTGTTTCCCTAGAAGTTCTTACCATTAGAATGGTTTTTGTCCTTGTTATTCCTGAAATTTTTCTGGGGTACAAACTCCTTTTTCCTGAACTCAGGCTGATTACTGTTCTTTTTAGCCTTCCAGTGGGCTATTCCTTCTTTCTTCTTGTTCTGTTCAAAATAGAAATTAGCCTTCCGCATAGATTCTTCTAGAGTTTTGGGGTTATCATATTCGATTCTGTCTTTTATATGATATGGCAGGCAGCTGAGAAACCGCTGTACTTTAGGTTTCTCTTCAACAAAATACGACACATATCTTAACAGACTTAAGAACTTACTGTTTAAGTCCTTCATAGTCATAGATCCTAACTTTAACTCATAAAATTCCTTGGCTCTTTCTTCATAGTATTATTCGGACATAAATTTCTTTTTGAAATACCTTTTAAAGGTACTCCAATTGACCTCTTTTTCTTTGATCCCTTTGACCCTTTTCAAATCTTTCCACCATATATCTGCCTTTCCAGAAAGGTTATAGATGGTCATTCTCGCCTTCAGCTGATTTGAATAGTTGTATATCTGAAAATATTTTCTCATCCCGGAAAACCAGGATTCTGCCTCTTCTCCTGTTTCAGTTTCTCCATTGAAAGTTGGGGGTTTTATTTTATTGAACTCCCCAGAAATCTCTTCATAAGGCCTGTACTTTTTCTTTCTGTTATACAACTCAGCCTCACTACTGTCACTAGTAGTGTGATAGCTTTGTTGTTCCCTTCTTCCTTCAGATGATGAACTGCTATCCGATTTAGCTAGTTTCATCTTTTTAGACCCTTTTTGATGGCTAGCTTCTTCAGATTCAGATCTTTTACTTCTCCCTTCAGTCTGAAATTTTTCCATCAAAATTTGATTTAACTGCTCTTGAGTTTTCAGAATCCTTTCATTATCCTTCTTGAATGATTCCATCTCAGTCTTTAAACCCTTTATAGTCTGCATCAACTGTGAGGAGTGAGCATTTACCTCCTCTATCACAAGTTCTTTGGACATCTGTCTTGTCTTAGTGTTTGGAGATTCCTCCTTAGCATATTCTCCTAGCTTCTCCATACCTGCCTGTTAGATTCAGAAAAGGAAATTTTTTGCTCTTTTACATGAAACAAAAATACAAGTTAGTAAATTATATATATATAATTTTATTATTATTTATTGTTACCGTCCTGCAGAAACCACATCAAGGCCTAGTATTTGAACCATGCTCTGATACCACATGTCAACACCCAGATTTTTCGAAAAATTTAAATTTTTTTAAAATAGCATGTAATATTATTAAATTCAGTCATTTAATTGTTTGATTAGCTTAAGTGATCATAGTTTTGTTTGAATGATCTTTTATTATACTTAAATTTTAATATGAGTTTCTTTACAGTTACTGATTGTTTTCTGTTTTGCAACCACAAGGGGGAATTGCCATAACAGCCTGGGCTTACTTAGCTTTCGAGCTAATGCAACAGATTTTCTTTCCCTTACAGATATACAGGTAATGTTCGGTTTGCTGCAAACAAATCTTTAAAGTGTTACAAGACAATTTGATGTACCAAATCATTCAGTAAAAGTGTAATCATGCTTAGCCAGGTTATCAAGTGTTTAAAGGTAGAACTTTTCCTATGATCTCCTTATAATCTTACTGATAGAGAGAGTTGGAAATTACTAGATAATTTTATATCTATTTTCTTTGAAAATAAAAGAATTAGATAATCCTATGGAGTATTGGTCCATTGATGAGATTACTAAAATGCAATAATTTCTTAACTAGAACTTTAGAATATGACTGAGTTACCATAATCAGATCAATTTTTACCCATCCATTGTTATTGCATCAAGTCATGTTTAGAGTTAGAATATATTTGATTTGCAACTTCAATTGTAAAGGATCTGAAGATATCAATATATACTTTGCTTGTTTCTAGCAATTACAAGGTATTCTGTCAATTACATGTCTCCTCTTAACATTTTCAGAGTTTGTTTAGATTGTAATGCTATTCCTATTTCTATGATTGACAAAGGATTAAGAACTATAAGCTATCTTGATTAAACTCAATGCGCCTTAAGGATAACAAGAGTCTACTTGTCATCACAAGAAATCTGAAATAATTAAGTGATTATTATTATATTGTAACAACAATTGAAATGGACTAGAGTAACCCTAATCCAAAATTGCGAGTTATGTAACTTGAATCCTATAGTTGAAGTCACCTAAAGAAGGAATGGCAATTCCTATACCATCAGTGTAAAGCTATCGCAATTAGCATTATGGTAGCATAATTGTAAACAGCTAAACCCAATATCATTACATTATCTCATAGAATTAAAGAAATGATCTATGTCTTGTCACACGAGATTAGGGTGATTGGCAAAGTAGTGATAGGTTTTATGAACATCATAAAACTTACTTGATACCTATATCCTTAGGATTTTTATAGTTAAAGATCAAATCCTCTATAATTTAAACACTTTAAGACTTGATTTTGAACGCTATTATAATGCATAGTGTAAATGGAATGTAAGGCAAGGATACGTTAAATATTATGCAAGGTTCAAAGTTATTGTTCCAACTCTTTGATTTTGTAAATATGATAGGTGATACTATGGTATCGTGCTCATAATGGATATTCAAACTATGATTTTGTTTGGAAAACAAATAATGAAAACTCTCGTTGTAATACTATAGCACGTCGACCCACTGCATGAAAATTATTAAACAACTACGTGGTTTCTCCAGGGCCACGCATTTGTGATACTTAAACGTTGACTAAACCCTACTTTGTCATTTCCCCCTTGCCTTTGGGCTTGGTCGCTCTGCGAACCCTCTTGGTCCAGTCTCTACTGATACACTGTGTGCTAGCAGCTTCTATGCTACTCCCGGCCTTCGTGCTTGTCCATTGTATCGTTTGGGAGTCATGATATTTTGCTGTTGGCAGCTGTAAGTTTGTTATAAACCTAGGGTTTATCCTTTTGGTACCAATATTAACCCTGTCACGGCGTGACTGCATCTCTTGACTTAGCTCTGTCACAGCTTCCATCGTGGAAGGTACCCCTTTGCTTCTGCCAGCTCGTTCTTTTGGTGACAAAGATGGGGTTTACACTTATTCTGCTTGTGCTGCTCGTGGTTTAGCAGGCTGTTATAATGACTGAGCCCCTTTCAAAATCACTAGTCAGTTCATTTTCTCCTACGCTCTTCTAGTTACGAGGAATAGTTTAACCAATTTTCAATAAAAAAGGAATTTTAACTAAGCTATTCTTCTGCTACAGGGCTTGGCTCCTCTTCAAGCATGGATGGCACAGGTCTTGGTAGTTGTTTGCTTTTCCTGGTAAGCCTGGTTTTCACCATGGTGTTTCCTCCTTGCTGGTTGTTAGGATGGTTAGGTTTTTGGTTTAAGTGAGGCGACCTGGGATCCGTCAACTCTGTTCAGTCTTAAACTATTCGTTTTACCGAGTTCCTTAATAGATCTACTCTATGTTGTGAAAGTAGGTTATGGCTTCGGTCAATATTGTAATTGTTTGTCCTTCTTGTTGGTTTGTTCAGGAGGTCAAGGGTTTGCATCTCTGAGACTTCTTCGGCTCTATTCAGACCTTTAACTGCATGTTCAAGTGGATTTTTAACAGGTTAAACCCTGTGTTGTGTAATGATGTTATGGTTTCGGTTAAGTTATCATTATTCGTCTTTCTGTGGGATTTAAGGGTTTTCTATGAAAGAAACACTGTGTATAAAGAAAAGAAGAATGCAAAGGCTGTAAGCCTGCCTGTAAATGTGGTTCTGGCCTCATTGCTTTGTTTTAGTACTGTGCTCTTAAAATTCGCTCAGGGTTTTCACCCAGGGTTTTATAATACGACTTATTATATCGTTTTCCTGTATTGTTTAGCTTGTTTATAGTGTGCATTTTGTTTTGGTTTTGTCCAGGAATAAATGAAACTAGTTGTATAATCACTTATGTTGTGATCTTATGATAAGACCGTAAGTGGAAACATTGTCTTAACTATCAGCATTACTTTTACTTGTACATACTGGTCTGTTAGGGTTCAACCCAAATTTTGCAGTTGAGGTTTAGTTTAAATGCTTGTTCTATTATTACGATTATGACTCCGTTGGTAGTTTGAGAGTCAAATGAAAGATATTAAATATGATGTTTAAGCTCGACATTGAGATAAATACTGTTATGCTAACCCTACTATTTTAAATTAATAGCTAGGTTATTTAAACTGTTGATATATTCTTCGTGATAAATTTATGTTAGGGTTTTTGCACATTGATTTTATTTAATAGCTAATGGCTGGATAAATTTTAACTAGGGTTTGTGCATTGATATAGATATTCTAACCGTGGCTACAATTCTTCTGCAATGTTATTGATAACGATATCAATACTGTAATTTATCTGGTTATATTTTATTATTGTCTCCTATGATTGCTTATTTAATTTTGTAAAACACGGAGTATAAATAACTAGGTTTACAATTACGATTATAAGTCATTACTTACTGTGTTATTATTATATTGTATGTATTATAAACACAATATTAGTAATACATTAACTATATTACTTCTTACTAAGATATGCTGAAATACACAATAAATCTACCAAATCTATCTACTGCTACTCTGAGATACTAACTTTACTAACTAATTACTCCTCAGACATAAAGAAAATAAACTCATCATACATCCATTCATACTTAATAACCTTAAGGAAATAGATGGCAGAACCTCTTTAATCTATGGACAACAATAGCAATGGGAGGCCGTTCCTCCCTACCAACTCCTGGAGAGTGCCCAGAAAACAACTTCTCAGGACCCCCGAGCTTGCTCTGGTCTCCCTGGCTGGAACTAGGTGCGGCAAAGTAAATGCTCTCAGCCCAAACAGCTATAATGGAACCAAGTTACTGCAGCATTCCTCTCAAACAACTTCCTTACTGTATTTCCCTCTTCCTCAATGGATTTCCTGAATAACATTCACCTGAATGTATTCTCTCTGGAAAACTTTGAGCCCCCAACTCTATTCATTGAGTTCTTTTTAAAAGATTGCCTAGGTCTTTGTTGGGTTAACTCTCATTAATGAGCCACCTGCTCTGATTCCACTTTCTTGGGGAATCATGACCCCAAATATAGGGAAGTTGCCACCTGCAACTTAGGAAGTGTTTGAGGATGCTGCCACTTGTCTTTTGCCTTTCCACCTAGTTCCATCCACCAGTTTGACCAGTAACCTCTTTTTAACAGCTCTCCCATGCTGTTGTCTCCACAATTTATTTATTAATAATAAAATATTCTGAATTACACTCCATTTCTAGTGACTCTGTTGAGTCATCAATTCCTACTTAGGATTAAATTTAACATAATGTCTCAGGAATATAATAAAATAATTACATAATTTTTACAAAATTGGGGTATGTGACAGGAAACCTAGCAACAAAATCCCAACAATCGTTTCCACCCGGAGTGTCAATATTTTCTCTTATAAAAGAGTACTTTTGATAGTTTTTCTATTTAATTTGAGTATGTGAGAAGTGTGTGATAGCAGGTGAAGTTGCCTTGTCGACTTGCTTACAACTGATTCCACTAAAACACGACGAGCTGCACAAAGATCTTTTGTACGAGATGTCTTACCAATCACATTAAATGCAAATTGGAGATTTCTAATAATATGACTACTAGCCTCTGAACTTTTAACTATCTGTATTCCCAAAATTCTCTTAACAACAACTAAACAATGTGACTTTAACAAACATAGCAATAATTGGCATTTACCCGCATCACCTTTGGATTCAAAATATTCCTTGACAATTTTGCGGCATTTCCATTCGATAGTGTGTTTTGGCAACTTACCTTCAAGGCCCGACATAGCACTTTCATCCACATGAATACGTCTAGGAGTTGTTATTCTTGCACTAGACAATCGAGGTAGGGAGGGTGGACATGAGACATGAATACCAGAGCTTGTTTGTTGTGGTTCTTCATTCACAGATTGGGCCATAATGGGAGTGTGGTCTTCTTGGGGAGATTGCAAATTCAACACTGCTTGTATGTCCATCTCTACACATGCAACATCTCCCAATATTCCTTTTTCATAAGGAACTTCAGCATGACTCGTTGATGGATTGTTGGTTGGAGATTGTGTTGATGTTGGAATTTGAGTTGGGTCCATTGGACGTGACTGCTTTACTTGTGGTTCTGAACAAGAGGTTGTCATGTCAACAACTGTGCTAGGATCAGTGGCAGGATCCGGGGCAATGACAGGACCATGTCTCACTCTTTCCATTGCCAACCTGGCCTTTTCTCTTAAGTCATTGGAATTTTCAATGGGTAGATTCCTTCTATATTTTTTTGTTCTATTACGTGAGTTTCCCATCTCCAAAATTATTTTTAACAAAACTATGAGGCCTACCCCTGCAAAAGAAACAACAAATAAGACATTAGTTCCATTATAAAATTAACTTGACACGTTCCAACATAACTTACCACTTTACAAATTAACACATACAACTACATACTATGTTGGCTTATTTGTGTTCAAATAAACATCATTATCCATTACAATTCAAATCAATATAGATGATGGTTGGTCAAGTGTAGAGTGGAGAAACTAGTGTCTTGCCTAGCCATGAATTCATAAAAATTATGGTAGTAACACCCTACAACATAGATGGCTAGAGATGCCTTGGGAATAGTTTGATAGTTTTTGTACATCAAATAAGGTAAAGAGAGCATGGAAAAAATTTCATGAGGCAAGTAGTCAAGCTCAAAGGCACGATATTAAAGAAACATTACGATAAACATAGCATGAAGATGAGAGCATGGCCAAAATTTCATGAACTAATCAATATGGACCCTCTCCCATGATTGCTTCTTAGGGTTTTATTCAAATTGAAGAGGCTCAAGAGATAACCTCATGGTAGATGGGAATGTGTGGGGGAGGAATAGTTTGATATTTTATGCTATAGGTTTTGCTATGGTGTACAATGTGTAAAAGATGGAGGTTTATTAAACCATTTATTTGTATTTCTTTCAAGTGAAAAAGAGTTTATGCTAGAGATGCCTTGGGAATAGTTTGATAGTTTTTCTACATCAAGTAAACATAGCATGAATATGAGAGCATGGAAAAAATTACATGAACTAATCAATCTGGACCCTCTCCCATGATTGCTTCTTAGGATTTTATTCAAATTGAAGAGGCTCAAGAGAGAACCTCATCATAGAAGGGAATGTGTGGGGGAGGAATAGTTTGAAAGTTTATGCTATAGGTTTTGCTATGGTGTACAATGTGTAAAAGATGGAGGTTTATTAAACCATTTATTTGTGTTTTTTTCAAGTGAAAAAGAGTTTATGCTAGAGATTCCTTGGGAATAGTTTGATAGTTTTTCTACATCAAGTAAACATAGCATGAATATGAGAGCATGGAAAAAATTACATGAACTAATCAATCTGGACCCTCTCCCATGATTGCTTCTTAGGATTTTATTCAGATTGAAGAGGCTCAAGAGAGAACCTCATCATAGAAGGGAATGTGTGGGGGAGGAATAGTTTGAATGTTTATGCTATAGGTTTTGCTATGGTGTACAATGTGTAAAAGATGGAGGTTTATTAAACCATTTATTTGTATTTCTTTCAAATGAAAAAGAGTTTATGTTAGAGATTCCTTGGGAATATTTTGATAGTTTTTCTACATCAAATAAACATAGCATGGAGATGAGAGCATGGACAATATTTCATGGTAATAGTTATTGGTTTACATTGCATACTTCTTCTTGTCTAGTGTTCACATGAGATTTTTTAGATGTGAACTTGGGAAATCTTCTTGTCAAATACATTGTTGTCTATGCATGGATATTGCTATAGGCATATGATAAAAACAAAAAGGCATGGGAGAATTTCAAATCTTGTGAATGAAAAGAATTATTTACAATTCACCATACCTATAGAAATGATCTCCACTTGCTATGGAAAGTGGTAGCTTGAATGTATCCACTAGATTCCAAGACCATTGAAGAGGTTTGTTAGATTCCAAGAGTGATTTTGTGTCCAATAGATCAATGCGTGTCCAAAAGATGGATGAGTGTGAGCCAATAACAAACAAGTAAGAACTTGAAACCCGCGGAAAAAGGAAAATCCATGTTTTTTGCTAGAATTCCCGTGAACAGAGAACTCTATTTTTTTTAACTAGCAGCAAATATGCGCACACGTGTTTGAATGTGCGCACGCGTGTTTGTATAGCGTACACGTCATTCGTGTGTACGCACTAAAACACGCGCACGCGCCCTTGCATAATGTTTACACCATTTATTACCCAATGTTTACACCATTTAATGTTGAACCTTCCCCACATCAAAATTATTTGCATAAATTGGACTTGGTGATGAAATTTGAAGGGTGGGTCTTAATGTTTATTGGAAGGGAATTTGTTCTTGGAGTCCTTGGCATTCATTTATGTTATTTAGTGAAAGAATTAATGTATCTACCTCCATGTCGAAACTATTTTCCATGCTGATGCGGGCCACTGCCCACCTTGTTGTCTTACCATAAGGTATGATAATGAGGAATAAGACTTAAAATTATGGACTTCACCATCAAAGAAGCCTTACAATCACATTGGAAGGACTGCTAAGAATATTAAAACAATCCAACGTGTCGAATCTCAGATGATAGTGTCAATTAAAGACTTATATGGTAAATTTAATATAAGACTTACTTATAGTTGTCTCAGGATCTTACTCTTTGCGTCTTGACACATTTGATTTATGATTATCTCAACACCTTGAACTAGTTGATATTATAAGGTGAGGATGTGCATGCATAATAATCCTTATTTATGACTATACGATGAGGATTTAAATGGAAGAGGATGTAAAGACATGTTATTTTTATATGTATTTTGGTGGCAAGTTTTGAAGAAAAATGTGGTGATAAACCACATGTATTTGGAAGGACGGAGGGAGATTACATGATCATGATCATGCCTCCCATCAAATTGAAGACAATTCCTGATCCAAAAATTGTTTTTTTAAATTTGATTAATAACCATTGGGTACTTTGGTCCATAATTTTTTTTCTAACTCATTGTTTCTCCATATTGTGTGCCTACTGCCACCTCACTATATCAATTTGCATAAATCAACCTTTTCTTGGTTTGTGGTTCTAGTTGCATGCCATTATTTGTAGTTGCATGCAATTGAGTGTTGTCTAGAGTTTTTGTGAGTCTATGATATTCATGCAGTAAATGAAGTGTTGTAGAGGAGGACTCATAATGATGAAGATGAAGATGAAGATGATGATGATGAGGAATATGATGAAGATGATGATGATGAGGAATATGATGAAGATGATGATGATGATGATGATGATGATGATCATCATCATCATACTGATCCTCATCATACTCATCATAATCATCTTCGTCGTCACCATCATCATCAAAATGACCTTAGTGAAATTCATCCTAATCATCATCATCCTAACTAACTAAATAACTAAGATGAAGATGAGTACGAATATGTAAATGATGATGATGACGATGAAGATGAGTACGAAGATGAAGATGATGATGATGATGATGATGATAAAGACGGATATGATCACCACCACCACCACCACCATCATCATCATCATCATCATCATCCTCCTCCTCGTCATAATCATCTTCGTCGTCGTTGTCATCATCATCATCCGAATTAACCAACTAGCTAAGGTGAAAATGAGTACGAAGATGAAGATGATGATGATGATGATGATGAAGATGAGTACGAAGATGAGGATGATGATGATGATGACGACAAATATGATCATCATCATCCTCATCCTCATCCTCATCCTCATCATCATCATAATCATCCTCATCCTCATCATCATCATCATAATCATCTTCGTCGTCATCATCATCATCATCATACTCATCGTCCTAATAATCATCATCCTAACTAACTAACTAACTAATCATCTTCGTTGTCAACTAACTAACTAATGTCATCTTCATCTTTTTCACCATCACCATCATCATATTTTTCATAAACATCATCATCCTGATCATCATCATCATCATCATCATCATCATCATCATCATCATCTTCATCATCATCATCATCATCATCAACATCTTTGTCATCATCTCCATCATCATCATCATCATCATCATCATCTTCATCATCATCATTGATGATGATGGTGATGACGAAGATGATGATGATGATGATGATGGTGATGAAGATGATGGATGATGATGAATATGAGTACGAAGATGAAGATGATGATGACGAATATGATGATCATCATCATCCTGATCCTCCTCCTCCTCATCATCCTAATCCTCGTCATCATCATCATAATAATCTTCGTCGTCATCATCATCATCATCATTATCATCCTAATCATCATCATCCTCATCATTGTCATCATCCTCGTCATCATCATCATCATCTTCATCATCATCATCATCGTCATCATCACCCTCTTCCTCATCATCGTCCTCATCCTCATCATCCTCATCATCGTCATCTTGGTCATCATCTTCATCATCAAAATCATCATCATCATCATCAAGAAGGGGGAATCAAGGTTTGACCTAGAGTGACCCCTTTTAATCATTCTTAGAGTTATGTTGTTGATGAACCAACATTATAATCATCATCATCATCATCATCCTCATCCTCATCCTCATCATCATCATAATCATCTTCGTTGTCATCATCATCATCATCATCATCCTAATCATCATCATCCTCATCATCATCATCATCCTCGTCATCATCATCATCCTCGTCATCATCATCATCTTCTTCATCTTCATCATCATCATCATCATCATCATCATCCTCTTCCTCATCCTAAACCTCATCCTCATCATCTTCATCATCGTCATCTTGGTCATCGTCTTCATCATCATAATCATCATCAAAATCATCATCATCATCATCAAGAAAATGGAATCAAGGTTTGACCTAGAGTGACCCCTTTTGATCATTCCTAGAGTTATGTTGCTGATGAGCCAAATTTAAACACTCCAACTAACTATGGGACAAATCACATCATCTTCGTCTTCATCACCACCACCACCACCACCATCATCATCATCCTCATCATCCTCATCATCATCTTGTTCTTCATCATCATCAACAACATCTTCATCATCATCTTCATCATCAATATCATCATCGTCATCATCATCATTATCATCATCATCATCATCTTCGTCATCATCATCATCATCATCATCATCATTAATGATGATGATGATGGTGATGAAGATGAGTACGACGATGAAGATGATGATGACGATGAATATGATCATGATCATGATCATGATCATCATCATCATCATTCTGATCCTCATCATCCTCATCAAAATCATCTTTGTTGTCGCCATCATCATCAAAATGACCTTAGTGATATTCATCCTAATCATCTTCATCCTAACTAACTAACTAACTAAGATGAAGATGAGTACGAAGATGAAGATGATGATGATGAAGATGAGTACGAATACGAAGATGATGATGATGATGATGAAGAGGAATATGATCACCATCATCATCCTCATCATCACCATCATCATCATCATCATCATCCTCATCCTCATCATCCTCATCATAGTCATCTTCGTTGTCGTCATCATCATCATCATCATCCTAATCATCATCATCCTAGCTAACTAACTAACTAAGATGGAGATGAGTACGGAGATGAAGATGATGACGATGATGATGAAGATGAGTACAAAGATGAAGATGATAATGATGATGAAGATGAATATGATCACCATCCTCATCCTCATGCTCATCCTCATCCTCATCCTCATCCTCATCATCATCATCATCCTCATCCTCATCATCCTCGTCATAATCATCTTCGTCGTCGTCGTCATCATCATCATCATCCTAACGAACTAACTAGGTAAGATGAAAATGAGTACGAAGATGAGGATGATGATGATGACAACGAATATGATCATCATCATCATCATACTCATCATCCTCATCATCATCATAATCATCATCCTCATCCTCCTTATCCTCCTCATCCTCATCCTCATCATCATCATAATCATAATCATCATCCTCATCCTCGTCATCAACATCATAATCATCTTCATCGTCATCATCATCATCATCCTCATCATCCTAATAATCATCATCCTAACTAACTAATCATCTTCGTCATCAACTAACTAACTAACGTCATCTTCATATTCGTCACCATCTGTAATGTCCCTTGTTGGGAATTTTATTAAAATTGCAATTTTCCACTTTTTTCCTTGGTTCGACCTTTGACTAGTTTCGATCTCTAGGTCCCAAATTTGCCCCAAATGATCCCAAATATTCTGAGAAGGTATATGAATGATATTAGAACATAAATATGTGTTTCAGGGATGCCTTTGTACCTTTAAAACACTTCTGCAAATACTCTTTCAATTCTGGTCAATGTAGGTAACTTTACTAGTGATTTCCCTTTGACTAGTATTGGTCTCTAGGTTTCAAATTGACTCCAAATGCCTTCAAATCTTCAAGGAAGGTTTATGAATGACATTAGGAATTGAATATTATGTTCAAGGACAAAATATGGCCACCAAAAGACCTCTGCAAACTCTCTTAAGATTCTGTACCAAGTATGCAATTTTACTAGTAATTTGGGGTTCAAATCCCCCTAAGGTAAGTACTGAAAATGGCTTCCCAAATGCCTCCAAACCCACTCAAATTTATGAACAGAGGTATGTAATGTGTTAAGTATTTTATTAAGGTCTCATATGCACCATTAATGGTTTATTACAACTGTTCTCACCCTCTCCCATTCAACTGCAAAAATCCCCAATTCGACCCTTGGGGAAATGGCACTATTTCTTCTCCCAATGCAATTAAACTGAGTAAAAATGATTCAAATGCTCAAGTACAGTACATGAAACTTGTATAAGACATCCATGGCAGTATATTTATCACAAATATATCAGAGAATCATCCATTCATTCGAAATCATCATCAATACATTGGCTCACAACAAGGTAGTGGGGAAATGACATTGTTCTTCCATTAACAATGAGATTTATACATTTCTACTTGGAATTTCGACCTGAAACTTTTTGGAGATGAAGAACAGAGTATTTACTTCATATTAAAAAATAAATGGGGCATTAGAAGCTCCCCCAAAGAGTACAATAGCTCACCAAAAACGCCCTCCCTCAAGGATCAAGAATATGCCATCAAAATTGGAAATGGTTGAAGGAGCGAGCTGCAATAGAAGAAACCATGAGCTGCCCTGTAGCTTACACCTGAAAATAAAGACTCCATTAAGGCTCCAAATGAAAGGTCTGAATGGCCTTTCCAATTGCCAACTTGGATGGGAATCTTTCACCCTCGAAATTGGCTAAGGCAAGAAACTAGTCATCCACTAGCTCTCCCTCTTCACAAATGCAATTGCAAATTCTACAAATGATCAAAAGCTGGTTTCATTCTTTGTTATTGACATTTATAAACTTATAATGTCCTCCATGGGTCGAATTCCTTCCAAGAGACTCATGCCAACTCAAGTTGGGAAGAGATTCCAAAGAACGCCACTTGTACAACAATTCCTAGTCTCCCACTTCCACCAAATCACATGTGGAAGCATATTAGCTTCCCTAACACCCTTGAGCGCCCTATTGGAGTCTATTTTTAGCCCTGACATGTAATATATGTCATATGTCAGCCTTCAGGTCTGATTTGTGTCATAGGTGTCATAGCATCTTCATCATTGTTGTCATAGAGCTAGGGAATCTAGCCCAAGTGTCTCACTAGCTCCAAATTGCCTCTTCCTCTTCCATGGGAGTTACTCTTCCTCTATATTTCGACCTTGGATGAGTCATGCAATGAATAATACCTTTTGGACTCCCCCAAGTATGTTACCATTCACCTTGAATTCGAATTGGTGAGAGAATGATGCCAAATGTAGTGGGGAAATCTAGCCATATGTGGGTCCCACTTACTCCATATGTCTTCATCATGAAATGCCACTTTGATTTTCACTTGTATATATTTATTTAGATCCTTTATTAAATATTTATTCCATTCTAATGTTCAAACATCATTTATTATCCCCCTTATTCCAAATCCCAAAGCTTCCACCCCAAACCTAGGAAACTAGTAATTTTCCTCCTTGGCAATTATTTGACCCTTAACATCAATTTTACAAACTCTAATGAATATTGCTAATGTGATTAGGCCATTGTGACCCAATTCCAAATTTGGGACATGACAAATCCTCCCTTCCCAATATTGCTTGTCCTCAAGCAATTTCAAACATGGGTATTGAAGAACCTGCTTTCTATATAATTCTTTGAAGTGCCATTGAATTGCCAAACCTTGAGTCTTTGAGTTTCCATGAAGATTTTAGAGAGGAACCACCATGCTTGCTGCTGCACTACTCTGATAAAAATCACTTTATTAAGTGGGAAATCCATCTCCCATACTTCTTGTTTCCCCCCAAAAATTGAAACCAATGAGATAAAAATTATTCCAGGGTCCCATTGCTTGTATTGCACCCCAACAATGAAGAGTGCTCTCGAACCCATACCATCAGATAAGATGATTCCTGGATCCCATTTTCTTGTATGCATTCTTCCAAACATCATGAGTACAAAATATATATCATCAAAGTACATAACTACATAATGAAAATGTACATCAAGGAGGTGCTTCATCAAAGAATCATGAAAGTGCTTGTACCTCCAAGCAAGTAGACCACGATTTTCCAAGTGCATACAATCTTCAAGTGACCAATCAAATCTGCTCCAATGACATAGGTGAGGATCCCATGTCCTATAATGCTGCTCCAAAAGGATGTGATATGCATCAAAATATTCAACCATGTATTCTTTCATCCAAGAAGTGAATGAAGAATCTCCACTAAAATCTAAACCAAATAATGAGCAGAAAAAACAAGGAGACTTCAAATGACTCAAAGAAGTCTCACCCATACATCCATGAATGTGAGAATCATAAAGATGTAACAAAGTATGTGGCTGCCAACAAAAATGTTCTCCCATCATAAATCTATTCACCCAAGCGTTGGATGAAGTTCCTCTAACATCAAATGAACCCAGTGTTGAGCAAGAAAAACCATGAGTCTTCAAGTGACTCAAATCCATATCATAGGTGCATCCATGTAGATGTGAATCATCATAAAGTGACAAATTATGTTGCTGCAAATGTGAATACGAATGTGCTCCAACCATGTCATCATGAAAGTTAAATCTAGGAGTTTCATACTCCTCATGTGGCACCATCAAAAAGAACCCTTTCACCCATACTTCATTGAGACTAATGTTGCAAAACATGGAATTGTAGGATTTAGGAGAATGAACTAAATCACCCAAATGATCAAAAAGTGCAGAAGTTTCATCATGGGAAGGATCCATGTGGGTAGTATCATGCAGCTCCTTCAAAAGTGGGAAACCTTTGTCATAGATTAGTTCCAATGTAGAGGAATCATGCTCTTCTTTAAAAATTGCATAAGCTTCATCAAGAGACAATTCAAGTTCCTCTTCCACCACATCAAGTGTTTGGATCTCTTCAAGTTCATCTTCAAACACATTAAGCACATTCAAATTTCCACATTTCTCATGATCCACCATGTCATGAGAATCCTCTAAACAATCTACCATTTGACAATCTGAAACATAGGAGGAAAAACAAGTATCTTGCAACTTTTCAAGAAGTTGCTCATTTTGAATTATGAGCTTATGAATATCCTCATTATTCTTCAAGTATGCATCATGTAACAATTCATTAAGCTCAAACAAATGGTTTCTATCAAAAAGCAAAGACATGAAATTACCTTTGATGTGGCACATTGCTCTTTGAATCTTCTCCATGTCTTCAAGGAAGGATGTTTCCTCCAATGAAGTAGCTCTACAACAAGAATTTGACACCAATGCTTGAGTGTCATGGAGAATGCTGAGGGACTCTTGGATCTTATTTTCATTCATATTTAATGACCCTTCAAGAAAATGAGGCTCTTGCAAATGAACCTCCTCATCTTCTTCAATTTTGCTTGGACCAACTTCATGAAGCTCAAGTGGTGATGGGGAAGTTGATCTTGGTTCTTCTTCAACTGCTACAAGGTCTTCATTATCATGCTTAATGGAACTTGGGCTTGCAGCAACACTTTCAAAATTGATCTCTATGTCACCAACATAGAGGTGTGAGCACCCATCAGTAGGTACTCCTTCATAGTTTAAGCATCCATCAGTAGATGCTCTTTGGTTCATGTCTAAGCTAGAAGGTGTCTCGAAATGATCTTCCATATTTTCAATAGAATCTTCTGCATGCTCTTGTGATGTCTCTTCATTTTTATCCTTCAAGCAAGATGATGCATTTTTCCCCTTGTTTTCCTTATGATCAATATCTTTAGAATCTCTTTTTGAAGAATTCCCAAAAGCTCTCCTCAAGTGGGACATAATTTCATGCACACATGTATGGTACTCACTCCAAGGTTCTTTACAAGAAGGGCATAAACCTTTCTTTACTAACTCCACATCTTCATTTTTAGGCCTATTTTCAAAAACATGTTCAGCAAAGTACTCAAAAGACATGGCATTTTGTGTATTTTTGCTAAAAGCAAGATATTCTTGATATTTTTGATATTGTTGGGGCAAGGTTTTATATTTTGCTCTCCATCTTTGGAAATCACTCATAGAATTATCCTTGGTTGGTGTGACACACTCATATTCATCAGATTTAAAGTCATAAGAATAATCTTCATTTCTCTTGAAATTGTAAGAAGTGTTGCATGATGGCACCTCTTCCTCGTACCATTCACATTCTGCTTCATATTGCTCATAAGCATCTGCATATTCCTCATAAGAATTGTACTCATAGGATTCATCATAATAGTAGGACATGGCTGCCAATTATTCTTGAATGTATGTACTTAATACACAGGTGCAAGGACCATGCTCTGATACCACTGTAATGTCCCTTGTTGGGAATTTTATTAAAATTGCAATTTTCCACTTTTTTCCTTGGTTCGACCTTTGACTAGTTTCGATCTCTAGGTCCCAAATTTGCCCCAAATGATCCCAAATATTCTGAGAAGGTATATGAATGATATTAGAACATAAATATGTGTTTCAGGGATGCCTTTGTACCTTTAAAACACTTCTGCAAATACTCTTTCAATTCTGGTCAATGTAGGTAACTTTACTAGTGATTTCCCTTTGACTAGTATTGGTCTCTAGGTTTCAAATTGACTCCAAATGCCTTCAAATCTTCAAGGAAGGTTTATGAATGACATTAGGAATTGAATATTATGTTCAAGGACAAAATATGGCCACCAAAAGACCTCTGCAAACTCTCTTAAGATTCTGTACCAAGTATGCAATTTTACTAGTAATTTGGGGTTCAAATCCCCCTAAGGTAAGTACTGAAAATGGCTTCCCAAATGCCTCCAAACCCACTCAAATTTATGAACAGAGGTATGTAATGTGTTAAGTATTTTATTAAGGTCTCATATGCACCATTAATGGTTTATTACAACTGTTCTCACCCTCTCCCATTCAACTGCAAAAATCCCCAATTCGACCCTTGGGGAAATGGCACTATTTCTTCTCCCAATGCAATTAAACTGAGTAAAAATGATTCAAATGCTCAAGTACAGTACATGAAACTTGTATAAGACATCCATGGCAGTATATTTATCACAAATATATCAGAGAATCATCCATTCATTCGAAATCATCATCAATACATTGGCTCACAACAAGGTAGTGGGGAAATGACATTGTTCTTCCATTAACAATGAGATTTATACATTTCTACTTGGAATTTCGACCTGAAACTTTTTGGAGATGAAGAACAGAGTATTTACTTCATATTAAAAAATAAATGGGGCATTAGAAGCTCCCCCAAAGAGTACAATAGCTCACCAAAAACGCCCTCCCTCAAGGATCAAGAATATGCCATCAAAATTGGAAATGGTTGAAGGAGCGAGCTGCAATAGAAGAAACCATGAGCTGCCCTGTAGCTTACACCTGAAAATAAAGACTCCATTAAGGCTCCAAATGAAAGGTCTGAATGGCCTTTCCAATTGCCAACTTGGATGGGAATCTTTCACCCTCGAAATTGGCTAAGGCAAGAAACTAGTCATCCACTAGCTCTCCCTCTTCACAAATGCAATTACAAATTCTACAAATGATCAAAAGCTGGTTTCATTCTTTGTTATTGACATTTATAAACTTATAATGTCCTCCATGGGTCGAATTCCTTCCAAGAGACTCATGCCAACTCAAGTTGGGAAGAGATTCCAAAGAACGCCACTTGTACAACAATTCCTAGTCTCCCACTTCCACCAAATCACATGTGGAAGCATATTAGCTTCCCTAACACCCTTGAGCGCCCTATTGGAGTCTATTTTTAGCCCTGACATGTAATATATGTCATATGTCAGCCTTCAGGTCTGATTTGTGTCATAGGTGTCATAGCATCTTCATCATTGTTGTCATAGAGCTAGGGAATCTAGCCCAAGTGTCTCACTAGCTCCAAATTGCCTCTTCCTCTTCCATGGGAGTTACTCTTCCTCTATATTTCGACCTTGGATGAGTCATGCAATGAATAATACCTTTTGGACTCCCCCAAGTATGTTACCATTCACCTTGAATTCGAATTGGTGAGAGAATGATGCCAAATGTAGTGGGGAAATCTAGCCATATGTGGGTCCCACTTACTCCATATGTCTTCATCATGAAATGCCACTTTGATTTTCACTTGTATATATTTATTTAGATCCTTTATTAAATATTTATTCCATTCTAATGTTCAAACATCATTTATTATCCCCCTTATTCCAAATCCCAAAGCTTCCACCCCAAACCTAGGAAACTAGTAATTTTCCTCCTTGGCAATTATTTGACCCTTAACATCAATTTTACAAACTCTAATGAATATTGCTAATGTGATTAGGCCATTGTGACCCAATTCCAAATTTGGGACATGACACCATCATCATCATCATCATCATCATCATCGCCGTCATCGTCAACATCTTCGTCATCATCTTCATCATTAACATCATCATCATCATCACCATCATCATCATCTTCATCATCATCATCATTGCTGATGATGGTGATGACGAAGATGATGATGATGAAGATAAGTACGAATATGAAGATGATGATGATGATGACGACGAATATGATCATCATCATAATCCTCATCATCATCATCATCCTCATCCTCATCATCATCATCATAATAATCTTCGTCGTCATCATCATCATCATTATCATCCTAATCATCATCATCCTCATCATCGTCATCATCCTCATCATCATCATCATCATATTCATCATCATCATCATCATCATCATCATCATCATCACCCTCTTCCTCATCATCGTCATCATCCTCATCATCGTCATCATCCTCATCATCCTCATCATCTTCATCTTGGTCATCATCTTCATCATCTTCATCATCATTGTCATCATCAAGAAGGGGGAATCAAGGTTTGACCAAGAGTGACCCCTTTTAATCATTCCTAGAGTTATGTTGTTGATGTACCAACATTAAGCACTCCAACTCACAATGGGTGAAATCACAATGGTGGTTCCCAATACAAAACCTAGTAAGTAGGGGGGTTCCCCCAAGGGTTTAGTAGAGTCAAACTAATGATTAAAGTTATAATATTGAAGAGGAGGCAATATCAATCCCTACTTAAGCACTAGACATCACAAGGAATTCATGCATATAGGGTAAGGTAAAGTGACTGAATAGATAATTATCTAGGGTAAGGTAAATTGAGCTAGGGTTTGGTTAATATAATGTATTCATATTGGTGTGTTTGTTTGATTTTTACTAAATAGTGTGTACGCACTAAAAAGCACGTACACTCTGTTTTGTGCGTACACACTATTTATGTGTGCGTGCTATTTAAAATAACGTGCTCATGCCATTTAAATTACTAAGTTTTGGCAGACAATTCCTTTCCCACCAATGTGGTGGATGACTTGGCTGCTATGGTTTTAGGTTCGAGTTGCCAAAATACATCTTATAACAAAATACATCTTATTCTATAACTTCTTCTGTTTCAAGCATGATTCTGCGTATGCTGCACTTGTCCACTGCTAATGAAATTGCACACACTTGTAGAACTATGTGTGCAGATTCCGAATATGTAATTTTTTTTATTAAATCTATTATTTGTTTCTATTTTTTAATTAATCTTAATTGCACTAACGTCAATCAAACAAAAAAAGTAGGTTATTTCTTTCGTCTATAACTTTTGATTGGGTGACCTATCTTGAAAATGAAAAAGAACCCACACAAGTACACACAAAGACCTACATCCTTAAAAAAAAAAGTTCATTGATTATGTTAAGACCAAGATGTGGGGGACCAACGGTCGACCTAGTCATTTTAGGGCTTGGATGACTTCCTTAATTAAAAACAAATTTAAAATTAACATTTAAATAAATATGGAAAAATAGTGTTGCACTAGAACGAACTGTTATCTACGACTGTATGTAATTTTTTCCACAAAATTCCACCATTTGCATACCAAAGCAAGGGACCAATGCAAACATATTCATTATGTTTTCTTAAAAAAATAACATACCAACCTTAGGAGAACCCCATTTTTTGGGATTTATACTTAATTTCCATAGATAATATTTATAGATTCCGGAAGGTAATCCAATTGTCTACATTTCATCTTCTTGTGCCATATTCCAAAAAGTTGTGTAGGTAGCTCTAATATTGCTTTTTGGCGTTTAGATTTCTGTTTTCCCAAGAGTCCATTGCGACTAATGCGTCATGAGTGGCCAACATTAGCTTGCACCAGCCCTAATACTATCTTGGTGAGTATGTACTCCTCAACATATTTCTAGTTTTTCATATCTAATTATCATATGTTTAAAACCATTCATCAAATTTGATTGTTATTATATATTATATTAAATTGAATTATAAGTAACTAGGTGTATGCAAATAGAAAATAATGCACTAGAAAATATTTCAAAGTCTCACTTTATAAACTATATAGTTCATAGGATTATATTATAATAGTTGTGTAGACTAGATATAGGAACTTATATTTATTTATTTGAGAATTATAAAATAATTAATGTATTTCCGTATACATATTGTAGATATAGGTTCAATATCACTATGATTCATTCAATGTACACAAACATTTTCAACTAAATATGTGGATATATCCATACATTTAAAGTGGGTTTTATGATAATGCAACTCACATGTCTATGACTTTATTGTTGATAGAAACAATCAATTGAAAGAAATATATAAGTGGAAAGTAAATATAGACTTTAAACTTAATTAAAAAATAAGAAAAAATTCATAGCTATGTGCATTGTCTTTCCTTCAACACCTTGGTTTAAATTTATGAATATAAACATATAATATATATTTAACAATAAAATATTAAAAATAATATATAAATTTAAACATGGAAAACCATGTATATTTCAACATCACATACATTACATTGATCCTTATTGATCATTATAAATTTTGAATATAAACATATAATATATATTTAACAATAAAATACTAAAAACAATTTATAAATTTAAACATGAAAAAGGTGTATATTTCAAAATTGCATTTATCCTTATAAATCATCATATTTTATGATTAATGATGTAGACTTTTGGGCATATGAGTGGGCTAGTTGTATGTCATGTAGTATCATGTACACATGTGTACAACAAAAACAAAATTTGTACTAGTTGAAAGCATTATTGATTAGTAAATTTGTACTAGTTGAAAGCATTATTGATTAGTAAATTAGATAGTATCTTTGTTAATTGAAAATATGAAAAACTTTATATTCGGATAATCTAACATCTTAGAAAAGAAAGTATTTAAGTTTTATTAATTTTTAGTTGTAATTAATTGAAATATATGTTTTTGTTTGGAACTTTAAGTTAGAATGGACATTGTAATTTGTTTTCCTTAATGTTTTATTAATTTATTAAAGTTCCATTGTAAACTTTTCCTGTAGTCTTCCATTTGAGAACATAATTACACTTCTCCTTAATACTCAGTTGTAGAAAAACACATACTTTTTTCGTTAAATTTATATATCCATGTTTCATTTTTGACTTTACAAGTAGCTTGAATATCATTTAATTAATGAAATAACAAACAATGTTTTTAATGTAAAATTGGATTCAATGCACTCAAATATCTTTATTACAATTATATTTTCAATATTAACATATAATGATTGGAAGTCAATTCATAATTACTTCCGAGTCAAATTTTAAACTAAGATGGTAATTTCATTTTTTGTTACTTTGAATGGTCTAATAATAAGAGATTTCCATTATTAATGAGCTAAAATGGTAATTTCACTTTTTATTATTTACACCACAATCATTATAAGATAAGAGTAGGCTTAACTTTTATCAAGCACTTAATAGGTGAGAGATTTCCACTATTGATTTAAGCTCCCATTTGCATTAACTTCAAATTTAAAAACCCAACTTTGATAAATACAAATAAAATCAAAATCCCAATAAAAAAATTAAATTAAATTGCTCCTTTTGAAATACTGCAACATAAGTGCATTGGATTCCCCTTGTACTAAGAATATATTCCATAAAATAGGAGATAGAATAAGTAAATATATTTATAAAATGTAAAAGAATGTTAAATGAAATTGGAAAAAAAAATTCACTAAATTATCAATTATTTTTAATATTTTTTTATAATTGTTTATTTTCTAATATACTTAGAAATCTACTCCATCTTGAATAAAAATTAGAGAGAATTACAGCAATAAGTATTATTTAATACCTACGGATGTAAATAATACTTAGGGATGTAATTATACTAAGATATATCATTAAAAAATGCTTTCGAAGTGAACGAAATGAAGAAATTATGGACGATGCACTATCCATTACCTCGGCCATGTGCTCCGTAAAAGATTGGACAGCCAGTCAACTGTGTCATATTTTAATTCTTACCATTTTTCCTTCGTTTTCGTTTGCTGTGGCTGATTGTCTCCCACTCGGAAACATGGTATAAAACACTAAACGTTCAATCGCAAATCGATGCGAATAATTGGGTTATTCAAATCAAGACATGAATTAATTAAGATATGTCTGGTTATTTAATGTACTCCCCAAATAATTGTTGGCAGAACCGATTTCAGTCGGCACTGAGCACTGTAGACTGGAGCTGTTTGAGATGGAACGCTACAAACATGCAGCTGCTCGCAGATTTCAGAAAAGGATGGCGAACTCAAATTCGAGTCTGTGGTTGTGGAGAAACTTAAGAAGCAAATACGGAGCTTCATCGACTATAACTGCTTGGTTATTCCCAGATATGTAGAAAAGGATTGATCCATCAATATAAAAAAAGTCAAAAATAAAATCATCGACTATAAAGAAGAGAGTTAGAAACCTTGCCGTACTGGCTCATGGTTATCGCTGCAGCTTTCCTTCTCGGTGTTTGCAGTTTTATGTCGACGAAAGATCAGAGTCCGACTTCAACCAGATGGGACTGGGTTAACTTTCATTAGAGAATAAGCACTGATGTAAGTGGTTTTGGTAGAGTGTGGCTTTTTCATAGTATTTGCATGTAAATAACTTTCCTTCATTTTATGGTGTTAAAGTGAGCAGTGCTTTTGGTAACTTAGATTGATTTGAATAAGGACCAATAGTAAATCTATTATTGATAACTAAAGTTTTCCAAAATAAATATGATGCTATTATTGTTTGTTAAAAATAGACGGTGGGGATTCGATGAATCATCGAGCACAAAGATCGAAGGGTGCAGATTTCCTTGCGGTGTACAGGCTACCCAAGGTCTAGCTAATAATCCTGCCGCTCGGCACAGGACATGTCCCCGTTTCTTAAATAATTTAGGGTTATCCCGAGCAATTGGTTAAATTACTCAATAATCGAATGGGTTAAATTACTCGACTGGGTTAAATTAATGAATAATCCATTGCAACAATTGATTCGTGTCTGAGAGTGACCTTGGACATGTATTGCAATGGATGAATAGCGGTCCGCACAATTTTAAAATGCAGGCGCTGTTTGGTCTGGCCGAAGCCGACCATCCAAACAATCAGGCATTGAGAATTAAAAGAACAACTGGTATATGATTGAGAATTAAAAGCTGGATTGCTGATAGCGAGCTGCTGCCTCTTCCACGACCTCATGGAGATATCGAAATATTAAACAGTTGAATTCTGTAGGAAGGGTATGTACTTATGCTTGGTCACTTTCACAGGATTGCGCCCTCTTTTTGAATTTGTCCATATGGTTTGGCTTCAGGTGGTGGGGGTGGTTCCTCCAGTTTAGTCATGAAGAATATTATACCAGTGATAATAAGACTTCAATTCTCTTAATGACAACCACAGTCCATAGTAATGAACATCAATGCTTCTCTCAAAATGTGGTGGTTATGGATATGCTAATGCAACAAAAAACACAAATTCAATCTTTGGAAGCCGAATGCTCGCACCTGAAGCTTATGGTTGATAATCTCATTCAAGCCTCTCAATCAACAGCTTCAAATTTGCGAATGTCATTAGGCTTGGCACTAGGGGAGTTCAAAGAAGAAATAATTGTATACCAACTATTTGAAGATATGCATCTGGATCGCAGCAGGCCGCAGGGATCAAGTAAATCTCAAAACAACCACACTTGTAAAACAGTTTTTATTTTATGCTTTTAATTATGTTTTGTAAAATGCAGTAATTATGTTCTGAATCTATATTTCTATTAGCTCTATGAAATCCTCTATAAGGATTCCTGTCTTTTCTTGGATCAGTTTTGTATGATGAAAATGGTATTTTTAAACTCAAATTCAGCTTTGGATCATTTTGTATTGTTCTGTTGTACACCTTGGCTGCATCAAACATAGATAACTTATTATTACATGGTTTCATATACAATCCTATTTTTCTTTTCCTACATCCTATCATAAAGTATTGTTATGTATAGATAATCCTATCATAACCGAATTATGAAAAGAAGAGTAGCATTTGAGGTTACAGGATATGGATCGAAACAATATCGTCGATCTTAATAGGAGTGTACACAAAGTATCATGTCCTATAGAAGGGATTAGTCCAAAATTATAAGAAAAGACATTTATATATTAAATACTATATGGAGTTGTGAAATACGATAAATTGTGAAGATAGGATTATAGAAAAAAGTTCTTTCTCTGAGTGCTACAGATTCATGGAATTTTATTAAAGCAATTATTTATAAAAAAAAATATGTTTTAGTTGATATTTATTTTTGCTCTAGATTATTGATTATAATATTTTCACAGCCTAAAATTCTCTAAATGAACATTGTTATGTACGTGGTTTGGTTCTTTGGCTCGAAATTTGCAACATTTAACTGTATCTTTAAATAGCCCAGGAAGACTCTTCTTCCTGTAACAAACAAAAACATAATTTAAAAGAAAATGATTACACTGTACAATAAACCCTAGATGTTAATAGATGTTAATGCACAATAAAGCCTAAATATTTTCCATTCCAACATAATATGTCTTCGCGGCTCTCGAGAAACAATATAGGTAAAAGGCCAATGCCAAAATATGAAACCAAATACTGACCATATTAAGCAATTTCACACTTTTTTCACAGTTGAAATTAATATCAAATATACAATATAAGGTGCTATCAATTAAATACTCTATTACAAATATTTTGTACAAGACCATCGAATTTGATTTATTTGTTGCGAGGATCTAAGAATTAACGATTATACCTTACAAATGATGATTCTTTAAGATTTTGATAGTCGATATAATTGCTCACAATAACTGTCACCAATACAGAATTTTATGTTCTTTAGAGACAAAGATCTTCAAAGCTGATCAACTCGATGATAGAAAGATTAGCTTGACTTTACAAAATATCTTAACAAAAGACGAGGCCGATTACGAGGCCGATTACGAGAGGGACAGATCTATCTCTGAGCATACTTCCCAGTTTCAATGATAACAACAGTTGCATTTACAAAACGGATTGAGAGCATGAGTTACCCCAAACGCCAGAATTCAATGTGTGCTCGATGGCAATTTCAATGTGGGAAGCTAATTCACATACAGACTTAGCATAAAGGTAATACAGGCCAGCCAAGAGCAGTCTCAAAATGAGAATTCATTGCGAATCATGGATAAAACTGTCATGAAGCCCACTGTTGAAACTATTGACACTAATATACTTTTCATGAATTTGGTACCATAAGAAAGAGGTAAAATATTGACATTAATATACTTTTACGGCATAAGAGTGGTAAAAGTTGCATATTTCATATCTCATGAAAATCAAGGTAGCTAAGAATCTGCACAACTATTCTTTGATGGGTTCCACGAGCTTCACCGTAGTGTCAAGAGGTGCATTCTGATGAACAGAGCAGAAAATAACAGATAAACAGAGGAGAGTAGAAACTCCAAAATATATATTAAATCTATATCAAACAGCGAACAGGATGTACAATATATATAGCAGGAAACAAAATAGTTTTCCCCGAATCGGTTACTAACCATAACTGGTTTATTAATCTAATCTAACACTGACTGATTACTTAACATCCCCCCCCTTAACCAGAAGGGTCATTTGACATGCCTAGTAACATTCTGAATTTTTCAAATTTTTCACGTCCCAATGCTTTAGTAAATATATCAGCGATTTGCTCTGAAGTAGGACAATGAGTCAAATGAATAGTTTTAGCCTCAACATGATGTCGAATCAAATGATATTTGGTATTGATATGTTTGGTTCGATCATGAAATTTAGGATTCTTGGCCAATTGAATTGCAGAAGTATTATCAACAAAGAGGGGCATTGAAGTTTTTTGTTTCTCCTGCAAATCTTCAAGAATTTTCCGAAGCCAAATGATTTCTTTTGTGGTTTCAGTGGCTGCAACATATTCGGCTTCAGTTGTAGAATCAGCAGGAACTCATTGCTTTCGTGATCTCCAAGGGACTGCCGCTGATCCAAGATTCATCAAATAACCTGAAGTAGACACCCCATGCTCTTTATCTCCATCAAAATCTAAATCTGAATAACCACTAAGATGAAAGTCTCAAACTTTAGAGTATTTGATGCCAAATGACTGAGTGCCTTTTAAATATTTGAGCACTCTTTTTGATGTGATCCAATGACCTTCACAAGGTTGATGCATAAACCTGGAAAGTATTCCTATAGCAAAAGTTATGTCAGGATGAGTAGTAGTAAGATAAATCAAGCTTCCAACAAGTTGCGTGTACTTTGTTGGATATTCACATTCACTGCCTTCATGTGAACTAAGCTTTTGATTATGCTCCATTGGAGTAGAAACAAGATTACAATCCAACATCCCAAATTTACTCAACAGATCTCCAATATACTTCTTCTGAGAAATAAATATATACTTAGGTTTTTTATCTACTTCAATTCCTAAATAATAATGAAGTAATCCCAAATCCGTCATGTCAAAAACCTTTTGCAGCTCCTTTTTAATAAAGACTATATAATCATCATTATTCCCTGTGATAAGAAAATCATCAACATAGACTACTAGATATACAACTTATCGCCCAACTTTCTTAACAAATAAAGTTGCATCATCTAGATTGAAATGCTTATAATTCAATTTGAGAAGATGTTCAGTTAACTTCTCATACCATGCTCGGGGTGCTTGTTTTAAACCATATAAAGACTTCAGCAATTTACATATCTTCTGTTCTTTTCCTTTAATAGAAAAACCTTCCGGCTGAAACATATAGGAGGGTCCACCAACCTCCAAGTGCCATTTTTAATAAGAGCATCATATTTTTTCTGCATTGCATCTTTCCATTCATTACAACTAGCAACTTCTTCAAAAGAAGGAGGCTCATTAACAACAATAGAAAAATTTTAATTAAATTCATCAAACGTTTTTGGAATTGTTTTTGTTCGTGTTGATCTACGAACTGATTGCTGCGGTGACGGCTGAATAGTTTCTTCAATTTCTGATGGCTGAATAGTTTCTTCAATTTCTGATGGCTGAATAGTAGTTTCTTCAATTTCTGATGGCTGAATAGTAGTTTCTTCAATTTCTAATTCTATATTATTGCCAATTATTTTTCCTTCTACAAAATCATTATTATCAAGTAATTTTTCTTCGTTCACAGGTGTTGAAACATAAGGAAAATTAATTGAAGGGAAATCCACAGACTGATCAAGAATCTGAATCCCCCCTTCAGGATGTGGAAGATCATTATCCCATTCATAATAAAACTTCTTGGAAGAGAATTTATCCAAATGATTGAGTTGTCTATCAATAGTGGAAGCATCTTTAGCAAATTCAAGAAAAACTGCATCTCTTGAAACAATAAATTTTTTGTTCTCCTCGTCATACAATCTGTAAGCTCTTGAAGTATTAGAATATCCCCAAAAAATACATTTGCAGCTCTTGGCACCCAATTTGTAACGTTGTTGTGTAGGAATCAAGGCAAAGCAAGGAGAACTAAAAACTCTAAAATGTTGAATAGCAGGAAGCCGATTATACCACATTTCGTAAGGAGACTTATTATTGATAGCAGTAGAAGGACACCGATTACGAATATAGACTGCACAAAGTACTGCTTCTCACCAAAACATCAACTTGACATTTTGAAAAAACATCATAGACCTTATCATATTAAGCAAAGTTCTGTTCATACGTTCTGCCACACCATTTTGTTTTGGGGAATAAGGAACGGTTGTTTGATGTTTAATACCATTATCTTGTAAGTACTTTTCAAAATCATTAGATGTGTATTCGCCACCATTATCTGAGTGAAGAGTACCAATATTAAGTTGAGTTTCATTTGAAATCCACAAATAAAAATTCTTAAAAGTTGCAAAAACTTGTGATTTCTCTTTCAACAAGTAAACCTAGCACATCCTGGTGTAGTCATCAATAAATGTTAGCATATATTTGTTACCATTGGCAGATGGAATAGGCATGGGCCCACATAAATCTGAATGTATAAGTCCTAACTTCCTGGAAGTTCGGGAAGTAGACTTATGAAAAGGTTGTTTACAATGCTTGCGTAAAATACAAGCATTACATGGAGACAATTTTCTTGGAACAGTAGGAATCCCCTGTATACTGTGTTGTTTCATAATTCTGATACTATCATAATTGATATGACCAAAACGAGCACGCCACAATAAGCTGGAGGATAGAGTATCACTATGCTGAGACAAAAGAGCTGAGTTGGATAAAAAAGATGATGTCCCTTTTAGTTTTAAGAGTTTGTCTTCTTCAACATCAGTCATAACAATCACATCATCAGATGTTCTTCGTATTTCAATTATACCATCAAACATATGTATAGAATGCCCTTGCTGCCTAACTTGTATGAGAGACATCAAATTTCTTTTTAATTGAGGAATATAAAGAACATCATGCAAAATATAATCAGCAAGTCCGAGTAACTTAAGCCAAATAGAACCAATACCAGAGGGCTTCAACTGTGACTTATCAGCAAAATAAATTATACCATCAATATGATCACTAAATGTCTCAAAACAATATCTTCTGAAGGTCATATGACATGTGGCTCTAGTATCTAAAATCCAAGTATCTTCCCACGAAGCAAAAGAAGTGCTAAAAACTTCATTAATACTGAGATTACAATGTGCAACTATATAGTGAGCAGGTGGTTTCCTTTGTCTGGAGGCTGTTGTTCTTTCTTCTCATTAATCTTCTCCCAAGGTGCGCGACAATAACTGCCAGTATGACCAAGTTTTCCACAACTATAGCATTTAACAGATTGCCTATCATTCTGAACATATTTTTGCTGTATGTCGTCTTGATGATGATTACCCCCCCTGCCTCTAAATGTTCTCCTACCACAACCTCTGCTACTATGGTCAGGTCTAGTAGACTCCCCTCTAGAATTTTGCTCTTTCTGGGCGAGACACAAAGTGTCAACAGTGGAACTAGAAAGCGATTCCTTTTTCCCAAAGGCTTTCTCTCTTTCAACAATTTTCTCAACAAGCCTTTCAAAGGTCATAGCTTTCATTTGACCACTAGCCTGAAGTGATTCTAAATAATGAGTATAGGTAGGATATAGAGCTTTAATAAATGCAGTAAGTTGAATGTCAACTTTTACACCAGTTGCATCAATATCATGGAAAATAGCTTTAATTTCAGAAGCAAGTTTCATTGGATCATTATATTTTAATTCTAAGTTAAATAACTTCATCAATAATTGTATGATTTCCAGCTCAGAATGTGAATCATACAAATCTTTTAGTTTCTTTAATGCTTCCCACGCACTTTTGCTAGAAACTAAATGTCTACCTACTTCTTCACTTACAGAGGCAGTACTCTTTGGTATCAGTAGGTGGTACTCGTGGTAATAGTATTATTTCTTCTCCATCTTTTTTATCTTCTAAATTCTCATTTTCACAAATTCCATCCCACATATCAATAAAAATAAGAATATTTTTAACTTTGTGAAACCATTTCTCATAATTTCCTTTTCCAGACAAAATAACTCCAACAATTGAAACTAGAGAATGCATTTTAGTTTTTTTTTTAAATTTTAGCTTCACAATCTTACCAAGATTTCTGATTCAGATCTCAAAGACCGCCCAGAATTTATGTCACTGTTGGCTTGACTGTAGGGGGTTTCTCTCTAGTTTTCAATCTGTAGCCTTAAATGCTGCAGGGGGTTTCTCTCCAGCTTTCAATCTGTAGCCTTAAATGGTGGCTCTCCTCCTCGGCTCCACGAGCTCTCTTCACACGGGCTCTTCCACACACGCTCGGGATTTCTTCTGCTACACGAAGAGGAAGATAGCAGTAGCAACAATTCTCTTCAACACAGCAGCAACGATATGGCAGCAAGTTCTAAAGATCGGCAGCGATCTTCAACATGGAGTTTTCTGTACACAATCTGCACACGTTTCAGGGATCCGCTCTGTGCTTTGATACCGCTGATGAACAGAGCAGAGTAGAAACTCCAAAATATATATTAAATCTATATCAAACAGCGAACAAGATGTACAATATATATAGCAGGAAACAAAACAGTTTTCCCCCAGTCGGTTACTAACCGTAACTGGTTTATTAATCTAATCTAACACTGACGGATTAGTTAACACATTCCCAGTATTTTTCTGTGGCCACAAAGCAATACCATAGATATTACTGATAATTCACAAATGTCTATACAAAGGTCCAACGATCGTTTAATGAAGCATACATTCGATGATTCCTCCTAGATTTTTGTGACAGGTTTCAATAGGCAATATGTAGTCCTCAGTTACTTTAGTATTTCAATTATCTCTCCCACAAGCTTCTGAAAGCTGGGCCCTGCGACAACTATAAAATGGAAAATAGGAAACGCCTAACCTGCCATTCTTTGTAACGTCTTAAGTGCAGTAAATATTACTTATAACGTGCAGTAACTTGTACATTTATAAATGCAGTAAACTGTCCATTAGAAAATGTCTACTGTACAAAAGATAACGTTACCAAGAGATAAGTTTAAACACTAACAACTTTAAAAATTAATCCCTAGTTCTAAACGACTCATAAAATTAAACCCTAATTTTGATCCTTTCAAACCTTTGCAATGTTCATGAAAAAAAAATCTTAACTTTGCAATATTCATGAAAATAGATAATCTAAATCTACAAAGAAATCAATGTTATAATATTTAAAAGATCAAAATTTTTAAGAATACTAAACTAATGCACTAATTTTATACAATAATCTAAACTTTGTAATATGCATGAAAATAGATCATGTAAATCTACAAAGAAATCAATGTCATAATATTTAAAATATCAAAATTTTTAAGAATACTAAACTAATGCACTAATTTCATACTATAATTTAAACTTTGCAATATGCATGAAAAGAGATAATCTAAATCTACAAAGAAATCAATGTTATAATATTTAAAAGATCAAAATTTGTAAAAATACTAAACTAATGCACTAATTTCATACCATGCCCTCGCCAAGTGTATCTTCTAATTGATGTAACCCATATGTCAATGCTCCTATCTAAAATCTTACTGAGCATATCTTCTAATTGATGTAACCCATATGTCAATGCTCCTATCTAAAATTATCTAAAATTTTACTGAACATTTAATAAGCATATTTTGTCCTTTTTCCTTTTACATTTTTATGAAAAATTATAACCTAACGATAAAAAACACTCATGTTAGGGAGTCTCAAATGTCTCAAAGGTTGTTTTAAACTTCATGATCCATAATAAACAATGTGAAATGGTCAAATATAAACAACACTCGAAAGAGTGAACTCTCATGGATGGTGGGACTTATCTCTGAGGAAGAGGATTTCTATAACATCTAAAAGGATTGCATTGAACTACCATCACTTACATATGGAATTGTAATAACATCTCCTTTACAAATTTCCATTATGAACCCAAATTCTTTATTTAGACAGAAGTATACTTGCAACTCCACATCTTTGAAACACGTTACAATATTTTGAAAAATCAGAGTATTTTGGCAAGGACAAACTTTTGAAGAGTCTCTTATAGATATAAACCTTAGGTTTAATTAAAGAAAGAAGATCTCCAAAACATAAAAAAAATTTGTCATTGAACTATTAATTGATCACTATCATGGACACCCGAATAGTTGATAAGTTGATATGCCCTCTATAATTATTTTCTTCGATTATAAATAATTCCAAAAGCTTAAAAAACTTTAAAACAATCACATCTTTGAAGCACATAACAGACTTTTAAAGAATCCAGCTTCGCTTCTCCAATCTTTGCTTTGTCTAACATTATCACCGACCCATAAGTGATAGGACCCATGTCCATCCTACCTATAAGGAAGCCATTAATAGGAGTGTACACAAAGTATCATGTCCTACAGAAGGGATTAGTCCAAAATGATAAGAAAATATATTTTTATATTAAATACTATATGGGGTTGTAAAATACGATAAGTTGTGAAGATGGGACTATAGAAAAAGGTTCTTTCTCTCTAAGTGCTACAGATTTATTGAATTTTATTAATGCAATTATTTATAAAAAAAATATGTTTTAGTTGATATTTATTTTTTCTCAAAATTATTGATTATAATATTTTCACCACTTAAAATTCTAAAATTCTCTCAATGAACATTCAATGGTTTGGTTCTTTGGCTCGAAATTTGCAACATTTAACTATATCTTTAAATAGCCCAGGAACACTCTTAATCATAACCAATTTAAATAAAGTAGCCATTTTGTAATCATGTTTGAATATCATGTTTTTAAATATGCATATTTTGTAGCCATTTTCGAAAATCATCTCTCCATATCATTTTGGAGCCCTTTTCCAATATTACCTGTAAAATCTCCAAAAAAAAAAAAAAAAAAAAATTCTTTTTCCTTTTCTTTTTAACCTTATACCTCACCTTGTAATTTCCAATTCACTTTAAGGTACCTTAATAGCGACAGTGCTACGTCTATCAGTAATTACATTTATTAATATCTTCGTAACATTGAGACTTACACGTGTTCTTACCCTTATTTTCCTAATGCTATTACTTTTGATATACCACTTACTTAGCTATGGCTAAAACCTTTCCGTCTTTTCTGTATGCAGGTCCCTATGCTTCTGAAATTTCCATTATGCCAGTGACAAGGTATGAATCTTTAACAGGACTAGTCTTACTATTTTGTTGATAAAAATACAATCACCAAGGATCTTAAGTTTGACAATAAGTGCAATGAAATGGTTCTAAACCGAGCCCCTTTGTACCAATGCCAACTATACTATCAAGGTTGTATGTATATGATAGCACAATTCTTATATTTAACAAAAAGGTCAAGCGGACAATAATATCATCAATGTTATTTAAATCATGAAATGATAGAGTTTATTTATCATCAGAACTAGTAACCAGCTAGGTAAATTATAAAAGACTAGATATATAATTTTTGTAAGCCCTTTCCAATATGTAATGACCTGCGAATTTACACTATCATAAAACTGCAGGTAGCTTATACTTACCACAAAGCTCGGCAGTGAATGAACCACGTGACACCATCCAGTGTATGTGGTTGGAAATACCACCTGCGTCTCGACAGGGTACTAGTACTGGAGTCATTTACTGTTTTAAAGACGGCCATGCGATTTCATTTATTATGTTTGAGAGGTTGTGGTGCCACCTGCATCTGACAGGACAGGGTTTGTTATCTCGGCTTTTGGAAAAGTGACCTCTTCAGCAAGACATCGAATTCTCTGGATAATTTCATTCTTTTGGCATTTCGTATTGGGTTCACAATCTGTTTAACCAAACCCTGACGACCTTGTGAACCTCGACTCTTTACTATTCCTATTCTTATCTGCAATGAGGAGGCAAGACTTATGCTGGCGTGGTTACTCTAAGGAAAGTTCTTCCTGCTCTAAGGACGCAATCCAATTTCAGTGATGCCTCAGAGGTAACCCTCACACTGTAACTTCCACATTTTTAATTAGCTGATTTTTGTAGTGCAAAACTATCGCCCTTTTACTAACAATATACTGCATTTTCTTATGGTGGTAGGTATTTCCAGTTTAAACAATGCCGGTTGCAGAGAGGGCTTCCCTAATGGTAAGTGGTATCGCTCCTTCTGCCTTCCTATGACAATAGGGAAACCTGGGAAGAGCATCTACAGCAACAAGAAGCCTGTGGTTTTATGACATGGTTAGTTTATTATTATTTTTAAAAGCTTCAGGGATTCGTGTGGCCTGAGCTTCTCTGCCACGAATCCGATGTATAACTATCTCTTGGTGATACTTTCTTTCGGGGTTATAGGTTTTTGCCGAATGCATTAGTTGAGTTTAGGGTCAGGGTTTCCTGTTTTCTTACCTTTTCTGAAGGATTCCAATACCCTATCTAAGCCAAAGTTATCAAGAATACAGAATATTTTTTTTGTAATTGTTAAGAGTGAAACGAATTTGAACTTCATGGTTCTACGATCTCGGGGTTAGCGCTGGTAATGTGTTTGTGGATGGTTTACAGTCCTGTTTAGTTAGAAATATAGAGTTGGGGATGGTGCCCTTCTATTTCATTAAGTATTTTAAATAGACAAGGTTAAAGGTCTCTGCATTTTCGTTTTTCATCCACTTTGTATGTCTGCGCAGTAGATATATATCTAATAATGATTTTAGTTTATCTGAGAAAGCTGTTAAAACTCAATACTGTATAAAACCTTATTTCTTAAGTCGCCGGAATAAATTATTTTACAGGATTATGGGTTTTGAAAGAACTTGCGGTTTCTTGTTTGCCTCTACTTTAAACACTGACTTTCTACAAGATGATTGTGATTCACCGCCGGTGACTACATCCCAACAATATAGATTGTCTGACTGACTCCTGTGGTGTCCATCGTGATTTCTCTATTTAAACAAGAAATGTTAAATGTTCCGCAGGTATCAGTTATGGTAGAGATAACGTTTGTAAGAATTATATTAATCGAATAGATCCTTAAACGAAAATGATGTTGATATTTAAACTCATACTGCCAGTGAAATTCGTGTTTAAATATTTCAAATACAATGATGGCGATTCTCATATACTACTTTTATGGCTTGCTGCTTACAGAGTTTTTCGTGAATGAGGGATAGAAATACAATATTTTGTACTGCTGTGTAACGAACCCAAACTTTACACAATTTTTTTTTTTTCTTTATACAGTAATAAATGCAAATAATTAATTGTCGCGGGAGTGTATTATTGACAATTAATCCCGTTTAATAATAGTTCAGTCATATGATGCCACAAAAATCGTAATCATTGTGATGTTTGTAATTAACATACATAAATTCACTCCAACATTATTTTCTAACTTTTCATGTGAGGAAACTACCATTGAATTTCTTTATTTACTTGAAACTTACATAAAGTTTAATATAATCCTAGTACGTATACAAACTTGCAATAGAACCTATAGGGCATCAATTCAACTGCATGCATATCTTTTTATAAGTTAATCATATCAAGACAAAGAGGAATAGTAAACACGCATCAATTCAACCATTAACAATTTATATTAATCATACATGTGAACAAATCTAAGTAATCGTAATTTCACTAAAAAGAGAAAGTACACACGCATAAAAGTCACATTGAGGAACACCATAAGAAACACAGGAGACCAAGGTAACGTGGTTCACCCGTACACGGGCTAGTCCACAAAGGTGTGTGCATTCTCTATTAATATTTTTCCTCAAAGAGGTTACAACGTGCAACATGATTGTTGCTACTCTATTCAATTATATAACTCCAAAAGTGTATTTCTACTGCGACACATTTGTCGCAATACTTACATATTTCAAGCCTTCCCCTTAGGGAGCATACTTTCAAGCCTTTCCACCCTCTCATCAATATAGAGAACTATAATGATTGTTATCATTAATACTACAAAACTACAACTGTCTTGGTTATGGGAATTACCCATAACTCCATTCAAACAAAATTTACACTTATCAATTATCATTCTCTGCGATCTACCTCACGGTAAAGAATTTTCATATATAAAGACATTCATACTTGACTACCAATTGGTCAAGGTCCGGCTAAACCAAATGCTACCTAAAACAAATATAATCGATATATAAAAGAACTTTCCTTTCTAGCATAAAACAGAAAGAACTTCACAAGAATACCATTCTAGACTAATGGTGTGTTAAAAGAAATTTTACACCGGAAGAGGGTGTGTTAAAAGAAATTTTACACCGGAAGAGGGAGTCCCGACAATGACATATGAGACTTTGCGCCTGGGAAAATACTCTATCAATTCAAAAATAAATCCAGCAAGGAAATCTATGTGTGAAAAGAAAGCTGTCATTTGATTCCAGCGATGCCATTATCATGCATATACAAACCAGCCAGGCAACCAATATATTTTAACGAAAAATAATTTCAGAAAAATACCTTTTTTTTAATGCAAGGATGCGATACGAGCTAGATGCTCATCATATTAATTACATTACAAACCTATCTATTCTCATTCTTAACGTGTTTATGATCTCCTATCATGCATATGATAACAACTTAGCCAAACAACTTAACATCAAACTGAATTACACCTCCAGCGATAATACCATTACAAATGTCCAAATGTGATTTCATCCAGTAATACGAATCTAGCAAAGTGAAAATTATGATTATCGCCAGGTGTATATAAAATAAAAAATCAAAACACAATTCCAGTAATAAAACTTACCATATGAAAAGAGATGCCTCTGGTCTCTGTTTCCACAGAGATCCAGCGATACTTGACCTAGAGTTAATTATGCAGAAAGGTTCCAGCAAGTCACTAAACACCTTTGCAACACAAAAACTTACGAACAACAAGTATAACCATCCCGATCATGTTTTCCTAGCTTAAGAACAACCACACATAGTTTTAACAAGGATTACTTGCTGCATTCAAGGCTTATCAGGTCAAAGATATACGTAAACGACTGACATCATAGTCAAATAAAGATTAAAACATTTCTCTAGCTTTAGTCCAGATCTACGAAGGCCAGACGAGGCCACACCCTTAGCTCAGTATAGCGATTTCCAGTACAGTTCTAAATGTAAACTGTTATCTAGGTTCTATAGGTTCTAACCAACCCTGTACAGAAATTACAAAATTCAAGGCTTATTGCCTACCCTTTTTGAAAATAAAAAAAAGTGCAGATATATATAAAAATATCCTACGCTATATAGAGTTCTAAACAGCTTCTATCAAGAAATCATTTGACCCTAGGTTATGAAATCATCTGTCACGCTCAGAGATAAAATTTCAGCAGAACTACCCCTATGGTTACTCTGGCGTTGCAGATATTTTCCATAAACAGATCATTAAATGAGGAAAAACCTCGATGGATCTAGTATTGCAGTGATCTATCCCTTCCACGGTTACTTTGTGAATTAAATATACTATGCGCTTATTTGAAGATTTAGATATCATTTGAATAAACCCCAAATGAGATGGTTGCGAAAATTTCACTGACAGGGCGTCTATTGGGGAATACTGATAAAAAACAATATTCAATAAAATAAACTAAATATCGAGCTACGCAATTTATTTTGACAATGCATCTATAAGAGGATTATACAACATATCAACAAATGATTAATACAGAGTTGCACATACCCATAGATCAGATATTTAAATACTAGTTTAACAACCCTTGAAAATAAGAAAAGAGTCCAGATCTATACTAGATCGCACACATTAGTTAGCATAATAGTTGATCAAGATCGAACTGATCAAGTGATATCAATTTATGAGCCAGAGATTAAGCCAATACTAAATTGCAGACACGTACTATAGAAAGCACAATAAACGGAGATGGTGAAAGTTTTACGCACCCAATAAACTACGCCGGAAATCAGTTGTTCATCCATAGTTTCTTCTAATCGGTGCTGATACAACCACGTGGTCACACACACCTTTCACATAAGAAATGGCTGTAATGTCCATCCATCGAAGCGGCAAGATCGTTATCATTCGTCCTCCTCAAAAGTCTGTCAAAGTAAAAGAAAGGAAACTCTAAACACTGTGAAAGTATAGCAGTGCGGAGATCACAGTTTTTCTTTCACGCCCTATACCGAATTTAAGCATCAAATGAGATTCATAATTACAAAGAGGAAGAGATCACCGTCTTTCCCCAAAAGCCCCCTCCCTCCTCTCTCCAGATCGATTCCTATAAATATCCTTTGTTTCTTGGAACACCCGCCCCAGTAACGGTAGTAGTTCGAGACTTAAGGAAACATCACTACCAAATGGCAGTTACGAAGAGTATTTTCCTTCCTGATGGCGGACCCACTTTCCTTCTCTATCTTTCCGTTTTTAGTTAACCCATGATTAGTTAGACCCACGATAGGCGATCAAGATCTAGACTTGTTTTTGCTGTGACCCTCAACTCGGATAACTCTAGGCCTATCTTTTAGTCCTTAATCCTTGCCTTTGTTTCGGTAAGATGCCACCAGGTGAGATGCAGTATCATACCCCTAGTTAAACTGCAGATCTATTGCTCTGTATTCTGACGATCAAAGAATATTTGTCAACTTATGAAATCTTTGGTGAACGCCGATAGTAAAATAAAACCCTCAGTTTGGCGTATAACTCATGATCCGGGTAAAATATATATATATATATATTTCCAGCAAGTCTCGTAGTAGTAACTCCGATTGAAGAAGATGCCGAGATCAACCATACAACGGTATATCAATGCATCCGCGAGTATCGCCAATTCTCAACCACTATATCCTGGAATATTTTCTTAAAATTCTGGAGGACTAGATGTGTCGTTGAAACATATAGTAGATCTGATAGAAGGGAGTAATTTGAGCTTGAGTCTGAAGCAGGATGGACTGGGCGATCTCACGGGCAGAAATCTACCCGTGCGAGGGTTATAGCAATGAGCAGTAGTTGCTAGATTTGTAAGAACTCGGAGTTACATTCCATAGATATTTTTTTGTTTATTTTATAGTATAACTTATAACCAGGTATACTATTAATCGAGTATATTAATAGTTTGTACTAAAATCCATAATATAAACTAATAACTCGTGGTCAAGTATAATAACATATTAATTATTTGGATGAGCTCACCAAATATTTAAATTAATAAGTTAAGTCTCATTTTCGCTTTATTGTACTCTCTAGCACTATCTCTCGGCATATGGTTAAATAAAAGTAATCAGGATAATCTATCTGAAATTTATCCATAGCATGCCACGTTATGGTAAAATCGATTACAGTTACAAAATGAGTGCATAAAGGAGGGGTATTACATCCTCCTCCCCTTAAATTAACACCGTCCTCGGTGTTCATACTCTCTGCAATTAATCTTTTCTTCTAGGATCATTATTTTCTTGCTTCATCATTTTGTTTTGATTTTCTTTGAACTTTCATGATTTCTATACGTTAGTATTGCTCGTAACCTGCATTTCAACTTCAAAACTGGAAAATTATTGTTTAGTAAAAACACATCATTAATCCCATAATCAACTTAGAAGTATAAACAATGCGCCCCATATCGTTTGTAATCCATGGAATATCTTTAGTGTTTGTTTGTGCTTTTATCATCACAAGCACATATAATTCCAGTGCTTCCAAGAATGTAGATTATTAATTAATTAAAACACATCATTTCCTTGATCCAGGGAATTATTGCCTAGCACTCCAGTGCTCACAAAGCAATCCCTTTGGAAATTCTCGCCTAACACCTCAGTGCTCACACAGCGATTCTTACGGAGACTCTTGCCTAACACCATAGTGCTCACGCAGCAATACTGTCTCTTATGCATACTAAGCAGCGTCCTGCCTCCCGCATATGCATTATGTTATAGTTTGCCTAGGTCTTTACAACCAGCCGATTCTTTCAAGAATCCTGGCGGTTGTCAACTCCCTCCTTTCTAGGGAGTGTTTCAGTGCCTTTAATGCACTCTTACTTAATTCCCCTCAAGCCTTCTCGCTTGAGTCCCGGAATTTATTTTCTCCAAGCCGCCTTGCTTGAGTCTAGAAAAATCTCCTTTCAGTTTAATCAATTTATTTCGTCATATTACATTCTGTACCCATACGATCACTCTGACCAATCTGGGTCGAGTTTCCTCATTAAGAATATATCAAAATTTAAAAGAATCTGTAACAGTTGCGATGTGGATCTTAAATCCTCACCCCTTTATTGTACCATGCATAATATATTAAGCTTTTGTCTTTCAACAAGTTCCACCGAGTTTTGGCCATCTGCCAAATTCAATTGTTAGTAACACTTTATATAACAAAATCAAATATTTGTAAATAAGAAAATCATTCATTCTTCATACTACAATATCCATACTTGATCATCTGAAGTAAACGTTTTCTCCTTCCAAGCATAACTAACTTACTTAATAGGATTACATAATTCCTTGAACACGAAATAATATTCTTCCTATGATGACCCGTGGACATTATGATTTCTTAACCTCGAATGTTATCCTTCACTATTTCAAACACACTTCCTATTCTAGTTATACAACTTCTTTTGTATATACCAACATCACATAGAAATAACCAATTTTCTAAAACATACTTGCATACCTTATAATGATAACCATATACCTTTGTAAGGGTGACCACATATCTTCTTATTATAAGATCCTCATATGTCGAGGTACCAGTTTACCTACATCATCACATATTAGTATTACACTAAATATTACATGAATCTATATATCCCATTTTTACCTCTTGACTGTTGTAGTGATGTGTGGGAATATAACATCCCGCTCGACCACAACATTAAATGTATTAGTCGTAAAAGAAAAAAAAATGTAATTAAATCATAAGAGCAATCATGCGTAGAACATATGTCAATCATCACCTTGACTTGTTTCATAAAAACTTATACATCAATTACTGTTAAATATTACTTCTGATCTATCATGAAAATTCCATGATATTAAAGATTTTCCTTAACTCCTAATGCGGATATAAAACAGTCATTATAAAGACATCAGAATATTAAAGTGTCATGTATTACCATTTTGTGGTGGTTCTAGTTTTCCAATACTTTTATTCATACAACAACACATACTCACCATTAATTACATCTATGCATTCATCATGTGAACAACATGATTAACTAAAATTTTATATCTTAACCAAAATAATCATTTCGACACCACATATAATTGTCTGTGACAACAAATCATCATAGATCATGATCTCATAAAAGTATGGTTTTTACTACTACCACTCATAGTATCCCAACATCCATGAAGATGAGATCATGCATTTCCATCATATATTCTATTATTTATCCAACTTTTCCCTCGCAGTCATAGGGAAAATTTTCAAACTCTCTTAGTTTGCAGTTAACAGAATCTAGACTAGAAAGTCTACATTTCTTGTGGAAGGTTAGTTCGGATGTATGCATTTTACCAGAATTTATTAGTTATGTCAACATCATAAATTTATCATTCAAAGTGGCTTTATATAATCAAAACATTAGACTATCTTCTATAGTCAAATATTAGCATATATAATTACTTTATAAAAGACTTAATAGATATAAGTTGCTTATTTTATCTATCTGAATCTCATATTCGGAAATCCTGACGAATGGATCAATAAAATTCGATTAGTCAGAAACAATCAACAAAATGTATCAACCCTATTCTCCCATATGCCGCGTCTACTGAAACTGAAAGATATCCACTCCTAAGAATAACAATAAAGGTAGAGAAGGAGATAAGTATTTAAGACGAATTATCAAATCAACAGATTTAGGAGAGTTCCTCAGTTTAGCACATTCACAACTAGGATGACTTTCAATCTATGAATACTCATTCCACAAAACCATAACCGTTATCATTCTAAAGACTATTTTCTCGTCGTCCAATGAATCTAATTGTAAAATAGGAGGATATATTCATCAGCTAATATTTACCAATAACAGATCATTCATCTCCATAATGAAACATATACTATCCTTACCTACAAACAATGTTGCGCCATTATAATGCTTTCACCAAATGAAACATACTTACTTGCAATTCAATGATGACTTGTAAGCTACCTGTTGTCGATCCGTTGAAATGAAATTTTCTATTGCCTCTTGTGTCGCCAGTTCGACTAACTCATATATGTTTTCCCCGACTGAGCCCAAATAAGTCCGAGTGTTACTTATCTTTACTCCCTTGAACCTGGATGACATTAACTCCTCGTCCATCCAAATCCCATGCATCCAGAAACAAAAGAACAATTTGATTAGTCAATTTTCATATTTATTTCATGCTGAGCCCATTAGGCCCGAGTGCTATAACCTACAGCTCTGATACCATATGTAACGAACCCAAACTTTACACATTTTTTTTTTCTTTATACAGTAATAAATGCAAATAATTAATTGTCGCGGGAGTGTATTATTGACAATTAATCCCGTTTAATAATAGTTCAGTCATATGATGCCACAAAAATCGTAATCATTGTGATGTTTGTAATTAACATACATAAATTCACTCCAACATTATTTTCTAACTTTTCATGTGAGGAAACTACCATTGAATTTCTTTATTTACTTGAAACTTACATAAAGTTTAATATAATCCTAGTACGTATACAAACTTGCAATAGAACCTATAGGGCATCAATTCAACTGCATGCATATCTTTTTATAAGTTAATCATATCAAGACAAAGAGGAATAGTAAACACGCATCAATTCAACCATTAACAATTTATATTAATCATACATGTGAACAAATCTAAGTAATCGTAATTTCACTAAAAAGAGAAAGTACACACGCATAAAAGTCACATTGAGGAACACCATAAGAAACACAGGAGACCAAGGTAACGTGGTTCACCCGTACACGGGCTAGTCCACAAAGGTGTGTGCATTCTCTATTAATATTTTTCCTCAAAGAGGTTACAACGTGCAACATGATTGTTGCTACTCTATTCAATTATATAACTCCAAAAGTGTATTTCTACTGCGACACATTTGTCGCAATACTTACATATTTCAAGCCTTCCCCTTAGGGAGCATACTTTCAAGCCTTTCCACCCTCTCATCAATATAGAGAACTATAATGATTGTTATCATTAATACTACAAAACTACAACTGTCTTGGTTATGGGCATTACCCATAACTCCATTCAAACAAAATTTACACTTATCAATTATCATTCTCTGCGATCTACCTCACGGTAAAGAATTTTCATATATAAAGACATTCATACTTGACTACCAATTGGTCAAGGTCCGGCTAAACCAAATGCTACCTAAAACAAATATAATCGATATATAAAAGAACTTTCCTTTCTAGCATAAAACAGAAAGAACTTCACAAGAATACCATTCTAGACTAATGGTGTGTTAAAAGAAATTTTACACCGGAAGAGGGTGTGTTAAAAGAAATTTTACACCGGAAGAGGGAGTCCCGACAATGACATATGAGACTTTGCGCCTGGGAAAATACTCTATCAATTCAAAAATAAATCCAGCAAGGAAATCTATGTGTGAAAAGAAAGCTGTCATTTGATTCCAGCGATGCCATTATCATGCATATACAAACCAGCCAGGCAACCAATATATTTTAACGAAAAATAATTTCAGAAAAATACCTTTTTTTTAATGCAAGGATGCGATACGAGCTAGATGCTCATCATATTAATTACATTACAAACCTATCTATTCTCATTCTTAACGTGTTTATGATCTCCTATCATGCATATGATAACAACTTAGCCAAACAACTTAACATCAAACTGAATTACACCTCCAGCGATAATACCATTACAAATGTCCAAATGTGATTTCATCCAGTAATACGAATCTAGCAAAGTGAAAATTATGATTATCGCCAGGTGTATATAAAATAAAAAATCAAAATACAATTCCAGTAATAAAACTTACCATATGAAAAGAGATGCCTCTGGTCTCTGTTTCCACAGAGATCCAACGATACTTGACCTAGAGTTAATTATGCAGAAAGGTTCCAGCAAGTCACTAAACACCTTTGCAACACAAAAACTTACGAACAACAAGTATAACCATCCCGATCATGTTTTCCTAGCTTAAGAACAACCACACATAGTTTTAACAAGGATTACTTGCTGCATTCAAGGCTTATCAGGTCAAAGATATACATAAACGACTGACATCATAGTCAAATAAAGATTAAAACATTTCTCTAGCTTTAGTCCATATCTACGAAGGCCAGACGAGGCCACACCCTTAGCTCAGTATAGCGATTTCCAGTACAGTTCTAAATGTAAACTGTTATCTAGGTTCTATAGGTTCTAACCAACCTTGTACAGAAATTACAAAATTCAAGGCTTATTGCCTACCCTTTTTGAAAATAAAAAAAAGTGCAGATATATATAAAAAGATCCTACGCTATATAGAGTTCTAAACAGCTTCTATCGAGAAATCTTTTGACCCTAGGTTATGAAATCATCTGTCACGCTCAGAGATAAAATTTCAGCAGAACTACGCCTATGGTTACTCTGGCGTTGCAGATATTTTCCATAAACAGATCATTAAATGAGGAAAAACCTCGATGGATCTAGTATTGCAGTGATCTATCCCTTCCACGGTTACTTCGTGAATTAAATATACTATGCGCTTATTTGAAGATTTAGATATCATTTGAATAAACCCCAAATGCGATGGTTGCGAAAATTTCACTGACAGGGCGTCTATTGGGGAATACTGATAAAAAACAATATTCAATAAAATAAACTAAATATCGAGCTACGCAATTTATTTTGACAATGCATCTATAAGAGGATTATACAACATATCAACAAATGATAAATACAGAGTTGCACATACCCATAGATCAGATATTTAAATACTAGTTTAACAACCCTTGAAAATAAGAAAAGAGTCCAGATCTATACTAGATCGCACACATTAGTTAGCATAATAGTTGATCAAGATCGAACTGATCAAGTGATATCAAGTTATGAGCCAGAGATTAAGCCAATACTAAATTGCAGACACGTACTATAGAAAGCACAATAAACGGAGATGGTGAATGTTTTACGCACCCAATAAACTACGCCGGAAATCAGTTGTTCATCCATAGTTTCTTCTAATCGGTGCTGATACAACCACGTGGTCACACACACCTTTCACATAAGAAATGGCTGTAATCTCCATCCATCGAAGTGGCAAGATCGTTATCATTCGTCCTCCTCAAAAGTCTGTCAAAGTAAAAGAAAGGAAACTCTAAACACTGTGAAAGTATAGCAGTGCGGAGATCACAGTTTTTCTTTCACGCCCTATACCGAATTTAAGCATCAAATGAGATTCATAATTCCGAAGAGGCAGAGATCACCGTCTTTCCCCAAAAGCCCCCTCCCTCCTCTCTCCAGATCAATTCCTATAAATATCCTTTGTTTCTTGGAACACCCGCCCCAGTAACGGTAGTAGTTCGAGACTTAAGGAAACATCACTGCCAAATGGCAGTTACGAAGAGTATTTTCCTTCCTGATGGCGGACCCACTTTCCTTCTCTATCTTTCCGTTTTTAGTTAACCCATGATTAGTTAGACCCACGATAGGCGATCAAGATCTAGACTCGTTTTTGCTGTGACCCTCAACTCGGATAACTCTAGGCCTGTCTTTTAGTCCTTAATCCTTGCCTTTGTTTCGGTAAGATGTCACCAGGTGAGATGCAGTATCATACCCCTAGTTAAACTGCAGATCTATTGCTCTGTATTCTGACGATCAAAGAATATTTGTCAACTTATGAAATCTTTGGTGAACGCCGATAGTAAAATAAAACCCTCAGTTTGGCGTATAACTCATGATCCGGGTAAAATATATATATATATATATTTCCAGCAAGTCTCGTAGTAGTAACTCCGATTGAAGAAGATGTCGAGATCAACCATACAACGGTATATCAATGCATCCGCGAGTATCGCCAATTCTCAACCACTATATCCTGGAATATTTTCTCAAAATTCTGGAGGACTAGATGTGTCATTGAAACATATAGTAGATCTGATAGAAGGGAGTAATTTGAGCTTGAGTCTGAAGCAGGATGGACTGGGCGATCTCACGGGCAGAAATCTACCCGTGCGAGGGTTATAGCAATGAGCAGTAGTTGCTAGATTTGTAAGAACTCGGAGTTACATTCCATAGATATTTTTTTGTTTATTTTATAGTATAACTTATAACCAGGTATACTATTAATCGAGTATATTAATAGTTTGTACTAAAATCCATAATATAAACTAATAACTCGTTGTCAAGTATAATAACATATTAATTATTTGGATGAGCTCACCAAATATTTAAATTAATAAGTTAAGTCTCATTTTCGCTTTATTGTACTCTCTAGCACTATCTCTCGGCATATGGTTAAATAAAAGTAATCAGGATAATCTATCTGAAATTTATCCATAGCATGCCACGTTATGGTAAAATCTATTACAGTTACAAAATGAGTGCATAAAGGAGGGGTATTACATGCTGAGCTCGTATAAGGGTTTAAAGAAAATAAATCTAGAATTATCCTTAGAGTTAGATGACTGAATACGAAGGTGCTGTCATTCGATTACACTATTTGTGCAAGCTTAAGATTTACAGGTAGAGGAAATAAACATAGCGTTTTAAGTACTAAACTCCATATTCTCACTGCGCTGAGAACAACTAAACCCTAGGTTGTTCATATGGAAAATCGTAAAATTGTTGCACAGAGGATCTCTATACTCTTTAAGATCCAAGTTTTCTTTACTGGTCGTAAGGCGTAAGAAGGTCAAGATCTACTTCCTAGATTCTAATTAATTAATTTAAACAAAGGGGGTGTAAAAGAAAATCATATAATTTCCACCGAGGCTTCCTATATCTATATTGTAACCAAAATGAAGTCGATTTAATAATTAATAGTAAGAATGTACTGAATCATGCAATCTTTCTGCCACGGTTTCATAGATCTAATTTGTAACAATGATAACTCATATATATTAAATAACAATAGCCATATACAGAAATCATGAAATCTTCCGCCAAGGCTTCATAGATTTAATTCGTAACAATGGTAATTTCGATATATATTAATTAACAGTAGGAATGTACCGAGATTATCAATACTAAATATCTATGTTCAGATCAAGCATTATTCGAATAACAGACATTATATATATAATTAAACAAATGGAGACAGGTAAATAACAGAAATTTCATAGAGTCTGATATAGCAAAACCTGGAACTTGTAAACCGAATGTAGTAGGAACAGCCACGTTCCTCCCAACCGTAGATTAAGTACAAACACCAAGTCTGTCCGCAATCACCCCCGAGCCAGACATGCATGGAGAAAATGTGGACAGCTAGCCTCAAACTCAGTCTCGTTTCCTGAATCCCTTGCCTAACACAGAGTGCTCACACAGCAAGTGAATTCTTTCCGACATACTCAACAGCGTCCTGCCTCCTCACATATGCCATCTTTTTATAGTTTTTGCCTAGGTCTTACCATTAGCAGCCAATTCCTCATGGAATTTTCGCAGCTAATTAAATCCCTGATTTTCAGGGTGTGTCTAGTGTCTTAAATACACTCCTGACACTTATTCTGATTTCCCTGAGGCTAACTCTAACTTGTCCCCCACTTCTCCATGCATGATCTCCTCATTTAACTTGGCTGTTCCTACTCATTCTTTTATTAATATAATAAAATTTTTTGTTTACAACAGTCCTCCTAGGACTTAAGTCAGCCGATTTCTCATCTGGCTTCCTCATTGCATAATCTCAAAATTAATAAAATAATTTAAAATAAATCAGACATAATGTTTTTTTCCTTATTGGAGAGGGATGTCACATCCTTGCCCCCTTATTGTGAACACTGTCCTCAGTGTTCTAGTCTTGATCCATCGGTTCTGGGAATAGATTCGGGTACCTTTCCCGTATTTCGCTTTCCAATTCCCAGGTCGCCTCTTCAGGACTAAAGTGCCTCCATTGTACCTTTACCTGAGCGATGGCTCGGTTCCGAAGTACTGTTTCTTTCCTGTCCATGATGCGTAAAGGTTCCACTTGAAATTCGCCTTCTGGAGCCTCCTGTATCAAATTCCAATCAATAATATGAGTCGAATCATGAATATATTTTTTCAGTAGTGAAATGTGAAAAATATTATGAATTTTTAAATGTGCGGGTAATGCCAGTTTATAGGCTACGGGTCCAATCCTTTCAAGTACTTGAAAAGGCCCGCAGAACCGTGGTGCCAGTTTATTGCAGCTCCCCAGCTGGAGTGAGCTTTTCTTTGGTTTAACTCGCAAGTATACATGGTCTCCAACTGAGAACTCTTTATCTCGTCTTTTTAGATCAGCATAACTCTTTTGGCGGTCCTGGGCCACCTTTAAATTCTTCTGTACCCTTTGGACTGTTTGTTCCATGTCTTTCAGCAAATCTGGTCCTACCAATAAACGATCGACCGGGCTATCCCAGCTAACTGGGGTAGTGCACTTTCTTCCATAAAGAATTTCGAAAGGACTCATCCTTGATGATGCTTGGTACCCATTGTTGTAAGCGAACTCTACCAGATGTAAGTAGTCTTCCCATTTGTTGGGTCTCTCCATGACGTACATTCTCAGCATGTCTTCAATGATCTGATTTGTACGTTCAGTCTGTCCATCTGTTTCAGGGTGATAACTCGTACTGAAATTAATTCTTGTTTCCAAACCTGCAAATAAAGATCTCCAGAACTTGGAGGTAAATTTTACATCCCTATCTGAAATTACCATTTTTGGTACTCCATGTAATCTGAATATTTCCTTTAGAAATATTCCTGCAATATCTGCTGCCTTGTAGGTGGTCTTTACCGGAATGAAATGTGCCGATTTTCTAAATTTGTCAACCACCACCATTATGGAATCATGTTGTCGTTGGGTTCTCAGCAAACCTGTGATAAAATCTAGTGAAATCACTTCCCATTTCCATTCAGGAATTGGTAATGGTTGTAATAACCCAGCAGGATGTCTATGATCTGCCTTCACCTGTTGACATTCCAAGCATTTAGATAAATAATCAGCTAGTTCAGTTTTTAATTTAGGCCAAAAGAACTGTTTTCTGAGGGCTGTTATCATTTTTTTATACCCCGGGTGACCTGCAAAAGGGGGTTTGTGCATCTCATTTAGAATAAACAGTTTAAATTCTGCAACATTAGGCATGTACAGCCTATCTTTGAACCAAATCAGACCTCTCTGATCCATTTTGAAATCTGTCCCATTCATGTTTATCTCGTTTTGCTGAATTTTACTTTGCAGATTTATGTATTCTGCGTCCTGTTTGCTTGCCATAATTACTTTATCCATGAGATTACTTTCTGGTTGACTCATTATTATCTCGTACACCTCGTGGGTCCTTCGACTAAGTGCATCTGCCACCGTATTTTCCTTACCCTTAATGTGTTTTACATCAAAATCGAATTCACTTAAGAAGGCCATGCACCTTGCCTGTCTGGCATTGAGTCCTGGTTGGTTAAATAGGTTCTTGACGCAAGTGTTATCAGTTAATAACAAGAATTTCTTTCCTAGCAGGTAGTGACGCCACATTTTCAGTGCGTGTACTACTGCTGTTAATTCCAAGTCATGAACCACGTAGTTGCGTTCATGTTCCTTTAATTTTCGTGATTCATAACACACTACATGTCCGTCCTGGGACAGTACTCCTCCTACTCCCTCTTTGCTTGCATCCGTACAGACCATGTATTCTTTACAAGGGTTTGCCACTTTTAGAATTGGTGCCTTGGTCAGCAATTCTTTGAGTCGTTCAAAACTTTCTTGACACTTGCAGGACCACACAAACTTTATTCCCTTTTTCTGTAGTGAGGTAATGGGATAGGCAATCTTCGAGAATCCCTCAATGAACCTCCGATAGTAACCTGTGAGTCCCATGAAGGATCTAATATCAGCTACATCTCTCGATACTGGCCAATCCGCTATGGCTTTAATTTTCTGTGGGTCGACTGAAATTCCTTCAGCAGAAATAATATGGCCTAGGTACTGGATTTCCTTCTTAAAGAACTCAGATTTCTCCAACTTTGCATACAACTGATGGTCTCTCAAGGTTTGTAATACAATTCTTATATGTTGTTCATGTTCTTCCTCCGACTTAGAGTATATTAGGATATCATCAATAAAAATCAACACAAACTGATCTAGATATTTGTTGAAAATACCATTCATTAAACACATGAATGTGGCAGGAGCGTTGGTTAACCCAAAAGGGATTACTACAAATTCATAGTGTCCGTATCGGGTACGGAAGGCGGTTTTACTTATGTCTTCATTTTTAATACGAATCTGATGGTACCCAGATCGAAGATCCAGTTTGGAAAAGATCCTAGCTCCCCCTACTTGGTCGAACAAATCATTAATTCGTGGTAAAGGGTATTTATTCTTAACAGTTACCTTATTCAGTTGCCTATAGTCAATACATAGCCTTAGAGTCCCATCCTTTTTCTTGACAAACAGAACCGGTGCACCCCAAGGCGAGACACTAGGTCTTATATACCCTTTGTCTAGTAATTCTTGAATCTGAATCTTTAATTCCGTCAATTCTGGGATACTCATTCGATAAGGTACTTTTGACACTGGTGCTGATCCTGGTAAGAGTTCAATGGAGAAATCTATTTCTCGTTGAGGTGGTAACCCCGGTATTTCCTCTGGAAATATTTCCTCTGGAAATACGTCTAGGAACTCACCTAAGACAGGATGTTCTGCTATGGAAGTCTGACTTTCATTGAGAAGTAAATCAGATACTCTTACAGCGTAAATCTTGCATCCTTTCCTCATGCACTTCTTTAGTTGCATAGCAGAAATTTGCCTAACAGAAACAGGTTTCTGTTTTCCAGCCACTGTCCTTAGAGTTTGGTCTTCCGCAATGTAGGTGAAGTTTTTGGTAAAGCAGTTCAGTACTACTCTATATTTTTCAAGCCAGTCCATACCTATTATCATGTCGTAAGATCCTAAAGGCAACACATTTAAATTAATCTTCGTTTTGTGGTCCTGTATTTGAAGTTCACAGTCAGATATATATTCAGTTACCTTCCTCTTTGCTCCAGTGGCTAACTGAACTAACCAGGGCTTTGGGTGCTTTACCTTGGTGAGTTGACAGTGCTCCATCATCTTGGGAGTGATGTAGCTTAAATTTGCCCCAGGGTCAATTAAAATAGTACAAGTATGGTCAGAGATTGTACCTTCAATTTCCACAATTGCAGATTGATGATCTACCTGTCGGTCCTCCAAGGATGCATTAATTCGGTGATAACTTTTTCCAATGTCTCCCACCGTGGATGCTTCTTGCATATTATGCAGTACCCTGTTTGTTTCATTGTATCGGGGACAATTTCTGCGTAAATGGGCTTCACCACATTCCCAGCATTTCAGGGGTTCCTTAGGAGTACCGATACTTCCTTTTATTCCCATATTAGGGGCTTTGAAAGTTTCCTGCTGTAACTGTTCATTTCTGAGAAATGAATTTCCCTGAAAGTTTTTGGGCATGTTCCTGAAGGGCGGGGGTTTGTAACCTTTCTTCCGCTGGTTAAACTTTTCCTGTTTTTTGTCCTTCCATGCTTGAGTAGTATCATTTCTTTGTTTGTATTGCTCATAACACAATCTGGCCTTTCTCAGTGCTTCTTCTAAAGTTCTGGGATTGTCGAACTCAATTCGATCTTTATAGGACTGTGGCAGGCAGCTTAAGAACCGCTGTACCTTCAGTTTTTCTTCCTTGATATATGGGACGAACCGTAATAAGTCTAGGAATTTATTGATAAGATCTTCCATCGTCATTTGACCCAGTTTTAATTCATAAAATTCCTTGGTTTTTCTTTCATAGTAACTTTCTGATAAGTACTGTTTCTTGAAATATTTCTTAAATTCCGACCATTCGAGGTTCTTTTCTTTCAGTCCCTGGGAAATCTTCAGATCTTGCCACCATATGCTGGCCTTCCCTTTTAGGTTGTACACCGCCATTCTGACTTTCATATTACTGGAGTAATTGTAGATCTGAAAGTATTTCTTTATGTCTAGCAGCCAGGCTTCTGCTTCTTCGCCAGTTTTTGATTCTCCATCGAAACTAGTAGGTTTTATTTTTTTGAATTCACCCTCCAGATGGTCAAACTTTCTTTTTCCCATAGTCTTATCTTGATGCTCATATTTCTGGGTCTCATTGGAGGAATCTCCCTTCTTCTCAGCGTTCTCGTCAGTCTCCTCTTTCCTCTTAGTATCCTCTTTCTGTTTTTCGCCATTGTTCCTTTCATGAAGGCTCTGCAGTAAAATCTCATTAATTTCTTGTTGTTTTTCCTGGGCCTTCTTCAGTTGCTCATTGTCTGCTTTGAAACTCTGTATCTCCACGATCAGACTTCTCATGGTTTCTAGTACCTGACTTGCTTCCAAATGTTTTGTTGTTCTTGCCTGTTCATTTCCTTCAGGCTCCTCCCCGTATTCCTCGTGCGAAGTCATCTAAAATTCAAAACTGGAACATACGCATGCAACATTCAAACATATATATTAAATTTTTTATTTCCTGCGCAACAAAAACTAAGTGTTTCCAAGGCGACAGGGTTGAATCTAGCTCTTATACCATATGTAAAATCTCCAAAAAGAAAATAAAAAATTCTTTTTCCTTTTCTTTTTAACCTTATACCTCACCTTGTAATTTCCAATTCACTTTAAGGTACCTTAATAGCGACAGTGCTACGTCTATCAGTAATTACATTTATTAATATCTTCGTAACATTGAGACTTACAGGTGTTCTTACCCTTATTTTCCTACTAGCTAGAATGCTATTACTTTTGATATACCACTTACTTAGCTATGGCTAAAACCTTTCCGTCTTTTCTGTATGCAGGTCCCTATGCTTCTGAAATTTCCATTATGCCAGTGACAAGGTATGAATCTTTAACAGGACTAGTCTTACTATTTTGTTGATAAAAATACAATCACCAAGGATCTTAAGTTTGACAATAAGTGCAATGAAATGGTTCTAAACCGAGCCCCTTTGTACCAATGGCAACTATACTATCAAGGTTGTATGTATATGATAGCACAATTCTTATATTTAACAAAAAGGTCAAGCGGACAATAATATCATCAATGTTATTTAAATCATGAAATGATAGAGTTTATTTATCATCACAACTAGTAACCAGCTAGGTAAATTATAAAAGACTATATATATAATTTTTGTAAGCCCTTTCCAATATGTAATGACCTGTGAATTTACACTATCATAAAACTGCAGGTAGCTTATACTTACCACGAAGCTCGGCAGTGAATGAACCACGTGACACCATCCAGTGTATGTGGTTGGAAATACCACATGTGTCTCGACAGGGTACTAGTACTGGAGTCATTTACTGTTTTAAAGACGGCCATGTGATTTCATTTATTATGTTTGAGAGGTTGTGGTGCCACCTGCATCTGACAGGACAGGGTTTGTTGTCTCGGCTTTTGGAAAAGTGACCTCTTCAGCAAGACATCGAATTCTCTGGATAATTTCATTCTTTTGGCATTTCGTATTGGGTTCACAATCTGTTTAACCAAACCCTGGCGACCTTGTGAACCTCGACTCTTTACTATTCCTATTCTTATCTGCAATGAGGAGGCAAGACCTATGCTGGTGTGGTTACTCTAAGGAAAGTTCTTCCTGCTCTAAGGACGCAATCCAATTTCACTGATGCCTAAGAGGTAACCCTCACACTGTAACTTCCACATTTTTAATTAGTTGATTTTTGTAGTGCAAAACTATCGCCCTTTTACTAACAATATACTGCATTTTCTTATGGTGGTAGGTATTTCCAGTTTAAACAGCGCCGGTTGCAGAGAGGGCTTCCCTAATGGTAAGTGGTATCGCTCCTTCTGCCTTCCTATGACAATAGGGAAACCTGGGAAGAGCATCTACAGCAACAAGAAGCCTGTGGTTTTATGACATGGTTAGTTTATTATTATTTTTAAAAGCTTCAGGGATTCGTGTGGCCTGAGCTTCTCTGCCACGAATCCGATGTATAACTATCTCTTGGTCATACTTTCTTTCGGGGTTATAGGTTTTTGCCGAATGCATTAGTTGAGTTTAGGGTCAGGGTTTCCTGTTTTCTTACCTTTTCTGAAGGATTCCAATACCCTATCTAAGCCGAAGTTATCAAGAATACAGAATATTTTTTTTGTAATTGTTAAGAGTGAAACGAATTTGAACTTCATGGTTCTGCGATCTCGGGGTTAGCGCTGGTAATGTGTTTGTGGATGGTTTACAGTCCTGTTTAGTTAGAAATACAGAGTTGGGGATGGTGCCCTTCTATTTCATTAAGTATTTTAAATAGACAAGGTTAAAGGTCTCTGCATTTTCGTTTTTCATCCACTTTGTATGTCTGCGCAGTAGATATATATCTAATAATGATTTTAGTTTATCTGAGAAAGCTGTTAAAACTCAATACTGTATAAAACCTTCTTTCTTAAGTCGCCGGAATAAATTATTTTACAGGATTATGGGTTTTGAAAGAACTTGCGGTTTCTCGTTTGCCTCTACTTTAAACACTGACTGTCTACAAGATGATTGTGATTCACCACCGGTGACTACATCCCAACAATATAGATTGTCTGACTGACTCCTGTGGTGTCCATCGTGATTTCTCTATTTAAACAAGAAATGTTAAATGTTCCGCAGGTATCAGTTATGGTAGAGATAACGTTTGTAAGAATTATATTAATCGAATAGATCCTTAAACGAAAATGATGTTGATATTTAAACTCATACTGCCAGTGAAATTTGTGTTTAAATATTTCAAATACAATGATGGCGATTCTCGTATACTTCTTTTATGGCTTGCTGCTTACAGAGTTTTTCGTGAATGAGGGATAGAAATACAATATTTTGTACTGTTGAGCTCGTATAAGGGTTTAAAGAAAATAAATCTAGAATTATCCTTAGAGTTAGATGACTGAATACGAAGGTGCTGTCATTCGATTACACTATTTGTGCAAGCTTAAGATTTATAGGTAGAGGAAATAAACATAGCGTTTTCAGTATTAAACTCCATATTCTCACTGCGCTGAGAACAACTAAACCCTAGGTTGTTCATATGGAAAATCGTAAAATTGTTGCACAGAGGATCTCTATACTCTTTAAGATCCAGGTTTTCTTTACTGGTCGTAAGGCGTAAGAAGGTCAAGATCTACTTCCTAGATTCTAATTAATTAATTTAAACAAAGGGGGTGTAAAAGAAAATCATATAATTTCCACCGAGGCTTCCTATATCTATATTGTAACCAAAATGAAGTCTATTTAATAATTAACAGTAAGAATGTACTGAATCATGCAATCTTTCTGCCACGGTTTCATAGATCTAATTTGTAACAATGATAACTCATATATATTAAATAACAATAGGCATATACAGAAATCATGAAATCTTCCTCCAAGGCTTCATAGATTTAATTCGTAACAATGGTAATTTTTATATATATTAATTAACAGTAGGAATGTACCGAGATTATCAATACTAAATATCTATGTTCAGATCAAGCATTATTCGAATAACAGACATTATATATATAATTAAACAAATGGAGACAGGTAAATAACAGAAATTTCATAGAGTCTGGTATAGCAAAACCTGGAACTTGTAAACCGAATGTAGTAGGAACAGCCACGTTCCTCCCAACCGTAGATTAAGTACAAACACCAAGTCTGTCCGCAATCACCCCCGAGCCAGACATGCATGGAGAAAATGTGGACAGCTAGCCTCAAACTCAGTCTCGTTTCCTGAATCCCTTGCCTAACACAGATTGCTCACACAGCAAGTGAATTCTTTCCGACATACTCAACAGCGTCCTGCCTCCTCACATATGCCATCTTTTTATAGTTTTTGCCTAGGTCTTACCATTAGCAGCCAATTCCTCATGGAATTTTCGCAGCTAATTAAATTCCTGATTTTCAGGGTGTGTCTAGTGTCTTAAATACACTCCTGACACTTGTTCTGATTTCCCTGAGGCTAACTCTAACTTGTCCCCCACTTCTCCATGCATGATCTCCTCATTTAACTTGGCTGTTCCTACTCATTCTTTTATTAATATAATAAAATTGTTTGTTTACAACAGTCCTCCTAGGACTTAAGTCAGCCGATTTCTCATCTGGCTTCCTCATTGCATAATCTCAAAATTAATAAAATAATTTAAAATAAATCAGACATAATGTTTTTTTCCTTATTGGAGAGGGATGTCACATTACCGTGTTGGGAACTTATTTGCTTTGTTTCTGTGGTTCAGGGTCCTGTTTATGCGGTGGGAACTATTCCTCCTATGACACCCATTAAAAGCTTACCAGTAGGGCTTGGAGTAGGCTCTTTAGCATAGCAAGCTTCTCAGCCTACTAAGTTTGCTAAATACAATGCAGTAACTGCTGCTGGAGTGAGTGTTACTTCGTATATCCAACCTGTAGCCACCTTTGTACCACGCGTGACAGGAACTACTGAGCAGCTTTGACTGCACAACCAGCGGTAAAATCCCCCCTCAAGGACAGCAGGCAAGTTTTTTATACCTTTTTTATACCTATAGAATATAGATAGATAATGCGAGTTCTATTGGTTTAAATATGTTTTATAAACATGCTAAATGATCACTCCATTAACCCAAGCATCTTCAGGTAAAGCAAAAGCCTCTATGCAAGCAAAGTGTGCATATGCCATTTAGGGCTTAATGCCCTCCTACACGATGCACACCAATGCTCCACCAAGCAAGCCACCCACTCTCCATGTGTACATCATGAAGAATGTCATCATGTTGTCTAGGTTTCCAATGCTACAAGGAGAAATAAACTTCTCATGTGTAATTCCATCATGGCACAAGCAAGAAAGGTAATCCATACATAATGCACCCCATATCACATGAAACAGCTTTGAGCATGGTGTAAACCCTTTTAGATTAACATAAAAAAACTAACACTTCTTCTTTACAAGGAAAGTGTTTTCTTGAACATTAGTATTCTTCCTGTATAACTTAATGAAACCTTTCATCTACAAATTTTAACTTGCTACAGTTTCAAAATAAACCATTGACTCCAAGATCCAGGAAAGAAACTAACATCCAACCATCACACCTCATCTCTTAAAAACAATTGGAAGGGTCACAATATTCGCTCTATTTAATTTGCTATTGGAACAACAATAAATTGCCTCTATCTCCCTTTAATAGATTAAGGATAACCCCATGAATTAGAAGTCTTCACATTCTCATCAAACTTAAAATCTTTGCTCACAACAATCTTTCATTATGTTGGAACATGGAATATTAATCCTATCCTGTAGGCTTTAAAAGTCTGACTCTAACCAACAACTCAAGATGCTATTGCAACATCTCTCAAGCCTCAAAAGAACACTGGCCACCAGCTAATTTGAAGGCACAGACCTCTTAATCATAAGCCACCTGCTTAACTCCATCATCCCTCAAGTCATAGCAAAAAATTAGATGGCCATTTTTAAACCGTATCAACAACACTTTTTTACCTTAGATGCATCCTACCTGAAGGGGGATTTAGTGACTATATAACAACTGCAAATGCCCTTCTAAGTTAAGTGAAGCCATTTCCCATCCCTGTATCCCATCCAAGTAAGGGATTTATTGCTTGTCCTTCCTAGGGCTCTGTGTGGTGGTTGTGGTTCTCTCTTGCTCTCTGGTTTCTTCTTCTTCTCTGTAAGGGGTGGCTGCTATGAATATGCTAGCTATTTTGTGCTATTTTGTGAAGTAGTGTGGGAATGATGAGCCCTGCCCTGCCGCAGTTTAGCCCCTGTACAACTATGCTCCAAAAGGGTAGGGTGCTGAGCCTTGAATCCCTCATGATAATACATGACAATAAGGAGGAGTTTGATGCAGCTTATGCTTCAAGTAGGTAAACTACAGGTACTACAGACTACAGGTACTTCAGATGGATGCTTCGAAATAAACGACTTCAACTACTTGTGCTTATGGGTATGGGTATATGAGTCAATAGCATCTACTAGTTCTTCCCTATCTTCCCAGTTTCTCTTTATTCTTACATCTTCCCTACTCTGGGGGGTGGTGTCTGTAGAGCTATTAGGATCGTCCTAGTGTCTTGCGGGATGGAAAGATTCTACCTAAAGGCAGAGGATGCACAGGGGGCTGCACCTGTATTTATTCCCCTCAAAGCCACCTTCAGACAGAGAGAGTGTGTGTCTCAGAGCTAGGAGTTTCCCACAAAGTTCCCAGAGGTGTAGATTATTTCAATCGCAAACTATCTTTCTCTCCTTGTTGTTACAGGACTGCTTTTATGTATTTCACTTCACTCTAGACAAACAAGGGGTGCCCGGTCAAAGCCATGGAATCCCATCTTTGGGAATAAAAATCGTTCTATCTCCCAGAAGTATGACACGATGATAGATTTATCAGAATCCAAAAAGTGACGCGAAAGCAACGAATATTGGCATTTGACAATGTTTAAAACTTTGGCTTTAACAATTAACAAAATGAATTCTTGCTAGCTGGCTTCCTTAGATACAGCCTACAGAGCTAAAGATTTATTAGCCTGGAGGGAACAGAACCAACCTAGTTTGAAGAGCTACTTAAACCTCAAGCCTAGGAGCACTGGAATAATAGCTTTAATCCCACGAGCCGGAAAGTGGTCCTAACAGAAAAACCAAGCTGAGTTCGTTTAAAGAGAGAAACCTCAAGCTTCAAAGTGATATGAGGTCTTGTAAGAGAAAGAAGAAGCCCAGGAGCAAGGTCCTCCTAGTAATCACCTCAACATTTTTAAAATTTGATATACCAGGAGACATTTGAAATAGGTCCTTCCAAGGATAAACAGAAGCAACTACCTTGCTTACCTAATTGTGGCCGGCTAGGAAATATGATGAAGGGGGTTTTTTCTCGTTTCCCATCAATGTGCTCATGCCAACTCTTACTAATGATACCCGACTTTCGCTTGAGCTTTGAGAGCATATTTTTGCTATAGCGCTATAGTAATAATAATTTTTATCCCTAATCATCTTTAAGAAATTCGAGAATATATATTCGACAAAATTTTGTCCATTGGTAGAAATGGTTTGTGGATCTCGAACAGCTATGGTAGCTGAACCTGATAAGACACCAATTACAAATCAAGAAGTTATAAGTACCTGTGCATGAACTTGAAACCCCTCTATTTTCCAATAAAAATGTTGACCCACCTCCACACTGGATATCTCATAGATATGATTCACTATGCTAATAGGAGATTGTACATGGTCAATAGGGTAGGGATAATCAAGACACCGAACCATCCAATGTAAAGACGGTTTTCAGTGCTAGTAATCCAGTCGTAGAAGCAACCCCATAAATTTGCGCTTTCACATCTTTCTATAACTGTGATTTATAGCCTTTTTAGAATATCCCTTTTTATCCATTTTGGAATATCATGTTCTTATTTTAAATATGCATAACTTTAATGTTATCTAAATATCTCCATGGTTGACCTATATCCCTACCTGATCTCAATCCCTTGTAACAAACAAAAACAAAAAAAATTTAAAATAATTACATTGTACAATAAACCAAATAATCACCATGTTAAGCACTTTCACACATTTTTCAGACTTGAAATTAATATAAATTCATAGAATATAACTTCTATATATTATCTATAATTATATACAAATGTGGTTGTTTTCAACATATTATTACATACTTGCTTCTTAAATACCCTTTCTTTTCTTTCCTATACACAAATATTTTTTCTGTTATTAACTCTTCTTTTTTTTGTTGTTTTTTTACAATGTATAGTAAATTCGATGTGGATCCTATTATATGGAGTTTCTTGCCTGTTGAGTTGCTTGAATTAATATTTATGTGGCTCCCTCTCTTGGTTTTGTTTCGGTTTCAAACTTTGTCAAAGATGTGGAATCTAATTGTATGCAACAATCATCTTATTTAAAGACGTCACATGAAATGTAGAGAAGAAATTGGTTTCTTTATTGATGAATGGGATCTGTATCAAAATCATTCTATGTGTTCATACATTAACAGAAGAGGTGTAATATCGCATCTTTCTATCCCTTTCCCATACCCAATGTATACCGTTGAACATTCCCGTGGTTGCCTTATTTTGTTATCTCTCCATGCTCCAAATCTATCACGTCAACATTATTATGTGTTGAACCCTTTTATCAAAGTACGCACATTCATAGTTTGTATTGAAACAGGGTATTGTGGTTTCTTCACCATCTTGAGTAATATTCGTGAATCCAAATATGATTGGATACACCTCAAACACGCTTTTGATGGAAATGTGTCAATACATAGTGTTTGTAGCAGTATTAATATGACATGAAAAGTTATAGACTTCTATGATGCATAACCCGCAAATCCTAGGGATGCGGTCTTCTATAAGAGAAAAATATATTGGTTACATGCTTAGATGTTCTCTCGTGGATACCCAATAATCAAACACAAGTTATTTTCTCTTGATATTGAGAATAACAAATCGACTATCAATTTTGTACATCCTGAATTTAGTAGGGGATCTATGTGCCAAGCACTTCATGAAAATCGATTGTTATGGATTGTACATAATCATTACACTGTTGTTTGGTGTGCTCATATCATACCTGATTTTGAACCTCTTAAGTGCCCTCCAAAACGTAGAAATGGATATTGAGAAGATGCTAGCATAATGAGTTGGACTCTTGTGAAAGACCTCACATCAGATATTAACAACAAGTGTAGTGGATATCTTCATTTTCGAGCAATTGGAAACATGATACATATGTGAAATTTTTCTCAAAGACCTTTGTTGTAATATGATTTGACAGGTCGGAAAACAAAATTTGTTGGGGTTGATGACTTATCAGCATCTAGACATATTCATCTTCCCATGCCTAAAGACCATACGTGTAGTGATTTCATTTATTTTTCCCTCTATCCCCAGGTCTTGACTCTGCATCTGGCATTCCCTTCCGACTTTCCCTTCCTTGCTTCATTTGTATGATTGTTCATACTTTTTTTCAACTTTGAACTGGATGTAAGTAAATAAATACTTTATTTTTATTAATGGAACATCTTTTTGCCTTACTTTATATTTACATTACATTTAGACATAACTAAATTGTTCTTTATGGATTGGTGTTTCAAAATATTCTACTGTATCTTGTATTTATTATTTCGAATTTATTCTTATTTTATAAATCAAATCATTAATATATATATATAGAGAGAGAGAGATTTTAATATCACAAATAATTTCTATTAATATGTTTTCCTATTAGTTTACACCTTTTATTAAGCTATGAATTGCTAATGGAATTTTAAATATTTTTTTTTTTCATCGTTGATCTACCGAAGTTACTTGATAATGATCATTCACATTAGAAAAATGATAGGAAAAGATTATTAATCATTAAAAACCAATGTTAAGAAAGCATTAACACACATTACAAAACATTAATAAAGCATTAATAAACATTAGAAAACATTAGAAGATATTAAGCAAATATTAATAAAACATTCATAAACATTATAAAACATTAAAACACCATTATAAAACATGAATAAATATTAATAAACATTGGAAAACATTCCACATTATAAAACCATTAATAAAACATTGCACACTTAAAAACATTAACAAAACATTAATAAACATTATTAAACATTAAGAATACATTAATAAACATTAATAAAACATTTATAAAAATTAATTTTACTTTTATAAGAGCATTAATAAAACATTGGTAAACATTAGGAAATATTACTACAACATTACACATTATTAATACAACATTACGATAACATTACACATTATTTAGCATTACACATTACACATTAGCATTATTGGCATGATTAATTATACATTGGACATTAGCATTACAAAGACAAGTATTAGTCCAATGATATGCTTAAGGAATAATTAAGAAGCTACTCATTATTAATGTACTCATTATTTATAATAATAGCTGCATAAAGAATAATTATGAAGCTACCAATTATATATGGACCAATTATTATACCTTCAATAAACATTAAAAACCATTAAAAAAATATTACTAAACATTAATAGAACATTAGAAAACATTAATAAAAATTAATAAAAATATTATTAAACATTAGAAAAGATTAAAAAGCTTTTAGAAAACATCATTTGTTTGTTGCTTAAATCGTTCTTTGACATGTCATTAGACATTAGTAAAAGATTAAACATTAATAAACATTGGGAAAACATTAAATAACATTAATAAAACATTAATAAACATTACAAAATATTAAAACAACATTGGAAAACATATGGATAGATTTAAAAACATTAGAAAACATTAAAAACTACATCTGGAAAACATTATAAAACAATAAGAAAACATAGGAAAACATTAATAAACCGTTTGAAAACAATAATAAACATTAAATAACATTAATATTTTTTCCTTTACGTGAGTAATAAAACATTATTAAAACATTTCTAAACATGAATTTAATGTTTATAAAATCATTAATAAAACACTAATAAAACATTGGTAAACCATTGGTAAATATTATAAAACATTAAGATGCCATTAGAAATTAGAAAGACATTAAACATTAATATAGATTACGAAAACATTACACATTATTTAGTATTACACATTACACATTAACATTATTAGCATGATTAAACTTAGCATTATCAGTAGACATTAGACATTTGCATTATTAAACATTGCACATTAGCATGAGAAATGCAGCTATTCATCCAATAATATGGTTAAAAATTAATAATGAAGCTACAAATTTTTAATCCACCTATTATTTAAAATAATTGCATAATGCAATTATTATTAGTAATTGCATAATTATTATTAATTGAATAATAATAATTTATGTTCACAATAACCATATTAAACTTTATTCATTTAATTATTAAAGCATTATACATTAAGACATTATTTTTAGAAATTAAACATTAAATGAGTTTAAACATTATTAAATCAACATTCATAAAATAGTTTTAACATTTTTATTTGTCCAATGGATTTTATTGTCCATATTTGTTAACTTTCGACTTGTCTATAAACATTTCAGCTATTTTCTTCTAGATCCCCATTTTTTCTCGTCAAATGCATTGCTTGGCATATATTCCAAAAATCATTACTTCACTTTTTTTACCTTCTGTTTAACACGATTCTTTTACATTTGTTGAAAATGTGTTTGAACTTTCCATAGCTCTTGCTAATGGATTCTGATAGAACAATTAAAGCGACAAAAAAACGATGTCGTTCTCCATTTTCACATGGGAAATTTACTAGACTTGAGGAGTCAAACTTTGGAGATACGAGTTATGAAAATATTGCACTAGACATGGAATTGGCCACTTCATGAACGAAGTATCGTAAGCATAAGAGTTTGGTTGATATCATGCAAACCACACTTCCCTTCCAACAACGTCGTGGTCGTGGTAGAGGGGAAGGAGGGCCTTCAAATACCGATAATCATCTACAACAAACAATTCAAATGGATATGCAACAACAAGTGCATACATATTCAAATAATTCTCAAGTAAAGAATAGCCATGATGCTCAACAAGGTTCCCGAGAAAATAGTCATTGTTGTTCACCCACATTGTTTGGAGATGTTCCTGATTCAGTTGTTGCAACAAAGGTTTTCAAACTAAGCCTCTCAGTAAAATTTTCATAATTTACATCACATCATCCTTTCTTTTCTTTATCTTCATTGCAATGCTTCTATTTTTTTCCCTTTTGTGGAAATTGCAGGCGAGTGGGTCACAGATTTCCCTGCTAGCAAATGAACAAGATCTTCAACATCACAAAAGAAAAAAAATGCAGCTGCTCAATTTAGGTATGCACATACTAAAGATGTGAAAATTGGACGATGTGGAGAGCTGTATCGTTTAAGAAGTTCGAGAACTTCACTCCCCTGTGATATTTATTCCAACCGTAGGTATACAAAAGAACACTATTCTAATGCAAACATTTTTTCACTTTGTTATCCTTCTTCCATCTTCTTTTCAACAAGTGCTTCTGAAACACTTTCTCTTTTGCTTCTAAAACATATTTCTCCTCAAAAGAGATTGGAACAGAAAATCCTGCTATGAACCAACCCACTTTTCCCATATTGACTCTTTCTCCAACTATGTGGCATGGGGAAAAATTGCAGATACCTACTATTAGACAAGCTCATTTACAAAGATAAATACAACAATCTCCTGTCTTATCTACCATCAATGTGCTTCATTAGTTTTTGGATGAAGTTAATCATTGAGAGGAGAAGAATTGAATTGTTCACCATAGTGAATACAGACATGGTTGTGAAAAAAACCCATAGCCAGTTCAGTCTGTTGTGCCGCATACTATTTTTTTCACACACCTAAGGTATTGATCATTCCTTTAAACCTATTCATCATATTGTTTCTTCCCTGCATATGCTTTTCTTTTTCGTTTTCTCCTTCACTCTATTTTTGTTTTTCATGTAATCACAAGAAAATGGCCTATCTAAAAGACTTCTTCAATTAGATGAGCCTGGAAAAGATTTTGATGCCATTCGTAAAGAATCTCTTGCTGGATTCAAATTAAGGACATCAAATAAGCTCCATGTTGTTAGTTGTCCATATATGAAAATGATTTTTTTTGCATTGCAAATATCTAATTCAATTTTCTTTTCTACATATTTGACATTTGTTTCTATTAGGTACTTATTTTATTTTGTTCCACGGGTGAATCCATGAAGATGGGTGTCTATTTTGGGGGGTTTCGTGAGAAAATAATTTTGATTCTTTCATGTTTTCCATATTTGGGCGAATAAAAGTGATAATTTTGTTTGGAATTTCACTTTTCACTAAAAAACAAACTTTTAGAGAATTATGTTAACTTGCTATCCATATTTTTTTCAATTTTTTATATTGAAATTTGATATGTCGATTTGGAAAATGTTTGACAGTGTGTTCTTATAAAATGAACGGACTACAAAATAGCCATGTTTTGTCGCACACGTAAAATCATTGTTAAACTTGTTTTTTGCAAAAAACAAATATGCTATGACAATCTACACACAATATAATACTGCATGACTATAAGTTTGTAACAAATGGATCTATATACTAATTATTATATTTATTTGAATTCGATCAATGGGGAAACCTTGTCGATTTTCAACATATTTTTTGTCGCAAAACGTTTCTCTCAACTAAGTATAAAACTAAAAATTCTATGAATACCCTTTTGAAGTAGACATGCTAATTAACTGCACCATAGTTTTCTCAATTTTTTTCGTGGTGTATTTTTAAGTTATGGATTTTTCATTTCACCGCATTTTTAAAGAGATGAAACTAAACTCGACACCTGTTAAGAAAACAAACAATTAAAAATATCAGATCTTACCTATACACACAGAAATCTATATATTCGGAAAGTAGATTCAATAACGAAACTAATGGTATCAAGTTCGACAGTCGCTTTGTAGTGTAAGAGATCATTTTTACCTTCCGAAAAATGGAGAAACCTGAAAACTGTGAGACAGTCAGATTTTCAGGTTTCAGAGGTTATTCGACCGAATAATTATTCGGCCGAATAACTATTTTCCGTAATAGCGGCGTCAATTTAATCAAAGGTTATTCGGTTGAATAACCAAACGTAAAAAAAAACTTGCCGGTCAGTTAAAAAAAATAAAAATGTTCTTGTCTAAACTTATATAAATAAAACTAAATACTTCAATTAATTTCGCACATTTTAATTTCGCATACTTTCTGGTTAGAATATTTTTGAAGGGATTTTCTAAGGAGCTTTTTTTGCAAAGGGAGTTTTTTTATAAGGTATTTTTTTCTTACTTCTTTTTAAGGAATACATTGAAAGAATGTTTTTCTAAGGCATTTTTGCAAAATGAATTTTTATTCCAAGCTTTTTGCACTTCTTATTTCTTTGCAATGGATTTTTTTTTCCAAGGATTTTCTAAGGAGCTTTTTTTGCAAAGAGAGTTTTTTTTATGAAGTATTTTTTTTCAAGCTTTTTGCACTTCTTATTTCTTTGCAATGGGTTTTTTTTTCCAAGGATTTTCTGAGTTTTTTTTGCGAAGAGAATTTTTTTTATGAAGTATTTTTTTGTTACTTCTTTCTAAGGAATACATTGAAAGAATGTTTTTCTAAGGCATTTTTGCAAAATAAGTTTTTATTCCAAGCTTTTGCACTTCTTATTTCTTTGCAACGGGTTTTTTTTTCCAAAATGATGATTTTAAAGAGTTTTTATTACAAGATATTTTTTCAAAGGAGTTGTCTTTTTCCTTCTTATTTATTTGAAAATGAGTTTTTCAAATGAGTTTTTTTAAAGTTTTTTTTTTTTAAGTATTTTTGCAAAAAACGTTTCTTTTACAAAGTATTTTACAAGTGGTTTTTTCAAAAAATGTTTCTTTCCAAAGTGTGCATTTACAGAGTTTTTATTCCAAGGCATTTTTGCAAATAAGATTTTATTTTAAGTTATTTTTACAAAGGAGATGTATTTTTCCTTCTTATTTATTTGAAAATGGGTTTTTTCAAAGTCTCCCAAGTTATTTTTGCAAAAAAGTTATTACATTGCAAGGGTTTTTACAAATAAATATTTTTCCCAGGTATTTTTTCAAAGAAGTTTTTTTTTTTTTTTTTTTTTTTTTCCAGTGGGTTTACAAAGAAGATTTATTTAGAAAGTGTTCTTATTATTTTCCAATGGGTTTTTTCAGAAAATGTTTCTTTCCAAAGTGTGCATTTAAAGAGTTTTTATTCCAAGGCATTTTTGCAAATAAGATTTTATTTCGAGTTATTTTTACAAAGGAGATGTATTTTTCCTTCTTATTTATTTGAAAATGAGTTTTTTCAAAGTATCCCAACTTATTTTTGTAAAAAAGTTATTTCATTGCAAGGGTTTTTACAAAGAAATCTTTTTCCCAGGTATTTTTTCAAAGAAGTTTTTTTTTTTCCAATGGGTTTACAAAGAAGATTTATTTAGAAAGTGTTCTTATTCTTTTCCAATGAGTTTTTTCAAAGGTGATTTATTGTCAAAGAGTTCTTATTTCATTCAAAGAAGATTCTTTTCAAAGGAAACTTGTTTCCAAAAACTTTTTCTTCAAAAGACTTACAATATTTTGATAAGGTGAAGTAAATTTCAGTTCATGTGTTTATAAATTTCGTAACTATTTTTAAATCTTCATTTTGTTTTTTTACAATAAAATGATGATTATTTAATTTATCATTTATAGATTAAACAATCATGGGCAGTAAGAGAAACCGTGAAAGAAAATATGATCGTAAACGTGATGATGATGATGATAATAAAGAAAAGAAAAAACTTAAATATCATGCCAACAAAGCAAGCCTTGTAAAAACGCAAGTAACGATTATTGAAGATACAAATACAGTTTTACATGATAATGTTGATGAAATGGAAATTGAAAATAGAATACAAGAAGAACAAATTGAAGTTGAAAAAACCATTGTTGAAGATGTAAATAGTGATTTACATACTAATGTTGATGAAGTCAATATTGAAGATCAAGTTCAAGAACCAGAAATTGGACCAGGTATGTATATATCATGTATTTTCCAAATTCATTTTTTATAATGAATTGTATTTTTGGATACATGTTTTAAATTAAATTTAACTTGATGTATAGGTACTTTGACCATTGATGATGAAACGTTAGAAAACGTTGATTGCAACAAATATGGAAAAAAATGCCCATACATGCTGCACGATATCGGGCTCAAAAAATTTATGATGGTGTTCTGAAGAATTATTCAGCAACAAGAGAAGCACAAATTTTGAGATGTTTATTAGTGACCAAGAAGTTAGAAGATGCTACATCATTATTGGGTATTTATAATGAGACCAAAGAGTCGAAATTAAACATAATGTGATAGAAAATATAGGTGATGCAATAAAAAAGTTTGAAAAATCTAGGAGAAAGACATCAGTGTTGCACGAAGAGCAATTCATACAGCAATTATTTCGACTAGTACTAAACAAAAATATTTGACAACACAGATAACAAAAGTAGTTGGAACCTTAAGAAAGACATTATACAAACATAGCAAATTCAGAATGCAAATAGATAAAAATGATGAACTTGCTTGTTGGGAAATTATTTGTAGACAGCCTTACAAAGATAGAATGGGAGCAGGTGTTAAAGATATTGTACGGGAATATTGGTTGACACATGCTCACGTTTCACCAAATTCAAGAGATGTAATATGACAAAGAGTATCACAAGGAGTATATGTAAGCAGTCCAAAACATATAATGGATATGACACAAGTACAATTGTTCAATAAATTCAAGGAAGATCATCGTGGAATTAATGTGTCAATTACTACATTTGTGCAACTAAAACCATGGTATGTTAGACCTATTACTATCTCTGACACATGTTGTTGCCGTTATCATGTGCAATTCCAATTATATTACGATACATTTCTTGAATTTGGTAAGATGTTTTGGACAAATTCACCACCTCCGCCCACAATACGTGAATTCATATCTCAAACCCTATGTGAGAGAAATCACGATAAAGTATTTTATAATAATAAATGTGTCAATGGAAAACATTGTAATCGTTGTGGAAATTTGGTTTTATTCTACAATAAATATCCTATCGATACTGATCACTCACTGTCAAATGTCACCATTGATTGGAGAAGATATGAATACATTACAAGTACTAGTGATGTACATTCCAAAAGGATTGATTTGCGAGAAGATAAAATAGGTGTGATAGATTTTCTCAGGAAATTCGAAAGTGAGATTTATAAATACACCAAGCATTCACATAGAGCATGATGGCAAGACCTTCAATTCAAACAGTCTCATGAAATTTTTCCACCAAGAACAATTTTGTCAGTGGTTGATTTTGCAGAAAATTACACATTTGCTGCACAAAAAGAGATACAGAGTGAATACTATCATTCTGACCAAGTTTCAATATTTGTCCATGTTTTATATAGACATTCTCAACAGGATGCTGATGGCATTGAAAGCACGTGTGGCAATCGAGATGTGATTAAAGAATATCACTTTTATATCAGCGACGATCATACACACGATACACATTTTGTTCAGCATTGTATTGAAAGTATTTTCTACAATTCACTAAAGCGACGTAACATTAAATTCAATGAGCATTGGATATGGTCGGATGGATGTTCCGAACAATTTAAATCTTTGCGATCATTTTATTGGTTATGTCGACTTCATAAAGCATTGAACATTAAACATCGCTGGAATTTCTTTGAAACTGGTCATGGAAAATGTGAACATGATGGTGCAGGAGCATGCGTAAAAAGAGCACTTTGAAGATGGAAAATGAACCATAGTTCTGCACGATTCCATTCAGCTGCAGAGGTTGTCCAATGGTGTAAATCACATCTAAACCATAATTATAATCAACAATCAAAAAATGTGTGCAGGTACGTACACACAAATGTTTTAATTTATATTTTATTGTCAATTTTAAAAAAAGTATGTACCTAGCATCAAAATTTGTCATTTGTGTACTAGATTTTTTTGGCATGTTGGGGTCCAAGATATAAATAGATCAATACCATACGACGCCAGCACCATACAAGGGACTAGATATTTTCACTCTATTCAAACAAAATCCTTCCAAAACATTTATGCATTTGACAGTAGAAAGCAATCATGCTTTTGTCATATTTGCACTGAAAATATTGAATCTACACAATTTTTTGAAAACATAACAAACAACTATGTAAAACATTGGAAACACACAGAGATTAATCCTAAAGAAAAAATGCCACTAGCAAGCATAGAAAAATTAGAATCAGAAGATATAGCAATATCATCTCATGGCGACAGAATTTCAGATCTCGTTAGAGAAAGTAATGATCAAATACCATTGTTTTGTCAATTGTTCATTCTTGTCCTTCACCTTATACACATGTATATTAGTCAATTTAATTGAATTAAAAATTCTAACATCAATTGTAATTTGCACAGGAGATGTTTTTGCTGTCATTGCACCTATAGACAACAACGAAAATATGAAGTATTATTTGATGCGATGCATTGAAGAAAAAATGAAGTTATTAGAAGACTACAATGACAACGGATATACATACGAGAGAGGATCCATCATTTTAAAGGGCTTTTTTTTCACCAGACCCATATGACTCAAAATTATGTCTACTTTCATGATTATGAGCCTGATGTTATATGTTTTCAATATAGCCATTTAGTATGTGCATCCCGAATAAAATTGCTTCAAGTTCCATCGAAAAAATAATTAAAAAATAAAAAATGAAAACTGTCCAAATATGACCATGAACGGATAATTGAAGACGGTATTCCATTGCGATGTTTTTAAAACTATATATTTAAAATTAATAGATCAATGGTTTTGTCGATGTCATTGTCAAATGTTGTTTACAATATATTTTTTTCTTTCTATGTCTATGATCTTGAAAGAAACTAGAGTATAAGAGTTTAAATGATCATATTCTAGTATGCTGAAATTTGAATTCAAAAATTATTTGGTAATGAAAACCTCAATGTGTAAAATTTTTGTCTTAATTCTATCTGAAATACTTTATTCGGGTCCCCATATGTCTATTAGACCACTTAAGGGATGAGATAATGGATTTGTGGCTGTCGCCACTCTCCGCCCCGAATCTTTAATTTAAAATATTGCTTGTGTAAGTTCACATAACTAAAATCATGGCAAATGGAGACAACGATCATTTAATTTTTAATCACAAGAAAAGATTCCAGGATTGTGAATTCCTTAACATCCATTCTTACCATCACATTCATTCTTAACATTCCTATCAAAATTTAAACCTAAAATTCAGATTTCAATCAAAACTTCCTAACAAATACCTAAAATTTGAACTTAACATGTTCATTTTTAAGATTCGTAGTTCGTCCATATTTCTATCAAAACTTCTAACATTCTTAAACTTCCTAACATTCAAAAGATAACATTCATTTTTAGACTTCTTAGTTCATCCATATTTCCATCAAAACTTCTAACATTCCTAAACTTCCTAACATTCATAAAATTTGAACTTAACATGTGTTCTCTTTTAAGCTTCCTAGTTCATCCATATTTCTATCAAAACTTCTAACATTCCTAAACTTCCTAATATTCAAAGATAACATTCATGTTCTTAACATTTATTTTAAACTTCCTATTTCATCCATATTTCCATCAAAACTTAGATAACATTCATAATCTTCCTAACATTCATAAGCTTCATAACATTCTTAAGCTTCCTAGTTCATCCATATTTCTATCAAAACTTCTAACATTCCTAAACTTCCTAACATTCAAAGATAACATTCATGTTCTTAACATTCATTTTTAAACTTTCTAGTTCATCCATATTTCCATCAAAATTTCAAACATTCATAAACTTCCTAACATTCCTAAAATTTGAGTTCTCAACATGTGTTCATTTTTAAGCTTCCTAGTTCATCCATGTATTTCTATCAAAACTTCTAACATTCCTAAACTTCCTAACATTCAAAGATAACATTCATGTTTTTAACATTCATTTTTAAACTTCCTAGTTCATCCATATTTCCATCAAAACTTAGATAACATTCCTAATCTTCCTAGAACATTCCTAAGCTTCATAACATTTATAAGCTTCCCAGTTCATCCATATTTCTATTAAAAATTCTAACATTCCTAAACTTCCTAACATTCAAAGATAACATTCATGTTCTTAACAATCATTTTTAAACTTCCTAGTTCATCCATATTTCCATCAAAACTTCTAACATTCCTAAACTTCCTAACATTCAAAGATAACATTCATGTTCTTAATATATTCAATCTTAACATTCATTCATATTTCAATCAAAACTTCCTCATTAATGAACTTTAAACCTATGTGCATCTATTTTAAAACTTCCTTTAACATTCCTCAACTTCATAATACTCAAAAATATCATGTTCTTAACATTCTTGATCTTAACATTCATTCTTACATATTCACTCATTCATTTAAATATGCAAGTACATATTCTAAACCTTTAAATCACACTAAATATGCTAAATAAACAAAAATAAATAGATCATTTAAACCAAGTTTCACAAAATATGTAAGTTCAAAGGACATGTATATAATCCTAAAAAAAATGCTCATGAACATGCAAGTTCAATGTACATATATGTATCTAGTCCAAAAATAAATCTCTTCGACATGTCCAAAACAAATCTTTGCAATCTATGCACATCAACAAAAAAAAAATGTCCACGATGCTATCAAAAGAAAATGTCCACCATGCTATCCTCCACTAGGGCCTCCCCCTGGACTCAACCCACCCTGCAACATTTATAAAAGCAGATTATGAATATCATTTAAATTACTTAAACTAAATTCAGAAAATTAAAATATTAAACTTATATATCAAAAAGCAATTCAATTATTAACAAAATTACATCAAATTCTCCAAATGCTTGTCCACCACCATCCTCCAAATGAGTTTTCCCTTTGCCTCCAAAAGACTTAAGAGACCCAAGCTGCAACATGTATAAAATCAATTTATGAATCTCATAAGTTACTTGAACAAATTTTAACTAAATCCATAAAAATTAAAATATTATTTAACTTATATCAAAGATCAATTCAAGTGTGAACAAAATTACCTCCTTGCCAATATCTGCTGCATGAAGCAGAGAACCTATATCTCCACCCTAAAATTTAAATTGTATTAATAAATAAAACATAATGCAAACCAAAAAATTACTGTGTCAATTAACTTAAAACTAATAGTTATTTAATCAGTTGACATTTGTGCAAGTGTAGACATTATATATAGATACAATGAAACTTTAAACGATTAAACCTAGCTGCTAAAGAGACTAAGTTATTTAATAAGGACCTAGATTTACCTAATATCATCTAATAGTTCTTAAAAAAGAGTATAGCTAATATTGTTAGATGTGTGAAGAATTAATATACCAATCTTTTAAGTGTTTTTGATGTTTAAAATGAATGGAACCAATATAGTTAAATACTAAGTGAAGGGTTCATTTCTTTATGTCAAAGAATGAGTTCATGAGCCTGTTTTAACTTTTAATCTAAATCTTAAATTAATAACTTAATTGATATTTTAATACTTTAAACATAAATTATATCTTCAAATATTTTCATTATTCCATAAAATAAAAAAAATTGACAATTCATGGTATTATGTTTTGAGTTTGACATGCTTCCCAAATTTGCCATGTTCCACAATGGTCTTCAGTTTCTTAAATTAATAATTTAATCAAGATATTTTAATACGTTAAACATAAATTATATCTACAAATATTTTCATTATTCCATAGAATAAAAAAAAATTGACCAGTCATGGTATTACGTTTCGAGTTTGACATGTTTACCAAATTTGCGATGTTCCACAATGGTCTTCAGTTTCAACCTGATAACGGTAAGGATTCTTGGTATTATGTTCTCCAAGTTTTCCATGTTGCAACCAAAGAAAAACATAATACCAAGAATGGCCACCTTTACAAGGCTAAAACTCAAGACCATTGTGGCATAATATCATCTAATAGTTTTTAAAATGACTATGACTATTATTGTTCGGATGTATAAAAAATTACTGTACCAATCTTCTAAGTGTTTTTGTTATTTCATAGTACATCTAAATTAAAGTCTATTCATGTCTATAGTTTAGTTGTACCTAAACTCAATTTTAAATTTTTGTTGTATCAAAAGTAGAGTTTAATCGTCTAAAGTTTCATTGTATCTATAGCTATCCATCAACACAGTTTGTAATAGAACTAATATATTGATCTCTGCACTCTGTCAACGTAGACAGAGTTCATGAACTCTGTCCATGTCCATGTTGACAGATTTCATGAACTCTGTCCATGTCCATGTTGACAAAGTTCAACCAATGAAACAAGCCTATATATAAAAGGGATATATCATTTGCAAATACAATTACAATCCTACTTTTATTTTCATTTCTAAACACATAAGCAAAATCAATAATTTAACAAAAGTAACTAACTAAACACTCAATATATTCATCTTTTTATATTTAAATTTAAATAATTTTCAACATACTATTTGACCAGAGTTCATGGACTCTGCCCAATTGGACAAAGTTCATGAACTTTGCTCAACTGGACAAAGTTCATGAAATTTGTCAAACCTAAAAGAGTTCATGTTAAACCTCTTAATACTAATCCACACTATCTGTGAGTAATATGTATCATGACCTATGCTAGTTCATGAACTCTGCCCAATTGGATAGAGTTCATGACCTCTGCCCATTTGGACAGAGTTCATGAACTCTACCCAATTAGACAGAGTTCATGAACTCTGCCCAATTTTGAACAGAGTTCATGAACTCTGCCCAATTGGACAGGATTCATGAACTCTGCCCAATTTTGGACAGAGTTCATGAACTCTACCCAATTTTGGACAGAGTTCATGAACTCTGTCCATTTGGGCAGAGTTCATGTTCATGAACTCTGTCCATTTGGGCAGAGTTCATGAACTCTGCCCAATTGGGTAGAGTTCATTTACAGGGACAAACTCAAAACTTTTCAAACCAATAATTAACTGTTGAATTAAAAAAAAAAATTCGACTTACCTGTTTAGATGCAGCGGAAACGAAAGCAAGCGAATTTAGATCTGGCCGAAGAGAGCCCCAAGAGGAATTTTAAGCAGTCGAAACGAAACGAGCCAAGCAGCCAAGAAAAGAAAACCTGCAATAACAATTACAAATTAATATAAGAAATTTAAAGAAAAAAATAAACACATAAATATGCCAAAAGAATTACCTCTGCACAGCCTCGCGTCGATAGGTCCCCAGCTACAGCACCCCGGTGTTGTGCAAACGTCCACGGGAGAACACTCCAACGCAAAAGCTCCACCAATAGAAGTGCAGATGCACGCTAAACCTACAGATGTCCAGACGCAGACTCCACCAAAGAGCGTCCAAATAGGCTTACGACCCAACGACAAAGGTAGAACCTCGCATATGAGCGGATGGGAGAAACAGAAGGTAGCAGACGAGTGAATGGCAGAGGCAGAAGCTAGCGTCCTAACACTCTAGCAACGACGAACCACCGAGAAAATCCTGACGCACACGGTGGCGGAGAAGTGACACACAGCAGTGGGGAATCGGGTGGCGGAGTTCAACGACAGCAAACTAGATGGACAAGCGGTTGGATAGGTAACAGTCCAGACGGTTGATGCGGAGGCAGGACCAGCAACAACGCCAAAGGGGTCCACGAAATCAGTGGAAAGTGACAGACAATGGCCGCAACCGAGCTTTTATGCAGAATAATTGTTCGGCTGAACAATTATTCGGCCGAATAATTATTCGGCCAAATAATTGCACAATGCCTTGCGTTTTCTCCGTCCAGCTAAAACCTTGCACACACATTGAGGCCACCATTAGGGCTAACGATGGCCCATTAATTGTTATTCGGTCAAATAAATAATAAGTTATTCGACCGAATAAAGTTAATTATTTGGCCGAATAAATAAATTATTCAGCCAAATAATTAAACTTATTCGGCTGAATAATTAAACTTATTCGGCCGAATAATTAAACTTATTCGTCTGAATAGCTTCCGTTATGGTTCTTCAGCACCCGATTCTCACCAAAGTGTAACCCACCTTCGCGTTTCCACCCGAATACGCTCAGTCGTCTCTGCATATTTTTCAAAATTTGCAACATGGGGAAAATGTGCACATACCTGATGTCAAACCACGTTTTTTACAAAGATAAAGAAAACAATATTCCTTATTGTCTGGCTCGAATGTGCTTTGTCAATTGTTTCATGAAGTTAACCAAGCACAAGACAACAACACAACTATTCACCATAACGTAGTTGAACTATGTCAACAAAATATTCCAAAACTGGTTGAGTCTGTTGTGCCACATACTATTTCCCTTGGCACAAGGTATTGATCAATCCTCTATACTCGTTTGTCTAATTATTTCTCTTCTACATATGATTTTGTTTTTCCTTATTGCCTTCATTCTTTTTTTCTTCTTTGTGTAATCATAGGACACTAGTTGATCTAAAGGACTTATTCATCGAAATGTTATTGAAATACATTTTGATGGAATTTGTATGGAATCTCATGTTAGACATCAATCAAGTAAAATTAAATAATCTTCATGTTGTGAGTGGTCCATATATGAATATATGTTCTCTTCTTCTGAATTGCAAACATCCTTTTTTTTATCTACTTCTTTGACAAGCATCAGTATCTTGTACTTTTATTCTTCTCCTGCACAGGACAATATTGAGATGAATCAATTTTGTAGAGAGACACTGAATTTGAAGCTGACTCTTCACATTTTCAAGATTTTGTAAGTGTTGTTGAAAAATTCCCGTTCTCTTGCCCTCTTTATCCACTAGTACGATATCCATAACTAAGATTTATTAGTGAGATGTAGGAGTTCCCCCTTTCTTCCATGCCTCCAACAATAGTAAAATATCTCCATGGCTAATATTTTGTTCACTTCACATGCCCATGCAGAACACTATCCAATGCAATCAGTTGGGGGTCCGTAAAGAAATCGTCATTGCAAGTACTCAACTTAATGGACCAGCATAAAATTTGTTTTTCCCTGTTACATATGCCGATGGTGTCCACCTTGGGCAACCTTTTGGCAATCATGTTGTTCAACAGTGACAACTTTTTGGCAATCATGTTGTTCAATAGCGGTAGTGTGCAGCAACTTTCCATAATGTTGGTTACTATAATAGTTTTTCTCCCCATTTTGATGATGCATTGGTGACATGCCATAAAAATTTTCATTGTAGGATTGGCAGCCTCTCATTTGAGCAAATGTGTCATGTCTACCATGAATCCTATGCTGGGATGGCAGTGCAAAGAATGCTAGATGGACCTGTTTGTATACAATGTAAGAATGAGTGATGGTCACACCAATTTTCTCGTTGAAATGAAATGGATCTTGGTGAACAAACTGACGTTTTGAGGGTCCTTACACAAGTGGAGGATATGTTAATAGCCCATGTAAACCCTATATTGAAAGTCTCACATGCCCATGGTGGCCAATATAGATATAGTGGCCATACTATTTGCTTTCCACATGATATATCTATGGTTGTGAAATCCCTTCCATGTCGTGTAGAAGATCTTGACATACTAATTGTTCAGAGACAAGGTAGACAAGGTATATCTTATGATTTTTATGTTAAGATATCACGAGTCTTAAATGAATTGTGCTACAAGCTCTAGATGGATAAATATTATATAGGGATGTTGAAATTAACCTGGACTCTCTAGCTTCTTTTCCTGGAGTTGCGACAGATGTTTAAAATAGGATAAAGTTCACTGATTCTGATATTCAAGAACAACATGCTGACAATGTAGATGAGGAAGGGGACGACATGGAAATTCACTGCTTGCATGCTCATCCTTCATATTTTTCTGCTCGCCAACCAAATGCACGTAGAGAGATGGAAGAGATTAGATATTTTATTGAAAATGATGATGGTTCAGATATAAAACAAATCCATTGGCCAGATATTGGTCTTGTTCCTATAAATGAATATAATACAGAAGGGTTGTTTTATATCTCATTCCCCACGTGGTTCCCAATAGGTGTTATTGATTGGTTGCAATCAAGAATATGTAGTGTTGCATTGCATGAATATAGACTGCATCTTCTCAGGTACTCTGACCAATGCTTTGGGAGACACCGTCGCTTTCGTTATTTGCTATTGAACATGATTATGCATCATCGCAACCAAGCCTCAGCTTTTGTGTTTGTTCAAAAGAATATGGATGATGCTCATCCCACGATAATAACAGATTTGCGTCGACAATTGACCGAATTTCCTGATAGTAAGTTGGTTGAAATTCTAATGAGGTTTGGTTCTTTTCTTAGAGGTACACGGTCGTATTGGAATAAGTTTTGTGGTGAGTTAACCGACATGATCTGTAATGTCCCAAAAATCATAGATATTTAAATTTTCTGCTAATGTCATAAAAGCTATTTTCAGAGTCAATGATTAAACTTAATTTAAGCACTGATACAATAATAAGAAATGTATTGGTACCTATTTGCGGAAATAAGAGTTTCAATTCCTTTTCCTAAGTATTCGTGTTTATTGAATTCAAATTCTACTGCTTTGTGAAAGTGTTTTATAAGGATGATATGTATGAACTGACTCTTGTGGATGTATGTGTTGAATGTAACAAATGTAAATTTCCTCCTTATGGTTATGAGAATTTGCATGCATGTGTATTAAAGTTTTACTGGTAATTCAGGTGGATGGGATCCTTTAATGATGGTGGTTTATGCTCATGATGTGATACTTGTCTCTTTTTTTTAAAGGGAAAGGTACCCTGCTAGGGATTCCAAGAGGTAGGGGTAAGAAAATGAAGGCTCTTGACTTACTTAGCATTTTCGCTAATGCCTTCTCTTTTGTTCCTGGTTTGCAGGTCTATCTACAGAGGTACCTGCTTATGGTATTCACTTCGCAAAATCCGCATTTAAATAATACTATTGGTTTATAAGTGTGGTGGTTGTTGCAAAAAAATGATTGGTTGGGAGTTTGAAACCCTTGTGTAACTTTCACAACATTATGCCCTTGCCTATACTTGTTGAGGTTGCACAAACTTAGGGTCTTGGTAACACCCTTGCGTTTCAATTAATTCATGGTCATGAGTGCCTTCACCACTATAGGGATCATGCCTTATAGCAAAAGTTTGGGGGTTGGTGGTGGCATTTAAATAAGCCATACGAATTCACACGCCAACATTTTCCAGCTAGGATAGTAGATATGGTCTTGGTTACTACACCATCGAGGGTTTCAATATGGCTCGTTTTCCCCTGTAGGTTTGTTGAATGTGTCTGAAGCTTTTGGTGTCTTGACCTGAGCTTGGCTCATGGTCAACCCACTACGAAGGTGTTGATATGCATGCAGGGCGATAGTTGAGGTAGTATCCCCTTAGTTCCATTTTACATTTTTTACATTGCTAGAAATGATAATGAATGGTTTCTGATTTGCAAAGTTTATGGTCTGTGAAAGAAAAGTGGTTTGATATCCTTTGTTTGCGTGGGGACTAGTTAATGGCCACGACTCAGTTTTGGAGGTGTCTACAATTAGTAAGTCTTGAGTCTACATTTACTTATCTCCTACCCTCGCCTCTGTGGGATATCTTGCATTTGGGTATGGGGAGTCTGGTGGGCTCGATTGAGTTCACTGTGACAAGTTTGAGTTCCCTAGAAGTCGCCATTTGGATGGATTGTTATGAAAGGATGTAACTAAAGTCATTTGGAGGCTTAAAGTGTTTATTGAGATTTTGGCTATCTGGCTCTATGTTTGAATTTTGTAGAACTCTTGATGTTGGAAAAAACGCCCAAAATGAACTGGGTTCTATACTTGAGACTTATATTTGCGAAATGTAATTGTATGGCCTGGAAAGTTCTTCTATGTAAATGTTATCAGGATTGGGTACTCTATTTAATCTCTACGTTTTAAATTGTAAATGTTGGTGGCAAATCTGCTCTGTAGCTGGTCGTTTGTTTTATTTTGGAAGAACATTCTAATAAACGTTGAAACTAATATGCTTATGTCAAACATCTTTGAAATGCTTCGTGTTGGCTAAGTGGGATTCTCCAGGTGTTTGCTATCTCCCATCTCTTGGTTACTACTCTTTGTAGTTGTTGGTTCTAAATGCTTGGTTAATAGATGAGTTTATAAGGCCATCAGGGTTTTCGAATCCTTTGTGACAAATTTTACAGGGCCTATGGTTATACTGTAGGGATGAGTAGCTCCTGTGTTTGTTTCATGTTTATGTAAAGAATGTTTTTCCAACTAATGAATTTCATGAAAACCTTAGAGGTATTTGATCCCATGACTTGTGTTTGTCCCTGCGTTTCATCTAAATGCTATTCTCAATGTGTTGAATAAAATGTTGGTTGGATGTGGAGTTGTGTAACCCTTCTGTGTTTTCTTTTGGAAGACTGTAATCCTAACTACTAAATCGTTTGACTCTGGAAAGAAACATGGTTTGCAAAAGAGGTTTTTGTAGTTTATAGATTTGATTTCTAAGAGGTTAATCGCTGAGTTTCTTTTTTTCTTTTTTTTTTAAGTTTAGGTTGAAGAATGGAAAAGTCTGTGTCTAAGTTGAAAGTTGTGAGATATGGAAAATTACTTTGGTGCGTTTATAACTTGGAAAAGCATTGACTGTGTGCTTCTATTTCGATGTCTGATAGTTTTTAAAAGAGTAGTGTGGTTGGGAAGTTCGATGCCTGTTTTGTTTTAAATTCTATGTGATAATAATTCTGGAAAGGAAATAAAAGAACTAGCATACTTAGATAGGACTCTGTAATATGAATAAGAAATACGATTTAGACAACTGCTAGCTAATTGTAAATTATACATACCCTAACCTAGAAAACAAATACGTTTGTCTAGCAAAGGCTAGCTTGGCTAGCCTTGCTAGACCCTCCAATGGATTCTAGGCAGAACCACAATTTTTGGTAATGAAGATACAATTGGTAATGAAAACAAATTGGTATTGAAACAATGTTGTAGTATCTATTTTTCTATATTTTAAAAGAAATATAACACTGCCCCATACTTGGCTGCTTGAGTTCTTGGTTCCCTCCTGTAGAAGCCTATCTACTTGGCACTTTAAATCTTCCCTATAGTGACCTGCACACTCAAAAAATAGTTAAAGTAGAGCCTAATGTATCTTGCTGACCTGTTTAGATAGATTGCCTTACGCTGGATAACTTTCGGACTACCATGTTCCTCCCAACCTTGACCCCTGGACAGTTCTCGATTCTATCTGGATTCCCACGAGCTTGGTTCCAACATGCAATGAGAGATAGAGACCCTAGCACCACTGCTGGTTCAAATCTAGAAATTATTATGTGAAGTTGCTTTAGTTTCTTGGAGCAAAAAAATACTCTCCTCCCCTTACCATAAGAGAATGATAATGAAGAAGAAGAAGATGATGATCCCCAAAACTTGGGATCTGCCCTCTTAAGTACGGGAGTCTTCAATTAGGACTGTTGGAGCAACGGTTTCTTTAAATTAAATAATTACTATTTATTTAAAAGAGGTTATTTACTGGCTAACTAGTCCTCTTGAATTAGGACTCTTCCTTTGTTTTACTATGAGTGTTTTTAATTTAAACATTTCATAATAATTATAATAACAATAATTATCATAAGAATAATTATATTTTACTTAATTATTGATGCATTATTTATAATAACAAATAAATAATAATGGAAATAATAATAATGATAATAGTTAACATAATAGTATTTCTACCTAAGTATTAATATACTATTAATACTTCTTGTCAAGGCGGCTGTCCACTAATATTAATGTGGCACCTTATTAAGCTTATACAAAGTCTTTTATAAATAACTAACCACTTTATTATTTAATTAAATACTTAATAATATTATTAAACCTTGTCTCTTCGCAAGATACTTGTTTTAACCATTTAGGGATAGGGTCCACTTCTTTGGACGGTATTTTGGTGGGTTGGATAGGCACCCCTAGTCTCTCTCTTGCATGTTGGATTCCCTCATTTAACATGGTAGCTCCCGCAGTAGGTGATGATAGATAAAATATGAAAATCATTTAACCAATTTAAATAGGTGTGATAAAAGTGCTCTTCAGAGTCTTTCTGACTCAACACTTTGAGAGTCTGTAACCTCGAGTGCTCTTCACAGCCTTTTAACTCAACACTCTCGCATGGGAATTACTCTAGTGAAATTCAAGTGCCTCTGCAACACACTAGTGCTAGAATGTGGTCGTGAGGCACAACTAGAATATTTATGTTTCCTCGGATCCGGTATTCATTTATCAAGCTTGGAGTGCTCCAGGGATTATGCCCAACACTCAATGTACCTCAGGGCTTACTCCCAGTACATAACATTCTTCCAGGTACATCGGGGCTTTTGCCCAGTACGTAGGTAATATGTGTGTTTATGAGTCCACGCTCAACACACTCATAAATCACCTCATGTAGAAGTGATAACTCTGCACAGTAAGTAACACAAGATCATCTCAGTATATTAGGGTTTGTACCCATATCCAATCAGAAACACATCATCAAAACATTAGGGCCTACTTGCCCATTATACATTCAAATAAAGCAGTCAGTCAGGGTCCATGCCCAATATGTCAATATAAAAGAATAAATTATAAGTGTCGAGGCTTATGCCCCATAATCAGAATAAACATATGTGCTGGGGCCATGGCCCAATATAACATCATAAAATAGTTAGTCCAAAATTCGGGATATTACATCCCTCCTCGCTTAGAACAACACCATCCCGATGTTTCTAGGGACTAGGAATTAAGTCATGAGACAAGGCGGGGTATGCCTCTTTCATGGTGGCCTCATTCTCCCAAGTAGCCTCATCTGATCCAAAGTGCCTCCATTTCATTTTCATCTGAGTAATGCTCCTCCTCCTAAGCTGGACCTCTCTCTTGTCCAGAATGTGGAGTGGTTCTGGCGTGAACTCCCCTCCGGGCTCCACCTGTAATAAGGACCAATGAATAACATGTATAGTATCGTATACATATTTCTTTAATAGTGAAGCATGAAAAAAATTATGAACTTTTATATGATCTAGTAAGGCTAAATCATAAGCTACTGGGCCCTTGTTGGCCAATATTTCAAAAGGTCCACAAAACCTTGGGGCTAGTTTACCGCAACGTCACAAGCTCAATGAGCTTCATTTCACCTTTATTTTTAGAAACACATGTTCACCGACTTGGTAGTCTTTGTCCTTTCTTTTCTTGTCCACATAACTCTTTTGGCGGTCTCGTGCTTCTTTTAGGTTCAGTTGCACCTTGGAGACTAGTTGTTCCAAGTCTTTTAGTAAGTCTGGCCCTAACATAAGTCTGTCCACTGAACTGTCCCAAGTCACATGGGTCCAACACTTTCGATCGTAGAGCACCTTGAAAGGGCTAATTTTGGATGAGGTTTGATAACCGTTGTTGTACGCAAATTCCGTGAGGTGTAAATAATCTTCCCATTTAGTGGGATTGTTCATGACGTACATTCTCAGCATATCTTCAAGAATTTGGTTTACTCATTCCGTTTGTTCGTCGGTTTGGTGGTGGTATGCAGTACTGAATTGTAACTGGGTCTCCAAACCAGAGAATAAGGCTCTCCAAAAGTTGCTAGTGAACTTCATATCTCAATCGGAAATGATTTCCTTGGGTATACCATGCAATCGAAAGATCTCTTCCAAGAATATTTCCGCTATGTGAACTTCTTTGTAGGTGGATTTTACTGGTATGAAATGGGCTGCTTTAGACAGTTTGTCCACAACTACAAAGATGGAGTCGTTTTGTTTCTTACTCTTGGGTAAGCCCGTAATGAAGTCCATGCTTATCACCTCCCACTTCCATTCCGGAATGGCTAGGGGTTGTAGTAAACTGGAGGGGTGTTGGTGTTTCACTTTGACTAGTTGTGTGATATCCCTCCTTTATGACCTATTTTGATCGTTATTAATATTATTTTTTATAGTAAATTAAATTGTGTAAAAGGCACAGGTGAGGAGCTCAAGGCCAAGGCCCCACCCGTGGACCTTGAAAATGATTGTTGTAATTTATTCTTAAGTTCTAAATTTGCGACGGATGCAACTAAGCGACATACAAGTGAAGCCACTAGTGAAAAAGGTGTGGTAACCTAAGCATGAGTAGGTGACAGGTGTCATCTTAGTATCTCAAACATCTACTTAATAACCTTAAGCTATGCGTGTTATCATCTTAAGTAGACGATAGATGATAGTGAATATTTTGTCACACCACTATACTTTCTAGTTCCTATTTCCTTTTAGTATCAAAAGGTCAACTATTATCCTCATGGAGTATACTAATCATACCTCTACGAGAGGGTGTTGGAGAAAACTCTTAGAGTTAAAGGAAGGGTAGCCTATTAAAAAATTATCCAGTAAAGCTATGGATATTGAGCTTAGAGGTCTTAGCTTACTTTTTTATTTTATTTGCTAGAAATGATCCTTACACCCGTATGCTTCTCGTTGCCGTTAGAATTTATGAGAACGTACAAGTGGAGCCCTTAAGCTCCCACTTGGCACAAGGAGAAAACACCATAGTCCTGGCGGACTCTCCAACGCCCACCCATCTACAGACTTTTAAAGAAAAGATCACAGCTAGCTAAGGATCCCGCGGAGATGGAAAAACGCTCTATGTTCTTTCAATGGGGGGTTTTTGGGTAAGAATTGGGGAATGCGATCTATGCGAGGGGTTACAGAGCGTAACACTGGAGATCGCTTCAGCAAAATGGGTGTTTGTTTTAACAAGTAGTCGCTCGATTCGAGCTCTCGGGGAGCAAGCTCTATATGGACTGAAACTCCAATCTCGCTGAGGAGTGCAGTAGTGGAGGGTATCCCACTACGAGTATACCACATAGAACCAAAATAGGTCTCTGCCAGAAAATAGAGTTAGCCTCTGTGATAGAAACTGGATTTAGTTGCAGCGTGAGCATTACCTACAACAAAGGTTTAATGTTGCAATGGAGACATGGAAACACAATGTGCTTGACTACGATCTCTGCGAGGGCATTGGAATAGGAGGTCGGCGTAATCTCAAAGAGCCTCTGCGATAAGGTAAGCTATTTTGCTCATTCGTGGTTTCACCTCCGCATTGCTGGGTTGTTTCTTTGATTTCGCTATGCTCTTAGATTTATCTTTCGATATCTATATTTTAGTTTAAGATAGATCATGTATTGTACTCTGCTTTAATAATTTTCTTGGTGTGCAAGAGACGCCTCATGATCAGTGGTATCGGTGATATATATATTTTCCTTAGAATTAAATATTTTTTTTTATTTATCTCCTTGGATTGGTCGATAGATTCCTGGTTATATATTTGCGTTGTTTTCGATCCATTGGTATCTAAGAACCTTTGGGATCTTGCGTTTGTAGGACAGCCCGAAGGCTGGTTTCTTGTCAAACAAAATAGCACCAGGTTAAGGATCCTAGATCATAGTTTCAGTCCTCAAGATTTGCAATATTTAAAAGTTAGATAGATTTTTATTTTATCCCTGCTAGCATACCTATGAGGTTCAGCCTCTAGGTGAATGCGTGAGCTCAGACTTACTTTAAGCCTGATTTTCCGGCAAACTGGTAACTCTCATGAGATTTTCTGCGTTAGTATTTAGTTAGAATATGTGCTGGTCATGTTCAGAAGGTTCTATGCACTGCCAATGATTTTAAACTCTAGCACTACAGCATCGATTGCATACGTGTCTTAATCTATAAGAGGAAAACCAAGTCAAATCCCTTTCTGTCGGTCAGATATTTAACCACGCTTAAAAGGTTCCTAATGGAAAGGATCCTTTCACATTACTGTTGTCATGTTGTCTTATCTTAAAGTCGCTACGGTCATGGGAGATCACCGCAGGTTAGAGACAAAAAGATTATTTAATTTATTCTGAACTGTAGCTTCATTATTTCGTTGAGGAGAATGAAGGGATTAACCCGTAGCAGAGATTTATTTTATGTTCTCAAGATCTTGGAAAATGAAATCGTATTGCTTGCTAGTATGATGCATATTTATCTCCCTCGTCACATTTAAGCTAATGATTTTATTAAGTATTAGATGGTATCTTTAAAGGTATACTAAGATATGAGATGTAATCCCTTGGTTAAGATATTAAACATAGGATCTCTTTAAAGTATGTGAATACATTGGATATTTCTTTGGTTAAGATATTAAATCTAATATCTCTTTAAAGTATGAGAATACATTGGATATTTCTTTGGTTAAGATATTAAACCTAATATGTTGGATATTTCTTTGGTTAAGATATTAAACCTAATATCTCTTTAAAGTATGTTCAGTATTTTGGACATGTTATAGTATTAGTAATAGCCCAAAGTGAGGTAGCGGAATGTTTGTTAAAGTACTCTATGGGATAGAGGCTTGAAGGAAGGAGAAGAAATCTGGTTGCAACAACCAAATTACTCATTCATTTGAGAAGCTTGGAAAAAGCTGGAAGATGATTAAAGCAACCAATGGGTTGTAGTTGTAAATTATCTTTTGATGAATAATAAAAGCTGCACACACACCTTTGTGGACTAGCCCGAGTTCGGGTGAACCACGTTATATTTTTGTCTCCTATGATTTCTATGGTGTTTCGCAATGTGTCTCATGTATGAGTACTTGTTTCTATCTTTAAAAATGATTATGATTATTTGATGTATACGATTCATATACAAGGTTGATTGTTGATATAATGCTTCGCTTATGATTATGAATGTGTTGTTACCATTTAGATGGTTTTATTGGAAGAAGTATATGTTTCTTAAAGGATGTATATTAAGACATAATGAAGTTTGTGTTTCCCACAAGGTTTAAGAAAGTAAACCCGCACTTTATGTTTCCGCATATATATTTTAGTGGCATTTTTAGGCACCTAGAAAAGTTTTAAATTTTACGAAAATTTGGGTACGTGACATATGGTATCAGAGCTGAGGTTTCAGCACTCGGGCCTATAGGGGCTCAACATAAGGTAAATAAATATGAGGGTTTCGAAACTAACAAACAAATTGTGTTTTGAATGCATGGAACGAATGGACGAGAATATACTATCCAAATTAATCGTCGAGTTCTCCAAGAAGAAACTAAGGGAAATATGGAAATATCGTGACAAAGCAATTTATTGTGGAATTCCAACCAAGACTCGTCTGATTAAACTGTAAGTATATGAGTTCCACTTTCATCTCTAGTCTAGTATGTTGTGCTTTATTTACATACTGAAAATTGAAAGTTGTTGGATTGGATGATATTGATCATCCACTATCATGTATAAGGATCATCCGCATTATGAAAGACAAAATGTATCATTAAAGAGATTAACTTTAATGGTTTAATTAGAACTCCTAACGATGGGTGTGTTCGATGCCTAGAAAATTCCCTACTTACTACATAGATAGACGTCGATGATCCGACATCCAAGAAGAATATTATACAAACCAGAAATTTATTAGAATTTATGACACTAACTACAGTGCATATTCCTTCAGAAGGGATGATGCTCCTTTTAGATAAAACCAAAGGATAAAAAGTTTAGATAAATTTTTTTTCTTAATTAGTATATGGGGATGTGTGGTTCTCTTATGAAAGAAATTGTATCACCCTGATAGGAAATGATATAAAAAGTTATATCCTGTCTTGTGCGAAATATAATTATTGGAATTTGTTTACAAATCTTAGAAGTTTAAACGTGTTCGGTTGATTGAATGACAAATGAAGCAAGAATGTAGTCTAAACATATACTACCTTGAGAAGGAAGTTAGCATGTTCTTCACCCGAGTGTACTTCCACAGATGAATAGTCTTTGTTACTATATTTTTCACTTTAGTAGATGAAGGTATGGGATAAGTGATTACGATACTTAATGTGAGACATTAGAGCATTCTTATACCCTTGCTTGTTAGTTCAACAAAAGGACAAAAGGGTTATAAACACTTAAAAAGTAGGCATATGTATAGGGTGCATATGATGAAAATGCATGTTTCCTTTTTACAACTTCTTACTCCAGTAATCCTTAAGCTAGATGTTGGGAACGATGAGTGATGGTTATTGAAGTTATACTTTTATTTGTTACAATATTTATAACGACTTGCTATATGTTATTTTGTTAAGGGATAGATTATTGGAAACCTAGAACCAACATGAAATAAATACAGGTTAGTAGGATGCTATAATCTTCTGACGTCCTTATGTTGCCACAAGGAATGACTGTTTTTATTTATTATGTGTTAAGGAAAACATTGATGACATGGAAATTGCAGGGTAGATCGGAAGTGATCTTTGAGACAGTAATTGAGGTATAAGCTTTTATGAAACAAGTAAAAATGATGTTTGAACATATGTCATATGTATGACTGTTTTTATGATTAACACTTTGAATGTTGTGGTCGAGCAAATGTTATTTTCCCACACATCACTACCTGACACCCATCAATGGGTAAATGTGGGATATATATATCGATTCATGTATAATACTAATGTGTGATGATACAAGTAAACTGGAACCGCGGCAGATGAAGGTGAGCTATGCGGTTGCCTTTACAAAGGTACATGGTTATCTGTATAAGGTATGTAAGTTTGTTTTAGACAATTGGTTATCCCTATATGATGTTAGGTTATACAAAAGGGTTGTATAACTAAATAGGAATTGTGTTGAAATTGTGAAATCTAACATTCAAGGTAAAATGATCATAATGTCCATGGATCGTCATAGAAATAATGTTATATCGTGTTCAAAGCATTATGGAATCTTATAAGCTAGTTATGTGTAGTAGGAAAAGACATCTTAGATGATCACATATGGATATTTTATTAAGAAAGAGGATTTTCTGTTTAAGGAAGGAATCTTCTTACAATATTTGATTTCGTATATAAAGTAATTCTAACAAGTGAAATTTGGCAGATGGTGAAATTTCTGTGAAGCTTGTAAAAATGCAAGAGCATAAATGTATGCATGGTAAAACGAGGAGTGAGAAATAAGATTCACATCACAATTTTTACATATTCTTTTAAAAAAAAAAAAAAAAATGTGTTGGCAATTATTGTTGAACAAAGCACTCGACCTAGATTGGTCAGAGTAATCGTATGGGTACAGAATGTAATGTGACGAAATAAATTGATTAAATTGAAAGAGATTTTCTAGACTCAAGCAAGACGGCTTGGGGAAAATAAATTCCAGGACTCAAGCGAGAAGGCTTGAGGGGAATTGTGTAAAGAGTGTTGTAATGGCATTGAAATATTCCCTAAAATCAGGGATTCAACAGCCACTGGGATTCTCGGAGAATCGGCTGGCTGTAAGACCTGGGCTAGCTATAAGAAAATGTATATGTGGGAGGCAGGACGCTGCTTAGTATACATGACAGAAATGTTTGCTGTGTGAGCATTAAGGTGTTAGGCAAGACATGAAAAAAAAAATGTTTGATGTGTGAGCACTAAGGTGTTAGGCAAAACATGAGAGGAATGTTTGCTGCATGAGCACTAAGGTGTTAGGCAAGAATTTCCTGGATCAAGTGAATGTTGTTTGTTGATTTTGTCAATAATATACAATCAGGGAGCACTAGATTTATTCCATATACTGCAAGTGATATGTGCAATAAAGAACTCATGATCTATGTTTCTGAGTTTGATTATGAAGTTGATGACAAGTTGTTACTAAACATTGTTTCTTTTGAATTCCAATTTTGGGATACAAATGATTACTCCAAGAGAAGAGTGAACACCGAGGACGGTGTTATTTTAAAGGGGATGAGGATGTGATATCCATCCTTTATGACCTATTTTGATCGTTATTAATATTATTTTTTATAGTAAATTAAATTGTGTAAAAGGCACAGGTGAGGAGCTCAAGGCCAAGGCCCCACCCGTGGACCTTGAAAATGATTGTTGTAATTTATTATTAAGTTCTAAATTTGCGACGGACGCAACTAAGCGACATACAAGTGAAGCCACTAGCGAAAACGGTGTGGTAACCTAAGCATGAGTAGGTGACAGGTGTCATCTTAGTATCTCAAACATCTACTTAATAACCTTAAGCTATGCGTGTTATCATCTTAAGTAGACGATAGTTGATAGTGAATATTTTGTCACACCACTATACTTTCTAGTTCCTATTTCCTTTTAGTATCAAAAGGTCAACTATTATCCTCATGGAGTATACTAATCATACCTCTACGAGAGGGTGTTGGAGAAAACTCTTAGAGTTAAAGGAAGGGTAGCCTATTAAAAAATTATCCAGTAAAGCTGTGGATATTGAGCTTAGAGGGCTTAGCTTACTTTTTTATTTTATTTTATGGGAGGACATAGTATAAATCTATGATAAGTAAACTGGTTGGTAAGATTGTTATAATAAGGTGATTATAACAATAATAAAGGATATACTTGTTTGTATATATATAAAAGAAAAATAATTTAAAAAAAAAAAAAAAAAGATAACCTATATTATTAAAGCTTAAATATCTAAAGATACTAAGAGACTGTACACACTCCTATAAAAGAAGGAAGAAATTATTATTTAAAAACCATCTAAGGCTATTTACAAAGGGGCTTGACCTCTTTTTATTTTTGTAGATAATCAAGATAAAATATGTAGGATAAAATAAGGGCACATCCCTTAGGTTTTTCTTAACACTACGATAGCCATCCTAAATATTTATGAATATATATGAGGGAACCGAGCTTGTTTGTAGTATAAGTATTTTAATAAGAAATGAGATAAGAAATCCTTATTCTCGAGAAAAGGGTTTTATGCATATTAAAAACCATTTTTATGAATAATGGAGACCGAATGCATGGGGCACTCCCAAAGTATTTATGACTAAAGGAAATCTTAAACTAATTAGGAGTGGTGAGATCCAAGCCATAACTGAGTGGCCAATCGGTTATCTTGGCTCAGTATGAAAACGTGGAACTACATTAAGTCATTTTTTTTGGATAGAGATATAAAGGTGTAAAGGGAACAAGATTTTATATATTTTTATAGTAGTAAATATATGTATATATTATATAAGCTAAAAGGGGAATCTGATCTGGGAGATCATATCAATAAATACCATTATTTAATGGATACATACTTAAACATTTTACAATACGAATTTCTTTTCTCCATGAAAACTTATCGTTAAGTAACTCAACAGTGTTATAGAAGTCCTGCGGTCAACTTCCTTAACAAATAATTAATTCTCCATCACTACTTCACGTTTGCTAGAAACAATCCTTACACCCGTATGCTTCTCATTGCCGTTAGAATTTATGAGAACGTACAAGTGGAGCCCTTAAGCTCCCACTTGGCACAAGGAGAAAACACCATAGTCCTGGCGGACTCTCCAACGCCCACCCATCTACAGACTTTTAAAGAAAAGATCACGGCTAGCTAAGGATCCCGCGGAGATGAAAAAACGCTCTATGTTCTTTCAATGGGGGGTTTTTGGGTAAGAATTGGGGAATGCGATCTATGCGAGGGGTTACAGAGCGTAACACTGGAGATCGCTTCAGCAAAATGGGTGTTTGTTTTAACAAGTAGTCGCTCGATTCGAGCTCTCGGGGAGCAAGCTCTATATGGACTGAAACTCCAATCTCGCTGAGGAGTGCAGTAGTGGAGGGTATCCCACTACGAGTATACCACATAGAACCAAAATAGGTCTCTGCCAGAAAATAGAGTTAGCCTCTGTGATAGAAACTGGATTTAGTTGCAGCGTGAGCATTACCTACAACAAAGGTTTAATGTTGCAATGGAGACATGGAAACACAATGTGCTTGACTACGATCTCTGCGAGGGCATTGGAATAGGAGGTCGGCGTAATCTCAAAGAGCCTCTGCGATAAGGTAAGCTATTTTGCTCATTCGTGGTTTCACCTCCGCATTGCTAGGTTGTTGCTTTGATTTCGCTATGCTCTTAGATTTATCTTTCGATATCTATATTTTAGTTTAAGATAGATCATGTATTGTACTCTGCTTTAATAATTTTCTTGGTGTGCAAGAGACGCCTCATGATCAGTGGTATCGGTGATATATATATTTTCCCTAGAATTAAATATTTTTTTTTATTTATCTCCTTGGATTGGTCGATAGATTCCTGGTTATATATTTGCGTTGTTTTCGATCCATTGGTATCTAAGAACCTTTGGGATCTTGCGTTTGTAGGACAGCCCGAAGGCTGGTTTCTTGTCAAACAAAATAGCACCAGGTTAAGGATCCTAGATCATAGTTTCAGTCCTCAAGATTTGCAATATTTAAAAGTTAGATAGATTTTTATTTTATCCCTGCTAGCATACCTATGAGGTTCGGCCTCTAGGTGAATGCATGAGCTCAGACTTACTTTAAGCCTGATTTTCCGGCGAACTGGTAACTCTCATGAGATTTTCTGCGTTAGTATTTAGTTAGAATATGTGCTGGTCATGTTCAGAAGGTTCTCTGCACTGCCAATGATTTTAAACTCTAGCACTACAGCATCGATTGCATACGTGTCTTAATCTATAAGAGGAAAACCAAGTCAAATCCCTTTCTGTCGGTCAGATATTTAACCACGCTTAAAAGGTTCCTAATGGAAAGGATCCTTTCACATTACTGTTGTCATGTTGTCTTATCTTAAAGTCGCTACGGTCATGGGAGATCACCGCAGGTTAGAGACAAAAAGATTATTTAATTTATTCTGAACTGTAGCTTCATTATTTCGTTGAGGAGAATGAAGGGATTAACCCGTAGCAGAGATTTATTTTATGTTCTCAAGATCTTGGAAAATGAAATCGTATTGCTTGCTAGTATGATGCATATTTATCTCCCTCGTCACATTTAAGCTAATGATTTTATTAAGTATTAGATGGTATCTTTAAAGGTATACTAAGATATGAGATGTAATCCCTTGGTTAAGATATTAAACATAGGATCTCTTTAAAGTATGTGAATACATTGGATATTTCTTTGGTTAAGATATTAAATCTAATATCTCTTTAAAGTATGAGAATACATTGGATATTTCTTTGGTTAAGATATTAAACATAGGATCTCTTTAAAGTATGTGAATACATTGGATATTTCTTTGGTTAAGATATTAAATCTAATATCTCTTTAAAGTATGAGAATACAATGGATATTTCTTTGGTTAAGATATTAAACATAGGATCTCTTTAAAGTATGTGAATACATCGGATATTTCTTTGGTTAAGATATTAAATCTAATATCTCTTTAAAGTATGAGAATACATTGGATATTTCTTTGGTTAAGATATTAAACATAGGATCTCTTTAAAGTATGTGAATACATTGGATATTTCTTTGGTTAAGATATTAAATCTAATATCTCTTTAAAGTATGAGAATACATTGGATATTTCTTTGGTTAAGATATTAAACATAGGATCTCTTTAAAGTATGTGAATACATTGGATATTTCTTTGGTTAAGATATTAAATCTAATATCTCTTTAAAGTATGAGAATACATTGGATATTTCTTTGGTTAAGATATTAAACCTAATACGTTGGATATTTCTTTGGTTAAGATATTAAACCTAATATCTCTTTAAAGTATGTTCAGTATTTTGGACATGTTATAGTATTAGTAATACCCCAAAGTGAGGTAGCGGAATGTTTGTTAAAGTACTCTATGGGATAGAGGCTTGAAGGAAGGAGAAGAAATCTGGTTGCAACAACCAAATTACTCATTCATTTGAGAAGCTTGGAAAAAGCTGGAAGATGATTAAAGCAACCAATGGGTTGTAGTTGTAAATTATCTTTTGATGAATAATAAAATCTGCACACACACCTTTGTGGACTAGCCCGAGTTCGGGTGAACCACGTTATATTTTTGTCTCCTATGTTTTCTATGGTGTTTCGCAATGTGTCTCATGTATGAGTACTTGTTTCTATCTTTAAAAATGATTATGATTATTTGATGTATACGATTCATATACAAGGTTGATTGTTGATATAATGCTTCGCTTATGATTATGAATGTGTTGTTACCATTTAGATGGTTTTATTGGAAGAAGTATATGTTTCTTAAAGGATGTATATTAAGACATAATGAAGTTTGTGTTTCCCACAAGGTTTAAGAAAGTAAACCCGCACTTTATGTTTCCGCATATATATTTTAGTGGCATTTTTAGGCACCTAGAAAAGTTTTAAATTTTAAGAAAATTTGGGTACGTGACAAGTTGGCATTCATGACATTTCGCGATGAACATGGAGACTTGAACCTTCAATTTAGGCCAAAAGTAATGTTTCTTTACTGCTGATATCATCTTTTGATATTCGGGGTTCCTTGAATAGGGTTAACAGTGGAATTCGGTGAGGATGTTTGATATAATGTCTCCATCCTCGGGGATGTAAAGTCTCTCTTTCGACCATAGTAGTCCCGAATCGTCTATCTTATACTCTTTTTGTTATTGAAAGAGTCGGTCTTCTTGAATCTTTGCGAGGATTTCCGTATAATTACGGTCACTCTTACATGTCGTTCGAATTCTGTGGTGTAAGTTTGAGTCGGTTTGGCTCACCATGACATCATAAAGCATATGTGCTCGATGGCTCAAGGCATCTGCAATCTTGTTTTCCTTGCCTTTTATATGCTTTAGTTCGAAATGGTACTCACTAAGGAAGGCTAACCACCTGGCCTGCCTGGAATTTAGGTTGGGTTGATCGAAAAGGTATTTCAAGCTCATGTTATTAGTCATCAATAAGAATTTCTTTCCCATGAGATAATTTTTCCACATTTTCAGAGCATGGATGATGGCAGCTAGTTCGAGGTCATGAGTAGGGTAGTTCTGCTCATGCTCTTTTAGTTTCCTTGATTCATAGCAGATGGAAAAGTTATCTTGCATGAGGACTCCCCCTAGTCCTTCCTTGCTTGCATCCGTGCAAACTACGAAATCCCCATTGGGATCCGCAATTCATAAGATAGGTGCGCTAACCAGAAGTTGCTTCAAATTTTGAAATCTTTCTTTGCCCTTAGTCGTACAGACAAACTTGTTTTCCTTCCTCTGTAAGGCGGTCATGGGATATGCAATCTGTGAAAAGTTCTCAATGAACTTTCGGTAGTAGCCAGCTAACCCTAAGAACAATATTATGTCAAAAACACACGTAGGTGTGGGCCATTCCTCAATAGCTTTGACCTTTCCGGGGTCTACTACTATTCCCTTCTCGGAAATGATATGTCCTAGGTATTGAATCTGGGGTCTGTAGAAATTGCATTTGCTAAACTTGGCGTAGAGTTGGTGTTCCCGTAGTATACGTAAAACAATACGGAGGTGTTCCTCATGTTCTACTTCTTTCTTGGAGTAGATTAGAATGTCGTCAATAAAGAATAAGATGAACTTGTCGAAATAGTTATTCAAGATACTGTTGATCATGCACATAAAGTTGGCCGGTGCATTTTTCAACCCAAAGGGCATCACTACAAACTCATAGTGGTCGTAACGGGTTTGAAATGCGGTCTTGTTGATATCCTCATCACGAATCCTCACCTGGTGGTATCTGGATAGTAAGTCGATCTTTGAGAAGATATTCGCTCCTCCAACTTGGTCAAACAAATCGTCAATTCTAGGGAGTGGGTAGCGGTTCTTAATGGTCATTTTATTGAGTTGACGGTAATTGATGCACATCTGCATCGTCCCGTATTTATTCTTGACGAAGAGTATCGATGCACCCCAAGGGGACACACTTGGTCGAATGTACCCTTTATCTATTAACTCTTGTAACTGAATCTTGAGATCCACCAATTCTTGTATGCTCATACGGTACGGGGCTTTGGAAGCTGGTACTGACCTAGGTGTTAGCTTGATGGAGATGTCTAAGTCTCGCTTGGGGGGTAATCCCGGTATTTCCTCAGGAAATACATCCTTTAACTCTACGAGGACTGGGAAGTCCTCGATCCTTTGTTCGCTTTCAGTTTCTATTTTTTGGATGTTAATAGTGAAGAGCTTATAGCCCTTCCTAATGCACTTCTTTGCTTGTAAGGCAGATATCTTTCTTATGGACACTTTGCTAGGGATACCCTAAATCATCTCCTAATTCCCTTGGTCATCCCTGTAGAGTAGGGTCTTGTTTGCATAGTCCAGTAGGACATGGTGTTTTTCTAACCTATCCATACCTATAAGTACATCGTACGATCCTAGGGGTATAATATTTAATTCTAACCTAGTTGGAAAACCGTTTAAGTCTACCTCACAAGTTTTAACTAACTCGAAGACCCTTCGTTTTGTACCAGTGGCTAGTTGTACCAGCCACGGTTTCTCGTGATGCTCTCGGTTCAACTTACAGGTGTCCACTATCTTAAGGGAGATATAACTCCAGCAAGCACTGGGATCTATTAGAACTGAAACGATGGTGTTAGAGATCTTACCCTCAATTTCCACCATGGTGGCTTGGTGATCTGCCTGCCGGCCATCAAGAGCAGCATAAATCGTAGGTGTCTTTGCCATGTCCCCCACGGTAAGCTCTGTTTGGATGTTGTGTAAAACTCCTTCTTTTTTGTTGCGGCAGTCTCTGTAGTAGTGTGGCCCTTGGCACTTCCAACAAGAAACAGTTGGTGGGACTGCTTTTGTCCCTTTGTTGAAAGCTGTCCTGTTGGATGGTGGTGGGGGTGCACTTGGTCGGGTCTGACGTCGGTTGAAGCCTCTATTGGGCGGAAAAATGATGTTATGTTTCTGATAAGGTGGATTTTTAAAACCCGGTCTGTGGTTGTCTGAGAAGGTTCTAAACCTGTCTCTATTTATGTTGATGTTGTCATTCCTTGACTGTCAGTGTTCATAACACATCCTTGCTTTATGTAAGGTTATATCCAGTGTTTTGGGCATGTCAAACTCTATCTTTTCTCTAAAGTTCAGTGGCATCCCTCCCAAAAACTGATGAATCTTTACCTTTTCATCTTTAATATAAGGCACATAGTGCAGCAAGTCTAAGAATCGGTTTATGAAAGCTTCCAAAGTTAGAGAGGCCATTTTTAACTCTTGGAATTCATTTATTTTATTGTCAAAGAATCTTTCAAACATATACTTGTCCTGGAATATTCTGTTGAAAGTATCCCAGGTTATGTCTCTTAGTTCTTGTCCTTTGGTGTGTTTCAAGTCCCGCCACCATCTGGCAGCTTTACCATTTAGGTTGTATATGCCTAGTCGGGCTTGAATTTCACTGGAGTAATTATGAACTTTGAAGTATCTATTCATTCCTAACAACCACTCTTCATCCTTTTCCCCGGAGTTGATTTCTCTGTCATAAGTTGGGTATTTTATCTTCCTGAACTCTCCTTGCAAGCTGTCGTCACTCTTCCTCCTTTTCTTGCAAGGAGGTGGTGAACCATTGTCATTAGAAGAGCTCCTACAGTCCTCTTCCATTGATTCTGGTTTGTGTCTCTCCTGCTCTTCTATCTTGTAAATGGTTTATTTCCTTGTGTGATAGTCTCCTATTTTGAGAGTGTTAACTAAAAGAGTAGGCTGTCCATGGGGTTTTTCCCCTATTAAGATTTGGAGTAACGTTTCATTTATAGCTTGTTGTTCTCTTATTTCTTGCATGTTCTCATCTCTGAAACTCTGGAATTCTGCCTGCAGGTTTTGCATGGATTTCATTAAATCTGAGTTGAGTTCCACCACAATTTCTTGCTCTCGTGTTGGGGAATTTAGTTTTCCCTGTATATTGCTCCCTTGTTCTGCATTAATTTCTCAGACAGTGACTGTACCTAGAATGTTTATATGAGTATAAAGAGGAGAAAAAAATTCATGTTAATATACATGTAAACAAAATAAAATTTAAATGCATGTTTCTGTTTGACTGTGGATCTACAGCGGATGTTTTGTAATGAGCCGAATAGGTCACTTAGTTTTAGAACTGAGCTCTGATACCACTTGTAATGTCCCAAAAATCATAAAAATTTAAAATTTTCTAGTAATGTAGTAAAAGCTATTTTCAGAGTCAATGATTAAACTTAATTTCAGCACTGATACAATAATAAGAAATGTATTGGTATCTGTTTGCCGAAATAAGAGTTTCAATTCCTTTTCCTAAGTATCCGTGTTTACTGAGTTCAGATTCTACTGCTTTGCTAAAGTTTTTTATAAGGATGATGTGTATGAACAGACTCTTGTGGACGTATGTGTTGAATGTAACAAATGTAAATTTCCTCCTTATGGTTATGAGAATTTGCATGCATGTGTATTAAATTTTTACTGGTAATTTAGGTAGATGGGATACTTTAATGATGGCAGTTGATGCTCATGATGTGATACTTGTCTCTTTTTTTTAAAGGGCAAGGTACCCTAGTAGGGATGCCGAAAGGTAGGGGTAAGAAAATGAAGGCTCTTGACTTACTTAGCGTTTTCGCTAATGCCTTCTCCTCTATTCCTGGTTTGCAGGTCTATCTACGGAGGTACCTGCTTATGGTATTTACTTCACAAAATACGCATTTAAATAATACTATTGGTTTATAAGTGTGGTTGTTGTTGCTTCTAAATGCTTGGTTGGGAGTTGGATACCCTTGTGGAACTTTCACAACATTATACCCTTGCCTATACTTGTTGAGGTTGCACAAACTTAGGGTCTTGGTAACACTCTTGCGTTTCAATTAATTCATGGTCGCGAGTTCCTTCACCACTATACGGATCATGCCTTATAGCGAAATTTTGGGGGTTGGTGGTGGCATTTAAAGCAGCCATACGAATTCACATGCCAACGTTTTCCAGCTAGGATAGTAGATATGGTCTTGGTTACTACACCATCGAGGGTTTCAATATGGCTTGTTTTCCACTGTTTGTTTGTTGAATGTGTTTGAGGGTTTTGGTGGTTTGACTTGAGCTTGGCTCATGGTCATCCCACTACGAAGGTGTTGATATGCATGCAATGTGATAGCTGATGTAATATCCCCCTGGTTCCATTTTACAATTTTTACATTGCTAGAAATGATAATGAATGGTTTCTAACTTGAAAAGTTTATGGTCTGTGACAGGAAAGTGGTTTGATCTCCTTTGTTTGTGTGGGGACTGGTTAATGGCCACGACTTAGTTTTGGAGGCATCTACAACTAGTAAGTCCTAAGTCTACATTTACTTCTCTCCTGCCCTCGCCTCTGTGGGATATATTGCATTTGGGTATGGGGAGCCTGGTGGGCTCGATTGAGTTCACTGTGACAAGTTTGAGTTCACTGGAAGTCGTCGTTTGGATGGAATATTATGAAAGGATGTAACTAAAGTCATTTGCAAGCTTAAAGTGTTTATTGAGATTTTGGCTAGCTGGCTCTATGTCTAAATTTTGTTGAACTCTTGATGGTGCAAAAACGCCCAAAATGAACTGGGTTCTATACTTGAGACTTATATTTGTGAAATGTAATTGTATGGCCCTAGAAATTTCTCTATGTAAATGTTATCAGGATTGGGTACTCTATTTAAATCTCTGCGTTTTAAATTGTAAATGTTGGTTGCAAATCTGCCCTGTAGCTAGTCGTTTGTTTTATTTTGGAAGAACATTCTAATAAACGTTGAAACTGATATGCTTCTGTCAAACGTATTTGAAACGCTTCGTGTTGGCTAAGTGGGATTCTCCAAGGGTTTGCTATCTCCCATCCCTTAGTTACTACACTCTATAGTTGTTGGTTCTAAATGCTTGGTTAAGAGATGAGTTTCAAAGGCTGTCAGGGTTTTCGAATCCTTTGTGACAAAGTTTACAAGGCCTATGTTGATACTATAGGGATGCGTAGCTGCTGTGTTTGTTTCATGTTTATGTAAACAATGTCTATCCAACTAATGAATTTCATGAAAACCCCAGAGGGATTTGATCCTGTGACTTGTGTTTGTCCCTGCATTTCATCTAAATGCTATCATTAATGTGTTCAGTAAAATGTTGGTTAGATGTGGAGCTGTGTAACCCTTCTGTGTTTTCTTTTGGAAGACCGTAGTCCTAACTACTAAATCGTTTGACTCTAGAAAGAAACAAGGTTTGCAAAAGAGGTTTTTGTAGTCTATAGATTTGATTTCTAAGAGGTTAATTGTTGAGTTGCTTTTTTTTCTTTTTTTTTAAAGTTTAGGTTGAAGAATGGAAAAGTCTGTGTCTAAGTTGAAAATCGTGAGATCTGGAAAATTACTTTGGTGCGTTTATAACTTGGAAAAGCATTGATTGTGTGCTTCTATTTCGATGTCTGATAGTTTTTAAAAGAGTAGTGTGGCTAGGAAGTTCGATGCCTATTTTGTTTTAAATTCTATTTGATAATAATTCTGGAAAGGAAATAAAAGAACTAGCGTACTTAGAAAGGACTCTATACTGTGAATAAGAAATATGATTTTGACAGTTGCTAGCTAATTGTAAATTATAAACACCCTGACCTAGAAAACGAAAGCGTTTGTCTAACAAATACTAGCTTGGCTAGCCCTGCTAGACCCTCCAATGGATTTTGGGCAGAACCACAATTTTTGGTAATGAAGATACAATTGGTAATGAAAACAATTGGGTCATGAAACAATGTTGTTGTATCTATTTTTCTATATTTTAAAAGAAATATAACACTGCTCGATACCTGGCTGCTTGAGAGCTTGGTTCCTTCCTATAGAATCCTAACCGCTTGGCACTTTAAATCTTCCCTATAGTGACCTGCACACTCAAACAATAGTTAAAGTAGATCCCGATGTATCTTGCTGACCTGTTTAGACAGATTGCCTTAGGATGGATAACTTTGGGGCTACCTTGTTCCTCCCAACCTTGAACCCTGAACCATTCTCGGTTCTATCTAGATCCCCCCGAGCTTGGTTCCAACATGCAATGAGAGATAGAGACCCTAGGACCACCGCTGGTTCAGATCTGGAAATTATTATGTGAAGCTGCTTCAGTTTATTGGAGCAAAAAAATACTCTCCTCCCCTTACCATAAGAGAATGATAATGAAGAATAAGTAGAAGATGATCCCCAAAACTTGGGATCTGCCCTCTTAAGTAGGGGAGTCTTGAATTAGGACTGTTGGAGCAACAGTTTCTTTAAATTAAATAATTACTATATATTTAAAAGATGTTATTTACTGGCTAACTAGTCCTCTTGAATTAGGACTCTTCCTTGTTTTACTATGAGTGTTTTTAATTTAAACATTTCATAATAATTATAATAACAATAATTATGATAATAATAATTATATTTTACTTAATTATTGGTGCATTATTTATAATAACAAATAAATAATAATGGAAATAATAATAATGATAATAGTTTCCATAATAGTATTTCTACCTAAGTATTAATATACTATTAATACTTCTTGTCAAGGTGGCTATCCACTAATATTAATGTGGCACCTTATTAACCTTATACAAAGTATTTTATAAATAATTAACCACTTTATTATTTAATTAAAGTCTTAATAATATTATTAAACCTTGTCTCTTCACAAGATACTTTGTTTTAACAATTTAGGGATAGGGTCCACTCCTTTGGACGGTCTTTTTGTAGCTTGGATAGGCACCCCTAGTCTCTCTCTTGCATGTCGGATTCCCTCATTTAACATGGTAGCTCCCACAGTAGGTGATGATAGATAAAAGATGAAAATCATTTAACCAATTTAAATAAGTGTGATAAAAGTGCTCTTCAGAGTCTTTCGACCTCAACACTTTGAGATTCTACAACCCCGAGTGCTCTTCAGAGCCTTTTAACTCAATACTCTCACATGAGCGTTACTCTAGCGCAATTCCAGAGCCTCTGCTCAACACTAGTGCTAGAATGTGGTTGTGAGGCACATCTAGAATATTTACGTTTCCTCGGATCCAGCATTCATTTATCAAGCTTGGAGTGCTCCAGGGCTTATTCCCAACACTGAATGTACCTTAGGCCTTACTCCCAGTACATAACATTCTTCTAGGTACATCAGGGATTTTGCCCAGTACGTAGGTAATATGTGTGTTTCTGAGTCCATGCTCAACACACTCATAAATCAACTCATGTAGAAGTGATAACTTTGCACAGTAAGTAACAAAATCTCATCTCAGTATATTAGGGTTCGTACCCATATCCAATCAGAAACACATCATCAAAACATTAGGGCCTCCTTTCCCAGTATACATTCAAATAAAGGAGTGAGTGAGGGTCCATGCCCAATATGTCAATATAAAAGAATAAGTTATAAGTGTTGAGGCTTATGCCCCATAATCAGAATAAACATAAGTGCTGGGGCCATGGCCCAATATAACATCATAAAATAGTCAGTCCAAAATTCCGGATATTACATCCCTCCCCACTTAGAACAACACCGTCCCGGTGTTTCTAGGGACTAGGAATGAAGTCATGAAACGAGGCGGGGTATGCCTCTTTCATGGTGGCCTCATTCTCCCAAGTAGCCTCATCTGATCCAAAGTGCCTCCATTGCACTTTTAGCTGAGTAATGGTCCTCCTCCTAAGCTGGACCTCTCTCTTGTCGAGAATGTGGAGTGGTTCTAGAATGAACTCCCCTTCGGGCTCGACCTGTAATAAGGACCAATCAATAACATGTTTAGTATCGTATACATATTTCTTTAATAGTGAATCATGAAAAACATTATGAACTTTTATATAAGCTGGTAAGGCTAACTCATAAGCTACTAGACCCTTCTTGGCCAGTATTTGAAGAGGTCCATAAAACCTTGGGCTAGTTTACCGCAATGTCCCAAGCTCAACGAGCTTCATTTCGCCTTTATTTTTATAAACACATGTTCACAGACTTGGTAGTCTTTATCCTTTCTTTTCTTGTCTGCATAACTCTTTTGGCGGTCTTGTACTTCTTTTAAGTTCAGTTACACCTTGGAGACTAGTTGTTCCAAGTCTTTTAGTAAGTCCGGCCCTAACATAAGTCTGTCCACCGGGCTGTCCCAAGTCACGGGGGTCCGCCACTTTCAACCGTAGAGCACCTCGAAAGGGCTCATTTTGGATGAGGTTTGATAACCGTTGTTGTACGCAAATTCCGCAAGGTATAAATAATCTTCCCATTTAGTGGGATTGTTCATGACGTACATTATCAGCATATCCTTAACAATTTGGTTTACTCGTTCCGTCCGTCCGTCGGTTTGGGGGTGGTATGCGGTATTGAATTGTAACTGGGTCTCCAACCGGAGAATAAGGCTCTCCAGATGTTTCTAGTGAGCTTCGTATCTTGATCAGAACTGATTTCCTTGGGTATACCATGCAATCGAAAGATCTCTTTCAAGAATATTTCTGCTATGTGAACTCCTTTGTGGGTGGATTTTACTGGTATGAAATTAGCCACTTTAGACAGCTTGTCCACAACTACAAAGATGGAGTCGTTTTGTTTCTTACTCTTGGGTAAGCCCGTAATGAAGTCCATGCTTATCACCTCCCACTTCCATTTCAGAATGGCTAGGGGTTGTAGTAAACTAGAGGGGTGTTGGTGTTTCACTTTTACCAGTTGGCATTCGATGGAGAAGTCTAAGTCTCGCTTGGGGGATAATCCCGGTATTTCCTCGGGAAATACATCATTGAACTCTGCGAGGGCTGGGAAGTCCTCGATCCTTTGCTCGCTTTCAGTTTCTATTTTTTGGATGTTAACAGTGAAGAGCTTATAGCCATTCCTGATGCACTTCTTTGCTTGTAAGGCAGATATCTGTCTTACAGACACTTTGCTAGGGATACCCTAAATCGTCTCCTAATTCCCTTGGTCATCCCTGTAGAGTTGGGTCTTGTTTACACAGTCCAATAGGACATGGTGTTTTTCTAACCAATCCATGCCTATAAGTACATCGTACGATCCTAGGGGTAGAATATTTAATTCTAACCTAGTTGGAAAACCGTTTAAGTCTATCTCACAAGTTTTAACTAACTCGGAGACCCTTCGTTTTGTACCAGTGGCTAGTTGTACCAGCCACGATTTCTTGTGATGCTCTGGGTTCAACTTACAGGTGCCCACTATCTTAAGGGATATATAACTCCGGAAAGTGTCGAGATCTATTAGAACTGAAACGACGGTGTTAGAGATCTTACCCTCAATTTCCACCATGGTGGCTTGGTGATTTTCCTGACGGCCATAAAGAGTGGCATAAATCCTAGCTGTCTTTGCCATGTCCCCCATGGTAAGCTTTGTTTGGATGTTGTGTAAAACTCCTTTTGTTTTGCTGGGGAAGTCTCTGTAGTAGTGTGGCCCTTGGAACTTCCAACAAGAAACAGTTGGTGGGACTGCTTTTGTCCCTTTATTGAAAGCTATCATGTTGGCCGATAGTGGGGGTGCACTTGGTCGGGTCTGAGGTCGGTTGAAGCCTCTATTGGGTGGAAAACTGTTGTTATGTTTTCGATAAGGTGGAGGTCTAAAACCCGGTCTGTAGTTGTCTGAGAAGGTGCTAAACCTATCTCTATTTCTGTTGATGTTGTCATTCCTTGGCTATCTATGTTCATAACACAGCCTTGCTTTATGTAAGGTTATATCCAGGGTTTTGGGCATGTCAAACTCTATCTTTTCTTTAAAGTTCGGTGGCATCCCTCCCAAGAACTGCTGAATCTTTGCATTTTTATCTTTAATATAAAGCACATAGTGCAGCAAGTCTAAGAATCGGTTTATGAAAGCTTCCATAGTCAGAGAGCCCATTTTTAATGCATGGAATTCTTTTATTTTCTTGTCAAAGAATCTTTCAGACATATACTTGTCCTACAATATTCTGCTGAAAGTATCCCAGGTTATGTCTCTTAGTTCTTGTCCTTTCGTGTGTTTCAAGTCCCTCCACCATCTGGCAACCTTACCATTTAGGTTGTATATGGCTAGTCGGGCTTGCATTTCACTAGAATAGTTATGAACTTTGAAGTATTTATTCATTCCTAACAACCACTCTTCATCCTTTTCCCCGGAGTTGATTTCTCCGTCACAAGTTGGGGCTTTATATTCCTTAACTCCTCTTGCAAGCTGTCGTCACTCTTCCTCCTTTTTTTGTAAGGAGATGGTGAACCATTGTCATTGGAAGAGATCTTATATTCCTCTTCCATTGATTCTGGTTTGTGTCCTTCCTGCTCTTCTATCTTGTAACTAGCTGATTTCCTTGTGTGATAGTCTCCTATTTTAAGAGTGTTAACTAAAAGAGTAGGTTGTCCATGGGGTTTTGCCCCTGTTAAGCTTTGGATTAAGGCTTCATTTATAGCTTGTTGTTCTGTTCTTTCTTGCATGTTATCATCTCTGAAACTCTGGAATTATTCCTATCGGTTCTGCATGGATTTCATTCAATACGAGTTGAGTTCCACCACAATTTCTTACTCTCGTGGTGTGGAATTTAGATTTACCTGTATACTACTCCCCTGTTCTGCATTCATTTCTCAGACAGTGACTGTACCTGGAATGTTTATATAAGTATAAAGAGCAGAAACAAATTCATTTTAATATTCACGTAAACAAAATAAAATTTAAATGCATGTTTCTGTTTGACTGTGGATCTGTAGCGGATGTTATGTAATGAGCCGAATAGGTCACTTAGTTTTAGAACTGAGCTCTGATACCACTTGTAATGTCTCAAGAATCATAAAAAATTAAAATTTTCTGCTAATGTAGTAAAAGCTATTTTCAGAGTCAATGATTAAACTTAATTTCAATGCTGATATAATAATAATAAATGTACCGGTACCTGTTTGCGGAAATAAGAGTTTCAATTCCTTTTCCTAAGTATCTTTGTTTACTGAATTCAGATTCTACTGCTTTGCGAAAGTGTTTTATAAGGATGATATGTATGAACCGACTCTTGTGGACGTATGTGTTGAATGTAACAAATGTAAATTTCCTCCTTATGGTTATGAGAATTTGCATGCATGTGTATTAAATTTTTACTTGTAATTCAGGTGGATGGGATCCTTTAATGATGGCAGTTAATGCTCATGATGTGATACTTATCTCTTTTTTTTAAAGGGAAAGGTACCTTGGAAGGGCTGCCGAGACGTAGGGGTAAGAAAATGAAGGGTCTTGACTTACTTAGTGTTTTCGCTAATGCCTTCTCTTATGTTCCTGGTTTGCAGGTCTATCTACAGAGGTACGTGCTTATGGTATTCACTTCGCAAAATCCGCATTTAAATAATACTATCGGTTTATAAGTGTGGTGGTTGTTGCTTTGAAATGCTTGGTTGGTAGTTGAAAACCCTTGTGAAACTTTCACAACATTATACCCTTGCCTATACTTGTTGAGGTTGCACAAACTTAGGGTCTTGGTAACACCCTTGCATTTCAATTAATTCATGGTCGCGAGTGCCTTCACCACTATATGGATCATGCCTTATAGCGAAAGTTTGGGGGTTGGTGGTGTCATTTAAAGAATCCATACAAATTCACATGCCATTGTTTGCCAACTAGGATAGTAGATATGGTCTTGGTTACTACACCATCGAGGGTTTCAATATGGCTCGTTTTCCCTTGTCTCTTTGTTGAATGTGTCTAAGGGTTTTGGTGGTCTGACCTGAGCTTGGCTCATGATCATCCCACTACAAAGGTGTTGATATGCATGCAAGGCGATAGCTGAGGTAATATCCCCCTGGTTCCATTTTACAATTTTTACATTGCTAGAAATGATAATGAATGGTTTCTGACTTGAAAAGTTTATTGTCAGTGACAGGAAAGTGGTTTGATCTCCTTCATTTGTCTACAACTATTAAGTCCTGAGTCTACATTTACTTCTCTCCTGCCCTCGCCTCTGTGGGATATCTTGCATTTGGGTATGGGGAGCCTCGTGGGCTCGATTGAGTTCACTGTGACAATTTTGAGTTCCCTGGAAGTCGCCGTTTGGCTAGACTATTATGAAAGGATGTAACTAAAGTCATTTGTAGGCTTAAAGTGTTTATTGAGATTTTGGCTATCTGGCTCTATGTCTGAATTTTGTTGAACTCTTGATGTTGGCAAAAATGCCCAAAATGAACTGGGTTCTATACTTGAGACTTATGTTTGTGAAATGTAATTGTATGCCCCTGGAAATTTCTTCTATGTAAATGTTATCAGGATTGGGTACTCCATTTCATCTCTACATTTTAAATTGTAAATGCTAGTTGCAAATTTGCCTTGTAGCTAGTCGTTTGTTTTATTTTGGAAGAACATTCTAATAAACATTGAAATTGATATGCTTATGTCAAACATCTTTGAAACGCTTCGTGTTGGCTAAATGGGATTCTCCATGGGTTTGATATCTCCCATCTCTTGGTTACTACTCTCTGTAGTTGCTGGTTCTAAATGTTTGGTTAAGAGATGAGTTTCAAAGGCCGTCAAGGTTTTCGAATTCTTTGTGACAAAGTTTACAGGGCCTACATTGATACTGTCAGTATGCGTAACTCGTATGTTTGTTTCATTTTTATGTAAACAATGTCTGTCCAACTAATGGATTTCATGAAAACCCCAGAGGGATTTGATCTCGTGACTTGTGTTTGTCCCTGCGTTTCATCTAAATGCTATCGTTAATGTGTTGAATAAAATGTTGGGTGGTTGTGGAGCTATGTAAACCTTCTGTGTTTTCTTTTGGAAGACCGTAGTCTTAACTACTAAATCGTTTGACTTTAGAAAGAAACAGGGTTTGCAAAAGAGGTTTTTGTAGTCTATAGATTTGATTTCTAAGAGGTTAATGGCTGAGTTTCTTTTTTTTCTTTTTTTTTAAAGTTTAGGTTGAAGAATGGAAAACTCTGTGTCTGAGTTGAAAATCGTGAGATATGGAAGATTACTTTGGTGCGTTTATAACTTGGAAAAGCGTTGACTGTGTGCTTCTATTTCGATGTTTGATAGTTTTTAAAAGAGTAGTGTGGCTGGGAAGTTCAATGCCTATTTTGTTTTAAATTCTATGTGATAATAATTCTGGAAAGGAAACAAAAGAACTAGCATACTTGAATCTGTACTGTGAATAAGAAATACGATTTCGAAAGTTGCTAGCTAATTGTAAAGTATAAATACCCTAACCAAGAAAACAAATGTGTTTGTCTAGCAAAGGCTAGCTTGGATAGCCTTGCTAGACCCTCCAATGGATTCTGGTCAGAACCACAATCTTTGGTAATGAAGATACATTTGGTAATGAAAACAAATTGGTATTGAAACAATGTTGTAGTATCTATTTTTATATATTTTATAAGAAATATAGCATTGCCCCATACCTGGATGCTTGAGCGCTTGGTTCCCTCCGGTAGAAGCCTAACCGCTTGGCACTTTAAATCTTCCCTATTGTGACCTGTGCACTCAAACAATAGTTAAAGTAGAGCCTGATGTATCTTTCTAACCTATTTAGACAGATTTCCTTAGGCTGGATAACTTTCGGGCTACCGTGTTCCTCCCAACCTTGACCCCTGAACCATTCTTGGTTCTATCTGGATCCCCCCGAGCTTGGTTCCAACATGCAATGAGAGATAGAGACCCTAGGACCACCGCTGGTTCAGATCTAGAAATTATTATGTGAAGCTGCTTCAGTTTATTGGAGCAGAAAAATACTCTCCTCCCCTTACCATAAGAGAATGATAATGAAGAAGAAGAAGAAGATGATCCCCAAAACTTGGGATCTGCCCTCTTAAGTAGGGGAGTCTTGAATAAGGACTATTGGAGAAACAGTTTCTTTAAATTAAATAATTACTATTTATTTAAAAGAGGTTATTTACTCGCTAACTAGTCCTCTTGAATTAAGACTCTTCCTTTGTTTTACTATGAGTGTTTTTAATTTAAACATTTCATAATAATTATAATAACAATAATTATCATAAGAATAATTATATTTTACTTAATTATTGATGCATTATTTATAATAACAAATAAATAATAATGGAAATCATAATAATGATAATAGTTACGATAATAGTATTTCCGCCTAAGTATTAATATACTATTAATACTTCTTGTCAAGGTGGTTGTCCACTAATATTAATGTGGCACCTTATTAAGCTTATACAAAGTCTTTTATAAATAATTAACCACTTTATTATTTAATTAAATTCTTAATAATATTATTAAACCTTGTCTCTTCACAACATACTTTGTTTTAACCATTTAGGGATAGGGTCCACTTCTTTGGACGGTCTTTTGGTGGGTTGGATAGGCACCCCTAGTCTCTCTCTTGCATGTTGGATTCCCGCATTTAACATGGTAGATCCCGCAATAGGTGATGATAGATAAAAGATGAAGATCATTTAACCAATTTAAATAAGTGTGATAAAAGTGCTCTTCAAAGTCTTTCCGACTCAACACTTTGATATTTTGTAACCCCGAGTGCTCTTCAGATCCTTTTAACTCAACACTCTCACATGGGCGTTACTCTAGTGCAATTCCAGAGCCTCTGCTCAACGCTAGTGCTAGAATGTGGTTGTGAGGCACATCTAGAATATTTACATTTCCTCGGATTCGGTATTCATTTGTCAAGATTGGAGTGCTCCAGGGCTTATGCCCAACACTAAATGTACCTCAGGGCTTACTCCCAATACATAACATTCCTCTAGGTACATCGGGGCTTTTTCCCAGTACGTAGGTAATATGTATGTTTTTGAGTCCACGCTCAACACACTGATAAATCCACTCATGTAGAATTCATAACTTTGCACAGTCAATAACACAAGATCATCTTAGTATATTAAGGTTTGTACCCATATCTAATCAGAAACACATCATCAAAACATTAGGGCCTCCTTTCCCAGTATACATTCAAATAAAGGAGTCAGTTAGGGTCCATGCCCAATATGTCAATATAAAAGAATAAGTTATAAGTGTTGAGGCTTATGTCCCATAATCAGAATAAACATATGTGCTCGGACCATGGCCCAATATAAGATCATAAAATAGTCAGTCCAAAATTCGGGATATTACATGATCACTCAATTGGGATGCCTCACATTTTTCTTTACCTTGACTGCAGCTAATACAAAGTGACCCAACTTCCATTCACTGATGTCATACAAGTGACCTAATAAATATTTTAATGAACATGTTACAAAGATTCAACATGTTATAGATTACCCGCATATTGTTGCATTGTATATGCACCACAGGTTTACAAGTTTTCGTGAGGAAATAATCGAAAAGTATCTTAGAGAAAAATACATGTGGTACAAGTTTGCCTTCTTTTATGTGCCTACTTCTATAAGAAAGTGTTGTTCTTCCTTTTCTCTTCATAGATAGTTATATTCTTATAGTATATGGATTTGTTGTAGGTATGAGTGGCAACATCGAGGATCTGCACATATACATGGATTTTTGTGTCTTGAAGATGCTCCTAACATGGACATGTTGTATTAGTCTAATGCATCTTTCGTGAAAGATATGTGAATGCTTGGAACCCTCGTGATATTCACAGAAGAAAGACCAGTATCTCTCGATATTTGAATTATGGTCCTTGCCTCTTGAACACTAGGAATATATTTGAATGCAACCCACTTGAAGATTATGAGCATTTATTGAATCATCTTCAGAGACATTCAAAATGCAGTCTCGATTCTTGTTTATGAAAAAATGGTTATGTACTTAAATGTCGTTACAACACTCCATGGGAGGTTCGCGATGAATCTATCCTGACAAAAAATGAAAAAGGGGAGAAAAATTATGAACCTGCACGGAATAATGATAGGCTCAATGTTCATAATTCTTCTATTCTTGCAATATGGCATGCAAATGTGGATTTCCATCCAGTTGTCTCGTGCCATGATATCTTGAAGTATATTGCCATGTATGCATCTAAAACAGGAAAAAAGGTCCGAAAGTTATCATGAAATGATAAAAAGAATTGCAAACATTTCAGACTCTATAGATCCTTGTCTGTCGGCTAATAAACATTTTTTGGTTGAAACTATACTTTATCGAGGCATTGGAGCATAGAAAACCTTTTATATGCTATTGAAACTTCCACTTGTGATATGTAGTGGACAAATATTCTCATTGAATGTCGGTAGGAATTTATTACGAAAACTATATACTGACCTGAATGATATTTCTATGTCCTCTAATTTCATAGATTTATATCGAATGAATCCTGCATTCTTGGTCCATTTGTGCATGATTGAAACTGCATGATCTTGGACCTATAATGTGAACTGTAAGAAGGATCCTTCGAAAGCTAGAAAAGCCTTAACTGTTTTTCATGTATGGCCACGTTATTTCTCCATTCCTCCTAAGGATTCAGACGATTTTGATACTTTTTGTTGTAGTGAATTTCTTTTGTACAATCCTTTCAGAGACATTGAGCAAGATATAGGACTTTCGAGGGAAACAATTATTGAAAATTGGAGGCATTTTCATTACCATCCCTAGCATGTCGATTATGCACCAATGTTGGATGATGTTGTAGATGAAAATATGGATGTAGATGATGAAGTTGTCCATGTGGATGAATATTTGGATTAATGGGAGTTGTTGTCTCGTTTGGTTCCTCCACATAATATTCATATTTCAGATCTTTGCACTCTTGGATGAAGAGACTTTGATTTAAGTTTCAATTGGGAGGAACTAATGATATATGTTGTTGTTGCAGAAGAGGCAACCACTTTTATAACAAGTGATCTTTCACATGGTGAACTAATACAAGTTGTGGACGATAATATTCCAAATCCATATTTTTTTCTGCTAAGCAACGACTTTCTTTTGACATGTTTTTGCAGAATTCTATGGAGGATGAACAGAAAGAACCATTCAAAATGGTTGTTCAAGGGACAATTGGAACTTCCAAGTCCTATGTAATTAATTGTATTTCTCATGCCCTTGCTTCTTCAAGTGGAAATGGAAAAAATCCTTTGCTTTTACTTGCTCAAACAAGGATAACTACATTTAATAAACGTGGCCACACAATCCATTCGGCTCTAAGAATCCCTATTCGAGACATGCAACCCCTGCAAGGTCAATCTCTTTCTATGTTTCAAGAGGATATGAAATATATACATTATGTATTGATTGATGAGATGATTTTTATAGGGCCAAGGTTGTTACTGTAGATTGATTCTCAATTGCGGGAAGCATTTCTAAATAAAAGAAATAATTTATTTTCGGTGGTAGATCTGTAATTCTTATTGGTAACTTGGGTCAATTTCCACCTGTCACAGATAAGCCAATGTATGCATGAAAAACAATAGTACAAGTCTTGTGTAATAGCTTTAGCATTGTTGTCACCCTTGAAACAATCTTTCGTCAACAGGGTGATAATCCCCGTCAAGCTTCCTTTCTACTATTATTGAGTAACATTCATAATGCACAACCTTCCATAGACATTTGGGATGTTTTGATGATCCGATAGTTGTCTTCCTTTGACAAAAAGGACATTGTTTGATGCGGTTGCCCATATTTTCCCTTCAAACAATCTTGTCGCCTTACATAATAGGAAGATGTTAAAATCTTTGAATTCTCTTATTGCAAGGTGTATTGTAGAGCATGGACATTGTATATAACTAGTTGGATATGACAATGACCAACTAGATCACGAGGTTCTACTATTCCCTCAACAACGTGTTATGTTGACTTACAACTTGTGGGTTGAGGCATTTTTGGTAAATGGTGCATTGGGTTACATACAAAATGTTTGTTATATTCCTAGAACAAAACCTACTCAACTCCTAATGTACACAACTATTCTGTTTGAAAAATACGTTGGTATTCCATTTGACAGAAAAAACCCTAATATTGTGCCTATAAATCTTGTTGTTAGAGGAAACCGAAAACATATTCCTCTAAAGATGGCATGGGATTTAACGATCAACAAGTCACAGGGCCTTACATTAGAATGAGCAACTATTGATATCAGCAATACCGAACGACAAGGAATGACTTTCACTGCCATTTGACGTGTTAAATCCATTGATGACTTGCGCATATCTCCACCTTTTTCTTTTGAACGATATCTGAAGATAGAAAATTATGCTTATGTGACATTTTGCAAACAAGAAGAATGTTTGAAAGGGATGACATTGTAACTATGGAAAATATTTGTCAATTCATTCATGTTTCTCCTGACCATCATTTATTTCAGTGTTTTCTATAAACTTGTGATATCGTTCTCACTTTTTTTATTCAATATGTTGTATTTCATTTCTATTCTTGCTAAAACATCTCTTCCATGACAAGTTTTGCTTGACTAAAATTTATATTTCTACTTTTTACATAAATCAAATTTATCAAAAACCATTCCCAAGAAAATACCATTCCAATACATTGATCAAAAACCATTAACAACCCCTCATATTATTCAACTAGACTACATTCACATCTGTATAAATTTATATGACAAAAACATTCACATTCAAGTAAAAGTATATACCATACACATTCTCATGCAAATAAATCAATGATCAAAATCTTTTAAGAATATGCATATATACTTCGTATTTCCATTGTAAAAAATGACAACTATTTGTTCATAACTATGCCAACATTTTATATAAGGAATTCCATCTTGATGTATAGAGCATTAACAATCTTGGACATTTTGCAACTTAACTAAATTCTGTTCCAAATAAAGCTATATGAAACAAACATTCACACCATGCAAAACCATGAACATTATGTCCATACTTCAATCCTCGTGGAAAAAAAAAACTTATCATTGCTATGTATCCCAAGTTTTCATATTTTGAGTTGCATATTCATCTACATACTTATGCATTGCTTCCGTTGGAATTATTGCAATTTACATTTTCTTACGTTATTTTGGTTAAGCGTTTCTTTTTTAAATCATATAACTACTATAGTTTAGATGTTTCTTTCTAAAAAAAAATTAGTATATTTTAAATTTTCTTTCATAATTTCCCACAACGTTTTTTTACATTTGATTAAAATTTAGTATATTTTAGATTTTCTTTCATAATTTCCCGCAACCTTTTTTTAACATTTTATTACAAAACATATTGTTTTTTTTTGTTTCTGTATAGTTATGGAAAATGCTCTTCTGTCTAGATTTGTCTTTGCTATCCATGAGACAACTTTGCAAGAGGATTTTCTTTCATATTTTCAAAATAAGATCAATATCCAAAGTGGTTCTCCACGCAACTTGTTCAACAATACCCTTTATATTTATCTAAGATTAAATCAATACTTCAACAATTTAAACATATGTGTCAAAGAGAGGCTGACATAAGGCTTAGAAAAGAATGGATGTATAGGAAACAAGGTCGACATGTCAAAGTTAATCAGTATTGGTGTTGCATATGTTATGAATCTGGTTGTAGATTTGAAAATGGCGAGATATTAACAAAATTTTCTTATAGCAACATTGTTTCTTCTTTTAGGTACATGTCTTTTACTTTTTAATATTTCTTTTTTTCCTCCTCTATTATTTATATAACAAGAAGTATATTTATTTCTTTTTTCTTTCTCTCGATGCAGAGTTTCTGGAAACACATATTTTTCTAAATTTAGTTGGATTTCTTCAAAGATTTGCAAGCAAGAACAATTTTTTTTTTCATATACACAATACAATCTCTAGCTTGTTTGCTACTCCGACACATCTTTTTGACTATACACTTCAATTTCTTTCGAAGCTTAAGACATCGATCATCCATCTTGAAGATACATGTCTAAGTCTTGGTGTTAACATTTATTGGTCGTGCATTTGTCATGGATATAGTATTTAAATATTTCTTTCATTTTTGCATTCGAATATTTATTGTATACTTTTTTCAAATTTTTATAGTAATTTTTAATATACACTTTTATAAATTTAAAGGCTTCATATATTCATCTTTATAATTTACATAACACATTCTACTTTTTTCAATAAATTTTTGTTCTACATAGTTTGAATTTACAATCTTCTATTTTTTTTCTCACATTGGTTTTTTTACCTATGTTGGATCAATATTGGTTCTGAAATAAACATCTTATGTTTGAATATATATGAGATACTACAATTTTTCCTTAAATAAATAATAATATTAATAAATATCGTGACACACTTTTGTATACCATTTCATCATACATTTTTTATAGTACAAATTTATATATCATGTTGTTTTTCTTTTCTTCATTTGAAAATTTCCTTTCTGCATTAATTCTTCATAAGTTACGAAGTCGTTTGATACTTTCTTCTAATTTCTGAAACAACTTGTTTTCTATGTTATTGTCTATACTAATGTATTTTCTTATGTTATATTATAGAAACGTCTTTGGTGCCAACCATCTGGAGCTCCCTACCAACAAAGATACTTGAAATGATATTTCTATGGTGGCCTTTTTCCATTATTTTCGATTTTAAAAGCATTTGCAAGGATTGGATTCAAAGATTATCATATGACAATTTCAGGTCGTCATGTAAACAAAGTGGAAAAAGAGAACTTGGATTTTTAGTTAACTTTCCTTCTGAATATGAGAGTCATTTCCAAGCACGTTAGATAAATGAAGTGCGAAATTTATCAATGTTATCTATGCCATTTTTAGTAATAGATATAAAGTTGAATCTACACGTGGTTCACTTGTTTTGGTTTCTTTACCCACTACCTGATATAGAAGAAGGAACTACTACATAATTAACCTTTTCAGAAAGAATTCTACATATATAGCATTCCTTGATCTCAATGATTACGGTTTTTTTAAATATTGTTGAAAAAAGTGGAAAGAAATGTGCAACAACCAAAATATGATTGGGTGGTTCTCAAACATGTTTATAGCACATTTCAATCAAAATATTTCATTTTTAGCAGTCTCCACATGCATTGGAGACTAACATTTCCTCTAGACGGTGATGTTTTGCCTCCAAAAAATGCCATTATGTATAATGGAAAAATGTATTGGGTGCATAGTCATGTTTTTTTCTTTAGTTGGCCCCATATGTTCACACAAGATATATTGGATAAATGTTGCCAACAACAAATGGGACTTTGATTTTATTCAACAATCACCTGCTACATGGTCTATTTGCTTCTAAGCAATTCATTCCCAACAACTGCTTTGTTTCATGAATCAAGGATCGACTACAGTATGGTTAATAGAAGATACTACCTATGCAACTACTCCACCGATGCCACGTAATTTGTCAACCAACTCTTTACAAAATGGAAGTGATTTGCGATGGAAATTTTTATCTAGGTTGAGCTCGACCATCAATATGAACTACCCTGGATATTTTGTTGTTTCTTCAATTCATAAGTACTTCCTTATGTGCAGATATAGTCGAGTTGACTTTTCCTTCTATGACTTGAATACAACTCTTTCTGATGATGTAGTTGATAGTGAAGTATTACAATCGAGACATTTTGAACTTAATATTCCATCACCTACAAATGTTTTTGACCTCATTCAAAATATTTCGCTCTTCCTGGTTTATCCTAATATAGATTCAATTGATGATGTATTTATTGAGGTTTAACTTGGTCTTCATGTAAATATAATTTTATCAAAAAAGTTTTATATGCAGTGTTTAATAATGTTTCTGCATTGTACATTTCTTTCCAAATCAAAGTTATTTCTATGTATTGTTTCTTCACTATATACACTATATGTTTTTTACTTCCATGCTTTCGCAATAACAAATACATTGACAAATGTTATTTCACATCTTACATTCATAGATAACTTCCCCATATTTTCCATAAATATTACTATTTTTTATTATTAATTATTTTATGAGTATAATTATTTTAAAAATAAGATTAATTTAATTTACATTTATTTTACTTTTTTCTAATAAGAAAATTTGAAATATAAATTAAATTAAATTTTTCTTTATATATAAATTTCAAATAGAAATTTTATTATTATTTTTAAATATAAATTTAATTTGAATTGATTTTAATTTTTTTGTAATAAGTAAATTTAATTAATAATATTAATTTATTTAATATTTTTTAATTTACAATAAATTATATTTAATAAAAAATTTTAAAAATTAATTTTAATATCAATTATTTTCTTCTTAATTTATATTTAATATTAATTATTTGAATTAATTTTAATATCAAATATGTTATTTTTAATTTACATTTAATATCTATTATTTTACTTTTCTTTTTTTAATAGCAACTATTTTACTTTTCTTTAATATGAATTAATTATTTGATTCTCAATTTACCTTTAATATCAATTATTTTACTTATTTTTAATTTTTTTACATTTATTTAATTTAATATATTTTTTTATTTTATTTTTTTATTTAAGTTTTCTTTTCACTTATATATATATATATATATATATATATATATATATATATATATATATATATACTTTAATTTTATTTCTTTATTTTACTTTATTTATTTTATTTTATTTTATTTACTTTATTTTACTTTTATTTGTCTATTTTACTTTATTTTATTTTATTTTGTTCATTTATTTTATTTCTTTATTTTACTCTACATTATTTATTTATTTAATTTAATTTAATTTATTTATTTATTTAATTTTGTCTACTAGCAACAACCACATTTTTAAATGTAGTTGATATGAATATCAACCAATTATAAATGTGTGGTCATTAGCTAATATCAATCATATTTAAAAATATGGTTGTTACTAGCTATTTTTCGTATTTTATCTGTCAAGCATATTTTTATTACTAACAGTAGCTACAAACTTAATCCAGATGGATCTTACATCCGACTAGCACCAGCGCTGCCCAAAACTCCGTGTAGAGGCATGTGTGGAAACCGATTACTTCTCTTTCTATTGCAAAAGATTTTGGATTTCCAATTAAATATATCAACCAATTTTAAATGTGCAACAACCACATTTTTAAATGTGATTGATATGAATATCAACCAATTATAAATGTATGGTCATTAGCTAATATCAACCATATTTAAAAATATGGTTGTTGCTAGTTCTTCTTCGTATTTTATCTGTCAAGCATATTTTTATTACTCACCGCAGCTACAAACTTAATCCGGACATCCGACTAGCACCAGCGCTGCCCAAAACTCCGTGTAGATGCATGTGTGGAAATCAATTACTTCTCTTTCTATTGCAACAGATTTTGGATTTCCAGTTAAATCCGAAGCCAATGGAGAGGACACGTTGTGCACCTTGCTAACGTTTGTGTGCCGAGAATTATCGCCCTTCAGGTTCAAGCTGTCCGAAGAATCTAAGATCCATACAAACGAGGGAGGTGCTGTACGACGCGATCGTTGTTGTTCCGGACAATCAAATCCAATTCCAAATGAGGAAGCGCCTATAAGTGAGGACATGCCAGCACATATATACCTCTCTCCTCGATTATATATACTCCCTCTCTATATACCTCTCTTCTCGATTCTATATACCCCTCTCTCGATATACTCTCTCCTCGGTTAACATGGAAGGCAACAACACACCCTAATACACTATGTTCAAAGGTGTTTGTGGCTCTATACCTCTTGTAAGTTACTGGTTTTTAAATTGTTTTATAGAAAGCTTTAAAAAACATTTATTAAAATCATATAAGGACATAAAATCGTAGGAAACTAGAATATTTTGACAAGGTACATTTATTATATAGTTTTGGTAACTTAACATGATAATGTGTTGGTCATGGTAACCTACACAAAATCTACAACAGCAATTATATTTAGAATGTAAAGGAGGGATATCCTAGTTAGCTTGTTTTTTAAGTTTCGAAAAACTAGGGATCATCAATTTATCTGTGTTTATCAATCAAACAAACTAAGTTTCGAAAAACTAGTGATCATAATGTAAAGGAGGGATATCCTAGTTAGCTTGTTTTTTAAGTTTCGAAAAACTAGGGATCATCAATTTATCTGTGTTTATCAATCAAACAAACTAAGTTTCGAAAAACTAGTGATCATACTTGGGCATGATTTGGCAACTATGTGTCGAACCTTAGAAGGCCATCTTTATGTCAACTCGATTGTACCATCGAGTGATAGGAATGGTTTGGGAGAAAGATAAGACTTTGAAACTGGATGGACCGAAGCCCTTACATGCTCGAGCATTTAGTTCTCTATGGAATGTTCTCCCCTCTTTAAACGTTGGACCCCTTCAAATTTTCACGAACTTGACTGAGTGACCGCTCAACGGAGGGGCTGTGAAACTCTTGCTGCCTGAAGTTGCCTTTTCCTTTACGTCTTACTTCAATGCTTGGGAACCTGGCTGTTTTGAGTGTGTTGAAGAGACCGTTGGTTTTTCTTGTCAATAAAGTTGACACCAAAACTGAGCAGCAAGAGGAGGAATTATTCGTAAAGATGATAGCACCCACGTGTGGCCGATTTCTACTTTGCGGGAGTCGAGTTGGCTCCAACAAATGACGATCTGAACAAAAAACAATTTGACGTCAAAAAGTTAAGTCGGACAGAAACACAGAGGTAACTCCGAGAAATCTTGTTGTATTTCAATTTTCGGCCGCGCCCGGTGCCACGCTTTTGACACCGAAGTGGATGTGACAGTGTTGAGAGACTGGATATGTCAAATCACCTCTTAAGTGATGGAGAGCTTGCAAGCCTCTCGAACTGGATGGGTAAAGTGCGTTCGTCTCACAAAGGTTCGGGACAATATCATAGAGCCGGATATGAGTATATCTTAATATCTTAAAATAAAAAAAATGGAATGTTATCGTAGTGGAGTTTGTGAACGAACACATATGACAGTCCTTGCAATCCTACCTATCTCTGGTGCTCACAGGCCTTCCACTATGTATATGATCGCAGGAACTGGCTAAGCAACTACGCAAAACTAGAGTTATGCACCAGTCCCATGCACTTGGTCAGTGTGTGTTAATGTTGAAAAGTGTACATGTTTGTTTTATAGTTAGTGGTACATCATATGTATATTATATAATATGCAGTAGTGATGATTTGGAATTGTTTACATTGGAATTGGAATTTTTGGCAGGTACAGTTTTTTATTTTCTTATAATAGCAGAATCACTTTATTTGTTGTTGGTGCAAGCAGTTAGACAGCAAGTTATATGTTATCCATTTAGCAAGGATCAATTATTCTTTTTTCTTTCTCATATTCTTTAGTTATAGTTATATACCGGTTATTCATTCATGACTATTCAATTCAATGTCAAAGATTATCTGATGAATTGTTGGTTATTCATTCATGACTACTCAATTCAATGTCAAAGATTATCTGATGAAGACAGAATTAAGAACTGAAAAATGTAGATCGCAAAAGCAAACATAGCTTAAAGTAAAAGCTTCACCGAGAATGTGAATCCCCAAAATAATTATGGTATAAAATACTGTTACAATACTGTCATTGAAGTTATAGTAAAGTTAACCCACAATACTGTCAATCATGTTGTTATGGTTCTGTCATTCCCAAATGTGCGTCCCACTTTGCACCTTTCGCAGTATCATGCCGAGTTTGTACCCACCGCAACAAAGAATGGTATGCCGAGTTTGTCTCCACCCCAACCCGCAACAACAAAGAATGGGATAATCTGATGTTGGTTTCCCATTCTCGTCGTAGTAAGTTCCTCTGTCACATGAACCCTACGCATCAACCAAGCTAAGCATAGATCGGAGTATCTGTGAGCAAAAATCCATTAGAGCGTGTGAGATATAAGCTCTCCCTCTCTTTGCTCGCCACACTTTCCACCTTTTGAGCAGGATCACGCTGAGATTTCCCCTACAACCTGCAATAACAAAGAAAGACACTAGTTTAAATTGTAATGAACCCTAACAAACTCCACCGATGATATAACCACGTGCCCTTAGAAAACCTAAAATCGCCACCGGGCCGCCACGCACCGTCACAACTAACACCACGCTCCATGTAGCAATTAATTCCAAATCAAACTCCACGCAACATTCGTCAATCGCTCCACGCAATTAGCGCCACTGCCATTCGTTACAAGCTAAACCTACCGCCATTCGTTACAAGCTAAACTTACATGGGATGGCGCTGCTGCCATCAGTTAAGGCTACAATTAAAACAATCTCGTACATACAAGTGTCATATCTTTCCTTCGATCTATAATTTTGCAATTCTCCTTTCATTTAGGAAGAAAAGTGGAGATAATAAAGCCTGTCCACGCAAAAATATGTGGTATATACATACTAGTATAGATATTTAACTTGTAGGTGATGAACATTGATAGGTTATAGGTTAAGTGTTATGAACATGTTAAAAGTTATTCATTCTCCACATTTAATTCTAATCATCTATTGTCTATGTCTCAACTACATGTTATCTTTTTTAGTTAAATAGGTGGTTTGTCACTACCTATTGTCCATGCATGAGCTATGAGCGATCCATACATTAACTACCAATTATTTTTTATATATTTTTTTAATAAGTGTTTATATCCAATTTTGAATGATGCTCGTAAAATCAATCTCGAAAGTACACTTATCCCATCCTCTTTCAATCAAGAAAAAACATATATGGTAATCCACTCCAAATTCTAAGATATAAACACCTAAAATGTAAAATGAATGAAATAATTAATCTTAAAAAAATCAAAATTAATCAATTAAAATGTTAAAAAATATTAATACTTTTATAAATAATAAATATAAAAATAAGAAAATAAATAAATATTGAAAAAATAAAGAGGAGATAAGATTGTTTTCATTTTAGAAGCAAGATTTAAATATGCTTGTGATTACTTAGAGCATTTTTTAAGATAAATAAAATATATTTTTTTAAATATTGAAAAAAAAATCATATTAAAGTTGTAAATAGAGTTTAGATTAGGTGATTGAAGTATTGGTTGTGATATTTCTAATAATATTAAAAAAAATCACATTACTTTTTTTTTAAACAAATAAAATAATTAATTTTTTTAAATATTAAAAAAACAAATAAATCTACATGTTTTAAAATATTGTGCATATGCCAAAAGAAAAGATTATTAATTTTTCCTTCTTACATTACACAATTTATATAAAAATTAGATTTTGTTTCCAAAACATTTATAATATCAATGTTATTACATTACATAATTTATGAAAATTAAAGTGAGCTTGAAAATTTTATTTGCATACAAATTGAATTTAACATAATAAAATAAGAATAATATTTTTTATCTTCATTAAAATTAAATATAGCAATAATAATAAATTATTATTATTATCATTACAAAATAATCTTTAAAAAAGATCAATAATAAATAACGATTATTACTATTGTAAAATAATGTTTTATTTACTTGTTCCTAGGGTGGCAAGGAGGCTTCAAATGGCTCCCACTTATGTCATCCTTAATGATGTGGCACATGTCAAGGAGGAAGAGACAAGTGACCGAGAGGAGGACACCCTCATACAAACCACCTCATGTGGATAATGATGGCCAAGTAGGTGAAAGGTTGGGTTGATGATCGCTGGGAAAATGGAAGTCCTAGAACATGCTCAAAACACCGTCACTGAGATTACTCCCCCGCTTGAAATGATAACGGTTTGGCTCACTAGACAGTACCAACACATGACAGAGGTGGAAGATGAGGATATTGTCAGTAATTCAAGGGTCAAAGCTTCTATTGATTCATTGTTTGCTTAGATGACTTAGCCATTTCTCCATCTAGAGCATATGCAAAAGGTGGTCTATTTGGAGGACTTGTTGCACAAAATTGGAGAGGATAACATTATTTTTAGTGACCCTATTAACGTGATTTGTTTTCTTAGGGAACTGGTCATATTGCTTTCCACAATCCTCTATGGTCTCAGGTTCCCAGGTTTATTATCCACGATATGATAAAAGGAAGGCATCCAAGGAAGGATTAGAATGGGCATGGGAGATTCCACATGCAAGAGGTGCTCCAAGAAACTATGGAGGCAAAGGGGATCTTTGACCGAGTCATATTGGCGTCGACTCAGTAGAAAATCAATGAAACAAAAACTGTAGTTTAGAATGAATAGATGGTTGAAGGAATATGGGAAATTAATGTTGAAATGGGGAAGTGGGTTTCTAATGCAAGCACATCAAGGATGCGATACACCAAGCACATGAATACCGTCACCCTTTTCTAGTATATGAAGGATTTGTTGGGAAAATCCCTCATGGAAAACAACAAGGAGAGGAAGGAAATCCTGTTGCAACTAGACAAAATGCAGGGGAAAATTTGTAGGGTAAAGGCTCAATTATAGGAAATGGCCAAGGAATTCACTATGCTGGAGACCAAACTCAACCTACTTTCCAAAGCAACAACAAGGAGTTTTTTCAAGGTGTGGGTCATAATAACCACACCCGGTTGTGCTTCGAAGGAATTAGAGGTTCCTATTGTGTATATACTCATATGATGAATAGTTTCTTAGATCTATTTTATGCTAGTTATTTACTTAGAATCTCGTGATATATCATTTTGTCTATTAGTTTTATATGATACTCTAGACAATTTACTAGTATTCCCAATTATCTCAGACAACATGATAGTGTTTCTAATGCTTTTCTCAGACACTTGGTTAAGCTTTGTTATTTTGGAATAGTATGGAAATATGATGACAAATAATGATTTTGTGATTGGTGTGGTATACCCAAGGTAGAACATACAACTAAGAAAATGTATGTTTTGATTACTTCATCATATAAAATTTGCCCTAACATAGAAATAAAATCTCATATTTGTTGAAATAAAAATATGAATCCTCTTAAAATTTTGAAAATATATAAAAATCTTTAATATTATTTAGATTTAAAATTTCAATTATAATAATAACACACTATAAAAATATTCACATTCAACTTTTATTTTCTTATTCTATATATCCAATAGTTATAAAATAGATCATATAACCCCCTTTTTATTAAGTCTAGACTAAATCATCCTAAGCAGACATAGATTTATTATGAATATCGATTTCCAATACTTGAAATCTTGGTTTCAAATACTTGATATATTGGTTTCCAATACTTGAAATATCGGTTTCCAATAATTGTGATGTTAGTTTAAAATACATTGGATGTCAATTTCCAATACCTAGGTTGTCGATTTCCAAAATATGATATATCAGTTTCCAATAGGGCTCTCACGCATAATGTTGGGCCTGACCTAAGTGGGGCATTTTTGTGCAAGTCAAGTTTTGGAACTGCAGGGTTAAGCACAGTTTAGTTGAAGACTTTTTGTACAAGTCAGTTTTAGGTAGCTGCAAAGTTGAGCGTAGTGCAATGTCGGAAGAGCTGCGAAGTACAGCGCCACAGAGGAGTTAGCACTGCAAAGAGCCCAATCTACGAAGATCCAGCAAGGCAGAATGTGAACGGAAGACGACACATATTCCAGTTAGACCATCGGTGGTCTATTTTTGGTAAATATGCTCGAGGATTAAAAAGCGGCGGGTAAGGAGTAAAGCAGAAGAAAGGCGACTGGTCGCACAAGCAAGGAACCACTACATAAACCAGCTGCATAAATATGTTAGAGAAGGAACGACTCGATGAAAATGACTTGTTGGGGTGTGCGCGACAGGCAGGATGATAGCAATGTGACCATGCGCGGAGGACAGCCACGAAGGAAGATTCGCTACCAGAACCAACAAGTCCGGTTAGCTGAAAATCGTGGCAGTTTTGGAAACCCTTAGGGTTTCTCCCAGCTATTGTAAAGACATGACCTATGGGCATGATCTATAAAAGTGGCATATTTTGTAAGGGAAAGGGTTAATGTTAATATTGGGTTGTATCTCATTGTATAATATTAAGAAAGACATGTTGGTTGCCATTGTAAAGGCTCTGCAAGCTATGTGCGCAGAGGCCTATTAAGAGAAAGGAGACTCTGCAGCTGAGTGCGCAAACTGGAATTGTTGTACCCTTCCCGAAGACTAATACAACAATAGTTCCTGTGGACATAGCTCCCAACTTGGGGGTGAACCACATTAAATCTTGTGCAGTGTGATTTTTTATGTTTTGCACTTGCACATTTGCTTACATTGAATGCTTGAAATCTCATTTATCAGTTGATATCGTCATGCTTTTATATGTATTCACCATGAGAATGAGATGAGAATAATATGTTAAGTGTCACATGTATGGATGAATGTTGAATGCACAGTATTTCTTAGTTAGCGAATGCATAAGTCATCTAGATAAGCACCTAAGTAGGAGAGAGGTCGCGTCGTGCGAATCCCTTGAAGCGTAGCACCGGAAGTGTGCAGAACTGTATGTTTCACCTTATTGCATAAATCATAAGGTTAAATAGTCTAAGGCAAGTGATGAATGAATAAAAGCACTAAGTAAATTCATCAAGGTTGGTTAAGTCTGAAGAGGAAGCATATTCTCCAGTTGCATTGTCCTGTTGTTGAAACCTATCCAAACCGCGTAGTCCTTGGATGCATTGGTTGTGCAAGTGTCCTAACTTGTAGAAGTATCAGCCGCAAAGTTTCCTACATTGCGCAGTCTTTAGTCCGCAGCGCACTGCTCTCCAGTTTGTCGAAACTCACATCACCAGGTTGTGGAAACCTAATTCCGCAACCACTCCCTCAGCTTCGCCTCAGGTGAGACCTCAGTCTGTTTGCATATTGTTGCCGAAAGCACTGATGAAAAGGGGTTTTGTTGGTTCATTGAAACCGCGAAGAACTTGGGTCTACATTGGAAACCTCTAGAACAATATTGTAAGCCAACACATAATATGACAAAAATAACAAGTTCCCTAATTCAAGTGAGAGAGAGAAGGAGCCATTACCCTTTCTCACACACTAGTCATTCTCATTCTCAGGATGAAGGGGAGGAGCACTAACCCTTTCTTGCACTCCATACAGGGATTTTGAATATTAGAGAAAGGTGCATCATCTGGAATGTAGTACACGAGAGAGTCCATTACATGGTATTTCAATATTGGGTTTTAAATTTCTGGAATGTATCTAATCAGAAATTCATAAAAGGTGATAATATCATATAGCCCAATGAGATATGACAAAGGTGAAGTTTTCAATGTCGTGTTGTTTGATATCAGGACTATGTGTTATTGCATATATGTAGTAGTGATTCAATATCAAATAGTGATCAGAGGTGTATCGATGAGAGGTGGCCAATAACCTTTATTCCGATATACGACTTTTGGGTATTGGAGAAAGATGTGTAAATGAATTTAATAGATGTGGGACATTGAGATATTGTAGATCTGTAGTAGTGATTCAATCTCAATAACTAATGAGAGTTGGTCAATTACCTGCAATTCAATATACAACTTTCAGACATCAGGGAAAGATGTTTCATAAGATGTGTCAACGAATGGGTTCTATAGAGGGTCGATAAGGTATCATACCTCTTTACTCGTTGACTTTATGAAATAGCCATTGATAACAATCATCTACAAGAGAAAGGGCTAGTGCTCCTTCTTGATCACTCAAATTACAAAAGTTAAGAGAAATTTAAATAAATGGTTAAAGCTACTTATAAAATCTCATAACATAAACAACCATTCTACTTTAACAAAATGAAATTTATTTTCCAACAATACCCATCTATACAAATAAAAGAGAGCACACTTGGTAAGTAAATGAGAAATATTATATTTCATTTCATTTGCACAAAATTAAACATATTAAAAGAAAACATATACATATACATATCCCTTGGCATCCTTAATAAAAAAAAATAGGAAATTTTTGTGATACTATATATTGAAAAACTGATGAGGAGATTGAACCTTGGAATTTCCATTTCATCTAGTTTTACAAAATACATATACTATAATCTTGCAAAAAACATACAAAATACATAGCCTATAAATATGACATAGTAGAGTAGGAAAAATAGCATGAAAAAAGGTGGTCGCTGGCTATCACCCTAGTCCCTATTGCACATCTTTTGATGTAGCATCTTATTTTTGTGGTGCACTGGGTACAAGAGTGTATTCTCTTTGTGGTGCCTTGGGTCCAACATCATATTCTTACTACACTGTTTGATCCAACACCCTAGAGCAGGCGATGGTACTGGGTTCCTCATGAGACTGAACCAAATGTATCATTATTTGGATGCCATTGTCGTGTTGGAAATTTTTGAGCGATAAACCGATGATTTTTTTACCATACCTATCAACAATCACTACCAATGCTTCGTTATCATTGGTCTACTCATCAATTGTATTGTTGAGAGAATCATTATACCCATTGACCCTATCCATTTGAATGGGACATTGTTTCATCATTTCTTCTATATGTTGGATGAAGTCATTTGACGCATCCACCGATGATTTTGATGAGCCACTAGTGTTGGTTACCAAGCTTTGATGAGTAACCATGTGTCGAGTCTCACAGTTGCACATCAACAGAAAGTAGTTACATTATGTGCCAAGTTCAGTTAGAACTGCACACCAATAGACAGTTTTGTAGTTTTGAATACTCTAGCCTATACAGGGATTCTTTTGTAAAGGGTCAGGGTTGGTTCATTCAGTCAGTCAATTAGAGTCTGTAATTGGGTTTTGTTTCTATTCAATAACTGTTGTTGTTAAGGTTGTTCCTTTCAAGGTTGAAGTTATTGATCCTTATGTAATTTTATCATGACAGTGAGAATGAATATTTGTAAAAGTTTAAGTTGTCGAGATGATTTTTGTAGAAGTGTATTATGATACCCAAGTTTTTCCAAAGTAATATAATGAAGTTCATGATCCAAATTATGTTTCGCATAATGGATGTATGAGTAATTATTACGGATTGTTTTTCACTTAACTTCCAATTACTTCTATATGGACTAATTATTGATGATGAAAACTAGTAGTTAGATACATGAATGAATGTTAGAAGCTTAATGGGCATTCTTTGGGAAATCTATAAACAATAGTTAAGATGTTGAGTAGCTAGAACCCAATCCTCCATGCGCATACCTAATTCAGGTTTTGTGTAATTTCATGTGTGCATCTCGGGTGAGACTTTACTCTGTTTGCAGAGTATCGAAAGATGCCCACAATTATGGGGTTTTTGTTGGTCATATAGAATGCAACAAATAATGTTTCCATTGTTGGGAACTGGCATGAATTGTGTAGGGGGTTTGGAGTGATGAGGTGGAATCCTACAAAATAAGAGATTGAACAATGGCTCGAAAGAAAGGAGGACAAATTCACGCAAAAGAGATTAGAGAACTGTGGATCTTTCCTTAGGACTGGAAAGAAAGGTACATTTACTCTAATCTACATGAAATTTTATTCTGTGAGCTTCCTATTTTGTTGTATGAATGGGTAAAGAGGTATTTTGAGATAAATAGTACCTCGAGCACACCTTGGCTAGTAGTCTAAACTGAGGAAAATATTTAAGAACTAAAGGATTTGGAAAATACCTAGTTTAGAGCTATTTATTTATGGTTCTTGTGCGTAAAAGAAGTATATATGATAGAGTTTTCCATAGGTTCGAGTGAATCATATAGCCGTGGAGAAAAAATATTTGAAGAAGTTCCAAGAAAGAGATTCTTGAAGCTAATTACACTAGACAAAAGATTGGGACAAATTTTCTAACGAATTTATTGCCACATTCTGGTTCAATACTAAAGATCCAAACGTGGCCAAAGTTATCCATAGGATCAAGCATGTTATGTTTGGAAAAATACCACAACATGATTTGATGCAAAGGATCATCTGCACATATCATCAGGGCTTGACAAGGCTGAACAACCTATATACTGTTGGAAAGTTGATAGTAAGAACCTTGGTGCAGAGGAGTATCCGTGCAACATACATATTAAAGAAACTATGGGAGAATGTGCAGTGCAGGATGAGCCATCCTCCAACACCGCGCTAGAATTTTGAGATCCCCTTGTTAGTCCCTGAGTAGTACTAGACTGAATCAATACTAGCCATGGAATGATAGAGCTCAACTTTTAAATATTTTTTAGCTCAATCTGTGTGAAGTTTGATATTTAATGGATCTTTATTTATCAAATGTCTAGGACAGTAATTTGCATGAACAATTTAAACAGTGCAACACAACTTGTGAATGAATTTTACAGATTATTCTAGTACTTGGATTAAATGAAGGTAAATTTGGACAAATGCAACAAAATCATATTAAAGAGGCTCCTACGGGATGAATCTCTTAAATATGATAGAAAGCATACACATACTGATATTTACTTAAAAGAATTCAGTATTTTTTAACAAAGAATATGCAAATCATGATGTGTATCATGTGGAATTGGAAGGTAGAAACACATTCATTAATAAACAAAATTAATAGAAAACATCCATACATTGTTGATCAACACAAACATCATCAAACTAGACCAGAGGTTAAAGTAATTTTAAATCTCTAACAATAGGATCAAAAATTCATTAACACAAAGTATCTATGGGACAATATGTTGTTGAAAAGCCACTCTAAATTATTATCATATCTCATGACAACATACATGGATGGAAAGAAATATGATTTACCTATAACATAGAAAAAACTCTTTGCAACACTCTGTAATCAAGTAGTCAGCAACAAGGGAATAAAAAAAAAAAAAAAATAGTTCATTCAACTCAATAAAAGGATAGAATCCTCTTACAAATTTGACATCCCCTTTACAAGTGAATTTGAGTTACAATATACAGGCCTTTTTTAGAAACTGAAATTTAGTTTGTTCAAACTAATTTTGTAACAAACTTTAGTTTGTCACTTTTTACATTTTACTTTACTTTTGATGAAGTAACCTTTAGACCTTTAGTTTCTCTGACTTGAACTTTTCTTCTTCCCCCTTGCTAATGTGGTATTCCCCATCATGAATATACTTGGTCGAACATTTGGATGACATATTGGCTTATTTCCTATTTGGCCTACTTATGGAATGCCTTCCTGGCTCATCTGATGCATCATTTGTATATTTTACTATCCTACAGATGGCATAAAAGTAAGTCGAGTGGGATGATTAGAAAATTGAGTTGGAATATGCCTATTAGATTGTTCCGATAATACTTTGGGGGGTCATACTCAGCTTATGATATTGCACTACTGGTTGCCATTCTTTTCCTATGGGACTCTCGTTTACCATTAGTGCTTCTAGGGATATTTCATCATTTTTGGTTTTCTCATATAAGATTGGCACTAGCTTTTTAGCAATATTCTTTAGTAAAAACCAAATTTCAAAATCATCTTTGAGCCTATATACTGCTTGTTCTCCACTGATATCTCCCTCTATAGCTATTTGAGTTATCTCATCCCCTTTTTTAGACAGTTCCTCCTTATCTGCATCTTTGGGATAAGCATCTCCATTACCATCCCATGGGGAATGTAATCCCAGGTTCATTGTTGCTTTGAATAATCCCTTGAAGGAACTGATCTCCTCCATAAGTTGTTTGGTATTATCTTTCATTCTAAAGTGATAGGTTTTCCTCATGATCATCAACCTAGCTTTGTTGATGATCTGTTTCTTGTTTCCAATCCCAAGATCAACTAGTTGTTTATTTGTCCTACTGTTTAGGTAATCAATCACTTGGATGGATGGCTTGGACATTTCACCCAAATGATCTTCAATAGATCTGGCTTCATATTAGGCTCTGGTTTCCATATATAAATAATCTTGGATCACTTCATAAACCAGCTAGTGATTTTATCCTATACAGTTTGTGTGGTTCTCCTCAAGAGTTGTTCTCCTTGAACATTTAGCTATAAATTTGTCACCTAGCTCTTGATTTCACCAATATCCTTTTCGAGATATTCCATGCCATCCTCTTTTTTGTTGACTTCTCCTTATAACTCTAGGATTCTTCCATCCTTTAGTTCTAGCTCCTTCTTCAATTCTTGTATCTTGTTTCCTTTATCAATTTCTTATAGAATTGGATTTGGGACATAATGTCAAGCTACTTGATCCTTTTACGTGGCATCAATGTCTATTGTCTCAGGAGGAACAATTGTTTGCTCACTTTGTCTCTCTGCCAATACTGCTTCTTCTCTTGATTGATCTTTTGTTGATAGTGTAGGAGCTTATGTTTTAGGAGATTTCTCACTGGCTAGTTTTGTTTTTTGTAATTTCAATGTGTTTATTTTCCAGTAAAGGTCATCAATCCTAACTCTTATCTATTCTACAATCTTCTAATACTCAGTCATGATAGCATATATTTTTTATTTTTGTGTTTGAATTTTATGTAGATCTTCTGATTGGACAGGCTTTGTTGTTGGCATTTTAAGCATTTTCCTCAAAATGGCTATTTCATTATCCTTTTTCTCAATTAGTGACTTGATTGGAACCCCATTAGAGGGATTAGCTAACAATGCCACTATATTCTCTTCTAATTGATTTATAGTCACTTGTTTGGACCTTGTTGTTCATTTTTTAACTTTGTACAATTGCTCAAACTTCTCTAGGGCTATCCTCAACATTATGTCTTCTTTCACTTAATTGACTACCTCATTACAAATCATATCACTTTCTTGCTTATAAAAATCAATCTGGTCTAGTTTTCCAAACTCTTTAAATTCCACTATATGTTCTTCAACTTTCTAGTCATTTACGCTTGAAGGATTAGGCACTTTGGGTTCAATTATGGAAAAACCTGAATGTGTCCTATTGATGATAAATCACTGTTATTAATCTCTTCTCAGCTTCAAGAATCTATTGTTTGATATCATTGATCATTTTCCTACCTCTTTCTCTTATATTTCTATAACATGTTTGTAAATTAGTTTTAATAGGTACTAGTTCTGCTGAGGGTGAAGATAGGAACCTCTATGGACAGTGAATTCCAATGAAGGATAACTAGTATACCTTATTGTGGGTCCTCTTGGAGGTGTTGGCCTTGCTTTCAACTCAACTAGATATATTGAGATATCAACTGAATCATCTTCCTCTACTATAGATTGTTCTTCCTCTTGAGCTTAAGTTCTTTCCTTTTTTGGCTGCAGGTCCTGCTCAAGGATATCATCATCCATTTCCTGGATCTCTTTACCCTCTCTTTTGACCTATTACTTATTCTTCATTATCCTTCTATTCTATACTTTTTGACACTTCTTAGACCTCCTCCAGGTGTCCTTGTTTGTCATTTTCTCCTAGACAGGCCTTTGTTCACACACGTAAGCTAAGTTTTTGTTTTTTGTACTCTTCTTTGAAATTACTTGATGTGGATCCTAGGATTCCTTCTCATATTTCTCAATTTTTACTTGTTTCAGGTACTCCTCCACATATTCTAAAGCATTTATACCTCTCACTATAAGTGGTCCAATCTCCTTTAGCAGCATAAAATTTCTATGCTACCTGAAATGTCTAAAATGAAGCTCATCTGAAAAAAAACATCTTCCTTACACACTCCATATAAAATATCCTTAGAGTCAAGAAAAAATGTAACATATATTGCTCTTCCTCAAAACCATATACCCTTATTATTGTATGATCCACAAATAGGAACCAATCTCCTATTTTTACTTCAGATGTGAAGTATAGGTGATTTTCATTTTATGGCAACATTCTGGGAGGTGAATTGCCAAAAATCGAGTTGTACACTATACTCAAAACCTTATCTATGAACTCCAAAAAACTTGAGTTATCTTCCCTCCTGCATACTAGTTTAGTCCACTCCTAGACCGAGGTTTTATTTCCATCTCCATCAGCTATCTCCAATCCTAGATACTTGAAGCTTTCATAATTGTGATAGGAGAACATATAAAACAAGTAAGATCGATATATGAACCATTGAATGGATGGTAATTCCTCTAGTTGAAAATGTATGGTCTCTTCCAAATGGGTGCAAAGATCAAACTAGGGCGGACCTCATCTAGGCTCTGTGGTCAATTTGAGTAATGTTCTCAGAGTGACATCATCTACACTGTTATCATCTTCTAATCCTATGACAGTACAAATAAGGGAAATGACCTTTTTGGATTTCTTGGAAAATATTGTTGTCATGTAAGGAGGTGGGACACTAGGTGTGGCCATGTTTGATTCCAAATGCTTGGATAAAAATTGGTGATGTTCATAACTCCCAAGAATTTGAAAAGCTGTCGAAAGGGATTTTTCATTAAAAGGTTGGGGTGCTAGCGAATCTAGAATACACAAATTCACTTTAAGATGTATGGGATTATGTAGCAATAGGTTTTGGACATATTTGAGGACATAATGACCCTCTTACCCAGTGAATAGTGTTGGGAACACCAAATTACAAACTCAGGGAAGAATACAGTCTTAGGGAAGACTGTTCAGAAAAAAATGGAGATCCATAGGCTGCAGTTATCATGGTCGGAAATAGCTATGGATTTATCTTCCTAGTAGTGGAATTTAAGTATGAATTTCTTACGACTGTTTCAAATATATCATCTTGGTTGTCATAGATGTGTTCACCCCTTGAAAATATGGTTTTGGGTAGCTTATATTTAGACTTGGGATCCATTTTGTGGAAATTGCTTCACTGGTAGGTTTAATCATTATCATGGAAAAATTAGGGCCTTTAAATTCTATATTATATGATGGTATAGATATAAATAACCAAGATTGGTGATTGGTAAAATACTCAGATAGATGTATTGAGGTTGAATGCAAAACATTAGCTACTGAGGTGTATTGGTTGATTGTTTACGGTTGGATTTGTCTGGTACCATCGATATCAAGTGCAATGTTCTTTAGTTAAACAAATGAATTTCAGAAAATGGGGGAAAAATTATTTTTATCATTTCAAAATTACAAATGATAGCATTGGATTTGACACTCGATTGATAAGGATGATGTAGCGGTAAGTCCTTTCTAGATAGATGGCAAGTGGAGAACGGTTTGACGTGGAAGCACTTTATATGAAGTCACGTTGGGAGGAAACCACTCTGGTTTCTTAGAGTGGTAACACTCGGAAATAGAAAAGTTTTAGAAAGAGTTCTTGCAGAGGTACGATCAATCAAAACTAAGCATGTGCGCTCGGTGGTTTTGAGGACAATGTGCCCATAGTCCCCTTTTGAAAGGGGAGCAACTTATTGGTACATTCTTAATATCCACCTTCGATATGGTGAACACCTTTTTTATTAGCTCGATTGTGATTGGTGCTTAATTAATTTTCACTTTATCAGTCCATGTTACATTGTAATGTCCCCAGTTTGACCCCATGGCATTAAAATCGTAAATGATATAATATTGTTATAAAATCGTGGTGAGGAGCTCAAGGCCAAGGCCCCTCCATCGATTTATCAATGCATATGGTTCACGTGCTAGCCATGCGCAATGGAATTGCGAATACTATGTAAATATGCATTTTAAATAAAATACCCACAACTAGCTATGCAATGCAACAAGAGATGGGGGCATGATTTTACAAGGAATTGGGAGGGAAAACATTCAAACCCTTGAGCTAATCAAGTCAAGCCAAGTGTCAATTAGAGAACCCATCAAACACTCAACTACCATGTTGACTTTTGTACCCAATCATTCATTTCTCCCAAAAGTTGGTTGAGGTAGTTAATCCCTTGGGGAATGAGAGGTATGGTTGTCCAAAATTCGAGTATGGGAAACCACCCTGCATGGAAAAATGTGTTTTTGCTTCTTGGGCAAGAAAAGAGCCAGGAATTGCTCCCCAAGCCATTACCCATCAACCAGTTTTGCCTCTCATGTTTTTGGAGCTGCCTGGGCGTTTTCCAGCCATGTTTTCCTGGTTTTTCATTACTCTCTAGCTGGGAAGAGGGAATTTTTGTGTTGCATAACTACTGGGGAAAGATGGAGTTCGATTTGGGGTTTCAATGGATCCGTTTGGACCATTGGAAAGGCTAAGAACCTGTGTGAGAAATCGGTTTTACTCCCTGTGGTCGAATTTTCCCTTCCCAAAGTCCGTTTTGGTGTGCCCACGATTTGGGGAAACCCATCGCAGTCTTGTTGTAAAACCCATTGTTGAAAATATGTATCCATGCCCAGTTTTTGAGTTGCTGTGTGTACGAGAATGTTGGGGTTTAAATGGGTATCCATTGCTTTGTCTTGAGCTTGAGTGAAAGCATCCAGAATGAAGAGAGTTCAGATTTGGCCTGATAAACCCAGTGGTGGACTAGCTTGGCCTAAATCCAAATGTTTATTTGGTTGTGTATGAGCTTGAATGTCCCCTTTTCCCTTGTAGAAATCATGCCCAACTCGAGGGTGGTCTCTAAGTGCTGAAATAATACAGGTTGGGAAGAGACCTACGGTTGGATGGAACGTTGCAGCAACATAGCTAGTTGTTTGGGACATCTACGCAATGAAGATAAGTGTTTTTCTGTCCATGTGTTTTACTTATGCAAATGTATTAATTAGATGACTGTGTTAAATTGAATGGCATCATGTAATGTGTGTGGATGATGTTTATTCCACTATGCATGTTTTCTTTAAGTTGCATCTGCACACATATGTCTTCTTTGGCTATGAATATGATGAATGGGCTAAGTTTATGAAAAAGACCCACAGAGTGGCATCATGTTCCCTGCCTGGAATTGGATAGATGGGTGGGGATGTTACATACATCCCGATTGTTAGATCTGATTAGATCCAACGGCTCTGCACTCCCAACACTTAGTGCCCTTTCTTATACCTTTGATGGCACCCTCCCCTAGTCACATGCAAGCCATGCTTTCTTGAATATTATTTCCTTTATCTCCTGAAGGATGGATTATTTGAAATTGAATGTCCTTTGGGACTTCAAAACTCTTCTTTAGAGGCCTATAAAAATATTAGTACTAACACTCCTCAAGAAAAAGAAACATAACATTGGCACTAAAGAGGATCCCAATATGGCCATAATAGGAGACTACTGGGACCAAGAGAGAGTCACCTAGATAGTCAGACTACTGAAAGAGTATTAAGATGTGCTTCTATGCAGCTTCTCAAAGATGAAGGGAATTGCAAGAACACTTGGACAGATATAGATTCAGCTAAAGGAGGGGGTGAAACCAATTAAAAAATACCTTATATATTAAACCCTTTGTACAAGGAGAAATTACGTAGAGATCTAGATCACATGTTGGATGTGAGGATTATATTCCTAGTGGAGGAATCAGAGTGGATTAGTCCAATGGTAGTCCAGGACAAGAATAAAAGAGAAATCCGCATATGTGCGGATTTGTGCAAACTCAATGCAGCCTACATACATGACCCATTCCCCACACCTTTCACAAATGAGGTGTTATAGAATGTAGGGGGTCGAGAATCCTATTCATTCAATGATGGATTTGCTCGTTACCATCTAGTGCATATAGCAGGGGAGGTTTGCACGAAAACAACTTCTGGGACCAAATGGGGCTCCTTTTCCTACGATGTTATGCCATTTGGACTGAAGAATGCACCATTTGTATTCTCCGGGATAGTGGTAGCAACGTTTAAATAATTTATGCATAAATTTTTGGAAGTCTATCTAGATTTCTGGACAATGTTCAATTTGTTGAAAGATCATCTGAAGTTCATGCGCCTCTTGCTAGATCATTGCAAGAAGATGTAGATCTCTTTGAACCTGAAGAAGTGCAGTTTTTGCACCCAATTTGGTATACTGTTGGGGCATGTTGTGTGCAAGGAAGGTTTGTTAGTCGACCTAGCGAAGATTGCAGTCATAGTCAATCTACTGGCCCCAACACATGTTAAAGTATTTCATGCAACATTGGGACATACTAGCTACCACATAAATTTTATCAAAAATTATGCCATCATAATAGCACCTTTGGAGGAGTTGTTGACAAAAGAGGTTATGTATGAATGGATGCCAGAGTGCCAATAGACACTTGATACTCTAAAGGAGAAATTGGTGATTGTGCCAATTCTCATTTTTCCAGATTCGGTGTGCATATTCCATGTGCATGCAGATGCATCATCGGTCGTGCTGGGAGTATTCCTACTCCATCTCGAGGAAGAAAACATGAATCATCCCATTTTATTTACAAGTAAAAATTTATCTACAAATGAGAAAAACTATACAACAATTTAGTGGGAAGGTTTGTCAATGGTATATGCCTTGCAGAAGTTCCAACACTACTTGTTGGGGAGTTCCTTTAAGTTATTCATAGACCACTATGATTTGAGGTACTTAATAAACAAGCCAGTGTTGGGGGGGTGCATCTTTCGATGGCTTCTCCTATTTCAAGAACTTGAATTTGAATTTGTTGTCAAGCTAGGAAAGCACAATGTTGGTCCAGTTCATTTGTCAAGATTGGAATTTTGTGAGGATGGAGTAATTCAGGCTGATGACTTGTCAAATGCAAATTTGTTTCGCATTGAGGTTGTACTAGATCAATTCAATGAGACAGCAACATTTTTGTCTTATGTTCTTGTGTCTATAGAGTACATAGTTTCATAGCACATACAACTAATGATGCACATCACATATTTTTAGTTAATAGCAGGATAACTCTACAAGATAAGAGCTAATGGCATATCATTCAAATCATGCAAATGTGTGCTAGAACATGAGAGGCCTCTTCTTCTTAGGGAAGCACATGAAGGAACAGTTGGAGGGCATTATGTAAGGAAGGATACTGTGCATGGCTATGGTGGCCTTCATTGTTCCAAGAATCTAATATGTATTGCAATAGTATGATGTTTTCCAATGAGTGGGAAATTCGTCATGTAGGGATGAGATGCCTCTCTTTCTTGTCACTCCACTTGAGCCATTCGAGAAATGAGATATTGATTTTTTGGTTCGATCAACCCACTAGCATACAAAATCGAAGCTAGATACAACAACATTGCAATAGACTACCTGAAAATATGGTCAAAGGATGCGCTAGTGAATAATTGTACTGCACAGACAGCTGCACGGTTCATCTTCAAGCATATTATCACCAAATTTGGATGCCCAAAGGTGCTGGAACACATTTCCTGAACTTGACCATCCGCATGTTAGCAAAAGAGTTCATGGTACACCACCATAAAAGTACACAATATCATCCGCAGGCCAAAGGTATAGTGGATGTATTCAATAAGTTTCTAGAACATGTGCTTACAAAGGTATGTGACATCCAACACAACAACTGGGACCAATTTATTACAGTAGTACTATGGGTATACATGACCACATCAAAGAGGCTCACGAAGAAGACCCCTTAGATTGGTTTATGTGAACTGAGAAATCATGCCCTGTATTTTGTTGTGCCTATAATATGCATATCTTTAGCCACAATTATGATGGACTTTGAATCACTTGCGGGGAGATTTGAATACCTAATGGAAATGGAAGAAGACCGGTTCATTACAGGGTTCAATTAGGTCTTTGAGAAGTAGTGACAAAAACCCTGGCATGACAGGAACATTAAGAGTAAGACCCTAGAATTAGGCGCACTGGTGGTGATGTATGAAAACAAATTTGTGAACAATCAAGGCAAGTTGTGCATGAGATGGTTGGGTCCATCTAGGATCTTGTTTATAACTGAATCCAACACAAAAAATCTAGCTATCTTGGTAGGATAACCGATTAAATTCCTGATCAATGGTAGTTGCTTGAAACCCTATTATGGCCCTTAGGGATGAGAACACCTGTAAGTTGAAGATATAGTGGGAAAAAAAAGTAATATCTATATAAATTTCCAATTGCAGTCCAGTTATGAGTTAAGTCACTACTCCAACATCATAGCACACATATCATTAGTGAACACCACCCAGTCAGTCAATGCCTGTTAGTTCGCATTCACAGCTATTCAACCGACATAGTTGTATGTCTGCCATTCATAAAAGAAGTTAGAATAGGTTAGAGTGTAGAAGTCATTATTAGTCATGAAGGGAGTTAAGCCACAAAGTTGTGACTGTCATGTGAAGAATAATTCTGTCCAAGTTGATATGGAATAGAAAGATAGGAACTATCAGTTTAGGGGGGATGTCAGTTCTAGGTTTAGCTATCAATTGTTAGTATCACCACCATAGGAAAGTTGGAGAATTCATAGTTAATGCAAAAGCACAATGGGTGCATGAGGTAAGTTATGTTCCATCTATTAGATGCAATATGTTAGAGAGTCATTTATTTCCAAATTTGGTCAATTTAATTTGTTGGGTAGGTAGGTGACACTCAAAATTTTAAAACAAAGAAGTCATAGTAACAAAATTAGCTTGGCATGTTCAATCAAAGTTCAATAATCATTGTGACTGATTAAAGTTGAGTTTATATAAGCAATCATTCGTGACATAATGGATGGATTGCATAGAGCAAAGGTAGATTTTTCAGATTGTGGAGTACTCAATGGAAGTTATGACAATAAATGTTGTCAGAAGACCGCATTGGGTTTAATGGAAGAAGTGATCGTAGAGGAGATCCATTTGAACCTTAGAATCGAAATAGATAGTAGATAACAGTATAGCTTAGAACAAAGAGAGTGATGAGCTATGAGTAGGAGAAGAGTGTCAGGCTTAGATCAACGTAGAGTATCGAGCTTAGAATAGATAGAGAGATGATTTGTACACAAAGAGAGTGCAGAGCTCAAGTATGAGGATTGCAAAGTTGAGTAGAAAAAGGGTTGCAGAATAGACTATAAATAAATTTGCATATCCAAGCGGGGAGGATCTACCAGAAGAAGGAGGCATGTCGACCCTCGGTGCATGCAAGCAGAGAATGAAGACCAAAGAAGTAAAACAAATGGACATTTCCATAATAGATATGGAAACCCGCATAGATATTCAGGGGCATCTAATGGGAAATATAGCTATGATGAACTTAAATGATTTTAACTTTCAGCATGAAAAGGAATTCGAGATCCTGGGCTTGTTAGAGTATGCAGTTTTCCGATAGGATATAGATGGCTTAGAGGAATACATCGCAAAGAAGTGGGAAATGAAATTGTTCCACTCTGGGATAATGACACTGTTGGAAGTGTCGTGCTTTGGGTTCCCAATAAGCGTCATAAGATGCATATGAATTTCCTTAGAATATTGCATGGAGCTTTCCTGTGGATGGATCACTTGTATGCAATCGACGAGGCCTTAATTCAACAAATAAGTCATGCAAGGAAAATTTTAGGGGAGAAATTTAGCCTAGGGGCTATTTTTCCATTTTTTTTTCCAAAAACAAATTCTCCAACTATATTTTTTGAATCGTTGTTTCTCCAAATTTTGATGGGTTAAAAAATTTTCACTCTAAAAATCACCAAATTATTATATAAACTATATAAAATCCTTATAAATTGAAATATTTTTAGAAACATATTTCCAAATATTTATAGTTGACATTTTAGGAAGTGGTAAGATTCTCCAAGGTTTATACACTTTCAAATAAGTATGGATCCTTAAAATTTTGCTTGGATAAATGGCCTGTGAAATGAAGGAGAGGACCCTGAGGTATCCATTAAAGAACAACCTATGGGAAACTTAGGAATACTGAAAATATGGTACCCATAGAGGAACCAGAGGTGTATTCATATTTGTCATCAAGGAGCATGACATTAAATTCACCATGCAACTACTCACCAGAAAAGTGGTGCCCAAGTGCCACAAGGATGAGTGATGAGTAGGTATCTTGAGTAGGAGTCATTTTTTCTATAGAAATATGTACCCAAGGTATCCTAATGAATTGGGTAACATACCTTTTACATGATTTTATTGAATACTTCCTGGAGGCACATAATTCAGGAAACAATTTTCATTTTAGTTGGCTTCTTCTTATAAACGCCATGATTGTTGGAAGTCACTGGAATGGCCCCAATTTGAAACATAACTCACCAAGGACTTTCTGGCGCTAAGATTCACTATATGGAAGACTACCGATAATAGGGAGAAGTAGAAATCCATCACAATTTCACTTCAAAATTGGTACACTCACATGATTCAGGGCACTACTGAATCATACAAGATTCCAGCATAATTAATAGACAAGTATGAGTTTGTGGTATTGTTTGTCATGGATGCGTAAAATGTTTTCATCTCACCGCACAGAAAGCCTCACCATTGCATAGCGATTATATATTTATGTATAACATAAGAAGACATCAAATAATGGATGGAAGACTTGCCTCCAGAGTACCAACTTTAGCTAGACTTTGATGTGGAAATGAGGGACAACCACAAGGCGGATAAAAATAAGAAGAAGACCGATATGAAAGACACTTCGGTGTGTGGCTCACCCAGATTGCAAAATAAAATTAAGAAGAAAGACCAAGAAGGAGCCTCAACGAATGTTGAGATTTGGCATAAGAAACAATGTCACAAGCTCATTTTGACCTCTAAGACTGAGCAAGAAGAGAAGGAAGAAAACCTATATCTAGTTCTACAAGAACAATAATAGTTGCATCATGGATAGACGCCTATATGGGATAGGTCGCTTGACTAAAACCCTTCTCCAAAGGGCCAGATAGAGAGTTTGTTCTCTACTAAGAAGCAAGGGGAGGATAATCAAGAATTAGCAATTCATAGGATAATCCACACCATTGAATTCAACCTCGATTCATAGTAGGTATTAACTTGGAATTGTCCAAGCAGCTCCTCAGTTTTAAAAGTAGATTGTGACTAGCCAATCCAAGCCTTGGAAGTTCCAGCATGGAAATTGAAAAGACTGAGTGAGAAATGGAACAGGACACTCAACAACAAAAGAGCTCTGGTGCTGAACAAACGTTGTTGAACATTGACCCTTAGTTTGATTCAATGAGAGAAGGAGAAGCTTCCACATTGACGTCACCAAGTTGTATGAACTTGTAGGTAAATTTGATGAAGTCCCATTTCAACAATTGCAGTATTATGTGTTTAGTTTAACGCATGAAATGGGATCCTTCCAGCATGACTTGAGTAGAGCGTATAGTGTATTGCAACAAACACATGGAGTAGAAGTGGTGAAATATACGACCCTTGTGTCAGTAGTAGAGAACCTCTATCTCACAGCACGAGAGGAATGACAGAGCTCAACTTTGAAATATTTTTGAGGTGAAATTCTGTGAAGTTTGATATTAAATGGATCTTTATCTCTCAAATGTATGGGACAATAATTTGTATGAACGATTTGAACAACATAACAAAACTCATGGAGGAATTTTAAAGAATATTCAAGTGCATGGATTAAATGAAAATGAATTTGAACAAATGGAACATAAACAAATTAAAGAGGTTCCTGTAGGACGAATCTATTAAATATGAAAGACAACATAAATGTACTGAGCTTTATTTAAAAGAATTCAGCACTTTCTAACAAAACCTATGCATATCATATGTAATTTACAAGAGGAAACACATTCATGACTAAAAATCAATGATAAAAAACCTCCATACACTGTTGATCAACACAAATATAATGAAACCATCCCAGAGGTCAAAGCAATTTAAAATCTATGACAATAGGATCAACCATTAATCAATATATAGTATCTATAACACAATATAAAACTGAAAGGTCACTTTGCATCATTATTATATCTCATGAAAGACATACATGGCTGAAAAGAAACACAATTTATACACAACAAAGGAAAAAATCTATGCAACACTCTATAATCTTAGTCTCTAATGACAGAATCACAAAACATAAATAGTTCATCGGCTCAACAAAAAGGATAGAAGCCTTCTACAAATTTTCCAACCCTTTACAAGTGAATTCGAGTTACAATATATAGGATTTTGAGTTACTGAATTCGGTTTGTCCTAACTGATTTTGTAACAAAATTTAGTGTCACTTCTACTTTTGACTAAATAAACTTTACACCTTTAGATTCTCTGACTGAGATTTTCTTTTTTCCTTCGCTGATGTGGTCTTCCACGTCATGTAGACATTTGGTCGAATATTTGGCTGACCTATTGGTTGGTTTCTTGTCTGGCTCACTTGTCTGATGCCTTCCTGGCTCATCTGATGCATAATTTGTATATTTTCCTATCCTATAGGTGGCATGAAATCAAGTGGAGTGGATTGTTTTGCACATTGGGTCAGAATCTACCCAGTAGAATGTCCTGAAGATTGTCCCAAGGTATTCCCTACTAGCATTCTCACTGGCAGGATTAATTTATGATATTGCACTATCGATTGTCATTCTTTTCCCATGTGAATCATGTGTTCCTTCAGTGCTTCTAGGGATATTTCAGCATTGGTGGTTTTGTCATATGAGATTGGCCCAAGCTTTTTAGCAACATTCTTCAGTAAAAAACAAATCCTAAAGTAAGCTTTGAGCCTATCCACCGCTTGCTCCCCACTGATATCTCCCTTTATAACAACTTGATTTATTTCATGCCCCTTTTTGGACAGCTACTCCTTGTATGTATATTTTGGGATAAACATGTCCATTTCCATAACATGGGGAAGGAAATCCCAGGTTCATTGTTGCTTTGAATAATCCCTTGAAATTACTAATCTCTTTTGTAATATGCTTAATATTGTCTTTCATTCTGAATAGGTATGTTTTCTTTATAATTATCAATCTAGTTGTCTTTATAATTTGGGTCCTATTTTTAATCCCAATCTTAGCTAGCTGCTTGTTTTCCCTACTATTCAAGTAATCAATTACTTGGACGGTCTGCTTAGGAATTTCACCCAGATGCTCTTCAATAGATTTGGCTTCATATTGGGCCATGGTTTCCATATCTAATTCATCTTGGATTACTTCAAAGTAATCCCATCTCTTCATGAACTAGCTGGTGATTTTGTCCCATATAGTATGAGTGGTTCTCCTTAAGATTTGTTCTCCTTGCACATCCAACTATAAATTTTTCACTCGACACTTGAGTTCACCAATATCCTTTTCCATATCTACCATGTCATCCTCCTCATTGCTGATTTCTCTTTCTGATTCTAGGATTCTTTCATCCTTTAGTTCCAACTCCTTTTCCAATTCTTGTATCATGTTGTCTTTATCAATTTCTCGTAGAATTGGTTATGGGATTGATTATTGGGCTACTTGGTCCTCTTCCATACCATCAATGTCTATTGTCTCAATAGGAAAATATGGTTTCTCACTTTCTCTTTCTGATGTTGGTGTTTCTTCTCTTGATTGATCTTTTATTAAAAATGTGGAGGCTTATGCTCTAGGAGCTTTTTCATTGGCTAGCTGAGTTTGATGTAATGTTAAAGTGTTTATCTACTAGTAAAGATAATCAATCCTAACTCTTGGTTATTCTACAATCTTCTGATATTCCACCACACTAGCCTATATTTGTTCCTTTGTTCCTGGATCTATTTCAATTATTCTGATTGTATTGGATTAGTTGTAGGAATTTTCAACATCTTTCTCAAAGTGGTTATTTCATTATCCTTTTTCTCAATTAAGGACTTGATTGCGGATCCATCAGAATGATTGGATGACAACGCCACTATCTTTTCTTCTAGTTGATTTATAGTCACTTGTTTAGCCCTTGTTGTCCATTTTTCAACCTTATACAGCTTCTCAAACTTCTCTAGGGATATCCTGAGCCTCCTGTCTTCTTTTATTGGTTTGACTACCTCGATACAACTCATATCACTTGCTTGTTTATAAAAATCAAGCTTGTCTAGTTTTCCAAACTCTTTAAAATCCATAGTATGTTCTTCATCCCTCCATTCATTCACATTTGAAGGCTTAGACACTTTAGGCTCAATTATTGAAAACCTGAACGAAGCACGATGATGATCAATCATTGTTATTAGTCTTTTCTCTACTGTAGGAAACTACTGTTTGATCTCACTTATCATTTTCCTTCCTCTTTGTGTGATATTCCTATATACTTTTTATAGATCTCTTTTCATAGGAAATGATTCTGATGATGGAGAAAATTGTAATCTTTGTGGGATAGTGTTCAAACTCCAATGAATGATAGCTGGTGTATGTTATTGGTGGTCCTCCTGGGGTTGCTATTTTTTCTACCAGCTTAGCCAGCTCTCTAGGAATCTCAACTAGATCCCCTCCCTCTATTACAGCTTTATCTTATTCTTGAGGTCTAGTGCTTTCCCTTTTTGGTTGTGGGCCTTTCTTAGGGAAATCAACATCCAACTTATAATCTTTGTGGGATAATGTTCAAACTCCAATGAAAGATAGATGGTGTATCTCATTGGTGGTCCTCCTGGGGGTGCTAGGTTTGCTATAAGCTCAGCTAGTTATGTAGGAATCTCAACTAGCTCCTCTCCCTCTATTATAGCTTGATCTTCTTCTTGAGGTTCAGTCCTTTCCTTTTTTGGCTACGGTCCTTGCTTAGTAACATCAACATCCATTTCTTAGACCTCTCCAAATCCTCTTTTTTGGCCTATTATTTTCTCTGCACTATCCTGCTCTTTAATGCTTTTCAACACTTCCTGGACCTCCTCCTAAGTGTTCCTATTTTATATTTTTTCCCAAACATGCCTAGGTTCACACACATAAGTGATTTTTTGTTCTCTATCCTTTTCTTTGAAATTATTTGGTGGGGATCATAGGCTACCTTCTCATATTTTTGGAGAATCAATTGATTTAGATAGCCTTCTACATATCATAAGGCATTTAATCCTCTCACTATAAGCTATCCTATTTCCTTTGGGATTAGGAAAGTCTTATGCTGCATCAAGTGTCTAAAATGCAGCTCATCTGAGACAAACCTCTATCTTACAGACTCCATAGAAAATATGCTTGGATTCAAGAAAACAGGTAACTTATATGGCTCTTCCTCTAAACCATGTACCCTTATTACTATATGATCCTCAAACATGAATTAGTCTTTTGTTTTAACGTCAGCTGTGAATTGTAAAGGTCTCTTATTTTCTAGCAGCATCTTTGGGGGATATATGCCAAAGATTAAATTGTAGGCCCCACTCATGACCTTATATGTAAATTCATAAAAAAATGAATTATTTGTCTTTCTCAAAACTAGTTCAGTCCATTCATAGACTTGGGTTTGAGGGGCATATTCATTAGCTATTCTCAACCTTATATTTTTTAAACTCTCATAATTATGATAAAAGAACATAAAATACAAATAGGATGAGTATCTGAACAACTCAATAGCTAGTAATTATTCCAACTTTACATGCATGGCCTCTACCAAAAAGCTGCAAAGGTCAATCTAAGGAGGACCTTTCCCTGGTTCTGTGGTCAAACTCAACAATGTCGCTAGAATAACATCATCTACAGTTTTTTCATCTTCCAAACCTATGATAGTACAGATGAGTGAAATGACACTCCTACTATTCTTAGAAAAGTGAAATGACACTCCTACTATTCTCAGAAAAAACTGTTGTATTGTATGGAGTTGGGACAATAGGCATGGCCATGCCAGGTTCTAAATGTTTGGACAATAATTGGTTATGCTCATATGGTACAAGGCTTTGGAAATGTTTTCAGAGGGCCTTTTCATTGAATGGTTGGGGCGCCAAGGACTCTAGGATGCAGAAAATATTCTTTAAGGTATCTGGGATAATGTAGCATATGGTTTTTGATGAATTTGAGGACAAGATGTCTCTCTTGTTTGGTGAGTAGTGCTAGGAGCACTAGGTTACGAACTCAGGGAAGAACACAATCCTAGGGAAGGATATTCGGCCGAAATTTGAACTCCATAGGTTGCAGTTATCTTGGTTAGCCATAGCTAGGGGTTTATCTTCCCTAATAGTGGACATTAGGTCTAAGTTGATCATGATTGTGTGGTAGATATTAGCTTGGCGATCATCAATATGTTTGTCCCCTGAAAGTGTAGGTTTGGATAGTTTTTCTTTAGACTTTGGAGCAATTTTAGTTGAAATTGCTTCATAGAAAGGTTCACTGGTTATCAAGGTAATTTAGGGATTTTAAATTATGTGTTATACGATGGTACAAACAGAAATGACAAAGACTGTTGACTGGTAAAACACCCGGATAGATGTGTGGAGGTTGATTGTTAAGTTGTTGAGGTGTACTAGTTGACTTCTTACTGTTGGCCTTGTCTCTTAACGTTGATATTAGGTGCAACTTCCATTAGGATAAAACATATGAAATTTGAAAAATGGGGGGGAAATGTTTTTATCCTTTCGAAAATACAAATGACGGCTTCGGATTTGATAGTTGACTGACAATGGTGATGTGGAAGTGGGCCCATCTTTACAGACAAGTGGCAAGTAAAGACAAGTTTTACATGGAAGTACTTCATGTGAAGTCATATTAGGAAGAAACCAGTCTGGTTTCCTAGAGTGGCAACACTACGAAGCATTGTGTAGTAATTAAATTTAAATTTATGAAACAAGCATTGTGTAGTAATTAAATTTATGAAACAAACAACATGAAATTAATTGAATTAGCAGTTTCCAACTCTAACAAAGCCTTCTTATCCACAAACTCTTTGTCTAAACCAATGGATGTTCTCTACAACACATGTAGCGCTTCACTTTGTCTTTGTGAAGTTATAGCCAATAATAAACAAGGAAAATTCAAGCACGGTGTAGTGAAATTTTCATATTGGTAAAATTTCTAGAGGTGAAGAAGAGATTCGATAAGTTGGACTTATAGTTTCAAAGGATAAATCTTGGTTTTTTTGTTGTTCCTCCTAAATATTAGATACATGACAAATAGTTCATTTCAATAAAAATGCTAAGCATAAAAGCATAAGTCAACGTTATGCACAACCTACTAAGTGATACAAGCTTAAATGATACAAGCTACCCAAATGCAACAGGAATCTACCACATGCCATCGATTCAACTGTTATATTGTTGAAGCCCTTTTTATAACCAAACAATGAAATTGAATACTTTATACTCTAAATCCATAAGCTATCGACAAGTTCAAATTCTTTCGAAATAACACAACCAAATATTGACCATTTAAATAAAGAATTATAACATACTTACGTTCTCATCTATATCTTATTAACGTGTCAATTCCTCCATTAGAACCTTGCAAACGAGGTTGAAATGTAAACAATTAACGAGTTTGGTGAATCCTTTACTTGAGAGCCCGAGATCAAAAGTTGTTTATCAATATCTCTACGTATCTGAGTCAATTCTTGAAAGCCTTCATGCGATCATAATTAAAATAGGTAGGTCGACCACTTTCGACACTATCAAGTCATCGCAACTCCAGGAACTTATTAACGCTAGTGTTTATAAGAATTAGAACTTCCACAACGCTGAGTCAAAATAGGTAGGTCGACCACTTTCGACACTATCAAGTCATCGCAACTTCAGGAAGTTATTAACGCTAGTGTTTATAAGAATTAGAACTTCCACAACGCTGAGTCAAGTCCCGAGCCCATATAGGCAGGTGAAAGAAGGTTATAAATTAATTAAATTTTGACTCCATAGTTTCTCCTTCGACCTGCCTTACCAAAAGCCTCTTAAACAAGTGATACCCATCTTTCTTGCTACCAATTTAAGCGATGGTGCATTTTGTTATAAGGAACGCTGGAATCTCACACGCCTTTTTAGAATTAAACAATGTTATGGTATAAATGTAGTAATCCTCTTACAGCTACAAAAGTTACATGATGGGCTTCCAATGTCATGTAAGATAGTGAAACGACTGGATGTGAAAATATCGTTGCCACTGAATGGAAGTCGGCGTACTATAAGCACAAGAACAAATAATGCACCTCTCGAGATATTTGATTCACTCACAGGTTTTTGCTTCATTTGCAAGACCATCCTCCAATCACCTACATCCGACTTAGGAGTCAAAGAAGTGGCAAAAAATTCAAGCCTCATGAATTTAACACACCTATATCAATGATTTACTTTGTTGGGTTTTTCCTCCATTACCATTACCAACACCATTACTCAGGTTTCAATTCACCACTTGGATCTGCTATATTAGCTCAACATAGATAGCTTCAAAGAGTATAAAGATGGCTGCAAAGGATAGTGAATCAGGATCTTCCTTTTGGATGCAATTACTGTCGATTGTACCACCGATCTGAGGATTTGGCAAAACACCTATTGGATTCTGATGGAACCCTGATCTGTAGACTTTTTCTTGTGTCATTTTGATCGCTTGACTACATGCTTCATGGAAAAATTATTTACATGTGAAAATATTTTCCTCCTCCACCATCGACTAGGTATCGATTGTTCCAATGTCTCAGAAATTACACTAACACAATGACTCTTAAGAAAGAATGAGAACAATAGGGTTTTTTAGTACAATAGGGATTCTTACCTTTCGCCGCGATTCTTCACACAACGACTATCTAGATCATAATTCATTCTGATATGAAATCAATACTTCAGAGAAGCTAATCCAAGAACCCACTCTTCAGTTGATGGAAGAACTTGAGCCTATGACCATTCCAGTGTAGTTTTGAGTGGAGAATCCTAAAGGAACTCGAACCATTTGAGCAGAGAACCTTGATTGCGGAGACAACACTTGAGAAGGGTAGGAATGCGAAAGAAGTGAGATCGGAGATAGAAGGAGAGGATTTCCCACGAGACGTTAGGGGGAGTTGAATGACAAGGTAAATGATGCATCAATTTCGAGAACACGCACGATAGGAGGAAAAGTATCCACGTGGAATGATGGCTAGGGTTAAGGACGCATATTTCAATTTATCTATTTTCCTTCTTATATTTTTCCTATTTTACCCTCTTTTTATTAATATTCCCTCTCTTTATTATTTATATTATTTATTTTTAAAATTTATTAATATTAATATATATAATAACTATATATTAAATATACATATTATATTATATTATATATTAACATAACAACTATAATAACTATATTATTTTATATAAATATTATATATAGTATATTAATATATCAACTATATAGTATATTATATATCTACTATAATGTTATATATTATCTTTAATATATTACTAATACACACACACATATATATCTCGAGACTTCAAATTCTCACTAGTCTTGTTTATATTGTATTGAGAGTACCAAAATCTAACATTGAATAATTGCAATTTTGACAATGAAAATTTGCAATTTGGTAAATTTTAATGTTGTAGATGGATTAAAATCCCCCTAGATACCTCCATTAAGGAGGTTTTTGTATCCATCTACAACATTAAAATATACGAAATTGTAATTTTATATTACAGTTCGTAAATTTTAACACTACAGATAAATTCAGAGACCCCCATCTGCAACATTAAATTTTACGAAATTGAATCCATTTGCACCGTTAAATTTACAAAATTGCAATTTTACAATTTCGTAAATTTTATTATTGTGGATGAATTCAGAGACCCAAATTACAATTTATTAAGTTTTAACGCTACAGCTGGATTTAGAGACCCCCTTAAAAGGGATCTCTAAATCCATCTGCAGTGTTAAAATTTACAATTCAGAAACCCTTTTAAGGGGGTCTTTGAATCCATATGCAACATTAAAATTTATGAAATTGTAATTTTCTTAAAATTTCACAAATTTTAATGCTGCAGATGGATTCAAAGATCCCCTAAATCATTGCAAACTAATTAAGTCTATTACAATTACAGTGTTGACATATCTAGATACATATAGAAACATGTTATAGATCATTATAAAATCCTATATTATATTATATATAGACACTCTTAATTTGTATATAATGTATAAGGAATTACTATTGATAATTAGGGCATAGACTCTCTAGTTGTATTTTTTATCCCATGACTAATTCAATCATTTATTTTAGTCATTTTTTTAGTTGTGATCACTTAAAATTGCTCAAATTTGGTCATATTTCACTTTAAAACACTATGGTGACAAATGTTTTTCGTGGTTTAGTCATTTATTTCGCATGTTGACCAACTTTTTTGGTCACCTAGTCATTTACCACCCATTTTTCTACTAGTGTACTAATGATCAGTCTAATGATACATATGAATATGTTGATGCAATTGAGGATGATCATATAGTTCAAGATTATAAAAATGTTGATACAATTAAGGTGGATATTGATGGTGATGTAGTTACTAAGGATGTTGATAATTTGGATGATGATGATGGACACAAAACTTGTACAATGCCAACATTATAAATGAATTGGACACAATGAATCAAGTTGTTTTGATTTCCAACCATGTAGTTTTTGTCGTAAGACAAATAAATTCTCAAATAGGTGTTAGTAGATGATGAAGAAGAAGAAGAAACAATAAAAACATGTATAGTTTGGATGGATGAATACTTGGCATTGGTTTTTGGAAGCCAAATTATTGGATAAATCATATTGATAGGTTCATTCATATGTTTAGATGTGCTTGCAAGGACCAATTCCTACAACATATGGTTATGATTGTTTTTATTTTATTTTAGGGCACGACTGGGGCCCACATGATGTGTCTTTTGAGTTGAATATCGAGTCTTTTAACTCTGATTAATGATAATGTGATTACCCTTTTTCACTTTAGAGCGTACATCTCACGATATCGACTTCTCACCTTTTAGTTTACAAGGGAAAATACTAATGAGGTTATTGAATTCAATTTTTGAAATCTATTAAATGAATATAATATTACAGATGGGTTGATGGATAAATAATATTGCAGGTTTTTTTTTTCAGGATGGTTTATTGATTCTGTAGCTGGATTATTGATTATAGTCTATTCAGATTGGAAAGTTTGGCCTTTAGTGGAATTTCGTTGAGATAGAGTTCAACACTTGGAAATTTTGGTGATTGGACAATGATTTTGATGGATATGGATGGATGGATGACATGCTAAATTTTGGCATTTGATGGATTTAAGTCACCTTGTGAGTTGATTAACAGTTTGACATTTTTTATCGAAAGATTTGGATTTTGGATTTGAGGTAGTATAAGTGATCCATCCGGTTTAGTACTCATTGGATTTTATGGATATAGGTTTCAAATATCATTCAACGCTTTTTTATGTCAGCTAGTTTTTTTATAGTTTTTTATGTGTTGATTTATGAGAGCATTTTTGTGAAGTTATTTGTTCATTTGATAGTCTTAGTAATTTACAAGAATGATCTTCGGATCTAGTAGAGGACAACTAATTCTTTTGTATTTGTTTTTGGTGCATTTAGGTTTGTTATGATTTTGTAGGTTATGGGATGTGTTGGATGTGAATCCAATTCAATTCTCATTAGGGTTTTCTCTAATCAGTTTTGGGTTCACTTCAGTGAACACTTATAGGTTGTCTAGCTCATTTTTTGCAAAGTGATTTTTTAGACTTGGTTTTGGCATCCACTTTGGGTATTTTTTAGGTATATATTCATCGACACTCATGGGGTTTCAAACCATTGGTTACAAGTTGAAAAATTGAACATGATATCAAATTTTACACTGGTGTTTGTTGCTAGTTGGTATAGATTTATGATTAAGGGGGGATTCTTAGCATTATTCTCCTAATATTAAGTCCTAGACCACCTAATGTTCTTCTTGGCATATAGTGTCTATCCTAATTTATTATGAACTTGGTTATGAGGGCCGTTATGCATTGACGATAATAAGTGTTTAATGGTAAATGTTGTATAAATGTAATTGATTTGTGAATATAGAATTGATTTAGCTCTTGGCTTTTTTTCCACTTCTTGAGTTTCTTTATGTTCTTGTTCCTATTTTCTTTGTTTATTGTTATCATTCTCATCCTTTTGAAGCAATTACAATAGATGCAATATTCATTGAAACGATTTAGAAGCTACATGGAATCCCTAAGATTATTGTAATTGATAGACATCCAACCATCTTTGGTAATTTTTGGAAGGAAATATTTTAATTTTTGGGTAATCAATTGGCTTATGACTTCTCTTACAATCCTCAATTCGATGGGAAAATTGAGATTATGAATAATTTCCTAGAATCAGTATTCATTGGTTTGCATTCAAAAAATGTCAAACAGAATGGGACAAGTGGTTTCCCTTGGTAGAGTGTTTCCACAACACATATTTCCATAATTCATAAAAAATATCACCATTTATGACATTTTATGGCTATTATCCTCCATCACTCACATCATCCTTAAAGAGAAAGATAAGGTTCAAGTAATAAAGGATCACATAGAGCACAAACAAGAGGTTATCCAACCATTGAAATACAACTGTTATACCTCAAATTGTCACACCATGTGTCTTATGTGGTTCTTCATGTTTATCACCATGAAAACATGATGCCTGTGCATCTTAGGAGTGCTAGGACCCTTTGTCATTATGTTGGCCCTTTCCCTAGTGACACTTGGAAGAAAATCCAACAAATTAGGGGTCGAAAACCACTTGACTTAACCCACTTTTTCGAATCCTAGGGATATTTTCACGCCATGTCTAGTTTTCAAGGAGTGGAAATTCCTTATCTTCATGTTGTGCATGCCTATGGGGGAGATAAAATTTCACTCCTTGCTTAGTTATAGGGGCGCGAAAATCTTAGTTCTTATTTCTTATTTTTTGGATCTTGATACTTATGCATGTTTTCTTGGGATGAGGTCCCTCTTCAAATCCTCTCTCATATTCCTCCTTTGGCATGATGTAGATCTTATATCCACATATCCCTCACTTACGTCCATCATATTCAACAAGTAGTTCGCCTCTCAAGTCCTACTTAAGGAGGCCATCCATGAGCTTTGGGGGGTGATCTTGGAAACATCAAACTTATGATCCTAAGAATATTGCAAGAGTGGTGAATGAGAGCTTGGAGAAGGTGTGATCAAGCATAAGATTAGGTATAGCATATGTTGTATGGATTCTTTATGGCTTTATTTCTATTAATATAACTTAACCTATTCCTCCCATTTTCATGTCTTTAATGGTGAATGCATGAAATAAACTATATTTTCATAGTTAGATATTTGTTTATACATATATTGCTTTGGAGAAGGTGTTGTATTGTCTTTGTAAATAGGTTCATAAGACCATGGTTAAAGGCTAGGAGCTGGAGAAACGCAGGTGCAGCAAGGACAACCATCAAAGTGAGGTACGCCATCTACCTACTTTGTCTTTCCATAGTTTGTTTATTTATGTATGAGCGATATCTAGGAGGCTTATAGTGTCTATTTGTTGTCTTTCTTCCTTGGTTAGGAAACTATGGGCCTTTTCCAATCCCATGATAGATTTTAAATATCCATAGGACGAATTCTCTAGAATAGAAAGTGGTGACTCCACTGGGGAATTTTTCCCTAGTTTCAATCATTTCATTCCTTGCTTGATTTCTTGTTTAGATCATTAAACCCTCTTCTAAGTGTTGTTTCTCATCACCTTAAATCCTATTTGGTAATAATAGAGGACCAATTTGAACCCATGACTTCATCCTTGCTCGGATCTAGAAAAAAAATTCATTTTTTAATCCTACAGGAAAATTATCGCCCCCTCAGAACACCTTACAGGGAGAAAATATCGCATTTTCACACCCTAGTAGTGGTACTGGGAGTGAAAATGTTTTCTTTTTCACGCCCTTCCAGTAGTCCTACAGGAAAAAAATTTGGATTTTCGCTCTTTGCATGATTCTAGGGGAGCGAAAATTTTCACTTTTTTGCTTTGTGTATGCCTGTATAGGGGTGAAAATCCATTGTTTCAATCTTTTTGGGTGCTTTTTGCAAGGTTTTTCCTTGGTATGTTGGTTCAAATTTGTTTTCATGATCTTATATTGTCTCTTGAGAGTTGTAATTTCTCTTGAATCCAAAATTTGGGTGCCTCTTAGATATCTTATGTGCTCTCTTTGATTTTGTTTAATCCATGAAGGTTGAAGCCAACATAGGCTACCTTGATCTTGTGTTGATATAGCCAATTCCCTTCTTTGATTTTCCCTGACCAGTGGTACCTAGACTTCTATTAGGTTAATTTCGTTACCCTCAATCCATGTTTGGAAAATTTTGGGAGCGTATAGTGGTGTTTGGGAGTCAAGCTTTGCATAGGGTTTTTTACATGCATTTTTTTGTTTTCTTTGTTTTGGGTGAAGTTACCAATACCTAACAAGACCATAACTTTGTGACCCTCTCCGAATAATTCCTCACCATCTTATTGAGCTTGGATTGATAATTAGATAACTCTAAAATATCTCTTTTTCACCATTTAGCTTTCATTTTTTAAGCGAAATGAATTGCATTTTGGAAAACATATTCCCCCTCATGGCCGGGAGGGCATGAATCGTATATTCTGCAGTCTCTTTGACTTTTACACATTTTGCATTCAAAGAAGAGTTTACGTTTATTTGCTTGAAACCTCTTGATCCTTTCTATAGATAGTATTCATCGAAATTGAAAAATTTGCATTTCATTTTTGTGTGCATGAGTTGAGTTTGTCTTGGATTTCTCAGCATTCATTGGAAAAGTGAATTGCATATATGTTCGGTGATTCATTTGGAAAATAAAAACCCTCTCTCTCCTTCTTAAGTAGGACTTCATCGAAAGGAAGACTTGCATCTCAAACTTGCATGGTTTTGAGTCATTTCCAAATTCCATCTTTCCACTTAATCGCATTAGATAAAATCAAGCGCTAGTTAAGTTAAAAAATTTAGCAATTGTGTGTAGTACACTAGAGACATGTTCTAGTGTCGTAAAGTGTAGGAGACGTCATTATTTTTCATCACTACAATATGGGTACTGTGCGGTTCTTCCACATACAAAGAGTATATCGGAAGGTCCCTTTTCAATGGTTGCTACCTTGTGTATATCGGGAGACCCCTATAGGATCCTAGAACTGTATGAATAAACCTTATGGTGATCTTGTTGTAGAAATACAATGAGAAAAACACTCAGGGAGATTACTATGCACATACTGTCAATTTGGGTTATATGGCCAAGGGTATGGTCCCAATCCTCCTTGGCTAGTGCTCTGAAAAATTGGGCCAAGCATAACTGTTGGACCCTATAGTATATCGCAAGTTGTGACAGCTTGACACGCCCATGAGGATTCCGACTTTTATATCCCACCTATTCATAGTTTTCCTATTGCTTTTAGTTTGAGTATTGTTTGATATGTGTGATATTTAGAAGGCACTAGAGAGTTTATATATGGCAACCTCTTCTGGGACTGCCAATCAAGAGACCCCTTTTCAAGGGGTACCTTTTTTTTTTCCTCCATTTGGAGATATTGGTCCTCCCTTAATTGCCAATTTGAATCTTCTCAGATTTTCTATAGGATTACCAGTATGGATATTCTCCAATCTAGTGATCTCGAATGCACCTCATGTTTCAGATGTCATCTCTCCACTATGAGAGAATCAATCACAAATTGATCCTTTTCCTTCTTTGTCAAATGTATCTTCTTGTTATCCTCCCTCGCCTGATAAAAGAAATCATGCTAATAATCAGGAGGATAAGAAGAAGAAGAAGAATATTAAGAATAAGAAGAATAATAAGGAGAACAACCATCATCCAGCTGTCTCTAATGGAACTCATTCTATTCAAACACCTCGTAGACCCAAGTTCCCTTGCAAGCTTTGCGGGGGTGATCACATTCTTAAGGATTGTCCTGGTCTTTCCAAAGTATTAGAAGAGTGGTATAAATCCACCAAAAAACATATATCATCAGTCTATGGAAATCATACTTATGATACCCCATTGACCAGTGACTCTATGGTTAAGAGTTGTAAAGGTAAATTAAAAAATCCATGTTTGTTATGTAAGGACATGCAAATTACTTACCTTTGTCCATGCATGGATGAAGATTTGCAGTTATTGGAAGGAATTATTGTATCCCAGAATAACCTTTGAATAGAATATCATAATTTGTCTCTTGAACCCCCATTGGTTGATGAAGAGGTTGATCTAGCCCCATACTCAGTCGATCCCACTCTTTCCTTAGAGAGTGGAGAACAAGTATTTCATCCCACTCTTCCTTTGAAGAGTGAAGTTGAAGTGGTCTAGTCAATGTCATCTCCACTCGATCTCACTCTTTCATTCAAGAATGTTAAGACTAAATTAGTCATAATGACAAAATGTTCGTTTCATTCTAATCTTCCAGTTTAGAGTGAACTGAAAACCATTGATGTTTTCCTAGTTAGTTCAGATTGTTCTAGCCAAGGAGAAATCATGCCCATTTCAATGGGACCCCCTCCAAGTACTAAGGTCATTTTCTTTGATTGGAATAGTCTAACATAATCTTGTCTTCCTTTGGGTGTCCCTTTCTACATATCTGTAGGAGTCATCGATAAGGAAATATTTCGCACTATAGTTGATGAAGGAGCTTCTGCTAGTATTTTATCCTCAACTTCTGAGCATGCTATAGGTTCTCCCCAACTTATGCCTACCACTGATCATATATTGGATTTTAATAGAAGACATATTGGACCTTTAGGGGTCCTTCCTCAATTACCAATCAATTTAGGAAGGAGAAATATCTGAATTGATGTTATGGTAGTCCAAGGTCCCTTAGATTTTAATCTGTTCCTTGGACATGATTATGTCTATGCTATGAAAATTATAGTGTCCACACTCTTTCGAGTGATGTATTTTCCTCATCATGGAAACATAATGACCATTGATCAGCTTTCCTTTGTTAAACCTAATCACCACATTATTTCCAGTCATCAGACTTCCCTGAATGTTCTGCATGTTTTAGTGGTTTCTCCCCCTTAATTATGGGGGGTATGTCTACAGCCTCTGAACATCATGCTAGATTTATCCCCCTAGATTCTTATGCCCGGGGGCACACTACCAACCTATAGACATCATGTTTGGTAGGAGGTTACAAGCATAGTTCAACTTTGGTTTCAAGCTTGTGTAAAAATGAAACAAGTCCCAAGCATATTTTACTTTCAGTTTCAAGCTTGTGTAAAAATGAAACCAGTTCGAAGCATATTTTACCTTTGGTTTCAAGCTTGCGTAAAAATGAAACCAACTTCATGAGCATAGTTCTTTTCCTATGTCAAGCTCATTAAAAAATGAAATGGATGACCACGAGCATAGTTCCCTTTCTGTGTCAAGCTCGTTAAAAAATGAAACAGGTCACCACGAGTAGAGTTCCCTTTCTATGTCAATCTCATTAAAAAATGAAACAAATTCCTCCTCCCATTGAGTCGCATATTCCACCAGAATTAATACTTGAACCTTCTTTACATCTTCCTATGTCACTTGATCCTCATTCTTCCTACCTCTCTAGTGAACCTTTCCCTATTAGTATCCAGGAATTTAATTGGGTGAAGAAGAAGAGTAGGCGAACGAAACGAAGCTTGGGGGGCATGTCTTCAAACTCTGGACATCATGTTGAATTCAAATTGATAACCTCTCCACAGAATGTTGGAGTTAAGTCACTTAATTCCAGAAATCATGCTAGGGGCATGTACCAACCTATGGATATCATGTTTGGAAAACATCCACTAATGGGAACCTTTTCGAGCATACTTTCTTTTTGGTTTCGATCTCATTAAATCATGAAAATTATCCTGAGCATTGTCCATTTCTTGTTGCAAGCTCGTTAAAATATGAAGCAGATACGATGAGCATTCTTCCAACCTATCTTCGATCTCGTTAGAAATAGTAAGATGGTGTTCATCTTACTTTTTCCAGTTTTTCATGCTCTGGTTAAAACATGAAAAAGATGTGTCAAGCTTACTTTTCACTTTCTCGTGCTGTCGTCAAAAACATGAAAAGTGGTTTGAGCTTACTTTTTCTTTTTTCATGATCTAGATTCAAACATGAAAAATATTCTAAGTGATTTTGATACCATAGTCGTGTTCATTAAAATTAAGTTAAAAAGGTGTGTCTAATGATTATAGGTTTATCTATTTATCTATTTTTGCTAGAATATTTACGGAAAAGGAATTGTGCCGAGTTTACTTTTTACCTTTGTTGTACTCAGTTATCAACCATGATAAAGTCATCTTTTGAGCAATATTTTATCCCTTTTTCGACCTCATGAGACTAGCTATACGAAAAAGGAACTCTCAAAGTTCAGATTCCCAAAACATGAAAAGATTTCTGAGAGAACTTGTCTCTTTCACACTCGTAAAAGTATTTGAAAGGTAATCTATCTGGAGGTAGTTTACCCATTTTTCAGACAATTTAGACTATTTATGAAAAAGGAATACCTTAGTCAACAATTGACTAAGAGAGTTCTCCTTTGCATTATTTTACACTTTTTCATGCTTAGGAGACTAACTTTTATGAAAAAGAACCATTAGGAGTCTTCTTTAGATTATTTCAGACTCTCTAAACATGAAAAATCATTGAGTGTTCCTTCTTTGGACTTGTAAAATCAAACATCGAAGGACCCATATGGGACCGAACCCCTCCTCTCTCATGTTTGTAAAACATATAAGAGTGGATTCACACAAAAGACAAGCTATACTGAGCATATGTTATCCTCCTCAAGCTTGTTAAAATCAAAGAGGTAATCATCAAGCATGATGAGGGTTGGGGAGAAATAAGCCAAGTTTGTTTTAGAAAGCTTTATGGAAGCTTATTGTCATCCTCTAACATAGCACCTATTTTCGTCTCGTCCTACAGTTGGGTAATCTTCTTGTCTCTGAGTCATCCTACTCCTTCAAGTCATATCAAGAGTTCCTCAGACATTGTCACACTATGTTTTGGTCTCTGCCTAGCCGAGTCAATGCTGCCAAGTCACTTGTTAGCCGTTAGATGTTCAACATAAGTATTTACCCGATTCGGCCTCTGCAATATTGTTAGCCTGTATATCCTTGTGTTAGTCCATACTTGTCAGATTCATTACTTCCTATCATTATTCTATTGGTTTCATGTCGGTGATGTGGGATTCATCATGGACCTCCTTCGACGAGTTTGTTCCTAACAACATTAGCACATCATCCAAGAATTAAACTTAGAAACCAACCTTAGTACTTTGGTATATGCATGTCTCAATGGCATGTTTACTTAAACTCAATAGTAGGTTTTCATCATTGACCTCTGAGCGAATGATTCCATGAGTATTTGATGCTAAAACATCTATTCACATTCATTGGAATGTATAGGATATACCTTGGGGATCATTATCATCATTGGTGATTCTCCTCTCACTTGTTAATGGTTTAATTCATTGATTGGTAATCAAGTGGTTTCTACCATGTTTGACTTCAACACCTTGTTATCACATGGCTAGATTCATGTTGATTCAATATTGGGTAGAAGGCCCTAGATAAATCTGAAATCTATTTAGCACATCCAGGTTGTGATGGTAATTTTTTAGTAGGTTCCCACATGGAAATCATGTTGGTTACCTCCTTGATGTACTATCACATAGACCCACTTTGTATTGGTCATGGCTGTGTCATTATCTCATCATGGATCTACTTTGTATGGTTGTATCCATGATTGTGTTTAGTCAATCAGGTATGGATCCACGTTGTATGTTGGTGGTCATATTCTTAGTCAATAATATCATGGATCTATAATGTATTGGTTGGTAGCCATGCTTTGAGTTAGTTGTTCCAAGCATGGGAATGACTAGCTCAGGGTTCTTAGACATATTGTTGATTTTTTCTTGTAGCTCTTCTCCAGTTCTTCTTCAAATATCTTTGTGCACTTACTATTGGTAAAGTGTTTCGGCCATAAGTTTCCTTCTGACCTCAGACTTTAAGCGGCACCTGTTACACCTCAAATTGTGAAACCATTTGTCTTATTTGGTTCTTCATGTTTATCAGCATGAAAACATGATGTTTGTGCATCTTAGGATTGTTAGGACCCTTTTTCATTATCTTGGTACCTTCCCTAATCTCACTTGGTAGCAAATCCAACAACTTAGGGTTGAAAACCACTTGACCTAACCCACTTTTTGGCCTTCTAGGGATATTTCCGTGCCCTATCTAGTGTTTAAGGAGAGAAAATTCCTTATTTACATGCCTTGCATTCCTATGCAAGAGAGAAAATTTTGCTCCCTGCTCAGTTATAAGGGTGCAAAAATCTTAGTTTAGCCTTATTTCTTGCTTTTTGGATCTTGGATATTATGGAGATTTTCTTGGGATGAGGTTCCTCTTCAAATACTCTCTCATATTCCTCCTTTGGCATGTTGTAGATCTTAGATCCACATATCCCTCACTTAGATCCATCATCTTCTCCAGTTAATTGGCCTCTCAAGTCCTACTTAAGGAGGTCCATCCATGAGCTTTGAGGGGATGATCTTGGAACATCAAACTTATGATCCTGATATTCTTGCAAGGGTGGTGAAGGAGAACTTGGAGAAGGTGTGATCAATCATAAGATCAGGTATAACATATGTGGTATGGTTTCTTTATGGTTTTATTTCTATTAATATAACTTGGCCTATTCCTCCCATTTTCATGTCTTTAATGGTGAATGCATGAAATTGACTATATTTTCATGGTTAGATATTTGTTTATACATATATTGCTTTGGAGAAGGTGTTTTATTGTCTTGGTAAATAGGTTCATAATCCTGTGGTTAAAGGCTAGGATCCGGAGCAATGTAGGAGCAACAAATAAACCCATCAAAATGACGTATGCCATCTAACTACTTTGACTTCCATAGTTTGTTTGATTATGTATGAGCTAGATCTAGGAGGATTGTAGTGTATATTTGATGTCTTTCTATATTGGGTAGGCAACTAGGGGCCTTTTCCAATCCCATGAGAGAGTTTAACTATCTGTAGCATGAATTCTCTAGAACAATAACATGGATATAATGAAAAATAAGATGAAACAAAAAGAAGATCAACATTATAGTAAAATAAAATTGAGGTAGGGGATTGGGTATTTTTTATTCTACAACCATACAAACATATGTCCCTCAAGAAAAAAAAAAATATAATAAATTAGTGCCAAATTAATATGGTCCCTCTCAGGCATTGGAGATGATTGGGAGTATGGATTACAAATTGGATTTTCCTCCATATTCACCTATACATCAAGCCTTCCATGTCTCTTTCCTAAAAATGGTAATTGTGATGACACAAACCCAGTCGACAGGGGTTCCTCACATTGTCGACACCCAAACCACCACGATCTCCCTAAGCACTGGCCCAGACAGGTTTTACCCTGTCTAGAAACACCTGTAGAGCATATGAAGTCTCACCCAAGATGTTCAAGGGAAAGGTGAAGGAACAACATTTCCATTGAATGAAGGAGGACTTTGTGCATCAATTCATCAACTTATCGCAGCATTGCATAATAGATCTAACCATTCAACTTAGGAATTAAACATAATTGCATAATCATTCAACAGATCTCATCATTGACATAACCACCAATTTGCAATAAATATAATAGTAAAACATTAATTGCAACAAGAAAACATTGCACCATTCACAGATTCATATCACGTAATGCATTTATCGCAAGAAAACAGGAAAGACACAATGATTCTGCTAAAAGTTCTGTCATATCATATTCATCTTCGCAACAAAACACAGATACAACAAGATAATCCTTATGTCACATACCCAAGAAAACAGACTCAGATCAATATCCAAAACATCCCGCAATAGCAATTCTCCGGATAAGGATAAGATCTTCGATGATGTTTTACACTTACAATCAACATCTATTTATAGGCTTACGCCTTTACATTCATTGTCCACTTAACCGAATGCCTAACTACTTCTTAACAAACTCTACTAAAAAAATGACCCAAAAACCCGCATATTGCGGTCCAAATGACCCAAAAACCCGCATATTGTGGTCCAAATGACCCAAAACCCCACATATTAAGGTCCAAATGACCCAAAAACCCACATCTTGCCGTCCAAATGACCCAAAATACATAAAGTACTATCGTCTTGCACACTGCTTTCCTCCTTTCATGGTATTTTTGGCCTTATGCAACATCCGTGATGTTGCAAAGCTTACTCATCCAAACCGCCTACCAACAAGCCCCCAACACAATCTTGTGGCTCACCCTCGAGCCACGTCAGCTAGACATGGTATACTCAGTGATCTTCATCCTAAAGTCCTCATACTACTGATCGATCTCCCTAACCTACTCCTTCACTGCAGCAGCCACCACTTGGCTCTCTGTGACATCCTACTCGGATGGATGCTCACTCAGCTTACCGGCAACTTGTCGTTGACCCTCCTATATAGCCTGCAATGCGAAAGATTCCTTGAGCGAAAACTGACCCCCAATCTCTTGGAACTCATCCAGTTGAGTGTTGCACTTCTTTTGATGCTCTTCTGCCTTTGCGACACGCTGTTGCAACTCTTTTAGTTCCACTGATTTGGTGACTTGAACAACTGGTGGCAATGTTCTCATCGACATCTTCAGTGTTGCCAGCTTCCCTTCTGCCTCTTTCCACAGCTTGGGCAGCTGTTCTAATTGCTCGTCCTGGAATATGCTTCCCCAAAACTGCGCAGTCTATGCAGTGATTTTTGTCGCTGCTTTCTCCAACTTTCCTAGCTAGGTCGCCAACTCCTCTATGGCGCGTTTCCATTCAGCTAGTTGCTCCTATGGTGTGCCTGGGTGTATTAGAGTTGTTAAGTCTGCATTGTCACACTGCAATTGGGAGATGAGAACCCCTAGTAGCTGCGCTCACTCCACTAGATCCAATTGCGTAGTGGGCTCTTTTACATACTGACATGCTTCAGAGACTATCGCCTCCAACCACACGCTGCTATCCCAAATGTGGGATTTTTCCACTGTCAACCGATCCTGCTCCTTCTTCAACTCCTCAATTGCTCAAGCCTTCTCAACGACTACCTACTCTAGCTTGTCTTCCAATTCGTCAACCACCTCCCTTGCCGCAACTGATTTTCCCTTTAATTCGTTTACTCCTTTCCGAGCTGGTGCCTCATTCACCTACAATCGCAACAATTGACCGCTAACGTCTTATTCCCTGTCGGCCAGCTCCTGGCTGGAAATCGCTTGCATACGCATCAACGTCTACGAGGCCAGCGCATTGATGTCGATCAACAGACCTTGTAAATGCTGCAACAAGGCCTGGAGAGCCTCATTCTCAATCGCAATCATAGTCGGGGGAATTTGAACGTTTTGAACCCATGGGGTAGTGCTGATTGCGCCAACTACCTGCACAGGTGCGACCTTCGGTGCCTTCTGCAAAATGATATGAACCAAGGAATAAAGGTGAGATTTTACCTCATTGAAACCTGTTGCTTCCTGCACCCTCATTGCGTTAGCTGATGCATTCATTGCATGTGTTAAGGCTATAACAAGCCGATCCAACTTTGCTTCCATTACTGGGGTGGTACCACTGGGCATACCTTGCTCATAGCATGCCTTCGTTATGCCCTCCTTTGTCATGCGGTCTATCTTATCTTCCATGGGCGTCTGCGACGACTATTAATCTGAATCTTGGTTACGTTGCGGGTCCATCTTGGGTGCATCCAGCGGCAGCCCCATCGATTCTTCTTCATGACTAACCGGTTCTCTCCATTCTATAGGCCAGTCATTGGTGAGCACATCCAACTCCTCATCAGACAATTCGTATGAGTTCTGCAACCACTGCTTCCCTATATCACGTCGCCCTTGAACGTAAATGTTGTGTGGCTCGATCGCAAAGCGGTAAATCCCTTTATACTTTGTGACGACTTCCTGAGACAGTCGCGGAACACACTCAGCTGCCACCCGTAGCGTTTCCCAATAGAGCCAGAACTGTGTGGCGCAATCCTTCAGTCGCTCGAGTTCCTGTACCCACCAAAGGTTCTGGTAGCAGGCTCCTTTGCAAACTTGCACCGCGTCTACATCCATCCCTTGATAGTCGTCGGGTTCCATCCAAGCGACAAGCGCGACTAAAATCAACAACCAGCTATATGAAAATGGTCACTTTCCTGCCTAGGCTACCAGTGCATCCTCCATCAACTAGTTCAATAGAAAGAGTGACCAGTTCATCTGCACGCCTTCCGCACATAGCTCGGTGCATGCAGTGACCCCAAAGTTTCCATGGTTGGGTTAGTTGTTCCTAACTATTTTATAGCTAGGATCCTTGCCTAGATGCAAACCGCTGGATCATTGATGCTGGTAAGGCAGTACGCCCGTCTATTGCGCTCCAATTCATAGCATGTCCTCAACCTTGCCGCAAGCTTCTTGTCATTTTTTTTCCCCTGAAAATACTGCACAGGGTCTGTCCCGTCCTTTGGAAACCCCATGATCTAGGAAATCATGTCAACTGTGTAACCGGCCTGTCCAACCATAAATTTCCACCATGAAAGCAGGCCAAAAGTTGCTTAACGCAGGCATTTTCCTCTGTCAACCGCCCAAAGTGCAACATGTGAATCAAGTCCATCAATCCTTCTTTCTCCAATCCCTTCGCCCAAGCATGTGGAATCCGTGGTGTCGAGCCAACTTCGCTGACTGCTCTTGGCAGAAAAGGTTCCATCATAATGTCTAGCGGCACCAGCAAATCGTGGTCGTCATATTTCATGTTCATCAAAGCAGGTATAATATCCGTGCTGTAAACAATTCCGGGCGGGAGTGCCGACATTCTGAGTTGGTATCTCTGGTTCTTGGTCAGCTTGCATAGCGGTGCACCAGGTCGACATGGAGGTATATACCCTAGGATATACGCAATGGACACCCCTACTCGAGCCCCGGATTCCACGACCCCTGATCTCGACGAACTCTCCTCAGGGACATCTTCTACCACTTGGGCAGATGATCGAGTCTACCTCTTCCCTGATGGTGGTGAGCTCTGTTTCCCCCCCCCTCCTCTTCTTCGGGACCACCGATGACCCGACCGACACGCTGGCGACTTCCTCCTTAATAGTGATAGGGATGACAGGTGACTCTACTTCTCTCAAAATCTCAACCGTATCTGGTTCACCTGGAATTCTGCACTCGACCCCTATAACACTGAATCGTTGCTTACCCTGGCGCTCAACACAATGCAACTCGGCTCTGCAACTCTACTCAACTCTGCACTATTCGACTGCAACACTATTTGGCTTGACTCACTCTTTGCAAAATAATGGCTTACGACGAACCTCGGCCCATTCTTATAGCACCAAATTGATCCCTTCCTCATTATGACCAAATCAAACCACTCATCATGATCAAATCATGCCTTAATTACTCAAATCCATCGTCGATCCTGTCAATCCAATGACCTGATCCGTCATTAATGCCGATCATTTCAACAAGCGCCGCTAATAAACTATCCGTAACTTTCTCCATTTTTTGTTGATTTGACCAAGTCGTGGCCCTGTGGCCATTGCAGTATGGCTCCCAAACTGCAATACCATCCCTCTTCCCTGCGCATCCTGGTCCTACTGGTGCACCATCCTGCCACCTATCATTCTGCATATTTTTTTTTTGACACAATGCGTTTAGTAATTGCGCTGCTCCGAGCCCATCCTGTAGGGCTTCAACCTGCTACCATTTACTAGTGTTCGTAGCATCACTCCATCTAACTGTTGCAGCTGTACTACACCTCCTAAAGTTATTCCATTGATGCGATATGGACCGAGCCAATGCATCTGTAATTTACCTAGATGGTTCATGAACTTGTTGTCATACAACAACACCAAGTCGCCCTATTGAAACTGTTTGTTTCTTATATGGCGATCATGCCAATATTTTTGTTGATCCTTCTCCATGCGCTAGTGAAAACCTGCGATAAAGTGGTCTTCCTCAAGATGTACCAGCTACTCCAGTCGTTCCACCAACGATGCTTCATCATTCATGCCTGTCATCGCCGCTATGCGTAGACTCGAAAAAATGTACTCCATAAGAATAACGGCCTCTTTCCCATGCACCAATTTTAACGGTGTCTATTTGGTCAATTGTTTACAAGTGGTGCAATATGCCCACAAGACTGTTGGAATCTTCAAATCCCAGTCATCGTGGTTTGCATTAAAAACCTTTGTAAGCACATGCTCCAATACTTTGTTGAAGGCTTCTGCCATGCACTTAGCCTGCGGATGATACGCCATACTCTTCTTATCCTGTATCTGAAGCTCTGTTGTCAATGCGTTGACTATGCAATTGATGAAATGACTTCCCTGGTCACTCATCAATATCTTCGGGTAGCCAAATCGAGTAACAATATGGTCAAACAATAATCACGTTGCTGTCGCAGTGGTGCAATCTACAACTGGTGCGGCCTCCGCCCATCTTGTCAAATAATATGTCGTTGTGATTATGTATCATACACAAGTGCGCTTCCCTGGTGGGTTGATAGGTCCCACAAAATCCACAACCCATTTATCAAATGGCTGCAAGGTTACTTGAGATATTAGTGGAATCTCATCCCTCCTAGAGGGTTTTCCAGTTCTTTGACAGACATTGCAAGTCTGTGAATAATCGGTCGCATCATTGTGAAGAGTAGACCACCAAATCCCTGTGCGAAGCACCTTCCGGGCAGTAGCACGACCGCCATAATGTCCACCCGCCACTCCTGCATGTGCTTCTAACAATACATTCCCTTGCTTGTGAGGCAGGACACAACACCTCAAAATCTCGTCTAGTCCTAGTTTATACAACTATCCGGTAATCAACTGGAAATCGCCAACCTTAACCACCAACTGCTTCTTTTGACTGGTGGAAAAATTCTCTGGTGCAGTCCTTGTCACAAAAAACTGAATGATTTCTTCGTAGTAGTCATCAGCTACATCAAACCTAAATAGTTGCACATCTGGAAACCTTTCTTCAATGTTGGTTGGTTCCTCCCCTGTCTCAATCCACGACAAGTGATATGGCCCCGTGTTCAAGCGACCGGGCTTCACAATTACCTCAAAATCAAACTCCTGAAATAGAAGTAACCACTGACATATATTCCCTCCTAGAACAGGATTATTGACCAAATATTTCAAAATAGAATGGTCTGTGACCATCTTAAAGTGACCTCCCAATAAGTAGTGCCTAAACTTCTGCAACACATATACCATCACCAAGTCGTCCCTCTCTGTAGTGGTATAATTTTTCTCCGTAGACGACAACTTCTGACTCGCAAAAGCAATTGGGTGATCCATATCTCCTTCCCTTGGTTGCACAAGCACTACTCCTAACGCAATTGATGATGCATCCACATGGACATGGAATTCCTTGCTGCAGTCAAGGAATACCAGTATTGGTGCCGAAGCCATCTTATCCTTCAGTGTCTCGAAAATTACTTGACATTCTGGACTCCGTAAGAATACTACATCCTTCTTTAACAACTTTTCCATGGGGGTCGTGATCACTGCATAACCACATATAAACTTGCGATAATACCCTGTGTGCCCCAACATCGCTCACAACTGCTTGACATTGGTAGCTGGTGTTAAGCTCAAAATGAGCGCAATCTTTGCTGGGTCAACCAACAATACTTGCTTGCAAACAATATGACCCAACAATACCCAAATGGGGCACAGAAAATGCACTTCTTAAAGTTCAGCGATATCTGATGCTATCTACAGCGCTCCAACATCAGTCGTAGGTTGGCCAGATCATCGTTGACCAATCCATAAAATGTCCAATCATACATATGGACTTGCAAAACCTTATGAATAAAATCTCGAAAGGCAGCAACAACAACCGGAGAGAATATCACAGGTGCATTCTTTAGCCCAAACGGCATGATGGTGTATTGGAAACAACCCTATTCATTCACACGCATTGTCTTGTGGGTCATCTTTCACAATCCTGATCAGATAACTAGAAAATACATCCATGATGGAATACATCTCTTGTCCACCCACGCCCTCCAGTACTTCATCAGTTAACGGTGTCGGAAATGGATCATGCATACATGCGTCATTCAGCTTCCTCAAGTTAACACAAATCCATACCTCACCTGTCTTTTTGTCTTGCACCACCATGGGACTAATCTATTCCGATTCTTTGACCAATTCAATGATGCCAGCATCCAACATGCAGTCAAGTTCAACTTTGACCCTTTCCTTATGTCACGGATTCAGTCGATACGGTTGCTGCCTAATTTGTTTTGCATCTGGTTTTAATGGAATCTTGATCTCCCCTATATCCCCCAAGATTCCCTTCATCTTCGAAAAATTTGTAGGGAACAAATATTGGAACTCATGCAATAGGTCGGTGACCTTCGCCCATCACAATAGTCGCCAACATTCGCAAAATTTGGGTTCTCCTCTTTCCCAATGTTGACCTTCCGAAGCTTTAGCTGCTGACTGATCAGATATGTTGGTGTGTCAAGTGCTACAACATTCCAACTTCCTTCTGATTCAGGAATATTGACATTCCGTGGATCATCACCATCCTCTGGCCCTCCAATGATGTTATAACACTCCATCATCGACTGCATCTAACAATGCATATGCAGATCTACGGGATATGCTACTAGAACGACCTCCAAAACAACATCACGGATGAGCTGCAAAGCATTATGAACATCTGGGTTGCCATCCGTGAAACTGAAGGTATGAGTAGAGAAAATTGTCAACTCTAACCAAGTGGTAATCTCCCCTTGCAACTCAGTTGTGGCATACCAATATCATGGCATTTCATCAAAAGTGTGGATGAAGGAGTGGACCCATTCATCCCTTGGTCGCGAGGCCCATGGAGTCTGACATTTCATCAGATGACTGCGAGGGTCATTCCACCCATTGTACCTTCTGGTGTGGTATATTTCTGTGTCACAAAAGCAAACCGTCATCAACCTTTGGCACTCCGACCATCCAGTAATCAAATTCTTATGGGTCACCCACCACCGTGTTGGAGTAGCCTTCATCGCCTCCTCCAATGCTAGCAACCTCTGTGGTTCTGACACCTTGTCTTCAAATGATACTAAAAATGAAAACAACCTAGGAAGTCCTTCATATACTGGCAATTCAACAGTTTCAGTTGCGACACGGCACATCGACTGTGTAAGCAAACCACACTTCCTGAATGACACCTCATGCAAGAGGTTCTGCCAGTTCTCTAATGCATCATCCGAGTCAGAAGACGCAGAGCTAGAGATGCGCCAACCAAGTTCTCCACCAGCATTCGGATGGATGTAGTCTTCTGAAATGTTATATGCATGATCCCATCCTCTTACAACTTCATCCTTGACAGGTTCAACATAACGTCGCCCTTCAGTTGGATCCAACGGAGAGATGATGCGGAGATCCTGATTTTCAAAGGTCATCACGCGCTTCTTCAAATTGATCACTGCCATACTGTCATTATCCCATATAATCCCTATAAATGAGGGATAGGATCTTCCACCTTCGACAACCTCAATGACATAAAAATCAAAATAGGTTTTCATTCCCTCGATATCCACAACAAGGCGCGGAACTCTCCCAATTGGTGTGACTTTTGCCTAATTAGCCAATCGTAGCTATACAGGATACCAGCTTAGTGTTTGGCTCCCCATCTTTTTCCATGCTTACTTTGTCGATATGTTAACGTCGGAGCCTAGATCCAGAATAACTGAATCGACCTCTTAATCCCCAATCTGGACATTCGTGCGCATTTCTTTTCTCGTCTCCTTCCTTTGTAAGGAATTCACCGTGGACTCCCTCCATCCCTTGTCCGGTCAATGCAACAGATTCTCGATCTCGGCCAGAGCATCAAGATCTCTTTCCAGCGATAAGAAACTTTCCGAGAAGTGATGCAAGGTACCATACTAATGCAACGGTCCTACTTTTGAAGATGACTAAAAAACCGGGGGCATGTCATAAATAATTGACTTACCACGATCTTTCTCCATCGCATTACACGCTTGAAAGAATACATCATGCTCGGCATCAATATCAAACTGTTCCTTCTTCTTCCTTGTCAGCCGAATCAGAGGATGCAAACCATTTTCACATGTCATCGTACCTCGATGAGTGATAACATCAACAATAGCATCTTGCATCCTCGACTTTGTTGAAATTGTCGCAACAGTTGATCCCTGATTTTGGTTCGGCAGTGGGTTCGCAGGTTGATTCACAATATGGTTAGCATTCTGATTCGAAAGCCGGTTCTAGTTCTTCGGCTAATTCTGATTTGGAAACTGGTTCAGATTCTGTAACTGCAGTATATTTCCTACCTGTCATCGCGCAATCAACTGCGGGCAGTTTTCGACAGTGTGATCGGCAACAAAACAATATGTACACTATGTCTGCAACTATGGGCAATCTCTATGGTAGTGTCCGAACACTCCGTAGTTATAACATTGGATAGGTCTGTGACCTTGTCCTCCTCCATGACCAAATCCTCCACCGTGTCCTTCTCAGAATCCTTCGTGGAATCCCCCTTGCTACTGATATTGTGGTTGATTAAACTTTTGTTGCATGGGATTCGGTTGCAGTTGGACACACTGCCCTGGATGAACACATGGTGCTGGATGAATGTACTACGATTGCTAAACGTACTATGGCTGCTGTGGAGCCATCTGCGTCACAAACTGTTGTTTATGGTTGCGGTTGTGGTACAAACTGCATCTACGGTTGAGGTAGCAGTTGGGCCACCTGTGGCTGCAATTGCGGTTGTTGTACTGCACTCTGGTCGTCCTTTACATAGTAGGAGTCATATGTTCTTTCTTGAAGGAGGCCATATGCATGGCAATCCTTATCTTCATCCCCAACTGACTTGAAAAATGTACAATACAAATTCATTGGCTTTGTAACCATCTTCTGCATGTATTGAAACTCCTCATCTCGATTCCCATATACTAGATAGATGTGGCACCATGGCATACCTCCGCCACTTAATGGATTCAACGCTCCTGATATAAGGTAGTTGTGGAAATATGGGAAATTATCCCTTGTATGTCCTTCTGCGTGACATAGAGTACACAAGACCTCCTCGCGGTGCTCTTTTCCCTTCTTAAGATCTTGCAACTGAATTGTCAGGTTTTTCAATTGTGTCTAGATCCAAGACATGCCAGCTGCGTTCTCACTAATCAACGAAGTTTCTAACCGCATCGCAATTTCCAGAGCTTCACTTGGTGTCGCAATGTTTTGTTGCATCAACAGGATTTGAATATGAGGTAGCAACATCGTGATGAACAATTCCTTGTGCTGGACATCGCTCATGTCAAAGCTAACTCTTTCCATCAACATTTTGAACCGTTGGTCGAAATCCCAAAGAGTTTCATTCAGATGCTGCTTAATCTCCTTCAGTTCTGTAATATATCGTGCCTCATATTTCAGTTTTTTGAACTCTGCAATCAATTCTTTTCTAACTTCATCAAGCATCTTTTATGTGGTGGATGTAGGAACTTGTATAAACTTCATAAACCAATCTAATGCGCGACCCCAAAGAGTCGTTTCCAATTGACCTTTCTTGGCGTCGTCATCCGTAATTTGCTTAACATTTCATACTGCTCCACATAAGAACCAGTATTGCTCTTGTTTGTTAGTCCCATTCATATGGAACAACGGTACCTTCGCATCTTCGCCCACCATCCTGGGCTTCCTTCCTATAGTCGATGAGCTGATAGCAATCAAGTTCTCTCGACACAATGAACAAGGCGGTGTCAAAGTTGTGTTTCTTCCTGGTTGTGAGATAGTGAGAAGAGGTGTGGATATGTTGCTACTGGGGATTGGTCCAGCCTCTATCCTGGTCGTAGCCTGGTTGTCCTTGTCGGCACTATGAGGTCGCTTCGTCCTGTGTGGTATTTCTTCGTGGCTTTGCATTTCGACCACAGTAGGACCTTCTCCTATCCTCTACCTCTTCTCTTATCGAAACCTTGCTCCTCCCCTCGTAAGACACTCTCTTCCTCAACTTCCTTCACAGTCTCATCATAACTTGCACCCATCTACTCTGTATTGTTTCATTTACCACCCCCCTGTTGTCGTGGTATCCACAACCTCTGCCCACCAGGGTTCTACCTATCGAGGTGCATCTTCAGTATGCCATTTTCACAGATGAGCATATTAATGGACAACTGTATCGACAATAGGAACCTGCCTCTCGGTCCATTGAAAAATTCCCTTTCAGCTTCGCTATAAGACTTTGTTGTATCAATTGAAAACTCGGTGATATAGCCTTCCAGTATACTGTCGACCCAAACCTCAATAGCCCGTGATGCTTTGTTATCTACCTCTTGTAGCTCCTGGATCAATTATGGGGTCCAAGATGTTGGCTCACCACCTTCGAAGTTTCACTTCTGAAAGGTCAATTTCTCTAACCATTCATATAAGATGATTGGGAATTCATAGAAAACATATTCGTGTGGACTATCATGTATGTACTTTTCCAACCACCGATCTGTCGACAACCAAGGGTTCTGATTTTCTTTCTCAACAAACTCTCACAACTTGAGGTCAAACCAATCTTGAATTTTCAGTCTCGTCGCATGTCGCAACATGTCCTCCCTCCACTTCGCACTAGGGTCCCAACAACGGAACCATTTGTTAACACAAACCTAGTCAACAGGGGTTCCTCACACTGTCGACACCCAAACCACCACGATCTCCCTGAGCACCGGCCCAGACAAGTTTTACCCTGTCCAGCAACACTTGCGGAGCAGATGAAGTCTCACCCGATATTTTCAAGGGAGAGCTGACAGAACCACGTTTCGACCAAATGAAGGAGGACTTTGTGCATCAACTTATCGCAGCATTGCATAACAGATCTAACCATTCAACTTTGGCATTAAACATAATTGCAGTATTATTCAACATATCTCATCATTGATAGAACCACCAACGTGCAATAGATATAACAGTAAAACATTAATTGTAGCAAGAAAACGTCGAATCATTCACATATTCATATCACGTAATGCATTTATCGCAAGAAAACAGGAAAGACACAATGATTATGCTCAAAGTTCTGTCATATCATATTCATCTTCACAACAAAACACAAATACAACAAGATAATCCTTCTGTCGCATACCCAAGCAAACAGACTTAGATCAATATCCAAAACATCCCCCAATAGAAATTCTCCGGATAAGGATAAGATATTCGATGATTCTTTACACTTACAATCAACATCTATTTATAGGCTTATGCCTTTACATTCATTGTCCACTTAACCGACCTCCTAACTACTTCTTAACAAACTCTACCAAAAAAAATCACCCAAAACCCACATATTGTGGTTCAAATGACCCAAAAACCCACATATTGCACTCCAAATGACCCAAAATACATAAATTAATATCGTATTGTGCACTGCTTTCCTCCTTTCATGGTATTTTTGGCCTTGTGCAACATCCGCGATGCTGCAAAGCTGACTCATCGAAACCACCTTCCAACAAATTGGAAACAAGATCTTAGTCCAAAATATTTTAGTAGAGATTGATGAAGAAGAGGAAATGATACTATAACATGAAGCAATCCTTCACACACAGATCAATAAACTAAGAAATTAATCAATTATGAAGTACCTCATCAAGTGGAAGAACTTTCCAATAGAAGAGGCAACATGGGAAGATGAGTTCTTCATGTAGAAAAATCCATAGTTAATAAAGGGTTGAGGAAAATACTTCTTTGAACTACGTGAGGGTCATGTTAGGCCCTAGATATTGTGACATCATATTTCTATTATTGGTATTGTCTTTATTGGTCAGCTAGGACCTTGATTGTATTTGTAACATTTGTCTTCTATATGTACCAATGAGTCTTAATTTTAGTGGTCATTTCATCTTGTCTTGTTCATTTGATACATTGTAAGAGAAGGTTTCCCCCTTGAAGAGGCTTAATACTCATATTTTTATCTCAATCTCAAGGAATTGGGTTACTCTCTATCTCTCATTTCATGTTGTTTTGGGGATTTGGTGCAAAACATGAGAACCTTGAAAAAAAAGGTTTGTACATTTTTAGGGCATGGGGCATTTTTTTGCAAACTACACCTTTTTAAGACCCACTCAATTCCTTGTTTATTGCACTGAGAGGTGCTCTACAGCCCAGTATGGGGGAGATCTTGTAAGGTGATGTAACAGATGTAACGGATGTAACGTTATAACGTTAGTAACATGTCGGCAAAAAATAATAGTGAATAGTGATATAGTGAATATTATGAGAGACCTTGTAATGTGATGTAACATTAGTAACGTTTAACATTTGTAACATGTAATATTGAAGTAATTAAAGTAAAAAGTAGTAAATATTATGTCGGCCATTAATTAAAATGTAATGGAAAGTATTTAATGAAAAGTAAAAAAGTAAAATGTATTGTCCACCATTAATTAAAATGTTAAAAAAAGTAAAATTAATTAAAATGTAAAAAAAAGTAAAATTATGGAAAGTATTTAAAAAAAATCCACGTCGGCTCATAAAATAAAATATTATGAAAAGTAATTAAAAAATAGATGTTCTTGTATAAAATAAAAACATAAAACTTAAACCCGGATCTATCAATCAAGAGAGATTGAATTTCTTGAGTTTAAATTTAAAAAAAGAAATACACCTCAAGAAATTGGATCCCTCTCGGTGCTTGATAGATACGGGTTTAAGATGGATCTATGCTGGTTAATAACAAACCCAATGTAGTGTTTGCATGTCATGGAATATAACATTTCAACTAGGTGTAATTTATGTCTTCGAAAGATTCAAAATAATTAATGATTTAACTGTATATATTAATCCAAAAAATTGTTAAAAATAAAAATGTTATCAAGGAAAAAAAACATAAGTTGGTTCAAGAAAGGTTTTAGAACATCATTTTTTAGTATCATAAATGTTTAGGGGCATTATAAAGATCAAATTATATCACTAATCATTCAAATATATCTCTTTGAATTCAAATTTTGTTTTACAAACATCTTCATGGTGTATTACACTATGATGGTATATGGTCTTAGAACAATCTCAGTGAAATGATAAGATCCTCTAATTTGATCCAAAAGGACATAAATATGATGTAGTGGATGTCATTTCTTCATTATTATCTTGCTCAATACTCTAACAATATTCTATACCAAAACACCATCTACCATGTTTCTTAGGGACTAAAAATATAGGGCTACCATGGGGAGAATACCTCACTATGATTTTTCTAGCATAAAAAAGGTCTTGAGTATGTTGGTAAATTTGATCATTTTCGCATAAGGATATGGGAAATGATAGATCATTGGGAAATGGTGATATTGGAATTAGGTTGACTTTAGGTTGTACTAGATAGTGCATTAGTACACCTTTTAGATGTTTAAATAGTTTACTATATTATTTCATAGTTGCATTAAGCTATATCTATTACTAAGCATTGCATTATCTTTTTTCTAATAAGAGACATACGCTAATGGAACCTAGTTTCCTTTGTGACATTGCTATAAGGAGATTAAACTCCCAATAATTTGCATATACAATCCTAATTGGATTGTTTGAAAAGATCTACATCATTTGGAATGGTGGAGAGTTCAGGAAAATTAACTTGTACATGCCACTTTTGAGGTCTAGACCCATACTTCTCATGCCAATCCTAGATGTAGGGTCATTAGAGGATGGCATCACATACTTCCAATGAAGCGACATCACAAATAACTTCCTCCTACAATGGTTGGACTGTATATGACATGCTTTAGTATTGTTTCTTAACCAACACATCATTCCCTTTCTACAACCATTCAAGAATATAGCACTATAGATGATTTTAATATTTCATCTTTAGTCTTACTAAGTTACTATTGGAGGAATAATGTTTTATTCGGCTTCCACTATCAAGAACAACATGTAGATGTTATATTTTCATCTAAGACTTGATTTGGAATAGTATTTTTTTCTCTTCTTTGTCTTCTAGTGTTATAGTAGTTAGTTTATAGACTTGCTATGTGTCTATGAAGTGTTGTGATGTTCATGCACACTCAATCACAACATTACAACCTTGGTACAATGGTGTTGTTGTCGGATTGCAATGTTAACAACAATGCATATTGAAGGTTCATGATGAGTATCATTATTCATATCTATCTCCATGGCCATGGTTCACTTCTATGTTTCAGAATTTTCATTCAAATGGGTGGATGTTTAATGATGATCACACCACATCTTGAGGTTGTCTTTATGAAACCAATGGTAGTTTGAGAACCTACAACTTTTCCTTCCAATGGAACTTGACTTTCCACTTATATGTGTCTTCAACCAACTTTGACTCGAGTTTATGTGCAATTGATTTTTTGTTTTCTAAGATTTCCACTTTATTAACCATTGTGTCTCTTGAACTTCTCTTCAGATTTCATTACAAATCAATAAGCATGTCCCAATGTGTTGACAATTAGGAATTCACTTCTTCCTTTAGGTAATGGTACAAATGTCCATGAATTTGGAAATCATAAAACGGTCAAGGATTTTGTCAATCACTTTAATTAGCATTTCATGCTACTATACAATGAAGTCTAGATAAGATTGGGCCTTCTTTTGATGAAATCACTGCACTTGTATCCATCAAGGTGGCCTATGAGACAAATTTTATATTTTAGAGTTGTCTCGACTCCTTCCCATGAGGTTAAGACTTGTTGTTCTTCCTCTCTCTACTGAGTTGAAAAAATCCCACTACAATAGTGAATTTGGGAAGAATTTGAGAGTTCCATATTCAACCTTTTTCTTCATTTAGTAAACTAATTTGCAATAAAATATGATTTGAGTGGCTACAACCATTTCTCTAGAGCTTTGGCATCAATATATCCTTTTGAAAAATATGATTTCAATATTTATGTTTCCTTTTAATGGGTTCCTTTCTTTGAACGATGCATTGGCTATGATATTGCAATTATGCCATTAGTTATTTTTAGGTGCAAAGCATCTCATCAATGTTGCAAGCCAGACATGCATCTCTTCAATTTGTTGATGCAAATATTCTTTCATAACATACTATACCTCCACTACGCAGACACTCATTTACTCTCCCATAATATTGCTAATTCGATGTATAGGTATGTAGTTTGATGCACATGATAGCATAGACTTGAAATTTTAATATGTTGAACATGTCTAAACTAGATTAAAATTATGAGGACACTACACTGAAACACAATTATGGAGAGTGATAGTGTTGTACAAATATCTAAGAAGGAAATATAGGTGATAGTATTCCAGCTCTGATATCACTTGATGTGAAATGTTGGGGAGCTCAAGGGACTACTTTTGAAGAACTAACAACCTATAATCCACACTAGATAAACTCAAAAAAACAATATATGCTAAAACTAATAAAAATATAAAAAATTTCTCTCATTTTTAAAGAATTATAAAATCTTTCTTTTTCTATATATATATATAGTAACTAATAAGAATATAAAAAATTATCTCTCTTAAAAAAAATATGAACTCCCTCTTTCTATTTTTAAAGAAATATGAATACTCTCTTTCTTGACATTTCTTAAGATTAAACACCTTACACATGAATACTATTTAAAAACTCAATATTCTAAATGGTCTTCTTTTATTTTGTAATATATAAATTAATAAAAAAAAGTTTAGTTACAAATAGCAGGCAATGAAATGATCTTTTTCCTTTTAACACGCTACTTCTGTTGAAATGATACAACGAATAATATTATACATTGTTGGATATAAAATGTTTCAAATTAAAGCAACACGCTACTTCTGTTGAAATGATACAAAATGATACAACGAATAATATTATACATTGTTGGATATAAAATGTTTCAAATTAAAGCAATGAAATGATCTTTTTCCTTTTGACACACTACTTAAGCTGAAATGATACCAGCAAATAATATATACACGGTTGGATATGAAATCTATATATCATTTATTTTTCGTAGTGCATATTGATTACTAAGTACACTAATCTAGTAACTAGCTAAGGGCTGCACAAATATAAAATAATATCTTGCTCATCCTTAATTAAACAATTATAATAGTAAACTAAATATGCCAATGCCATATGGAACATATACATGAACATCGGAACATGCCAATAAACATGTCCACTCAATCGTTTATTATTTATTATGTCCCCGAAGGGGATCATGTATATATCTTCAAGCTTCTATTATTTGCTTTTAAAACCTATAAATATTTTCCACTACTATGTATAAACTATAGTTTAAAGTTTATAATATTTTTTCGAAATTTTAAAATTTTAATTTTTCAAAAATTTTATTGGTTGCAAGATGTGACATCATTCTCGATTTTCCCTTCCCGTAAGGGGGCTGCGGGCTGACGTCACGTCTGCACAGACTAGTTCAGCCCTACGAAATTTGAAATTTGAGGTTGGAAAAGGATTTATTTCCAATCTCCATTATCTGCCAGCTTCTTCCTCGTTCTACAGTGGTCACATTGCAGTAGCCGTCAGACCTGCAGTGTTCACATTGCAACCGCCATCATTAACTCTTCTCGGTGGCGTCTCCATGTTTTCGAAATTCGTTCTGCAATGGTCACATTGCAGTAGCTGTCAGGCCTGCAACGTTCACATCACAACACCCATCATTAACTCTTCTGGGTGGCGTCTCCGTATTTTTGAAATTCATCATTGACCTTTTGAATACTCGACGCATGGTTGACATGCAGCTTGGCTTATCTCGATTCCAAAGCCTGTGGTTCCAAGAGCAGCCAAATGTGGAGATATTGGTATCTGCGGGGAGAATAATGTGATATAGCACGCTCTAGGCAAGTAGCAAAGAGCTGCCAAGTATGGAGACATTGGTATCTGCGGGTAGAAGAATTTGATTGATTTCCCTTGTATTTCTGAGGCTGCGGCTATGAGAGGCTCGATACGCAGGGTCGGGATAGGCTCGGATGAGTAATGTGGCTGGTCCTATATGTCGGTTCCATTAATGTAGAATCGCAATCCACAGCCGTGATGCAAATCAAGAGGAGGACAAGGAGCGTAAAGCCAGTAAGTGCAATGCAATGCAATGTGAGCTGAACTGAATTGAAGATCATATGGTTATAGATATGATATGACATTGCTCTCTCTCTCTCTGTTAGCAGATACTTTGAACAATGTCGGGAGCTAAGCCTGATAAAAAAGGCGGAGGAGGGAATGGAAAAATATACGTTTGTTGCCACAACAGCGGGATTTGTGGTCTTTACAGGGATTGCAGTGAGTCTGTTCAAGGCCTTTAAGTCTAAAAAGCTTGTTGAAGAGGTTTCCCCTCCCCAACCTTCAGATGAGCCTGTTGGAGATGTCGGGGGTCAGCTTTAGATTGAAGCGACGGTAAGGGGATTTAGTTTATAAATAAATGCGAGAGGCTTCTTATCTTGGTTGGGTTTTATTCATTTTCGAGAACTTGGGAGCTGGGTTCTATTAATTTTTGAAAACTGGGAGTCAGATTCTATTGATTTTTGATAACTGGGAATTGGGTTCTATTAATTTTTGTAAAATGGGATTTGGACTATTCCATCATTTAAACTTCATGCATTTTACTGTCAATAATAATGTTAGTATCTTCCCATGGTTCTTAGTCGATGATACATCTTCTCGGTTAAAATTTCGAATCCGTGCCATCCCTGTGAATCGAACGTTAGCTTTCTCTCTGCTAAAATTTGCTCGTATGCCCGGAAATGCCCAAAAGAAGCTCCATCCAATCTTATCACAGAGAGACCCATTGACATAAAATTTCTTTATAAACAAAATGTTCCAGAACCCCAACAAAACTTGAGAAGTGATTAGTTTATCTTCACTTTATCTTAGGCCCTACAAATGGAAACTAGAGGGACACCCTTGCAGACCCATTTAATTGCCGTTGTAGATGCTTTACACCCCCTACTTCGCACATGATCTCAAACAAAAAGGAGGATTCAGGTGACAGTATCCAACGCACCGTTATCACCAAGGTTTTCGGCGAAGTTTTCTTCATTGGCTTGCTCAGATGCAAGTGCTTTCCATCTGTATGTATGTGTATCTACGTTATTATTGTGGGAACTTTTTGACCTGTGGATATCGAACTCAGGCCAGCCGATAACGTAAATGGAGGAACAGAGAATATGGCTCTTAGATTACAGAGATTTAAATGAAAAATAAACAGAAAATATAGACAATATTTAAGATCAGAGGCAAAATAAATCATTAAAAATTATTTATTTATTTATGAGAGTAGAATTCTAGTTTCTATTATCATAAATAAATTAATAATAATTCTTAATGATTTATTAGTAAGTCGATTGCTCTGTTGCTTATAATTCTTAATTATTAATGATTTATGAGTAAGTTGATTGCCCTGTCTTTAATTTCTGAACATGAAATGTGTAAAAAAACAAGAGAATTGAATCACCAGCACAAGCAGCAATGCTCGGCCGTTGAAACAATTAATTTATGACATGTTTTCTCCAGTCGCAGGCATGGTTATCTTAGATCTTTCTCTCCGGTCGACAGGTCGAATCTCTTCCCATCCTTCTGCTCTGAAACCTTCAATTTATGCCCTATTGAAGCTTCTCCACAGGCTTAAGAATTATCAAAACACCGTGCTCCCAATGACAGCGCTCAACTCGGAGCTACAATTGGCAGGGGTTTTGTCGGAGGCAATCAGCGCCTTTCAGTTGTCTGCGCCAACATGGAAATCTGCTATACTTAGCAACACTCTCATATTTTTGGCTGGTTCTCCGCTGCTTTTTATCGGTCTCACGACTCCTGGCATCGGCGCCGCATTCCTGCTGGGGAGCTTATCATGGAGGGCATTTGGAGGCCGAGGGTTTTTGGTCGTCGTTATTCATTATCTCACTGTGAGTAAATTTCATTTACTATGATTCTTTGTTCAGTTAAAATTAAATTTGTTATCATAACTTTGATTATAATGTGTTTATTTTACTACATATTTTTATTATTTTCCAAAAACTTATGTGTGACATATACAGTAGATTAATGTTTTTCCATCTAAAGTTTAATATCTGAAATCTAAATTTTATTTATTATAATTTTTATTTTTCTAATCTTCTATTGGTTGATGGTTGAACATATGTAAGGTTAGCCTTGAAAAACAGTCAGAGGTTTTACTTGACATTTATCCACCTTGATGTTATCCATCCCAATCCGATTTCCATTGAATGCATCCACCACCACTGCACGCTTACTGGTAACGTCATATCAAAATGATATTCTATAATTAAAATAGCAAATAATAAGCAACCAGCTGCTACCAACGTGCAACTCCATATCCTCTGATTGAAAAAGTCTTGGCGTAAATTAAGTTTATTTAAGATGAACTGAAAAAAGGCCATTTAAACTAGATTAAGTGAAACTGTTTGAACTCAATCTGAAATATATGTTTTTGCATGGTTGACATTGTACATAAACCATGTGGATGAAACCATGTGAATGACAATAAGTAAGAGACTGGAGGTGTTAGAACAATCTCCATAAACTCTCAAAATATTCACTCCTTTACAAGATACTCACTGGCTATCCATGATTAAGCATAAAAATAGTGCTATCCATGATTAAGCATAAAAATAGTAGTGTTAGCTAGGTCTCTTACCACAACTAAAATCCATATTTCCAAACTCTTGCACTCCCTATATAATTTTGGGTTTACAATCATTTTTTTTATTATAGATAAAAATAAATATTTCTTTAAATACATATTTAGCTATACAAGTAGTTTTGTGGTGAAAATATGTTTTTCCTAGTATAATTTTGTGGCAAGAGTATCATATTTCTATAGCATCTGTCTTATAGCAACTGCGGGGACATTGCCACCTCGTGACTCTTGTTTTAATTTAATATTGAATAAACTAGAAATTTAACAACTATATTTGACATATCTGTCAGCATCGATTGCGATCCTCTTTCTATATTAATATATATCTTAAAGTGTTTTATCCTACTTTGTCAAGGACCTTGTGCCATGTATTTTGGAAAAGTCAAGTCATAATTTTTGTATTCAAGAAGCTTATTCTACAGTTTAGTAGGGAATGTGTAATTCTTTCTGTATTTATTATGTTGACAAATTTCTTTTAAAAAAAATATAATATTATAAAATATAACATATAATTTCAAATTATATTTAAAACATTTATAAGCTTTCTCAACATTTACACTTTTTAAAACTAATTTGATTTAGTAATTCCCTTTTAAAAGATATCTATGTACTGTTAAATATGCACTATAAAATGAAGATTCAAAACTCTATCATAAATGTAACTACATCATAAATGCAACTACAACTTGAACATTACAATCAATATGACATAATTGTAACTAAAGCTTAAACATTAAATGGTTGAACAAAAGATAAATGTTCATGGCGTAGGATGTCCATATCGTATTGTGTAAAAAAGATGCTTTACTGTGGTCTTTGTGGTCTTTTTGCTAGGATGATTATGATTTTGTAGAGTCCATTATATTTTGTTCATGGTCTAAATGTATTTGTGATGATATGGATGTAAAGGCGTATTTTTTTATTATTAATAATAACAAAAATATAACTTTTTCTTAAAAAAATAAATAACAAAAATACAAGTTTCTCTTTTAAAAAAAAATACTTCTCAAAATCACCGTTCATTAAAAATACAAAGTTGATATTTGAACGATAAAGAGAAGCATGAAAAAAATATTAGTTATTATAAAGTTGCTCTTTGAACGATAAAGAGAAGTATGATAAAAATATTAGTTATATTATAAAGCTTGAACATTAAATGGTTGAACAAAAGATAAATGTTCATGGCGTAGGATGTCCATATCGTATTGTATAAAAAATTGCTTTACTGTGGTCATTGTGGTCTTTTTGCTAGGATGATTATGATTTTGTAGAGTCCATTATATTTTGTTCATGGTCTAAATTTTTTTGTGATGATATGGATGTAAAGGAGTATTTTTTATTATCAATAATAACAAAAATATAATTTTTTTTAAAAAATAAATAACAAAAATACAACTTTTTCTTTTTAAAAAAATACTTCTCAAAGGCACCGTTCATTAAAAATACAAAGTTGATATTTGAACGATAAAGAGAAGTATGAAAAAAATATTAGTTATTATAAAGTTGCTCTTTGAACCATAAAGAGCAGTATGATAAAAATATTAGTTATTATAAGATACGATACTTGCTCACCTGACACGTTTACATTAAAAAACTAAATTATATTTACAATAATCTTGATAAGTAGAAGTAGTCATAGATATGTATTGCAAGCATCGTTGCCATCTGTCTTTGAATTTTGAATCCCCACCTCGTCAATTTGAGTATTGCAAGCACTGACTCATGCGCACTCAGGGTGACAATTGTCATAACTTATCAAGATGAAATTATAGAAATAACGTGTTTATAAGCATGCGAAAGCAGTAGAATTGCAACTTGAGAAATTAGTCACATCATTTTCTTGTAGAGTATTATGAATACTTTTTCATGCCCTACTATATTATCAATAGAATATAGATTGCAATACACAAAATATCTTTGGTATAATTGTTTTTTTGTTTTTTTATGAAGAATTTATTAAATTGGAAGGATAGTTTCAAAATGGCAAGTGTTAATTTCCTATGAACAATTAATAGAATATGTGCATTTATCCAGTTCTAAAATTACATTTTTTTTAATAAAACGTAGATATGGCCCTAATCTACAATACTAGTTTTCGAAATTCCTTTAAAATAATCCTATTTAATATTTCATTGCTTTCTTCATAGCACCCCTAAATAGAACTTGTAATAAGGACTTTTTAATTTCACCATCAATTCCACCAAATCTAACCTTAAAAGGAGCTTGTCAATCCACTAAAAAATAGAACCTTCTAAATGGATTCCCATATATTAACACATCCAAGGCAATGATATTCAATTCTAATCCCAATCGAGTACCATATTAAATTGTCTCGTTGATTTTACCACCAAATTTGACCTTGAAAGGAGCTTGTTAAGCCACTAAACAATAAAACCTTTGAATTGTATTCACATTTACTAACATCATCTCCAAGGCAATGATATTCAATTCTAATCACAATATAGTACCATATTAAAAACAAGGTTCAACCACTAACATAGGATCCAAAACTAGCTAAATTTTTAGGAGACTAAGCAATAAATTTATAACCAACGGAGGTACCTAGTGTACCTCGGGAAATACAAGGTAGAGCTAGCAACAATTCGAAACCAAAATTGAAACCCAATAGCATTAGCATCATTTTAACTAGTCGGCTAACCTCACTTCCCCAAGCCCAATTCCTATACAATTGATCCCCTTGTAGATGACCCAAAGCTTCCAACATTTGATGCATATGTGGTCGTTCCTGTTTAAGAATTAGTTGCATGGTTAAAAGTTGTAACATGGCTTGCGAAGTCACCATCATTTGTTGTTTGACACGACCCATAAGTGTAAAATCCATGAGATATGGAAAAGTTTAAGATCAAATATATACGAGGCTATGAAATAACTATTGCTTACACAGAAAATTCATGAGGACAATCTAGTGATCCAAGAAACAACTATTGCCTATACAATTTTCAATCCACATTTCCTTTATAAGACCATCAATCGATTTCATCAATGTTATAGTCAAGTGTGTGTCTACTATTTCCCTTCGATGTTCTTCATGTAACCAGAAAAAAGATGCCACCTTATACATTATAGTTCTCTTAAAAATAGACAAAACAATCTATGCATCATATCTCATGGATCACTTACTTGAGTAATTTATAGAAATTAGATATGAGGGTGAATAAATAAGCATGGGAAAATAGGTTGACAAGACGGGAGATTAAATGAGTTTAAATCCCAACATGATTACCCTTTAATCATGAGGTTATAGGTCCTCCCTGTTACTACCCTAAGAATTAATAAGTAGTGGATTTTTGTAATATGAAAAATTAATATCTGCCTCATCCCCAAAGTGATGTAACTTCATCAAACAGTAGGACATACAAACAACCATATAGAACAATTCAACCCAAATAGATATTATTGATGTTCATCCACAACCTAGTGGTACACAGAGTTCCAGAGACAAAGCCTTAGTTCTATTTCAAAAGTTCCTTCATATACACATCATAATGCTCTCACTCTTGCATGCCAATTTGGAAACAAATTATAAACATTATTATAGTTACAATTAACTAATCAGTTGCTATGCTCCAACTTGGAGAAAAAAACATACCTAATGACACTACCCTAAGCATGCCATTGGTAGTACTAAACAAACATCAAATCCAGAGATAGATTAGATTTCACTTCAACAATTACTTAAGTGGAAGGAAACTACCATTTCTCTTCCTTTCTTTATTTTCTCTTGAGCTTATGACTCACTTGTAACTCCAAAGTATATTAAGCACCCATGTTGTCACTGTGGCTTGTGATATCTTCACTACCTACTTATAAATTTTCCATCATCATAATTTAGTTGATTATAATTTCATTCATATCCCAATGAATGAACTTTTGTTTTTTTTGTGAACCAATAAATTTAATTATAATTCACGTTTAATTCTAATGAAGTCATTGTACATTTTTCTATTTATTTTACATCTATATATTTGTATGAAATTTTTATTTTCATTAATCTTTAGTTTTTTAGTCAATCACTTTTTCAAATCAAGAAAAATAGATTGCAAAAGAAATCGAATCCTTAGCTTTGTTCACCAATAGGTGGTTTTATTATTGGGTGTGTGCAAGCTAATGAGGGTCTCTTTTGACATGTTAGATACAATAGAAAACTGAAAAAAATAGGAATCCCTCAACTTACATGGATATTTTGAGACACATACACAATGAATCTTGCAATGAGTAAAAAACTAAAATCTAGGAAATTGAATGACGTTTCCGAACATATAAATTTTTTCTATTGAAAATGTCCTTAACTATCTAAAGTTTGATCTTTTTTAACAGACATAGTTTTTTGGGAAAAATTATAAGGTATATTTTTTTGTGGGTGCATCCTTTGAGTGCCTAAATGATGGAATCAACTTATGAAAAATAGTAGACATATAGAGAACAACTAGCAATAGTGCACTGCTATTTTTCCAAAAAATATTAATAATTTTTAATTTTATTTAATTATCTAAGTGATCGAACCTCACAAACAATACGCCAAGTGTGTGTGCAACCTTTGAAGGTCTTAATGCAATGATCATGATATGGGTTTTTTATAACATGTAGAGGTCCGGGTCCTTTAGTGCACCATACATTTTTTTTCAAAATGGTTGAGAAACAAAAGAGTTATGGACTAAACACTAACAATGTGTTTTTTGAGTTAAGGAGTCATGACACAAGAAAAATAAGAAAAAATATATATTCTTTTTAAAAATTACATATTTGTAATTTGCAGAAAAAATACTATTTGTGTCTAAAATTTCATAAAAAATGATGGCGTGTAGCATACTGAAAAATTGGATGTAATGCTCAATTTGTCATGGTTTACCACATTCCATGGAACAGACTTGGTAGATATGAAGAAAAATTTGAAGTAGACACATAGGCACAAAGCAGCCATGCTTGCATGTGTAGAGGTTTGGATTTAGTGCTACAAAACGAGTACACATATTGTTTAAATTCAATTTTTTCTCCTGCCAAACTAAAATTCATATGCAATTTTGTGTTACAAAACAAATATAAATTTATTATTACATAAATTCGTACGTGTTTTGGGGAACATAAAATTCTACTAATCCCCCAAAACCCCTAATGCACCCTCTATCCAACTCCCAAACACCCTCACAACCATGTAACAAATCCCCCCGTGAACCCCTAATAGACCTCAAACCCACTAACACCCCCCTCCTACTCCTCCCCTAACACCAACCTCCTCTCCCTCTTAGTCCCCTCCTCTCCCTAACTCTTGCTAACCCCCTCTCACTCTCTCTCTCCTGCATTCATTCACCTAGTCATGTCTCTCCCACAAACCCTTACAATCCCCCCTCCCTGCTCTCCCTCTCTCACCACTTTCGTCTTCTCTCTAACTTCCCTAATTCTCCCTAAACCCATATCCTTCCACCCCTATTCATACTCCCACTACTCTCTCTTTTCCCCAATCCCAAAACAAAAGAACCCTGCTCTCTCTCTACCCCTAACCCCCTCTTCCCCCTACCCCACAATAACACCCCTAAATCTCTCTCAATATATCTCTCTCTTTCTCTCCCTAAATCCCCTACTCCTCCACGTACACCTAACCCCCATACCTCTCTCACTCTCTCCCCCAACCCCCTAACACACAAATACTCCATTGGTTCTATCTCTCTCTCACACACACACCCACACATAGACACCCCTATGCCTCCCCCTATAACTAACCCCCTTCCTCTTTCTCTCTATCCCCCTAACTCTTACTAACCCCTTCTCTCACTCTATGTATCCCCTTCTTGACTTACCCCAAATCTCCTAACCACCCCCTATGTCTCTACCTCTAACCCCTTAACAGTACCCCTTTGTCTCTACCTCTAAAATCTTAACATCCCTCCCTCTCTACCTCCAACCCATTACCACCCCCAATGTCCCTCTCTCTCTCTCTAACTCAAATACTCTCCCACCTCACTTATACCCCCTTTCTATGTAATCACGCTACTCCTCCCCAAACCCCTAACCATCTCTCTCTCTCTCTCTCTCTCTCTCTCTCTCTCTCTCTCTCTCTCCACACACACCTCTTCTCCCTAACTCTTACGAACCCCCTCTATCACTCTCTCTCAATCCCCTACTCCTCCACCTATACCTAACCCCCACTACCCCTCTCACTCTCTCTCATCCTCTCCCTAACCCTTACCAACCCTTAACCTCTAACCCCTAAACACTCCCCCTCTCTCTCTACCTCTAACCACTTACCACCCCCCAATTTGTATCTCTCTCTCTCTCTAAACCAAAAACCCATGCTCATCACATATACCCCCTTTCTCTTTGATCACCCTAAGTTCCTCCCAAAACCCCTAACCCCTCCTCTCCCTCTCTCTCACCCCTACTCTTCCCCCTAATTCTTACTAACTCTCTCTCTATCTATCTATATATCTACCTATCTATCTCTCTCTCTCTCTCCCCCCCAACTCTTACTAACCCATAACCACTAACCCCTTAACACTCCCCTTCTCTCTCTACCTTTAACTTCTTACAACCCCACAATCTCTCTCTCTCTCTAACCCAAACACTTGCGCTCCTCACCTATACCCCACTTTCTCTGTAATCACCGTAAGTTCCTCCCAAAACCCAAAAACTCCCCCCCTCTCTCTCCCCCCCCCCTCTTACCCCTCTCTCACTCTTTTCCAAACCCTACTCCTCCACCTACACCTAACTCCAACTCTTCCTCTCTCTTTCCTCCTCTTCCTAACCCTTACTAACCCCTTCTCTCACTCTCGTTGTTTCTTGCTCGACTTACCCCTAATATCATAACCCCCTCTATATCTACTTCTAACCCATTACCATCTCTCTATCTCTCTTTCTCTCTTCCCTCTAACTCTTACTAAATCCCTCTCTCACTCTCTCTCACTACCCTACTCATCTACCTACACCTAACCCACAATCCCTATCTCTTTCTCAAACCCCTAACACACCATCGCCCCATTGGTCCTCTCTCTCTCTCTTTGTCTCTCTACCTCTCTCTCTATCTCTCTCACACACACATCCCTATGTCTCCCCCTACCACTAACACCCCTCCTCTCTCTATCTCCCCTCCTCTCCCTATCCCTTACTAACCCCATCTTTAAATCTCTTTCTCGCCTACTCCACTTAACCCCAATATCCTAATACCTCCCTATGTCTCTAACTCTAACCCTTTAATACCCCCCTCTTTTTATATGTCTAATCCCTTAGCACCCCCCAATTCCTTTTAATGTTATCATCACCAAAACAAACAATATAGTTGTAATGTTAAATATTGCATACATGTTTTGGTGAATAAAAATGTGTACACATTTTTGTTACCTATGCTTCTAACCCATCAAACCACCTAATACACCCCCTCTACAAATCCCAAATTCCCCCACATTAATCTAATAGACTGCCCCCCCCAAACCCACTAACACCCCCTACTCCTACTTTCTCTAACAACCCCCATCCTACTCCACCTCTAACCTTGCCCTCCTCTCCCTTCCTACACCTGCCCATGCCTCTCCTCCATGTACCCACAACTCCCAAGGTTCTCTAAATATACCCCCAATCCCCTAACAACCCCATGCTCTCTCTCTCTATCTCACGCACCTACTCCTCTCCCTACCTCTAACCCCCCCTCCCTCTCCTCTCTCTCCCTCTCCCCTATGCCCCCTAAATCTTACTAACCCCTTGTCCTCCTCCTCCTTCTATCAGTAGGGATGCAACTTCATCATTACTTCTTCCTCCTTCTTCTCTACCTGAATAACTAGGTGGCTCTTAGTTTCATTCCTTGATTTTGCATGGCTGTGAGGACTCATATTTGTCCTTCTCTTCAATCTTAGCTCCTAGGGGAAAAAATATTGTTCCCACTTCTTTGCACATATTCTCAATAGTAATTCTAGCCATACTTTTGTTCTTAATCATCCTACCTACCCCAAGTTCACGGTAATCTTGAAAAGATAAGACATCCCAGATCTCTTCCTTTAAGGAATAGTATTCCATGAGGTACTGGAATGGTCCCTTATGATTCCTTCCACTGGGTGTTTTTTTATTAACAAATTTAGACAAAGGTGGGTCATATCTCATGTCAACATCATAAAGCTAGCCACATAAGTAACCATCAATCTACTCTTGGTAACTGAAAATCTTCGACAGAGACCACCTCTTCTTCATACTATTCAAATTCCTCTTCCATCACTAGTAGGAGCCTCATAATGCAACATTGAATATTTGATCTGCAATATTCTTCACCAGAGAGGTTATTTATTTCCACATGGGTGGAGGAAAGTGCTCTGATACCACTATAATATTCCAGCCAAGAATTGGCTAGAATACTATCTCCAACTCATATTTGACCGGGATTTTAACTAGCAATTTTTTAACAATTTTATTTATGGTGTGCAGGGTGTAAGTGAGGAGTATTGGTTCACTAATCAAGGATGGTAGGGATGAATTTTGGTTCTGTATTTTATATGGGAGAGTGTACAACAACAAGGTAGACATGAGAAAAAGGTTTAGGATCCTTTGTACAAAGTACGATGACCATTTATGTTTCGAACATCAGAACCGCCGAAGTCTACCTCAATGCTTCTGGATTCACCCGCATATACAAGCTAGATCAGGGTGTTGGGAAGTATTATTATACTGATATCTGTGTTCAAGGAGGTCTTTGGGCATCAATAATCAACAATTAAACACTAGATTAAGAATTGGGAGGAAATTGTTGTGACTTGTGTTGCTGAACTAGTCTTAATGGTTGACTTCCAAAGCAGGGTACAATCCTCCCAAATTATTTAAATAAGGGTTGTAAGTTGTTATTTTTCCTGTTAATTACTAGCAACAAGTTATAGAATATTTATTGGGTTTGCATAACTCATTTTACAGTTAAAACAATAAGACTAGTTATTTGAATTGCTCAACTAGTTTGACTTCCAGTGGACCCAAACACTATACTACCTAAACTAAATGGAATTATGAAACTTGGATGTGGTTCAGGGGTCTGTATATGGACAAAATCAACTTACATAACATAAAACTGGCTGTCACAACTCATTTTATAGCAAAATTGGAAAAACTAATCAACTAGGGAGACTCAATGAGCTAGGGTGTTATTTAGTGACTATGGTTTGACATCAGAAATATGTGAATCTTATTTATATGACTGATATTAATGAAATATATTAAATTGAAATTTCACCATTGATCATATCACGTTTATATCATTAGAATTGATTTTTAGTGATTATTTCTACTAGGAAATGCATCAATTCCCCTTAGGTAAATTCCTAGTTCTTCAAATGAACATTAAATAGCTCTCTGAAAATTCTGAAATGATAACTTGAGATATAATAGATATTATCTAAGAATTACAACAGCATAAACATATATTCACCCATTCCATCATAAATTTGGATGGCCAATCTCTCAGTAAGCTAAGAAAATCAAGGCAATGAATTATGCTCACAATCCTTTGACATAGTTGGTTCTGAGAAGGAGAAGAGAGGTGAAATGTAGATGGATCTGATTGATGAATGACTGAAAACTTTCTTGCATTAGAAAGAGGTCTATACATAAATACTCAAGACTCTTGAATGGCTCTCCAAACTTTGATCTCTGATTGCACTAGTAAACTCCACCTTCCTCCAAGCTAGTTTGTCCACCAACTAGTACTAGAACTCCAATTATTCCATGGATTAGAGGGCTTGGAACTGAAATAAAACTCTCATAGCTTCCATGGATAATAATATATCAGAATGGAGAATAAGAAGAAATTATAATGATCTCCCATTGGATGGCTAGGGCGCATCACCTTTCCTTGAGAAGCTAGAATGCTTCACTCATAAACTCACAATGAAAAAAGTTGTGAAATGGAGTTGGAATCCTTCTTTTATAGAATTGAGGGGGACCTGCTGAGCAAGTTGAAGATATTGGTGACCTGTGAAAATAGGTCACCCATGAGTGGACATACCTTCCTTGTTGTTTTCTTACAAGCTTTTCTCTCCTTTAGAAACTGCGCCCCCCTTTGTCTTCACATGTTTCCTGCTTTGTAAAAGTTGCATGATTTGTAAACTGGCCTCCCTTTTGGATACTGCACCCTCCTTTTTCTTTTCTTGTTGTTTCCAATTTGAAAACTGATCTCTCCTTTAGAAACTATGCCCTCCTTAGCTTTTTCTGGTTGTTTCCACTTTTCTATTTTTGGCATGTCCTTACACCTTCTCTACTTTTCCTCTGTTGCTATTTTCTTGCTTTCAGTTCTAGTTTGGAAACCTTATCCTCGAGAGGGTTCCCTCTTGGCCCACTTGCACACATATTATCAATTATAATTACCAAAATTAATTAAAATTAATAAAATTCATTTCTCCACTTGACTTAGGATAAAATTTATTCTATGCATGCATAGTATAATGAAATTATTTTCCTTAGGGGTTATTTTGTCCCCTTTTACCCATGGTCACTGAGTTAGCCCAAAATTGGGGACATGACAAGTTCGATCACTCCCTTGTGACCCCAACAAAGACACTAAATCTCCCCATCGGGACAACCCCGTTAGAAAGTAGATATTCTCTATGTCTATCGTTAGTGTATGGACACCAACCCGGAAGTGTTGCTGCTCTGGATCGCAGCATCTGATCAAGTACTTTAGCAACCATAATTGGGCCCTCATGCCATGGATGTGAAAGTAATTTAGTAGCCTACAGTTCCACATTGCATTCATGCATTACAGATCGTTGGCCGCTTGAGCATCGTCCATTTCATGCTCTCTTTCTCTCCATTGGACCATCTTGTCCACCAAATACCTGTCCAAATAGAATTAAAACACTTATTAGAAGCTTGTTATACCTTCCATCTCATCAAATTTTTGTGTGTGAGTGAGTTCATAAGGCCGACCTGCATCGGCGCACCCCGTCAGTATAGACAGGGAGCCACCAGCGAACATCACCCTTACGGGAAAGGCGCCATCAAGCTGTTGGTGCACTTCCTATAAGAAGAAAGTGTGCCAGCCTGAAGGCTCATTATCCCCTCACTAAACAAGCCCAAAAACCTAAAAATTGGAAATAAAAAGAAATTTTAAGCCACTGGAAATGAAAAGGATAGGGTGTAGGCTTACTTGCTACTGACGGCACTAAAAATGACTCACCAGCGCTCCCGTAGTCGGTAGTTGAAAATCGAGCTCCAAAGGGTAATTTTCACCTTCCCAATTTGGTGAAAAGTAAAAGTGAAAATTTTTTACTATTTTCCCATTTTATATTAAAAATGGAATATTCTCTTTTCAAATTATTCCTTGTTGGGTCATTTTCACTATAGTTGGGGATGTTTTTATGTCTAAATTTCTAATTGATCGTTTTGACCTGGTTTTTGGAGTTTGCAGGTGAATTAAAGTGCCACATTAAAACCTTTGGTTAAGGTCATGGTCATCTCATGCCCGTTATCAGGTGTGAACAAATCTCCAAGTGCTTTTGTGTTATTATTCCACTCGTTAAAATCGAACATTAATGACACTGAGCTTACACTTTTTTCTTTCTCATGCTCATAAAATGATGAGAATAAGTCACCAAGTTGTATTTTATCGCTTTTTCGAGCTCATTAAACTCCCACGAAAAAGGAACCCCTCAAATTCCTTCTTTAGGCTCTTTTTAGGCTCCCTAAATACGAAAAGATCGCCAAGTGAACTTGAAGCTTTCATGCTTGTAAAAGTATTTGAATGATCATCTTCCTGGATATAGTTTACCCCTTTTTCGAACCAAGAGGCACTACTTATGAAAAAGGAATACTCCAGCCGATCATGACTGGAAGAGTTCTCTTTCACGTTGTTTTATCCTTTTCGTGTGGAGAGACTAACTTGTATGAAAAAAAACCTTTGGATTCTTCTTTAGTTCTTTTCAGACTCTCTAAACATGAAATATGCCGAGTTTACTTTCTTTGGAATCGTTAAAATTCAACATCGAAGGGCCCGTTTTGGGATGAACCCCTCCTATCCTAGGTTCGTAAAATATTGGGGATTGGACTCGTCCATGGGATGATCTATACAAGCATCTGTTACCCTCCTCAAGCTCATTAAAAAACAAAAGAGGTACTCATAAATCATGATGGGGATAAGGGAAGAGTTTGTGTTTCATTGTACTTACGGCACTACATAGTCAGTCTTGCACATGGCACTCATCTACATATGCATTCAGTACTTGGGTAATCTGTTTTGTCTCTGAGTCTTACTGATTCCAAGAGTCTTGCTACTCCTTTGGGTCATCCAAATAATTCTTCCATTATCGGTTGCATTAGGGGTCGATATCGTTCTCCTCATGTCAATACTTCCAAGTCATGCCATGCCCATGTTCAAGAGGCATTTTTCATTCATTATATGCAGTCACCTTCTATCATGTCGTTCGTCTCTAAGTCAGTCTCACACATTACTGTCCGATTCATTCAAAACATATGTGATCATTTTTCGTGTTGATGATGGGGGATACATCAGGGCCCTCCTTCAGAGGATTCATCTTTGTCAAGTTCAACACCTCATCCGAGGATTGAATCTAGAAACCAATCAAGTACCTTGGGCCTGCATGCCTCAATGGCAGGTTAGCTCACTTTCAACATGAGTTTACATCATTGAATATTGATTTAAAGATCCCACTGAGTGTTCGATCTCAACTCATTGATTCACATTCGATGGTATGTACTGTGACACCTTTGGGATCATTGGCATCAATGGTGATTTCCCTTGCACTTGTTAATGATATACATTATTGGTCGATAATCAAGTGGTTTCTACCATGTTCAACTCCAAGACATTGTAATCACATGGTTAGATTCGTATCATTGAGGGTTCAGCTTGAAGACCCTAGGTTAACTCATATCTTTCCCAGGTTGCGATGGCGATTTTTTGAGTCATATCACACTGATCCACTTTCTATTTGTCGTGGTTTTGTTATCATCTCATCATGGATCTACACTTGTGTCCAGTAGCCATGATTTTGTTCAGTCGGTCTCTACTACTATGGATCTACAGTGTATTGGTCGACAGCCATGTTTTGAGCAGGGTATTTTTTAAGGATCATAAAAGTATACTTAAGTATAGTATTCTAGGCGATTATTTTAGATTGAAAAAAACATAAATATAGATTAGTAGGCGAATATTAAATATGAAACATACAATTTAATACTGAAACTTGTAAATTTTGGCGAATATTATGATAAAAAAACATATTTTATATAAATATAGGCTATATTAGAGACTAAAACTAACCAAATAGCGAATTTATTTTTTGAAAAAATGTCCAAAAAATAGCCAATTGGCGAAATTTCGCCCCTAAAAATTTCTCTGGTTTTGAGTCTTATGGGACCTGTATCTAAGAGTCGTTTGTTTTGCAACAGATTCTTCCAAACAACATCCTTTCCTTCGATCCTTCACATTACAAATCATTTCACCTATCTTATTTCACCAACTTCATGCTTTGGGGGGCATTTTGTTACACCAAAATCTCATCATCATGAGTCATGTGTCAACTCCATGTTGATGTATTTGTAACTTTAGAAAATATTCACTTGTATATTGTATTTGTACTTTATTGTATCCCCAACGGAGATGTATTATTCCTCCGATTGGAAGTGTCGTCAGTTGTACTTGCAAGTGTCGCAAGTTATATTGTAAGTGTCATAAGTTATACTTGATGGATTATTAGACCACCTTGATGGGGTCGGTCCTGTAGGAGTCATGTGGGTTAAGGGTTATTACAGCACCCTAGTGGGGTTGGCCCAGTCAAAATTATGTTAAGTGGTTAAGTTGGGGCTGACCTAGTTGAGTGAAGGTCAAGTGAAAGTAAAAGTATAAATAGAGAGTGTGACTCTCTCATTTGACACATTCTCTCATTCACTCACTTCGCATTAGTGAGAGAGAGGAGGAGTGTGCACAAGTGGAAGAGGAGTAGTTGTTGCAGTAATCTATCTCTTGGGGTTTGATCTTTTTTATCTTTATATTGGTGCTTATTCTATCTCTAAGGAAGTTGCGTGGTTTTTCACCTTCTTGGGTTTCCCTGGTGAAATGTTGTGTGTCTCTTGTCTCTTGTCTCTTATGCTTGATATGCTGTACATGTTGTTCTTTCAATTAAGATTCTAGATCTATTGAATTAAAAGATGAAAAACTAACATGGTATCATAGCTAGCCTGAAGGAAGGCATGGTATGGCATTTATGACACTTGTTGAACTTGCGACAAATTGGAAGCTATGGCTTGGTATGGTAAAAACCATTCATCGTGGCACTTTCGCTATAACTCGGTTTTGGAGAAGGTTAAGGATCTGAAAATTCTATAGGTTGAATATAAAATGTCCATGTACCTTGTGTCCGATGGACAGCCTCAGATTCATTGTACTTTGTGAGATATGATCGGTACAAGTTAGGGTTTTTGCCTCTTTGAGAATGCAGTCCTAAACAGGTGACCGAGGAAAAAAGGTCATATGTCGAGATAGGAAGCTCCAAATGGAATTTTGTAAAAATTGACAGTTAGGGCACGGAATTCGCTTTCACAGGTTCCGGTTTTAGAGGCCGAAGTGGAAACAGTGACATGTGGTACGCCGTACAATTTTGTTATACTGTTTCATCCCATAAATAGGTCACGTTGCGACACTTGGAATATCTCTCTCTCAGAGAATCCATTTGAGGTCAGATCTATTGCTTTGGAAAGGTGACAGGTCAGTCTATCACAAACCGAAGTTTCAGACCCTGGGGACCCAAAATTTCAAAGATACATCAGAAACAATATGGCATATATTTCTGTCCAAACAGAATTGGATTATGAGCGCCTTCATTTTTGGATCGTCACTGCTTTAGGAAATTAGGGTTTTGGAGAAAGTTGAAATTTTTGAAATATGAGACCATGGTTGGATGTTCCTCATCAAAATCAAAGTTTATAGACCAAGATCAATTTTTTTGTTGGGCAGAACCCCAGGAATCATCAAACCCTACTTCGGGATTTTGATCTGTAAGGTGGAAAATTAGGGTTTTCTGCAAAAGTTGAAATTTTTGGAATCTGTGACCATGGCTGGATGCTCCTCTGAAAAAGCGAAGTTTAGAGTGCAAGATCGAACCTTTTGGATGGGCAGAACCCCGGGCATTATCAAAACCCTAGTTTGGTTGGATGCTCCTCCGAAAAAGCGAAGTTTAGAGCACAAGATCGAACCTTTTGGCTGGGCAGAACCCTAGTTCGGGATTTTGACGAGAAGATCCAAAAGTTTCAAAGGCAATTTTGAGGGGTCAAATTTTGGATATTTCAAAATTGAAGTATACCAGCTTGATCAACTCAGCAAGGCGCATCTTTTCAACCAATCAGAAGTTTGAATTTTTAGGGTTTCTCTAACAAACCCTAATGCAGCTCCAAATCTAGTTTCAGCAAATCAAAGTGGATTGGGTTAATCCTAGAAGAGAATGAATTGGACACCTACATAAGTGAAGAAGTTACAGTTTCAAAGGGAGATGAGGCTAAGGCCTTACATAAGAAGATTACAAGCAATCCCGACATGTATGACTTGAAGAGATACAGGTATGTTTTGAAATCAGTTCATGATTAAGTTTATGATATGTTTGTCTTCATTTGAGGTTAGTACAATATTGATTAATTTTAGACTTGTCTTATAACCCTAGTAAAAGTATGAATGCATGTGAATACATTCAGTGATTAGGGGTATGACACTTATGATTGTACTAATACACTGTGCTATTGTATGAGGATGATGTTGTCCACTAACATGAAGGGTACATCAAGAAAGACAAATCAAGTTCTAGATCAAGAACATATGACCATGGTGACATGAAGACAAAGAATAATCCATAGTCATGGATCACATAGAAGATCTACTTACGAGGTATGTATAACTTGGTTCTACAATAATTAACTTATGAGATATGCAAGTTGCTAGCATAAGGTCTCTAAGAGAACAAAGAAGACATTGTTTGGGTATGCTAGACAAGCATGATAATCCAGGTATTTTTTCCTATATCAAGTTAGAATCCTACTTTGTGTTAGGATCTTAGATTAGTATACTTTTGTATGATTGATATTGATTATTCATGAAGTTATAAGTTTGAGTAATCATGGGTTTATGCATATTATTCTTCTTACTTTGATTGATGATTTCAAACTAGAAGATTCCTATGGTCAAATAAGAATATACATAGTACTCCCTGAAACCTTGAATACTAACGCTTGTGATAAATTACCTGCGTATGAAATGACTATAACCATACATGTTTAATATTATTTAGAATCATAATGTTTTGATAGTATTGAGATTATACTAATGCATGTATGATTATGTATGAGATCTTGAGGATGACACTACTGCACACTTAAGCATGCATAGTGGTCCAGGATGGATATAAGTTCAAAGACAGATAATCCAGGAAGCAAAGATCAAGAGGGAGCTCACCCTAGTAGTTCCTGCAAGAAAGCAAAGATTGAGAGGGAGTCCACCCAACAACCAAACAAAGATAAGTATTTGAATTGTCATTTCCTATTACTTAAATGATGTTGTTCAGTCATGTACATACTTATGTTCCTAGATTTAGGATGTATATTATGCATATTAGAAAAGTTTCATTAATGAACAAGATACTACTAATATGAAAGTAATGGGTAAGTGGCCTATGGTACTATACAACATTCAATTTCTACTTATCTAGAATGAAACTTCTTTGCTGACATGTTGGGAGTTGTGCACACTCTTAACAATGTTTTGGTAGAGATGGAAGGCATCTAGAAAGTTACGGGATATGGATAAATGTTGTATTGAAGTATTGGCTAAGATAATTGCATGACTGTATAACATATGTCGTTATGAGTAACAATTTGTTCTGAAATATATAAGATGTTTCTAATCATGCAATTGGACTTGTCTTGTAGGAAAGACCGTGTACTATCACCTACAAAAGAAGGACTAAAACATTTGTTCCAGCAATGAAGTTCAAAGAAAACTATCTATTGAAGATATTGAAGAATCTGAAGTTCCCAGGATCTAGGATGCAATAATGGAAGAATGCCATGATCGAGGAATACCAGTCGATAATAAAGAATGATGTCTGGGATGTGGTCCCGAGACCAAAAGGAAAGTCTGTTGTGACTTCTAAGTGTATCTATAAGATCAAGCATGCTGCAGATGGCAGCATAGAGAAATACAAGGCAAGGTTTGTGGCTCGTGGCTTCTCCCAGAAAGAGGGGATAGATTATGAAGAGACTTTTGCTCTTGTAGCCATATACACTTCCATCAGAACAATACTTGCTCCGGCTGCAGTGATGAAGTGGAAGATACACCAGATGGATATGGTGTAGTCGAAGAGGAAGTGTATGTGGAGAAGCCACTGGGTTTTGAGACACATGACAGGGAGTCATATGTGTGCAGATATAAGAAAGTCTTGTATCACTTGAAGCAAGCTCCTAGGACATGGTGTGGCAGGATATAAGACAAATTCCTATCTAGCTTGGGCTCTACCAAGAGTAAAGTGGATTCCAACCTTTACTACAAGGTTGAGGAAGGAAATCCAGTGATACTTCTATTGTATGTGGATGACCTATTTGTGATAGGTGAAGATAGATTGATTTCCGACACGAAGAGGAAGCTTGCTTCCGAGTTCGAGTTGAAGGACTTGGGTATGATGCATTACTTTCTAGGTATGGAGGTGTGGCAAAGTACAGATGGAATCTTCCTTGGACAAAGGAAGTATGCAGTAGAGATCCTGAAGCAGTTCGGGATGATGGACTACAAGGCCATGGCCACACCTATGCCATTGAACCTGAAGCTATTAAGTGATGCTTCATCAGAGTCGGTTGATGCCACAATGTATTATTGGGTCATTGGGTCCTTGATGTACCTAACGAACATGAGACCAGATATTTGTTTTGCGGTGAACACCTTGAGCCAGTTCCTTATGGATCCTAGACATGTTCACCTGATTGCTGTAAAGCATATTCTAAGGTACCTCAAGGGTACGGTTGATTATGGTCTCAAGTATGATGCGAATCAAAAGTTTAACCTGGAGGGTTATGTTGATTCAGATTGGGAAGGTAGTGATGCAAATAGGAAGAGTACTTCGAGGTACTGCTTTAGTATGGGATCAGGTGTGATCTCTTAGTTTAGTAGGAAGCAGTCCTGCGTAGCACTAAGTATAACCAAAGCAGTGTATGTCGCAGCTTGTTCGGCCAGTTGTGTTGAAATATGGCTACGGAAGCTACTGTCTAATTTATTTGATCTCCAGTTGGATGCTACTTGAATCTATTGTGACAACTAGAGTTGAGTGAAGTTGTCAGAGAACCCAGTGTTCCATGACAAGTCGAAGCACATCGAGATCAAATATCACTATATTAGGGATATGGTGCAGATAGGAGCAGTGAAGCTCCTGTATGTTGTGATGGATGAGCAGATTGCAGATGTATTGACCAAGCCACTGGCCAGAGTGAAGTTTGAGTACTTCAGAGAGAAGCTTGGTGTACTTCAGATCGAGGTTCCTTCCAAGGGGAAGTGATGAGTCTGGAAGATGCATATGCACATGCAATTTTCTTACATGGTTGTAGATATGTTCTCCCATGGCCGTGATGTAATTGCTGAGCCATTCCCACATGGTGGTAGATGTGTTATCCCATAATGCAGATGTAAGGGCTGGATCCATTCTCACATGGTGGTAGATGTGTTCTCCCATGGTGTAGATGTAAGGGCTGAAGCTATTTTTCACATGGTGGTAGATGTGTTCTCCCATGGTGAAAAAGTAAGGGTAGGAGCCTTCCCCGAATGGTGGTACATGTGTTCTCCCATGGTGAAAAAGTAAGGGTAGGAGCCTTCCCCGAATGGTGGTAGATGTGTTCTACCATGTCGGTCAGGGATAATTTAAAGGACCAATACTTATTTAAAAGTGTATAAACCTTGGCGAATCTTACCAAATCTTAAAATTTCAACTATAAAATATTCAGCGATATTTTTCTAAAATTATTTCAATTTCTAAGGATTTTATATAGTTTATATAATAATTTGGTGATTTTTAGAATGAAAACAGCTTACCCCATTAAAATTGGGCGAAATGGGGCTTCAAAAAATGCAAATTGGCGAATCGTTTTTTTGGAAAAAAGATGAAAAATAGGCCATGGGCTAAATTTCGCCCTTTAAATTATCCTTGATGTCGGTGGTGTAAGTGTTGTATGATGTGCATCTCGGCTGTGCTCCTTGGAAGATGAGATGATCTAAAGAGGATGTTGCTATAATGATCAGGATGATCAAGTGATGATGATGAGCATCGGGGCGATGCTCCAGATGATATGCATGAGGACGATGCTATGACGATGATCAGGATGATCATGCGATGATGACATGCATGAGGACGATGCTATGACGATGATCAAGATGATCATGCGATGATGATGTGCATTAGGACGATGTATTGTATGATGATGATCAGTATGATCATGAGTATCGGGATGATACTCCGTGGCCATGGACAGATTGTACAGGTAGCATGTAATAGCTCCTTGGGAGATCTGATAGTCTGAGCTCGGATGCTCTTGCGAGGTTTTGCTACAGGTTGGTCGTGGACAGGTTGTGCAGATAAGCATATAATAGCACACTGGGATATTTGCGGATACTCTTGCTCGGTCTTTCCTATGGCATCTAATAGCCCCCTAGGAGATCTAGCAAATGCTCTTTCGAGGTTTTTCTTGGGAGGACATATAATAGTGCCCTGAGAGATTTGCAGATACTCTTGCTAGGTTTTGCCTATGGCATATAATAGTTCCTTGGGAGATCTGGGAAATTCTCTTGCTAGGTTTTGTCCTATGGCATGTAATACTGCCATGGGTGATCCGATAGGTTGAGTTGTGTGCTTGTAATCAGTCCTTGGATGCTCTTTCAAGTTTTTGCCATGACCAAATGTAATGGCACCCTGGGAGATCCGATAGGTTGAGCTGTGGGCTCGTAATCAGTCTTGGGATGCTCTTTCAAGGTTTTATGGTGGTCACATGTAATAGCTCCCTGGGATATCTTTTCGATCATGCTTAGGCACATAAAGGATCTTGGGATACTCTTTCGAGGTTTTGTTGACGCATGTAATTAGTCCTGGGATCCACAGTATGGCCAGAGATGATGAAGACCTTCAGGAGGCTAGGCCTACATCCAACATGAAAAAGGGTTGGCTCTGTAGAACTTCCTATGTCAAGAAGAATTGAGAGATAGCACCAATGATCGAGATGATGAGTACAGCATCAGTGATGATGATCCAGCTCCAGAATAGAATGCTTGTGTCTGTATGTATTGATGACCTGTGTCAAGAGAATACCTTCCTAGTTAAGAGGGAATGTTGATGTATTTGTAACTTCAGAAGATATTCACTTGTATATTGTATTTGTACTTTATTGTATCCCCAATGGAGATGTATTATTCCTCCGATTGGAAGTGTCGTCAGTTGTACTTGCAAGTGTCCCAAGTTATATTGTAAGTGTCGTAACTTATACTTGATGGGTTATTACACCACCTTGATGGGGTCGACCCTATATGAGTCATGTGGGGTAAAGGGTTATTATACCACCCTAGTGGGGTCGACCTAGTCAACATTATGTTAAGTGGTTAAGTTGGGGCCGACCTAGTTGAGTAAAGGTCAAGTGAACGTAAAAGTATAAATAGAGAGTGTGACTCTCTCATTTGACACATTCTCTCCTTCACTCACTTCGCATTAGTGAGAGAGAGGAGGAGTGTGCACAAGTGGAGGAGGAGTAACTGCTGCAGTCATCTATCTCTTGGGGTTTGATCTTTGTGATCTTTCTATTGGTGCTTATTCTATCTCTGAGGAAGTTGCGGGGTTTTTCATCTTCTTGGTTTTCCCCGGTGAAATGTTTTGTGTCTCTTGTCTCTTATGCTCGATATGCTGTACATGTTGTTATTTCAGTTAAGATCCTAGATCTATTGAATTAAAAGATGAAAAACTAACACTCCGTGCCTTAATCCCATAAGTTTCCTCGGCTGAAAATATCCAGAGCAAGTTGTTGTCCTCATGTTTCCACAATTTCTAGTTGCACCGACACATCCTTCTTTCTAGCAAGAGGCACATGTCTGGAACATGATGCTCTCTGGAAGAGTGTGCTAGTGTCTCTTGTTTCCCTTATGTAACCTGTTTTGATCCCTTCCTGGGACCAGTTGCCTTAATGCAAAGTGTGTCAGAGTTGGTTAATGTGGATAAAGACGAGCTTCGAACGATTTCTTGAAGCTTGGTAACATGGAGGTCTACCCCTAGTTACTAGGAGGGTTGGTATTCGATCTCCTAACCTAATGGGAATATCCCTTAGACCTATCCCCTTAATCTTCAACCTACTCTATCCATTTATCCTTATAAATACTAAGACTCTCTCCGTTGAGAAGGGAGGACAGACTATAGTACTCTCATGCTGGTGGAATTTCTATAGGTGATCCCTACTCATCCTTTGGGAGGAAAACATCATCCTTTGGATGCTTGGCTTGCATTTTTGGATGGAAGTTGCAACATTGAGGCTTAGATTGTGACATTCTTTCTCTATGTATTTCCCTTCATTACATTAATACAAACTATTTCCCTAAGTATTGTTGTGTTGGTAATGCTTAGAACTTTCTTCCTTAATGGTTAGTTTAGATCAATTCATGTTTAGATATGCTTTTACTGTTTGCTTGTTTCCACATGCTTGACAAGGTTTTTGCAGCTCAAGATCTGAAGGCCCTAGAGCTTGGAGCGACAAAGAGGACGGGATTTGCAGATCTAACGTAACTTATTTACCTATTCCCTTGCATCTCTATTGATCTAGGAAAGTAGTTTGGGTTATGTACTTATTTGTTCTATATCCATTTGGACTAGGGAGATCTCTCTTGAGTCCGCTTGAGAAGGTTTTCCATAAACATTGCCTCTCTCCCCTAGGTCCATGGTCCAAGGCCCATCCATTTTGGCGATTTTGGAATCTAGGGTTTCTCTCAGTAAGAGACAATGCAATTTCTGCACAATGGGGTCAACATTGGAAATTCATTGACTATGAACTTGTGCTATATTTCACACATTGAACCTACCAAAACACATTTTCATCATCTCACATAAGTCAATATGCTTCCCAAATCAAATCCCATTCCCCTGGGACTGATTCAACATGTTTCCTTGAAAGCCTTCAGGAAGCGAGTTGCAACTAGCCATAGAAAAATGATTGTGTCTTGCATGAATGAACCTTCTAATATGTTGGAATCAGGATGTTGGAATAATTCTAGGGGTTCCTCTGTCTCCTTGGTCCATGGCCTAGAGCCTATCCTTTTCGTTGATTTTGGAAGATAGGTTTTCTCTTAGTAAAAGACAATGCAATTTCTACACAAGGAAGTCAACATTGGAAATGCCTCGACTGTGAAATCGTGGCCAGTGTTCACACATTAAACCTACCCAAACACACTTGCATCATTTCATAGAACTCAATTCGGTTTCCTGTATCAAATGCTATGCCCCCAGGACAGATTAAACATGTGTTCCTGAAAGCCTTCACGAGGTGAATTGCAACCAAACATAGAATGATGATGGTGACTCAAATCAAAGGACCATCGAATCCATTGGAGTCAAAACATCGGAATAATGGTATCAATTCCTCTCTCATGTGGGTTCATTGACTAGAGCCCACATGTTTTGGTTATTTTGGAATCTAGGGTTTCTGTCAGTAAGAGGCTTAGTAAAAGAAACAAAGAGGGAATTTTATTGAATTTAATATTTTTTTATATCAAGTAAGGAATTTTTTTGTTAATTTGTTCATATATATATACAAGTTTTAGGTCGGTAATCTATGCAATAAAAGTTTGGAATCATATAGGAAGGAATGTTAATTTTTGAGGATTAATTCAATATACTCTAGGATCTTTACTGGGAGAATAACGTGTACAGCATATCAATCATATCAATCACAAAAAGCAATCACATAAGACAATAGACACACAGAGTTTCACTGGGGAAAACCATAAAGGTGAAAAACCCCACAACTTCCTCAGAGATAGAAAGAGCAATGATACAAACCAAGTACAAGAGATAGTCCTCCTAGCATCTACTCTTCCTTCCTCACTTGTGTTCCACTTTCTGGTGAGTGTAGAAGTTAATAATGAAGTGATAAAATAGAGTGCCTCCTGCACTCTATTTATACATGACCTTACCTACCTAATAAACTAGCAAGGTTGACTTGTCTAACTCTATCTAATAATCCATGGTAATACTAATCAGGGCCGACCGCACACTTGGTGGTCTAATAACCCATCACATCCAAGTTGTGATACTTGCGACACTTGTCAATACAAATGATGACACTTTCATATAGAGGAATAATAACATCTCTATAGGAGCACAATTTACATAGGTGAAATACATTCCGAAGTTACAATTACATCAACACTCCCTCTGAACTAGAAAGGTATTTCTCGACACAGATCTGCTAGCACAAGTCTTCTTCTCTGGATCATCATCACTGGATAATCGTCATCGAATCATCGCCATCGAATCATCGCCATCGTCACGGCTACTGCTATCTCAATCAATCTCTGAAATACTCATCATAGGAAGTTTTATAGAGTCGGCTATTTTTCATGCTGGATGTAGGCCCACCACCTGCATGTCTTCATCATCACTAGCCATATTGTGGAATCCTCGGGACTTATTACGTGCATCAACAAAACCTCGAAAGAGCATCCCAATCCTTTTATGAGAACATGGCTCAACCTATCGGATCTCCCAGGATCTTTTACATGTGATTGTCAAAAAACCTTAAAAGAGTGTCATTCCCAGCAAGATCTCTAAAGAGGATCCGAGGCCTTTTACGTGTCTAGCACAACCTGTCCAGATCTCCCGGACTTATTACATGTGACCCCTACCACAAAACATTAAAAGAGTGTCTTGCCAAGCAAGATCTCTAAAGAGCATCTGAGGCTTTTTACATGACTAGCACAACCTGTCCAAATCTCTAGGACTTATTACATGTCATCCCCACAAAACCTTAAAAGAGTTTCTTGTCAAGCAAGATCTCTAAAGAGCATCTGATGCCTTTTACATGACTAGCACAACCTGTCCAGGATCTCCAGGACATATTACATGTGGTCTAGCAAAACCTTAAAAGAGTGTCTTGCCAAGCAAGATCTCTAAAGAGCATCTGAGGCCTTTTACATGACTAGCACAACCTATCCAGATCTCCAGGACTTATTACATGCTACCCTTGCACAATATGTCCACGACCATAAAGTATCAACCCGATACTCACCATACATCATCATGATGTACATCATCACATGATCAACCTGATCATCATCATAGCATCATCCTGATGCATATCAACTGGAGCAACATCCTGAAGCTCATCATCCATGATCATCTTGATCATACAATGCATCCACCTGATGCATACCAAGTATCTACCTGATACATATCATCATACATTGTCTACCTGATCATACAATGTATCCACCTGATACATATACAAATCCATGATCCAACTTATCATATCAAGCATCCAATATGATGCATACACATATACATGATCCAACTGATCATAAAAAGCATCCAACATGATGCATATACATATACATGATCCAACTGATCATAACAAGCATCCAACATGATGCATACAGAGCAGTAACTGGAGCATCGTCCTAATACTCAGCACACAACGCTTATATCCATAGCCATGGGAAGGATCCTCCTCTCAGCATGCTTTGAATGGCTCCTGCAAATGTGTCCATCACTTCTTCCTCGAAGTGTCGTCAATCTGAAGAACACCAAGCCTCTCTCTGAAGTACTCAAACTTCACTCTGGCTAGTGGTTTTGTCAACACATCTACAACCTGCTCATCCGTCACAACATACAGGAACTTCACTGCTCCTCTCTGCAGCATATCCCTGCTATAGTGATATTTGATCTCAATGTGCTTCGACATGTAATGGAACACCAGGTTCTCTGACAACTTTACACAACTCTGGTTGTCACAAAATATACTAGTAGCCTCCAACGGGAGATCAAATAACTCAGACAGTAGCTTCCTAAGCCATATTGCCTCACAACTAGCCGAACAAGCTGCAACATACTCTGCCTCAGCTGTACTTAGTGCTACGCAAAACTGCTTCCTACTCAACCAAGAGATCTATAACATCCCTCCAATTCGACCCCTATTATTAATATTCTTGTAAAATATAATTATGAATTTTGTAAATGGCCCTGGTGAGGAGCTCAAGGCCAAGGCCCCACCAGTGGACCCCAAACTAGTGTTATGTTTCTAAGTCTCCGTTTAAACCTAGAAGGTTTAAGGATGGTAATATGACTAATCAATAAGTAACCTAATCCTCCAAAGAGGAAGGCGGAGTGGCTTGGAAATCCTTGAGAGTTCTATTCTAAGTCATAGACAGTAGAGGGTTAGGAACTAGTAATGGTTTCCTTTAAATTCTAAAGAATCCACCTAAGTAAAAAGTCAAAAATAAGTACATGTCTAGATAGAGATTATATATTTATATAATATATATATATGTGTGTGTGTGTACATATATAAATACGACTATGGAGATTGTATATGACTATTCATGTATAGTATATATATACATGTATAAATAGTCATGAAAAGCTATTCTATATATAAATGTCATATATATATATATATATATATATATATAGGAAAAACTGTTGAATAGATATTCCTACATGATAAAAATCATGCTACTTCAAAAAGTTTGTATACAAAGAAACATATTTGTATACATATAGGAAGGATACAAGGAAATTACTGGAGATGCACAAATGCTTGTATATATGTGCTAACATTATGTGATAGATACAAATAGTTTATTGTTCCAATAACCTATCATATAGATATATATAGGAGATCCATCTAAGTAGAAAGGATTGGATCATTATTCAAAAATCTATCACTTAAATCCATTAAAAATAGATTGTTATAATCTATCATCTAAATATATTTAAGTCCATTAATAGATTGTTATCCTATTTTATGAATTTACATGAGATCTATGTATTAGGATATATTAGAGATATCAAAGTGACATATAATTATGTTATACCCAAAATACAAATAATGGTTTAATATATATATCCTATGGAGAATGCTTATATGTTATATACATATATTAATTCTTTTATAAAGGCAACTCATAATGTTGTGTGGAACTATAAAGACACTAAATAATAATACAAGTTATAGTATGCTTTAAAAAGTTTAGTTGAGACTTTAAAAACACTACTTGGCTATTTAACCACCGTGTGCATCGAATGATGGTTGAATAGGATTCCAACCGTTTTAGAGTCACTTTGAGAGTTTTTAGGGTGTTGTCTCCTTAGTGGAGCACCCGAATCTTTCACCTTCACCTACTAAGAAGAACTCCAAATGGTGACGCCGCCATCTGTCCCATTAACTGATGTTGCAACAGTTACAACCCTGCCGAGCTCAATAAGATATGGAGACTTTTTCGTTTTAGTGGAGGAAAACCATATGAAGAGTGGGGGGCTCTTCACCTTTGCCATGGGTAGTGATAAAACAGCAGTATGAATTATGCTGTCACTTTTTCTTTTCGATGGATCCCAGTCTCCTTTATCTCCATTATAGTTGTCTTTATATATTGTCAAATGTGTGGATACTGGACGAAAGCTCTGTTTGAAGTTTGTAATGTCAAATACATTATGAAACTCCCTATGGGTTGGTTACGATTGTATTGTCCCACTCTCCTTGACTAGTCTCTAGAGAACTCAAACGCATTACTGATAAACTCAGCCGAAACGTACTAAGGTCTATTAAGAAAACGGGTGATCTCTCGAGAGAGGATCGACCCCGAGACATATACTCTGAAATAATTCTTTTAATTATTTGATTCGGATTTTTACGAAATCATTCCATCTGGAGGATTTACCGAACTTAAGTACTAGACTTCAGATTTTATTGCGTTGATTAAAATTTCTGAGATCGGCAGGTTGATTTAGTTAAATGTTGAAAACAACATACATTTCCTAAATTTTGTGCATAGTAAGAGTTGTTGTTTATTTATATATATATATTATATGTTTTTGGGTCCAGGCATATTGGATTACTATTACAACAAAGTAAATTTTACTCATAAGCTTTAACGTAGTTTTATAATGCGATCTGGACATAGGGTTTGACATAAATTAAAATACTCTATAGTTCCTTACGAGTACCATTTCCTGTAAGAATCATGTGTTGGCATATGTCTATTATAAAGTTACCTACTAAGGTATCATTATTATTATCCTTGCATAAAAATTGCAAAACTGTAAAGTTCTAACTCTGCAATTGTTGTGATAAGAAGAAAAGTAATGGTTAAGAACCTTTATATGGTAGTATATTGATTTAAAGTATTTATAAAGCATTATACTTTCTTGTAAAGTGTGATTGTTAGAGGAAGGGCTTAGAATTTAATATTTTAAATAGTTTTATAAGTAAAAAAAATATTACCTTTATTAGCTATAATATTGGTCTAAACATTTATAGTATAAATGTCTTATGATGATGAAATTCAAGATCACTTTTATTTGATATACTATTGGTATGAATTTTTTTATCATCTTTGTTATGTACCTCTTCATGAGGAGTTAAATGATTGAAAGGAGTTTTGTTAAGAGTTTATGTTGATAAAAGAATAGATATCGACAGTAATTGGGACTTATGATTGAATGCTTGAAGGAAACTCAGTCATGTTATAGATTTCCTTTTTGTAGTAGTATGATCGTATTCTTCTTAAATTATCCTCCTAGAGAGAGGATATGAGGAAATGAAAAGAAATCATGGCAACAACCTTGTTGCGGGATGTAATCTCCTTCCTTGGATTGAATAATAGATGCGATCCCTTTTGTGGACGTAGCCCAAGGAGTGGGTGAACCACGTATATGATGTCTGGCTCATGTGTGTGTTATGAGTACTTGAGTACTTTGTGGTGATGTCTTTGTATAATTGCATATCTAGTAAATTGTTTCATAGCCAGAAGATAATTCGTTGATAGTTTCATGTTGTTAATGTTATATATTTACATGACGGGGTTTAAGTACATATGTATGGGTAAGATTTGCTTGGTTGTCTATTGCACATTGCTAATATGCATACCTTATGTTTGTAATTGTTGATCACTATGATTCCCTTGTTAAATATGTGATCAAAGAAGTATATGGGTTGATTGGTTTCTAATCATATTGGCAGGAATAGCTATGCCAATGTAAAAGTTACTATTCTAAGACACTTGTCACATATTTCTTAAAATTGCATATATTCATATAATGTTAACATAAATATATACTATGAATGGTTTACACTTAGGCATAATTACCACGACACAAAGTCTTTTTATTCAAGTTATTATGGAAGAATTAAATTAAGTGACCATCTTGGGTAGCATGCATATCATTTGAAGTAATTACAAGGGTTAAGTAAGAAAATACAGTTGTTCTAACTCCTCCTTATGAGTAACTCAAGTATGATAGAATGAGATAGCTGAACTTCAAATAGGAGAGCTTATAAATCTAAATTTTGGTCATTTATGGTTTTATTTTTCACATGATTGAATTTCTTACCTCATATGTATGAAGTTTCTAGAATATAGTAACCATTTCAACAAAATATATATATATATATATATATATATATATATCTTGGAAATTTCACTAAAATTCTAATATGAAAATTTGGGTATGTGACAAGATCACACCTAATCCCATACTGAAGCAACACCCAGAAGTGCTCTTCCTATCTGCAGCACTACCTACCCAATCTGAATCAACATAACCCTCCAAGTTAAACTTTTGATTCACATCATACTTGAGCCCATAATCAATTGTACCCTTCAGGTACCTCAGAATATGCTTTACAGCAACCAGGTGAACACCTATGGGATCCGTCAAGAACTGGCTCAATGTGTTCACTGCAAAGCAAATATCTGGTCTCGTGTCCGTCAAGTACATCAAGGACCCAATCATCTGACGATACACAGTAACATCAACCGGATCAGATGAAGCATCATATAGAAGCTTCAAGTTCGATGCCATAGGTGTGGCCATGGCTTTGCAGTCCATCATCGTGAACCTCTTCAAGATCTCTACTGCATACTTCCCTTGTCCAAGGAAGATTCAAACTACACTCTGCCACACCTCCATGCCTAGGAAATAGTGCATTATCCCTAAGTCCTTCATCTTGAACTCGTCAGCAATCTTCCTCTTCGTGTCGGCAATCAGTCTATCCTCTTCTGTGACAAACAGGTCATCCACATACAAATGTAGTATCACTGGATTTCCTTCCTCAACCTTGTAGTAAAGGTTGGAATCGTCTTTACTCTTGGTAAAGCTCAAACTGGATAGAAAGTTGTCTATCCTACCATATAAGGAGCTTGCTTCAAGCCATACAAGTCTTTCTTCAACCTGCACACATATGACTTCCTGTCATGTGTCTCAAAACCAAGTGGCTACTCCACATACACTTCCTCCTCGACTACACCATTCAAGAAAGTTGTCTTGACATCCATCTGGTGTGTCTTCCATTTCATCACTGCAGCCAGAGCAAGTAATAATCTAATGGAAGTGTATATGGCCACATGAGAAAAAGTCTCTTCATAATCAATCCCTTCTTTTTGGGAGAAACCATGAGCTACAAACCTTGCTTTATATTTCTCTATGCTACCATCTGCAGCATGCTTGATCTTGTAGATCCATTTGGAAGTCACCACAGACTTCCCTTCAGGTCTTAGGACCACATCCCAAACATCATTCTTCATGATCGACTGGAATTCCTCGACCATGGAATCCTTCCATTCTTTCTTTTTCGTTGCTTCTTCATAACTGGAAGGTTCTTTGTTCATAATGTCACAGAGTAAGGCAACATAACTGGTATGTGATCTAGTCCTCTTCCTTTCTCTATGTTCTTATTCTGGAATGCCATATCTTTTTGCATCTTGAATGAGATCTCTAGCCCATGCAGGTTTTCTCTTGTGAGAGTTCTTCTCACGAGGTGGATCTACAGGTTCTTACAGATCTTCAACTTCACGATCTGCTTCTGGAATTGCTTCAGTCATGGTGGTGTATTGGAATCTAGTTTCCTTTGATACTTCGTGGTCTTCAACATGTGCCTTCTTTGATTTGATGTAAGCTGAGTCTTCATCAAATGTTACATCCCTGCTGTCATCAATCTTCTTGAACCCTGGAAAGTATATTCTGTAAGCCTTCAAGCTTTCACTGTATCCCACAAAGATGCCCTTCTTTCTTGAAGGATCTAGCTTTGTCCTCTTTTCCTTTGGAACATGCGTATATACTAGACAACCAAATATTCTAAGATGGATGACTTCAGGTTTCTTACCAGAGAAGACTTCTTCTGGTGTCTTGTTGTCCAATATCTTGTGAGGTGTTCTGTTCTGCACATATGCAGTTGTCCTAGTTGCTTCTAACCATAGATGCATAGGTAGATCCTGGTCATGTAGTATTGCTCATGCTTCTTCCATGATTGTTTTATTCTTTCTTTCTACAACTCCATTTTTTTGTGGATTGTAGGGAGCAGTCAACTCCCTCTTAATCCCTGAATCACTGCATAGTTTCTTGAAATCACCTGAAGTGAATTCTCTGCCATTGTTAGATCTGAATGTCTTGATCTTCTTGTCAGTTTGATTTTCCATCAAGGCTTTGAATTCCTTGAACTTATCAAACACTTCATCTTTGTTCTTCAAGAAGTAAACCCAAGTCTTCCTAGAGAAATCATCAATGAAGGAGACATAGTATACATACCCACTTAGAGAAATGGATGACATTGAACCGCATACATCAGAGTGGATGATCTCCAAGATTCCTTTTGCTTTGGTTTCACTGCTTGAAAATGCCTTCTTAATGTTCTTTCCTTTTGTGCATCCTTTCCAAATACCTTCATGCTTTATTTTGATTTCAGGAAGACCTTCTACAGCTTTACTTGCAATTGGTAGTGATTTGTAGTGCACATCTGCAAGCCTTCTATGCCAAAGTTCACTTGGCTCCATGGATTCATGTACCATGGCATGTTCAGGTTGTCCCTTCAATTTGTGCAATCCTCCTTCTTGCTCTCCAATCAACGCTGCATCATCTATAGTTTTACCCTTTGGCCACATTAGGACTTGGTCATCTACAAATGCAACCCTCATGCCTTTTACATCCAATGCATATATGGAGAGTAGGTTCTTCTTGATCCCAGGTACATATAGAACATCTTTCATCTTTAAATACTTCCCAGAGTCTAGGTTGTAGGAGGATTCACCACTTCCTTTGATAGGGTATTGATAGTCATCTCCAAGTTTCACCTTATGGGGTGACTCATGTTCAGATAGATCTACAAAGGATTACTTAAACCTAGCCATGTGTTTGGAAGCCCCAATATCAATAAGCCAATCATTACATTCATGAGAGATATTACCTGTGAGAGCAGAGATTAGAACATATTCATCTTCACTAGATGAGTCATCACTTTCTGCTCTAGCCTTCTTCTTGGGAGGTTCATCATCCTTAGCAGCATGAGCATGATATCTATTCTTGTTTCCCTTCTTATTGTTGTTGTTGAAGCCCTTTTTGTTCTTGGTACAATCTGCAGCAAAGTGTCCCTTCTCATTACATGTGAAGCATCTCAGATCCTTCTTACCCTTTAAATAGCTTGGTCAGGGAATCAAACATCTCCTTGGGTGTCTTTAGGGATGACACATGTGGAATGAGATGGTCTTTGATGGAATCAGCAATGATCCTCTCTGCCTTGACCAAGTTCTTCTTATGTAAGGCCTTAGCCTCTTCTCGCTCTGGGACAGAGACCTCTTCACTTGCGTAAGTGTCCAATTCATTTTCTTCCAGGATTAACCCAATCCTATACTTCCATGCTCGGAAATTATCATCCCCTTCAAGATTATCCTCAAGCTTGGTGTGGTGAGACATCTTAAAGAGTACTTCAAATCGAAATAGAAAATATTTAGGTCTTACCACTTGATCTGCAGAAATATGGATCTGGTGCTAGATTAGGGTTTGTCAGAGAAACCCTAAAAATTCAAAATGCAAATTCCAAACTTCTGAAAGGATAGAAAGATGCACCTTGATGAGCTGATCATCCTGGTATACTCAAAAACTAAAACTGTAAAGTTTCACCCTTCAGAAATGAATTTCAATCTCCCCGATTCACTAGGGAGGACCCTGAATTAGGGTTTGAGTTTCCCGGAGCTTCACCCAACCAAAAAGTTCGATCTAAAGCTCTAAACTTAGATTGTCCAAGGATCTTCCAGCCATGGTCTCAGATTTCAGAAATTCTTATTTTTGTGGAAACCCAGAATTGAATTTTGATTGGACAGAAAGATGTGCCTTGCTTAGGATAGTCAATCTACCTTACTTCCTTTCCAAAATATGTGGAGAGAAACCCAAAAAAAAGAATCCCTAGCTTCTGCAACTGCACAGCATCTTCTTCTCAGGTTAGCTCTAATACCATGTTAATTTTTTAGCATTAATTCAATATAATCTAGTATATTTACTGAGAGAATAACATGTACAGCATATCAATCATATCAATCACAACAAGCAGTCACATAAGACAATAGACACACAAAGTTTCACTAGGGAAAACCATAAAGGTGAAAAACCCCACAACTTCCTCAGAGATAGAAAGAGCAATGATACAACCCAAGTACAAGACATAGTCTTCCTAGGAGCTACTCCTCCTTCCTCACTTGTGCGTTTCTGGTGAGTGTAGAAGTGAATAATGAAGTGATCAAATAGAGTGCCTCCCACACTCTATTTATACATGACCTGACCTGCCTAATAAACTAGCAGGTCCGACTTGTCTAGCTCAGTCCAATAACCCATGGTAATACTAATCATGGCTGACCCCACACTTGGTGGTCTAATAACCCAGCACATGCAAGTTGCGATACTTGCGACACTTGTCAATACAAATGACGACACTTCCATATAGAGAAATAATAACATCTCTATAGGAGTACAATATACATAGGTGAAATACATTCCAAAGTTACAATTACATCAACAAGGAACAACAAACCAAAAAATAAAAATAAAACAAAAATGGTGGAAACAAACATGGAATAATAGCTATTCAATGGATGGGAGATAAATCCCTACCCATTAAGTGTAGTATTTTGAAGGATGAGACAAAAAATGAACCTCATGATAAGAGTTAAACAATACAAATTTTGTAGTTAACACTCTAATTTTGGCATCAATTCCATCAAATTCAATAGTTCTCACATGTTAAGTGGAGTGAAAATTCTTCAACTAACTTAAAACGTTCAAGCGTTAACCAATTAGATGAGGTAGTGATCATTTTATTACCATTACCCTTACATTAGTAGCAAAACTATGCCAATCATAGTTTGGCATCCTCAAATAATACTTTTATTACAACACCCTCTTTAGTTGAGCATTTTTATATCCGAATGTTACCATCCCATTGCACCTTCAAATGAGATCTCACCTTCCATAATGAAGAGGAATCCTATAAGGATATTTTTATGGACTCTAATATTATACTTAAGTATAGTATCATAGGTGATTATTTTGGATTGAAACATGTATATAGATAGGTAGGAGAATATTAAATATGAAACATGCAATTTACTATTGAAATGTGTAAATCTTGGTGAATATTATGACAATTTTTTTTTTATGTGAATATAGGCGATATTAGAGACTAAAAATCACCAAATAGTGAATTTATTTTTTGAAAAAAAGCCCCAAAAATAGCCAATCGGTGAAATTTCACCCCTAAAAATTACTCTGAATCATATCACTAAGGAGATGAACATGAACAAATTGATGTTGTATCCTTATAATAACCATGATGAATTTCAATTAATCCATTTCAAATATGTCAATTGATCTTTAAATGTTAAAACAATCCCCAATGGATTAAGTTTCATGACCTTTCTAAATATGTTATTTGATCTTTTAAATAGGCATAATTGTTTTCTTTCAAATCCTTTTAAAATTTGAAGATAGAAATTTAAATTAGACATGATGATGTTTTATCAAGCCAGACATGAAGCCCTTCACAATTTTCATGCTCAACTTCTAGAAATGGCACTATGGAAAAGGAAACTGTTAAAATACTAAACATTTTAAATAATATCTATAAGAAACTCAATCCAACTGGCCTACTCAAGTGAACAATGAGATAAATATGTTGTTGGTTATATATTAGTTATCTTGCGTAAATTTCATGGTTTACACTTGAATTGAGTTCCTCTTATTTACTTTGACATTTATAATAAAATCCTTTCGTATGCCTAGCTTACAAATTGAATCTATGGAATGGAAGCTAGAAGGAACACTGACGTCTTTAGACACCATCAATTGACAATCAGGTAAATGTCCTCTTCTCATTTGAATACATCTTGAAATTCTCATAGAGGATACTTTTATAAGGGAGGATCTTCTCATAGAGGTGGATGAGGCAATATTTACTAGTTGTGCACAGTATAAGCTACAATCTAGTTATGTACAATTCGACTATTAGGGAAATTGGAAACATGGTAAACAATAACATATATACTCTCATCGATAATTGTTTCGATGAGGTCCTAAGCCCTAATAACTACCTGAATATTTACTAAACCCTAATAGTCACAAAAAAATTATTGTATGTGGATCTTGCATAATATGAACACAATAAATAGTTTTTGGTGCAATGGGTGGTTGTTAAGTGAGAGGGAGATTAGTTTTGGTAAATTTAGTCTAGGAAGGCATACTTAGGGCTTAACTCAAACAAGAACATGAAAATAAAAGTGGCTTTTTCCCTTGAAGTATGAGGCTTCAAGTATGTTTGATGGTGCAATTGGGGATGATGAGGATGGTGATGGTGACAACATAGGCATGAGGAGGATAGTGGTGTCAATGATGGTGGAAATGGGAATGGAGATGGAATTCGATGATCGTGATGGTGACAATGGGGGTGATGATGATGGCGATGGTTACAATGGGGATTATGATGATGGCAATTGTGAGAACATGGGAATGATGAGGATGGTGGTGACGTTGATCGTGGAAATGGGAATTCCATTGATGAAGCATGATGGTGATGGGACAATGAGCATGGTGTAAAACATTTAATGGTGTAAAACATATAATTGTGTCAATAATACATCAATGTATGGCAATATCAACTTAAACATAAAATAAACAAGAAATAAACTATCTAACATAACAAGATATCTCTCTCTCTCTCTCTCTATATATATATATATAACATGAAATAAACTATCTAACATAACACAAAATAAATGATCTAACATGAATAATGTTAGACATGCATGAATAAATAATTACATGACTAAAATATGCACATAGCATGAAATAGTTACCTCGGTCAATTAGGCCTTATGGATCCTTTTTGTTTCTGATTCTCTCCAACAATCTCTCGTGCTTTGCATGAAGTAGGAAGTAGCGTAGCTTGTTCAAGCTCTTTGTTGACGTTTTTTGTATTTGGATGTTTGTACCAATGATCAAGTGCGTAAATCGATAGAACCATGAACCCGGTATGTAATCCATGTATACATACCCACTGGTCTGATGGTTCCTTTCCATCTACTGTAAGATATTCACCCTAAACAACCATCAAGTCAGTCGAAAAGGAAATTCATTCACTATCAGTTAATGATGCGAGGAGGGTTTTCTTCTCTTGTATGCATTGTGCCAAGCAATAATTCATGCCCCATGCATTGTCTTTCAGGGTGACAACTGTGGAGATGTGTCGTCCAAAAATGCATTTTACGCTCAAATTCAAACATGTAGGCGTCTGATAGCATGGTTAAATAAAAAAACAAGAATGGAACCTAGATACGATTGCATAAATACCTACCTAGATGGGGTTCACGCTCATTAGTACCTTTTCTAAAATTCAAAACATCTTTTTGATTGGATGAAGGTCTAGTGTTATCATTCCAAAAAATAATTCACTAGGTCTATAACTACACCAATTAGCTTCATGTATGAATGAGGAAATGTACCAATGAATGCCCAACAATATTTGTGTCCTAGAATTTCGAGTCTTTCTCTAATAGCATAATACTTATGAAGAGTTTTTCTCTATAATTTAAAGATGTGATATGTGTGTGATATAAGATGACTACATCTTGTTCTTTTGCTTACAATTGATTTTGATAATACACGATGGGATGCACTAATATATATTTTGTATGAGAAATATTTCCAATTAAATTAAATGTAGCTTGAAGATTTCTAACAACATGGAAACTAGCCTCTAAAATTATAACTTACTTTATGCCTAAAATTATCCTAACAGTGGCTAAATAATGTGATTTTAAAAAATCTAAGAATAATTAACATTTCGATGTGTCACTCTTATATTCAAAATATTCTTTGATGATTTTTTTGCATTTCCAATCAATAGCGCATTTAGGTAACTGACCTTCAAGGCCTATTAGGGAATTTTCATCCACATGAATACATCTAGGAGTTCTTCTTTGTTGTGCAATGGAAAATCAAGTTAAAGTAGGTATAGGAGAAGTATGAGTCCAACAACGACTCTGGTGTGGCACTTGATTCACATGTTGTTCCAGATTAGGAGTGTGTTCGACATGTGTGTGGTCTTCTTAGAGAGATTGCAAATTAACAACTCGATGCAAATCCAATTTTTCATACTCGACATATGCCAATAATTGAATGTTTTGAAGTACTTCATCATTGGTTGGTGATGGATTATTGGTTGGAGGATGACTTGATGATGGAATTTGAGTGGGCTTCGTTGGATGCATTTGCTTCACTTGTAGTGTTGAAATAGAAGTCATTATGTCATGCATTGTGCTATTATTTGAAGTAGAGGCAGTTGCATGTCTATGTATTTACATGCTCGACCTTTATTTTTCTCATATATCATGGATATTTTAAGGAGATAAATCCTTCCTTATAGACTTTTTTGTTCTATTTCATTTGTTTCCCATGTCCAAAAACTTTTTTAAGAAAACAATTTTATTTCCCCTACCAAAAAATAACATTTGCAACAAGTTTGAGAGTACCATTCCATATTATCCATTGAATTATTACAGGAGTGATCTTGTAATCTCTCCACTGAATGAAAGAAGAAATTCTAAAAAAAATATTCAAAACACATGAATTTCTTTATAAATTTTTGGTGATCATGCCATTTTTCTTTACCGATGCACCTGCCACATTTCAAAGCTTGATGAATTCTATCCCTAAATCCTTCCTCATGAAATTTGTGTCACTATTTTTTATTATATACTAGTCTATAACAAATCTTGGAAATAGCATGTATGATATGTTGAAAATGTATTAAAACTATTGGAGGAGCACTAGATCACTAGATAAATTTGTGTGGAATAATGATTCATAATGATTCACTAGATAAAAGTTTGTGGCATATTGTTATGTTTTTCAATAGAACAAAGGAGACTCAATCAAGACAAAGGGTTCAAATATGTTTTCATCTTCTTCAATCATAGGGCAACAATTGTGTAGTTGTTATAGTATGGTATATGGAAAATCACTAATTCCCTCGCCTATGTTTAGTCATGGACATAAAATCTTAATCTAGAAAGTTGAGGACTAGTTCAATATCCTTTTTGGTTGGAGTTATATTCTCTTTTAGTTGATTTATATGACCTTTTGCAGGCTTGTTCTACAATAGGTTTAGCAAGTTGTTGATCCAAAATGGTTGGTGCAGTTAATTCAAAGATTCACCTTGTCATTATAGTTATTATAGTGGATGGGGTTTTCCAGTAGAAGGTGGATTATCCAAATCAATACGATGCTTGTTTTTCCTATTAAGCTTGTGACCACTTCATTTGTGACTTCCCACATCAAAAAACACCTCCCATAGATTCTCAAAGTGCATGTTTTGTAACTTCTGATGGTAAATTTGCTACAACTTCAATGTATAGCTATTGCAACATCAATTGCCTCATCTAATAGAAGTGGGTCATTAGTTAGTCCTAGCCAAGTGGCCAAGAAAGTCAAAACACAAGCCTAGGTTGGTGATATCTTATCTTTCCCATCAAAAATATTGGTATTAGGTTCTAGTAGTGGGGTCTCTTTATAGACTTCTTGGAATTAGTGGATTATTGGATCACAAATAGTGATGGATTTTGAATTTGGACCTATTGAAGGCTAACAAGGATAGAGCATTATAATGGATTCTACAATTTGTATGTGTATAAGGAAACGATTGTGTAGGTTTTGTAGTATGGTATATGGAAAATAACCAATTCACTAGCCTATGTTTAGTCATGGACATTAAATTTTAATCTACAAAGTCGAGTACAAGTTCAATATACTTTTTAGTTGGAGTTGTCTTCTCTTTTGGTTGATTTATATGACCTTTTATAGACTTGTTCTCCAATAGGTAAATAGCAAGTTGTTGATCCAAAATGGTTGGCGCTGTTCATTTCAAGATTCTACTTGTCATTATAGTTATTATTAAGGATGGGGTTTGTTAGTAGAAGGTGCATTATCTAAATCTATACAATACTTGTTTTTCCTATCATGCTTATGAAAACTTCATTTCTGAATTCCCACATAAAAAAAAACCTCCTATAGATTCTCAAAGCACATGTTTTGTATCTTATAATGGTATAGTTGCTACAACTTCTTAGGGTATAGTTGTTGCAGTATCAATTGCCTCATCTAACATAAGTGGGTCATTAGTTCATCCTATCCAAGTGGCCAAGGAAGTCAAAACACAGGACTATGTTGGTGATATCTTATCTTTCCCATCACAAATATTGGTATTAGGTTCTAGTAATGGGGTGTCTTTTTAAACTTCTAAGAATTAGTGGATTATTAGATCACACATAGTGATGGATTTTGATTTTGGACCTATCAAAGGCTAACAAGGATAGAGCACTATGATGGATTCTGTTATATGTATAAATGATTAGGCCCAAGGTATGTATGTTGATCAATCTTAACAAGTTATTTCCAAATAGGGAAAGGTTCCATCAACTCCCATTTCATTCGATAATCCTACTAGAGTTTTGCATCTTGCTCCTTGGGAAAAATCATTCCAGGAATTTGTGGGTGTCTCTTTCTTTTGGAATGTGGGATTGAATAGTAGATTCGGTACTATGCTCAACCCTCCATTTCCTAAATAAATATGTTATAAAAACAGGATCGCATAGAAATAAAAATAAACAAGATGCAAATATAAATCACATAAACACAATACAAGAGAGACACCAATATAATCTTGTTCACCCAATATGGACTACCAATACAAGATTTGAACCCAAAATACAATGAGGAAATTCGACGGCATCTGACGAAAAGTCATGTGTCGTTGGATTTCACCTTCAAAATAACAAAATTTGATGTTTTTTGTTTTAAATTTGATATGCAATTCGTCGGATATCCGACGCAGTGTAGATATCCGATGAGGATTGTTTAATAGTTCCTCTTGTTCTCAAATATCCGACTCGTTACTTAAACCTAGGTCGTCGGATATCCAACGTCTAGTAAAACCCTAAAATGGCGTAATTTTCGGGTGGATGGAATGACATGCCTTATCGGATGTCCGACAACTATTCTTCAACGATAACTAATTCAATGTCGTCGGAAATTGGACGGTGGGATGACTTTTGAAAACTATAAATATTGGAACATTCTGACATGCTTGCTATACATGCGACGGTTTTTGGAATTTTTTTAATCAGCGGACTATTTTTCGGTGCACTGTTCACCATTATTTCCATTGTTTTTGTCATTAAAGCGAGAGAAGTGTACTAGAGATTCATTTTCTAAGATCGACATTGATTAAGCTATTTACGAGAAAATGTCAACTAGCAATATTCCTGATCCATACGAAGAAAATTGTCAATTGATTGATAGATTGTGGGAAGGAGTGAGAAGAAGGGGTGATGGGAAATGTTATGGTCCATGTAATCAATGCAGGGGCTTTAAGAGGAGAAGAATTTTGATCAAAACAGCCAGAAAACATTGTAGGGAGCATGGGAACGCTGAGGGGGGACATGAATACCATCCATTTGTAAGTAATTTTCTATTGTATATATTTTTATTTTGAGTTCTTTTTTAAATGTATGTATTATATTTGTAATATGGCTTATATTAACTTTTATATTCTATTGATTGTGGTTTCAATATAACATAGACAGTAAATATTATTTTAATATTTAATATTTATTATAATAATTTTTTTCTTGTGTGCATGTTTAATCTAGTGTTTAGTAGAATAACCCATGTATTTGTTCATTAGTGAGACTAACCCACTCACCGGGGAAAGCACTTAGCTCTCTAGATTTGTGACACTTTCCATCATGATAATAGAAATAACGACTATATTGACATGTAATTTATGTTATATTTTCTCTATACAAACCATAACATCGTTTAACTTACCTTAGTTGACAGTATGAGAATTAATTTTGAGTTATTTTTTAGTAGTTTTTCTGAGTAATTGGGTCAATTATTATGTATCTTGGATTTTTTGGATGCACCTATTTGACCAACATTACAATTGGTCATTGTTCTTTTCATCCCAACAGTTCAAAATTTGTTACATTTTAAATGCATTACAAAAATGTTTACAGTTTGCGTTTGAGATTTTTACATTTTGCATTTGAATTTCTTATATTAACTTTTATCTATTGTTGGTTTCATGAAATTATAAAGGAAAGACTTGCTACGACATATCGTCCAGATTAGGAAGTGCTTCCAGAACAAGTACCGAAGGAACATGCAACTATGAATATTAATGGAGAACAAGTTAATGATCACACTAAAGAAGATGATCATACTGATAACATAGTTGAAGATGATGTTACAAATACTTTGATCCATGAATCATTTAATGTTGGAATGGATCATGAACATGACGATGATGATGATCATGAAAATGATGAACATTTTGATGATATTCATGACATACCTCTTCTTGATAAGGCATACGAACCCCTTTATGAGGGCTCAAAGACAAATCTTCTCTCTGCTATATTGTTGATAATGAACTTGAAGGTTATGAATGGTCTTTCAAACATATCAGTCACACAGATGTTAAGTAATGTAATATACTCCATCACAAAATATATAATATGATCGTGTATTTTATTTTTAATTCTCATATATTTCAAATTAGTATGGATGAAATGTGTTTCGTTAATATTATTTCTATGTTATATTAACTAGTTTTTTATTTTAATTTGTTGTTATAGCATGATATTTGAATATTTGTTACCACCGTCAAATATTTTACCTCGCACATATCAAGATTAATCTTCCGTAATGAAAGAAATTGGAATGCATTATGAAGCAATTCATGCATGCCCCGATGACCATGTTCTATATTACAATCAGCATGAATTTGCAAGAGAATGTCCTGAATGTCATATTAGCAGATATCGAACAGATCAGATAACAAAAAAGGTGCCTCGCAAGGTTCTACATTATATTCTCATTATTCCACATTTGCAACGACTATGCAGGTGCAAAAACATAGCGCAGTTCATGGATTACCATGCACGGAATAGAAGTCAAGACGACATTATTTGGATGCCTGTTGATGGGTCTACATTTAGAGATATGGAGGGAAAATGGCCTCACTTTAAAGAAGAACCTCGTAATCTTAGGATTTCTTTGGAAGCAAATGGTGTCAATCCATTTGCATACATGAGATCCATTTATACAGTGTGGCCTATTTTTGTTATCAACAACAACATTCCTCCATGGTTGACAATAAAGAGGGAGCACATAATGTTGCCAATGATTGTTCCAAGTACGAACCATCATGTTTTTTTTTAATGTAGTGTTATCTCATTTGTTGTAGTTTTGTTGCATACTGTCATATATATATTTATTGTTTTTCTATTGTGAAATATGGTTTATATGTCTAAATGGTACGTCTCATAATTAGAATATTTATTTTATATATTCAAATCAATCAGGTAAGTACCAAGTCAAAGATATGAATGTATATATCGAACCTCTTATTGACAAGCTACTGAAGTTATGGAATAGCATCACTATGTATGACGTATCTAGACCAATATGACAAAGGAAATTCCAATTCCATGCAATGCTTCTATGGACAATACATGATGCCCCAGGGTTAACCCATTTATGTGGTATGTAATTATAAGTTCCACTTTAGTTGCATTTAATTTTACGAACTACTAGTTAATATAATGCGCATGCATGTTTTTCTAAATAATCCAGTCATTTTTTATATAATGATAATAGACAATATTGATATTCCATCTTTTTATTAAGGTCTTCAGATAAAGGGGAAATTTGCATGTCCATTTTGTGGTCCTAAGATCAAATCTCGTCGTTCAAAAAGCTTAGGAAAGGAGGTTTTTGATGAGTATAGGAACTTCCTCTCCAAGAATCACAGGTATCGAACTACCAAAAAACATATTTTCAATGGCAAGCAAGAGACTGCATTGAAACCAAAGAGAATGACACCTCAGCTGTGGAAGTTGCAATATAATAGAAATTGTCAAGGTACGTATAATCAATCATCGTATATGATCATATTGTATTTTATTATATTGTGTGTTGTTTAGTGTAATTGACATTGATTTATTTAATTTCATCATTGTTGTTCGTGTGATCATCATGAAGGCATTAATGGGATTCCACGAGGAATGAAAAGTTATCCTAGACAATTTAGTAGGTTTCCCTACTATGAGCACCTACAAATTGCTCATCTATTTGATACAATGCATATAGGAAAGAATGTGACTGAAACATTATGGCGAATATTGGATGGAAGGAGTGACAAAGAAAAAATTGTCAAAATTTGCAAAGACATTCAAGATAACAACCATGCAATGAAAGACATCATTCAATTCATAGCAACAGAGAGCAAATTAATATATACTCACTTCCATGGATGTTAACGGACCAACAAAGTAATGTTGTAAAAGAACTCATTCGAAAAATTAAATTTCCCATCGGATTTTGTGCGAACATGAAGAATATCATAACAAAGAAAGGTGATTTCACGGGGGTGAAAACGCACGATTGGCATGTCTTCATGAAGGTAATAATTATTATGGTATGCATTTAATAATTTTCTTTTTCTTTTTCCAGTGAATATGGTTGGTATTGTTGTTTGTCTAGTACTCTTTTTTGATATACTGAAATGATTTGTATATTATTGTTACAGTATGTTCTACCTCTCTCTATCCCAGACAACTTCGACAACAATGTCAAGCAAATAATATATAGTCTCGGGAAATACATGAGGTAAGTGGTGATTTTTCCATGTGCTTACTGTTTGTTTAATTCAACATAGAACTTATATTTGATTTCCGTTCTCTAATTCATGTTACATAATATAATGACTTTTTTCTTTAATATCTTGATTGGATTGTCATGTCACTTGTAGATGGTTGTCATCTAAAAAATTCCATAAAGAAGAGATAAAGTATTGGAGGAGAGAAATTCCTCGTCTCATGTGTGCAATGCAGAAGCATCTACCGTCAGCATTTTTCAATGCACAGGAACACTAGCTCATACACCAAGTTGAGGAGATTGAACTTTGTGGACCTGCGCACTCAAGGTCCATGTGGATGGTTGAGAGGCACTTGAAATTTATGAAGGGTTTGATCAGACAACGAGCATATGCTAAGGGTTCTATGATGGAGGGATATGATATACCAAAACATGTTGTACATTAGTGAATATCTTCCTATATTGGCATCAAAGCTCAATTTACATCGCATTTGTGATCCAGACTCCAAAAAAGATTTTGAAGGGGAGTACCCAAAGGGGAAAGGTAGATCGAGGAAGGTGAAAGGTAATATAACACATTTCACTGGTGATTTTTATGTTTATATATCATACATATTCTATTTTTATATTTAGTATTTTGCATCATTTTATAGTGCAATTATATACTTTTTTAAGTGACTAATATACATTTTCATTGAATTTTAATTTTATTGTCATCAAACAGTTGGTCGAGAGTGGGATGCGATTCATTTATACATCACAAACAATCTTGACTCGATGAAGGTATGGATCAAAAAATGTGAACAATCTGGTCATGGAATATCATGGGAAGGTGTGGCTTCATTGGTTAAAGCTGCACATCGCAATGGAGACACCAATCTAACACAAAGGGAAATCAATTTATCAAGAGGTTTAAAAGATAAGTAGGTAAGCATATTAATCAACATAACTATTTTTTTTTTTAAATATTGTCGTTGTACATCACGCTGATTATTTTCCTTGTATAGCATTATAATAAACATGCACTAATTTATCATAAATATGGGGTCATTATGTAATATTTTCCTATATAGCTTGTTGTAGGTTATACACCATAAGGCTATGTGGTGCAATGGATGTAGATATCGCATCAAAAAGTTGGATGAAACAAAGAAAACATCTAATTGTGGGATATCTGCAGTCTTTGAGGTGGGATATCTGCAGTCTTTGAGGTGACCAATGTTTCTTCTAGAAGTGACAGACATCCAAAACTATATGAAAATCGATACTATGGGTATCTGGAAGACATTATTCAGTGTGACTTTAACTCCTTCAAGGTATTTCTGTTCGTTGTCAAATGGTACAGGTGTCGATTGAATCAACATGATCGCGATAAAACAATTATTGAACATGATAATGGTTTTACCATGGTAAATACAAGGTTGTTTGAGCCAAGAACGGAGCCCTATGTTCTTCCAACCCAATGTGAATAGGTATTTTACTCTGAGGTTCCAGGTAGAGCGCATTGGTCATTTGCTGTGAGACACGATCCAAGGGGAAGGCCGGTAAATTATAACGTAGATGAAGGTAATGAAGATGTTCTCAAAGAAGAAGTTGTCGTTGAAGATGATCATGATCAACATGAGTTAGATTATATTCCTGTTCCAGAAGAAGATGTTGAAAAACTTCTTGAATCAGATCATGATGTATATTCAGACAATGTCCATGAAGATGATATCGACAATGACATGATGATCGTAACTGACATCGACGACGATGATGATATGTCCAATCCTTACAATGTTGAATCTGGATCATCGGATGAGAGTATAGATGATCACTCAGATGAAGAAGATGATGAAGACCATTGAAGTTTATGATCAGGTATGCAGTACTAATAATAAATTATTAATTGTTTCTTAGCTAATTTCCATTTTCCTGTATGTTAAAATTAGAAACCTTTCTTATTATTTAGTATGAATGAGAAAACACATTTAATTTTTTTGTACATTGATATTTTTGTCGGGTTATGGGGAATTGAGAGTGATGTCAGGGGAGGGAGGGGCCATAAGAGATTCCACCTTCACGTGGTTGGCCCTGTTTAGTAAAGAATATTAAATGATTCTCAAAACAGAGAGAATCTTATAATTAAGGAAATGCACAATTATCATGCTACCCCAAATGGCGTGCTTGATCATCAATATCATCTTCATCATGATCACCATCTTCAACATCACCAAGATCATCATCATCATCATCATCATCATCTTCATCATCGCCATCATCATCATCTTCACGATTGTCATCATCATCATCATCATCTTCATGATTGTGATCATCATCATCATCATCATTGTCATTGTCATCACCACCAACATCATCATCATCATCATCATCATCATCATCATCATCATCACATTCATCATGATCATGATCATGATCATTATCATCATCATCATCATCATCATCATTATCTTCATCATCATGATCATAATCATATTCATCTTCATCATTGTCACCATTCTTAGTCATCGTGATCATCATCGTCATTTGAAATCTTCATCTTCATCATCGTCATCATCATTATCGTCATCGTTGTCTTCATCATCATCATCATCATCGTCATCATCGTCATCATCATCATCGTAATCAGATTTGTCTTCATCATCGTCACCATTCTTCATCAGCATCATGATCATCATCGTCATTTGAAACCTTCATCATCATCATCGTCATCGTCGTCTTCATCATCATTCTTAGAATTTCTTTCATTCTCTTTCATTCTGAGAATGGGTCCCATTTGTAGTGAATGGAATTCTTAACTTTTGACAAATTAAGCAAACTCCAAGTGATCTTGTTTTTAATGAAGAAGAATTTATGATTCTGCTGATGAGGAAAAAGCTCACTAAGCTTACCACTTTCTCCATACTCGTTACAATTCTTGTAATATATTCTAGGAATTGTAGAGTTGCCTTCTTCCCCTTTTGGTTGCAAATGGTAGGATTTTGATTTGTTTCTCACCACTCGGTTTTATCTCCTCCTATTGTTATAATTATCCATGCTTTTCCATTAGGAATTGTTACATATGTTCCCTTCTCACAAGACACTCTTCATATAATATAATTTCTAGTTTAATATATGGTATGCCATTAACCATTTTGTTTCGATGTAAAATATTAATTTATGCAAAATTTAAATGAGTAAAAGCATATGCATAGGTAAAAGCATTTTGTTCCATTTCCATCTTATTCCAATATTTTAACTATAGATGCTTTTATTTTTTCTTGAGGAAGGGAATCAAACTTAGATCTAACTTATTATTGGAATTTGATCATTAGATCTACTTAATTGTGCGCACATACAATTTGTCTCATCTCAGTGAATAGTGTCGAAACTAGTCCCAAATTTGGAAAACAGATGGCATTACACAACGTCAAAAACATAATGAAACAAATAACAACAAGAACAAGAATTTCACATCAAGTAATTGGGATCATAGGCCCAAACAAGTAATCAAGCTCGTTTGATTCTTTTGAACTCAGAAGTATGATATCTGATGCGTCTTGTCGTCGGTGGTATGGGGAGGTCGTCGGATTCATTGTCATATTCATCTTCATTTAGTTTACCATCCCAGTATAAGAAAAATCATATGCCCTACTATTTTTATATGCCCTGAAACTCGTCATCATATGTGGGAGCTAGCATCTCCTACTCACTCCCATGTCCATGGCCTCTCATGTAGTGGAACTATGTGTAGCAGTGATTCTTGATGATGAATATGGTGATGACGAAGATGAAGATGATGCTGATGAAGATGATGAAGATGATGTTGATGATGAAGATTGCGTTTTTGATGATGATGATGATGATGATGTAGACGATGATGATGATGATGATGATGTAGATGATGATGATGATGAAGATGGAGATGATGACAATGAAGAACATGATGATGATGATGATGTAAACTCATAATGACCACTATTAATCCTACATAATTTGTATGCCTTGGGGTTTTCCATGGTGTTGAATTCATCTAGATGTTCAGAAAAATGATTTAATCAACAAAAATCGTTGTAATTTTAGATTTCATATCGCCGGATTCCGATCAAGTTTTGATTGGATGGGCGAAATCGTCGCACTTTTAGACGGCTCCTATATATATATTTTTTAGTTTTAGTTTTTTTTTTTGTTTTGTAGTTTTTTTATATTTTATATATATATTTTAAGTTTTATAGTTTATTTATATTTTGTTATATATACAATATATTATATATATAATATTTATTAATATTATATATATATATATATATATATATATATATATATATATATATATAATATAAAAAAAACTACATATATAACATTAAAAAACTTAAAAAAAAAAAAACAAAACTTACAAATTTACCTGCACCTCCCGACGAGCTTGAACCCTCCCGACGAGCTCGAACCATTACACCCGCGAACCTGCATTATACTTGCGCAAACCTACATTCTATTCAGCCATTTTTGCTGATGATTACAGATAGCCTAGTGTTGATAGCCAGTACTCAGAGCTGGTTGATAGCCCACCTGTTGATAGCCAGCTTGTTGATAGTCATTCTCTGATTGAGGCCGCAGAGGAGGTCGAGGAGGTTGAGGAGCTGAAGGTGGTTGAGGAGGTCGAGGAGGTTGAGGAGATGAGAAGTTCAAGAACCCATAGAAGCTGCAATGCCTCCCAAATCGGTAAGAATCCAATTTTGTTTATAATTTTAAGAAGCCATAGAAGCTGCAATGCCCTAAAATTCCATAGGGAGGAAAATCTCATGTTGCAATTGGAATTTGTTAAATCATCCTTCAGATTATGTATATTGTAATTCAAAATGAGAATAGGGGCTCCTATGGCCGAGCTACAATGGTCAATCCAAAGGGAAGTTAAATTTGTTATTCTCATCTATTTCCCTATCACATGGAATGGGATTATATTTTTATGGTTAAGTGATTGCAGAGATTTCCTTAGAAACACTTCTGGTTTTCATCTTAAGAGGAGTGCATTGTAAATTTATCTCAAACCCCAACCCGGTTTTCAACAAATATTGGAGTGCATGGCTTTGAGGAGGGTTTTCAAATGTGCCCAACATTTGAAAAGATGTCCCCTCATTGCTGGATTATGCCCATAATGGTGAAGAATATGTTAATTTGGGAAAAAACATGACCAATAGTGGAGGTTTTATGGTCCTCTTGTCCACAAAATTACCCAAAACGTTTTTTTAGGGTATCCTATGTAGCTGCAAGGTGCCCAGAACTCACCAAAACCTTGTTTTGTTGTTGTTATCCATAACTATATTAGAGATTAGGGTTGCTTAGGGGCTTAAGACATTCCTGAATCCCAACATCAAGATCTAGGGCTACTACATAGATTTAATTTCTTTCTACAATTCATGATAAAATAAGGACAATAAGATTGGATACTAAGTTGAATATGACTATGCTGGGATTCATATTTATTGACACCATTGGGCAATTTAACCAATGTCCAAATCTCTCGTTTCAAAGTCCTTTTGTGGAGATTTAGAAGAAGACATATCCTTCCATGTAGATTATAAAAATTACAATTAGGTCAAGTTCTCCTTACATGGTTTGGTAAGAATTGAAAGCTTCAATTTTCAAACAAATAGAAAAGTTTGGGCAATGTAGAATGTGAGGAATGAGAAAGATCCAATCTGATAGCTCGATTGGCATTACGGAATTGTGAAGGGTTATACAACTATGGAAATAAATAACCCTATAAATTTTGATTTTGATTTGAAATTGGTGCAAAATTATCTAAAACCATCTAATAGTTAATTTGGATATCAAATAAAGTTGGCCTACAGTTGTGTTGGCAACGGTCTTGAGTTTCAGCTTGGAAACGGTGACCCACGCCAATCATCACTGTTGCCATGCTGAAACTCAAGACCATTGCCAACACTCCTCAGATCGAGTCACATTGTAATTATTAATATAAAATGATTGTTTTGTAAGTTCACAATTATGTCCTGCATAATTATTACTAGAAAATCACTGTTGTTTAAGTTCATAATTCTGTCCTGACTGTTATTACTAGAAAAATTAAATTTCAATATATATATATTTTTTAGTTATTGTTAGCTGATGTGAGTCCTAAAACTCCATTAAATCTGCCATACAACTGTCACATTTGTTACTTTAACCTTATCTAATCATTTTCATCAAATTATGTTCTTATACCCGTGATGAAAATGCTTTGTTCAATTGTATCGTAGTTCATTATCAATGAACATGTGTGTTCTTATTATAACTAGGAATTTTTATGATCAAAAGCTCATTGTTATTGTTGTACTGTCTCCTTAGGTCATATGTTCACTTCTTTAGTTCTTGAGGTTAAATGACAACTTTCAATGGTTCCATAGGTTGGCATGTCCCTTGACAAATGTATGCATAATAATGTGACAATCTTCAGTTAAGCCTTCAGAGCTTTTCACACAATTCCACAAAGTTTTTGGATGTCTCAATTAATGAAGATTCTGAGAATGTGAACTTATTCGATAGCCAAAGCTTGAGCCTGCAAGCCTATTTAACAAATATTTTAAGCAATTTAGTGGAGTACCTCTTAATCATGGCCAGCAAAGTCTAGGCATGAGTTAAGATTGGATAGTGGAAGCATGCATCTCAGACTTACAAAAAACATCTATAGGAGAAGTGAAACCTTTGACCTCATAACTTACACAGTGGTATAGGATGGGAGGATGAGGGGACATAGTAATGGGTGTTAGGTACTGTTCGAATCTCCCCACGAAATTTCTAGGAAATGACAAAAAATGGTATTAAAATATTTGAAAATTAAAAAAATAAATATAGAAAATAAAAAAAACCAACAAGGATTTTTAAAACTTTGGTATGATAGATATATGATACATATGAATAGTCTAATACTATTTGCAATTCCATATAAAAAAAAACTATAAACTAAAATGATAATGATAAACCAAAACATGGGAAACTACTTTGTTGTAGTTTCCCCTAAAGAAAACGCTACAAATATTGCATAACCAACCTTTGATACCACCATTTTCATTCCTATCGTATAATAAATTGCAACAATAGTTTGTTCCCGGCAAGGATTTGGTGTGGTTTCCAATTAATTTTTGGTGGACTTGTCAAGGTGGGCCCTTTTTGGTCCACAATTGGATGAGTATGTGCTAAATCATGGCTACATTAGTGTGTTTTGGGGGGCTAAGAAGGTTGTGTAACTTGTAGGAGATTTGAGGTCTTTTGATGAATGTCTTGGTGTATCTTGATAGGTCAAAAATTGCTTAGTGGTCTGCTATCCATTAAGGAATATTTTGGGCTCCTCGATGTGCCAAAATGCCTCCAAAATGATATCCTATTTCTTATTCATGTGAAATTTGGGTCAATGATTTATGCCAAGAAACCAACAAATTGAGTCGAAATTCAAGTACAAATGCTCAAATCTGTGTGAAGATTGCAAATATGTGTACTTGCATCTAAAAATCAATGAACTGAAAACACTTCGAATACTGAAATTAAACTTTTTGAATGTAGATTTGACCAATACCTTAAAGTATTAATAAAATGGGGTTGAAAAAAAGAGAGAAAGTTGATAAGAGGAGCAATATATTAAATCTTATTAACTCAACAACTATCATTATAACAAATGAAAGAGTACCCATGAAACATAATTTGGCTACTAAGAGAGTATTCTTCATTAACATAGATGTAGACAAGTACAAGGTTTGTATGTAGAACAACATTACTCTAAGAGAGCTTGAGGGGATTTGTCCCAACACTACCCAAGACTCTCTTAATACAACTATTTAGAAGTCAATACAAACCATGTCGATAGCAAGGGAGGTGACGGGCAATAGGACAACATCCATTTTTTCTAGGTGATCCTGGGAGCAAACTGGCCTCTGTCCTATTGTCTTTGATTTAGAGTAGTTCTCCTAATTTTGCATGAATGTCTTGGAAAACACTCGTTATGCATTCCATTGGCTCCCATTCCTTCCAATTTGATATGCATAAACCTGAGATAAATGTAATATTCATGTAACTATAAAATAAAAATACAAAGATGTGGAAATCTTCACAGCTTTCAACATAAATTGACCATCAAAAAAATATGACATCAAAATTGGTCATGCATACTCACAATTACATTCAATTTTTGGAAAATTTGGTTGAGTAGAAACCTTCTCTTTTGAAATCTCTCTACAGTCATAGACATGTGCCACTTGAATATTTTCCACCTTTTTTCCTCCATTACTCATCTTAAATCCTTTTACCAAACCTTTCTAGTGGATGATAATGTCTTGCAAACACCTTTTTTTTATTGCATGGCTTCCAATTGTTGATGGTTTCTTTGAATAACTCTTTCATGGTTTGTAATTTTTGGGTGAATCAGAGATGGTTTGGATATTTTTATACACCACATAACTTGAGCTATAGTAGAAGTGATTTGAATTTGGTGAATAGATTTTGGATTGTGACAAATATTCTTGGGCTTATACTTATGAGATTATTATGTAATTTAAGTCTCCTAGCGTACATTACATGGGTTTTAAATTGAAATAATGTGTCCTAGCATACATGATTATGCACAATATCACAATGTCATGCTTATGCTTGCTAAGGTTTAAACATTGTCATGCATTTTAGTCATTAGAAGTAGAAGAAAGTTATTGTTGGATTCATTTAATTTGAAAGAGTAGTTATAGTTTGAAAGAACTCTCTCCTTACCTTAGCTAGCATTCATTGAAATGAAAGGCTTATTTTATTCATATGCATTTGCATGGTTTGAGTCAGTCATCACACCACGAGTTTCACTTCCATCACCCGACTGAGTAATACAACCATTAAAATTTAACTCGTTAACTCAGCTCACTTTAACCTCTCTTGAGGATAAAAATAATTTTGTAGTTAGGTAGGACACCGGGGATAGGCATCCAAATAATTCCCCCTTTTCATTTGCATCTGAGACATAGATGTTTTCATCTAGGGTACTAAAATCCTCTAGTATTTATTGACACAGTCATCGACCAATTTGTGGAGGGGCCTCCCGTCGTTTCGAGGGTTAAGCCGTGAGGATTGATTCCATACGGACTAAGTGGAATGCCACCCTCCACTTAGTGCCTAAGGCATATCGATCCATTGTCTTCCTTGTACTGCTAGCCACCATACTGGGGTATAAGGGTGATAAGACAAAAGTGCCGAAAACCTTCTCCGATGTGTCTTGAACAAGGTAGCTTAGTGACTTTTCTACTAGGGCTCTTTTACTCACAATCCATTTCGGTAGAGGGATATCCTTCAAATTCAGTCTCTCACTTCATATTGTTTGACTTGGATTTCGTCACCTTGCGATGGATACGATTTGTCAAGGTCTCCAACTCCTAGTTAGGATGTTTTCTTGCATTTTCACCTTTTTAGAGGGTCTTTTTCTTTTTATTGATATTTGTTGTCATTCTGGCCACTTTTGTTTCAGCTCACTTACTATGACATCAGTCCTAGTATAGTTTTTTGAGCTTGTTTTTTTGGCCTGCGAGCCTTGTATTTTTATAGCTCCCCTTCTGAACGCTCGGTTGATTTAGGGTTTTTGAGTTCTTACATGGTAGTTTCCAATACTTATCTGATGATGTGTGATGTCCTCTTCTCCTATTTCTTCGAGATGGTTGAGTTAGATGGTCTTCTGAAGGGACTAAACACCCCTTCATGGAGCCACTAATGCTTGACCGTAGGAGTAGTCTAGAGGACCACGTGATCACATCACCCATGTGGAATTTTCTGTTTACTATGATGATGGTCTTTCAAGTTATATGGAACAATGGTACATTTGAGAGAGAGATGAATGGTTGTACCCCACCTTGGTCGATTGTCTTATGGTCCTTTAATTTTGTCGATAATATTTTTGTGGTACCTTGCATTTTACCTTTTGGGTGTTTTACTGATATTGGGATATCTTGTGATTTGTACCACCTTTTATGTTTTTGGTCTTGTAAGTACTATGGTAGTTTGTCCACATTTGAGGTACACCCACTTTCTCCAAATTGTTATGAGTCTTTATACCCACTTTGTACCACCCTCCTGACCTTAGTTAGGAAGATTGCATGCTATCATACCTTTTGGTGGTACTATTTGAGTTACAAGAGGTAGTTACAAGGAGCTATTGCATATATGAGGTAGTTACAAGGAGATATTGCATATAAGAGGTAGTTACAAGGAGCTATTGCATATATTTGACATTTTTTTACCTTCCATCTCTTTGGCATGTCAAATAACAAGTAGTTACAAGGAGTTATTGCAATATATATTTGACCTTATTTGTACCTTCCCCACAATGGTTGATTTACATTTGGTCCTCACTCACTGTTGTTTATTTCTCTGGTGGTAACTTGTACTTTAAATTTGGTACTTTCATTTTTTGTGGTACCTTGCCTCTTACCTTTTGGGTCTTTTACTGAACTTGAATTATCTTTTGATTTGTACCGCCTTTTATGTTTTTTGTCTTGTGGTTATAACTATGGTAGTTTTTCCACGTTTGAGGTAGTGTACACCCCCTTAGTCCCAAGGGTTATGAGTCTTTATACCCATTCTTTTCTTTTTGACTTGTACCTTACTGGTTGGTCTTTGTACTGAGCCTTTTTACTGTCATTGAATTTCTTTGATTGATTGTACCATAGCCCAGTCATCTCTCTCTCTCTCTGGTTTGTACTAGCCCTATCATAAGGTCACTTGGTTCCTAGAGTTGACTGGGCTCTAAGAGGCACAGTCATTTCTGAAAGTAACTCTTATGAGTATATTACAGGAAACGTCTACACTAAGGTAATCAAATATGTGTTGGTAAGACTTAAGTAATCAAATTGATGGTAATCAAATATGTGGTAAATAATTTTCATTAAGTAGCCAGGACTTGTAGCATTAGAGGAGATCCTATAACATGTATGTGTAGTGTTACATGTGTGATGTATTGTTAAATCAAATGGTGAAAAGTGATACTATGAGGGATATCTTCTAACGTGTATGTGTAGCATTACATGTGTGATGTAGCGTTACATATAATAGTAGAAAGTGATCATAATGTGATAAACTAATTAATTTTTTGTCGGCCATTTAGAAACGACGTGAATTTAGAAATGGTGACTACTGCACCGAGTGTAAACGATGACAAAATTCACACCTCAAGAAATTGGATCCCTCTCGGTGCTGAATAGATCTGGGTTTAAGATGGATCTATGCTAGTAAGAACATATTGCTCCAGTCTTCCATTTGTGCCAAACAACACAATAAAAATTGCAACAACAAAAGGAAAGGTAGCAAAATGGCAATCATTGTTTGATGTTATAACTGTACTGTTCATTAGCACATTTCTGGGAAAGCAAAAAACATTGTTGATTTTTTTGAAAAGAAAGTCTTTGCAACTATTTCATCATAATATAAAGAAAGCCCTACTTTTCGCTATTTCAATATGATTGAAAATCTATGTTATGCAATAAATACCCTATGTCAAGATTACAAGTAATTGTCCAAATTAAGGAAGCATTAGTTGGGAGTAGGACTGAAAGCTACCATTTTTCAAAACAACTAACATGTTTATGGTTTCGATGTTGCTTGATTCAATTACTTTCAGTCATCTAATAAAACAATGCTTGATTACAAAACTACCCATGTCTTTCCAACATTCAATAAGTTAATCATTTTCCTTAATAATATTTCATTTTATATTTTGAAAAAGAGTATAAAAGTTCCACAACATTATATAAAAGATGGTGTGATATGGGACTCAAGACCCAAAGTAGCAATAAAAATTAGCTCATAAATATTGCATGAATTTCTACTCCTAAGAAAGATAAATTGGTCGTCTTCTGATCATCACTTGAATGCCTACATGTTGACAAAGGGAATGAGGATCAAGTAAAATTATAAAAGGTGATACATGTCAACTTTTAAGAGGCGCTATGCCTTGCGGTCGAATCTAAACTATTTTCCAATGGTGCAGGTAGAACCAAACAAGTATTTGTCTGATCTATCTTCCTTGAGCGAGGGGAGTTTAGGAAGGCTAGAGGAAAGTGAGACATCCAGTAGGTCTAGAAGAATTGTATCAACTAGATGTCAAAAAACCAAAAGAAGATTCCATAGACGCAATGAATTTTTTCACGGTCAAGGGGGGCATGTTCCTATGGTGATGAGACAAAAGACAACGAAGAGGTTCCCTTGAGGTACATACATTTAGTGAAACAATGGGTACCGAAAGATCTTCCTCCACCGAACACTGATTTTTGTGTGAATGAGAGGAGATATTGAATTGCACCGTCATCGATACATGGTTTTGGGTTGTTTTCCATGGATTGCATCTTGGTCGGTTATAGGACATGTACAGAATTGATGGAGTTTGTTGGACCCAGATACAACTACAACAATTGGATGCACCTTGTCCGATATACAAAAAGTATGCGTAGCTATGGATTGTCAACAAACTATTTATAGTTGAAAGACAAAAATCAAAATAAAGGAGGAACATTGTACATGGACGGAAGGCCAAAGGCGACAAGGAATATTGCGGGGTTTATAAATAGTTCAAAACCAGGGTCTACAATTAAGCAACCAAATTGCGAATTTGAGGGGCATGAAGGAAACTGTGTTTTTGTAGTTGCTATTAAAACAATATCTGCAGGAGACGAGTTGCTTATTAATTACCCTGTGAACCGAGTAGATACAAACAAGGTTACTATATAACATTTTACCCAACCTTTTAGTAATAAATTAAACATCATAAGGATTTTTTGTTAGTTTATTTCATTTAAATTTCCCATATTTACTTCGCAGGCCAGTGATCGGGATAAATCGCTGCCAACAAATGGTCGGAGGAGTACTTCTTCCTCGATAGAGCAGGTATACATCTTTCTAATAGTACAAATATAATAAGAAAAAAGAGTTTTTATTTGCTTTGTTTTTTCATTATTAAGAAATTGGTTTGTTTTATATAATGTTATTTATATTTGATGCAGAACGTTGATTGGAAAAGACACCTGTTGAATGTTGATCAGACGACAACACCCTCGAGGCAACAGGTAGACCTGATTTTAATTGTACAATTTAAATATTTCAAAATGTTTTAGCATTATATTAATGTTTCAATGAATATTTTGGTTTCGTTTATGTAATTTTCTAGTCTATGTTTTTTATGCAAGTCAATTCCGTAAGGTCGGTCACACCAGGGTCCGCGCAACGGGTATACATCTTTGTAATATTAAAAATATTATGAATAATAATTTTTTTGATGTGTTTTTTCATGAATAGTTTTGGATTCGTTTAGGTGACTTTCACTATGTTTTTTTTTTAGGGTATTGTAAGGGGCAGCTCCCAAATATTAGCATATCGAGGCAAGTCACCTATGACCATTGATCCAATGAGTGGATCGCGATCCTAGAGGTTGCAGGTATAATTCATTTCAATTGTACCAATATAATACGTAGCATAATGTTAATTTTGTTATGTATTTTTCGTGTGTATACTGGTTTTGTTATGATAATATAAACCGTGTTGTAATTTTACAAATCTATCATGATAGATATGCTACGTTAATATAAAATTTGGAATCTATCAATAGAGAACTCAGTAGTGCTTTATATATGTTTGTTGCATCCCACTAGTGAATCGCAGTATGAATTAGCATCGCAAGATTTTCCAGTAGAACCTGAAGTGGCTGAGGTGCTTCGCGATTGCGAAAAAATTGGTGAAGCCATAGACCCGCTAAAGAGGGTAGACAAATTGTTGAATAGATATAGTGCAGAAATCATTACTCTACTAATCCAGGTTTCGTAGACAAGCGCAATTACAGAAAGGTTTGCATTGTTGGAACATAGATTTAATACCTTGCAAGTAAGTTGAGGAATCTTGAATCATAGAATAATTCGTTTAAATCTTTATAATGTTCTCTTTTATATGATAGTATTGAACGTATAAGACGTGGTGTGTATTTACAGAATTATAAGGGACCACACAATAGTGGTCAAGGTGGTGTTGGCCCCAGTGAGGCTCGTGGAGAGCAAAGGACTCCATGTGGTTCGAATCCTTTTCCATTGTTGTCGACTGAACAGTCGGTAACACGTTCTGAAACACCACGGACCCCCACTGTGAGCGCACCAGCCTCTAGTGACCGACACACAATAGATCGTCCATAGGAAGGGGTCGACATGGAGTCCCCTACTAATTTTGATGTCGCAGAGGCTGCATCTCCAGGATCTTCCCATGTCAAAAGCACAGGAACAATGGAGACAACATTTTTGGTGGACGAATATCTCATCCCAATAAAGATAGAGAAGATCCTAAGTAATTAATCATAGTTGATCAAGTTAATTAGTGTTTATAATTTCATTGTAATATACCGATAAAACATTTTTTAACAACTAATTATGATCATGGCATGATCGTTTTGCAGGAAACGATGTTTTCTATAAACATATGAATGACTTTTCCTTGGAGATCTTCGGGCCCACCATCCAAACAAGGTGGGATAGAAAACCGAAACATTTAAAAGATGAACTCACTAATCGGTTGGTTTGCGTGTTCGGGGACAAAACCTTCAGTCATGCCAATGTCCTGAAAAAGGCTGGACAACACATGAAGGTTGTCCGAGACCAATATGGGACCCACCTCAAAAAAATCCAGAGGTATGAGCACCCACCAATGATTCCAGCAATGGAGTGGAAAGCTCTAGTGGAAGATGGAAAGGAGAGGACTCTGAGAAGAGAAGGCAAGCTAACACCAAGCACAGGGAGGTATGCAATACTTTCCACAATGTAATTCTAAACCTTATTATCCTTGATTTCTATATCGAACTTGGAACATCTAACGTATTTCAACACTTGCATAGGCTATCAAACACATCAAAGGCCACAAAGGAAAGACTAGAAAAAATAGGTCAACAAAAACTTGGCCCTGGTGGTTATTCGAATTTGGTGGCATGGATTGTAAGTTTCGAGAAACCAACAATGAATACAAATAATAAATTGAAAATTATTTTTCGTTTTATTGCACCGTAAAATGTTAATTAACGACGATAAGCAAATATGCAGGCCGATCGATTCAATGAAGTACCCACAGAGGAAGACATGAAGATTTGCTTCCAGGAAGGATTTGGAGCTTTTGTTGAACGCCGAAGAAGCTTCTCTGGGAAAACACAGTCTTGTGGTACCAATCCATCCGGTGCACAGGTATATAGAATCTATATAGTTTAATGAAGATTTGTCGCTTGTGCAATATTTTCATTACAAATACTTGATGTAAAATATTGACTCTGTTTTTAACAGGAAAGCAATGATCCCATTAGTGTCTAGGAGGGACAACAACAAATCGATGATCAAGCGAAGAATCCTGGTAATGAATTTATTCATATGCTATAATTTTATATATAGCATTGCAAATGGTGAACATTAATTGTAGTTCATCGTATTTCAACTGCAGAGCATGTAGAGGGTGAAATTGGATAGGTTGAGACTGGACAAGAACATCAACAACATGATTTGGTCACACCAAGTAAAAAAACACCTTTGTAATGAATTTTTTTAAATGAAAAACTTGTCATTACAATAGAAAAATATAACGATGTAACATTTTCACATCGTTGCAGCAAATCTGAACCCCTTGCCACAAAATCCACGTCTAGAAAAACAATCAACTAGGATGCATGCATCACCACAAGCGCCTGCTGAAGAACCAAGAACTAGAGGAGAATGTCCAGATGTAGATGCTCTTCTTAGAGATTATGTACCAATGAAGAGAAGAAAAACTTATAAAAAGAAGTGATGGGAAAAACGACGTCTAAATATTTTTGAAAATAATATATCGCCCACGATTTTTGGCCTAATGAATGAATGTTCTAATGTTTTAATAATTCAGTGTAGTAAACTATTACCTTTATTGAATTTCAGCTTTTATTGAATGAATGTGTTGACTGAATGATTAATTAATGGTTTACTGAATGTTATCTTTTATTCAATGAATGTGTTGATCGACTGAAACAATGGTTTAATGAATGTTAGCATTTATTGAATGAATAATGGATGAAAGTTCATGATGAAATATGGATGAATTTGCACATATTTGTTTTTTTCAAGTACATGCATTGGGTATGGGGAATTGAGAGTGATGTGAGGGGGGGGAGGGGCCATAAGAGATTCCACCTTCACGTGGTTGGCCCTGTTCAGTAGAGAATATGAAATTATTCTCGAAACAGAGAGGATCTCAATGAATGGCTACGATGTTGGCTTTCTACAACCCACTCGCGTGTCATCTAAATTTTGACAATTTCTTGGAGCTTGTTGTGATTTTTGGTTGCTCCTCATAACCAATTTTGAGTTTCCACAACTTCAAAGGTAGAGTAAATGATGCACTGGAATCAATATCCTTAACCTTCTGTTTAATTTCCTTGGAATCAATATCCTTAACCTTCTGTTTAATTTCCTTGGAATCAATATCCTTAACCTCACATTAAACCCTTCCAAATTGGTATATTTACCATTCAAGGTTGGCTTCTTCTGAAGCATGATATTTGCAACTAAGCTAGCATACACCGACAACAATTAAAAACATGATGCTTGTTGACAATGTTCATCTTTTTTTTAGGAATGAAACTTGACCATAATGGCTCCTCTTACGCTAGGGAATTAAAGTCAACAGCAAATTAAAGAAAACATATAATTTGGATCGAAAAAATAACAAGGTACGAACTGAACTGAGGAGATTCGAACCTACGACCTATGTCTAGTCCCAAGGCTACCACCTTCAAGCTTGAAGTGGAGCTGGCAATGGGAGACCACCTTCAAGCTTGATTCATTCTGCATGCATTTCACAATGGAAGATGGCGAGCTACCACATTCAACCTTGATTCATTATGTATGCATTTCACTTTGCAATCGTCTCAGATTCTCATTGTGTTTTCCCTCAATTAGTTTATCAATTCGGTATGACCCACGCCCGCTGTCCGATGAGTGTTTCCGCGGTCTTGAGTTCCAGCCTGACAATGGTGACGATTCATTGTATTATGTTTCCCTTCAACTACAATATGGAAAACTCATATTTCACTATGAAGATTTCTCTGATTGTCACATTTGTCAGACAAACCTTCATAGTGAACTATGAGTTTTCCATGTTGTAGCCGAAGGGAAACGTAATACCATGAATCGTCACCATTGCCAGGCTGAAACTGAAGAGCGTGGAAACATTCATTGGATGGCGGACGTGGGTCATACTGAATTGATAAACTAATTGATGGAAAACGCAATGAGAATCTGAGACGGTTGCATAGTGAAATGCATGCAAAATAAATGAAGAGTGTGTGTCGAGAGAAATGGTTGTGGGACGTCGTATGAGAGGAAATGGCGATGGGAATTGATTGATAAGGTCAAGCTTGAAGGTGGTATCCTTGGAACTAGACATAGGTCGCAGGTTAAAATCTCGTCTAAATATTTTTGATAATAATATATCGTCCACAATTTTTTCCCTAATGAATGAATGAATGGTTTAATGAATGTTCTAATGTTTTAATGATTCAGTGTAGTAAACTATTATCTTTATTGAATTTTAGATTTTATTGAATGAATGTGTTGACTGAATGATTAATGAATGGTTTATTGAATGTTATCTTTTATTGAATGAATGTGTTGATCGAATGAAACAATGGTTTAATGAATGTTAGCATTTATTGAATGAATAATGGATGAAAGTTCATGATGAAATATGGATGAATTTGCACATATTTGTTTTTTTCAAGTACATGCATTGGGTATGGGAAATTGAGAGTGATGTGAGGGGGGGGATGGGCCATAAGAGCTTCCACCTTCACGTGGTTGGCCCTGTTCAGTAGAGAATATGAAATTATTCTCGAAACAAAGAGGAGATCAATGAATGGATACGATGTTGGCATTCTACAACCCACTCACGTGTCATCTAAATTTTGACAATTTCGTGGAGCTTGTTGTGATTTTTGGTTGTTCCTCATAACCAATTTCTAGTTTCCACAACTTCAAAGGTAGAGTAAATGATGCACTGGAATCAATATCCTTAATCTTCTGTTTAATTTCTTTGGAATCAATATCCTTAAAATCACATTAAACCCTTCCAAAATGGTATATTTACCATTCAAGGCTGGCTTCTTCTGAAGCATGATATTTGCAACTAAGCTCGCATAGACCAACAACAATTAGAAACATGCTGCTTGTTGTCAATGTTTGTCTTTTTTTAGGGCTGCAACTTGACCGTAATGGCTCCTCTTATGCTAGGGAATTAAAGTCAACAGCAAATTAAAGAAAACATATAATTTGCATCGAAAAAATAACAGGGTACGAACTGGTCGCAGGTTCAAATCTCCTCAGTTCAGTTCGTACCCTGTTTTGATTTTGATGCAAAGTTTAAAGGCTGGAAATGTTGAAAAATAAGGGACAACTTCCAACCTACATCTAATCCTTTTAATTATTAGGAACTGAACTTAATCTGAGATTTACAACGGGATGTATTTCAAAAATGTGATATTTTTTTTAAAAATGTATTAGGGTAGTCGGTTATCCGACGTCTTTACAATGGGCTTCAATGTTCTCACCATACTACCGACGGCCAGGGATGTCGGATCCGCCTCTTCTTTGCATGGAAAGTGCATCGCTTAATTGACGACCCCAGGTTAAAGTCCAACGGCTTTTCCATACTTCCGACGACTCAGAATGTCGGATCCACTTCTTCTTTGTATGGTATGTGCGTCACTTAACGGACGGTTCCAGGTTAAATTCCAACGGCTTTGCCATACTTCCGACGGCAAAGGACGTCGGTTCCTCTGCTTGTTTGCATGGTATGTCGTCGCTTAACCAACGGATCCCTAGGTTAGAATCCGATGACTTTGCCATACTTCTGATGTCCAGGGACATTGGATCCACCCTTTCTTTGCTTGGAATTTGCACCACATATCCGATGACAAAATGAAGATATCCGACCAATATAGGAAGTGAAAGCTATCGGTTATCTGACTACCTAGCAAGCTGGAGGAAGTCAAATATCTGACGGATTAGGGGCATCGCAAATTCGACGTGTTCAACTTCGTCGGATTTAAGCCGACATGCCACCGACAGTAAAAAAAATTTGGGTTTGTCGAATGAGCGACCATAGGTTGTAGCAAATTCGACCTTTTTGCCATCGGATTTTGGGTCAAAACAACATATTGTACATCCACACAGAACTTTCAAGTCCTTATTATTATACCATCTAGAAAAATGAAGACATACAATCCGTAGCACATCCATTGTAATTTCCCCGTCACTCTCTCAGAGTATCTCTTACACAATCATAGAGATATTTACAATGCTACAATACCCATCCATATTGCAATGCCTTCCTTTTAAAGAGGGATTACCATGGGAAAATACTCTGGAACACCCATTATTGACCAAGTCATTACTATGAAATTGCAACATTTAACAAGGCATTTTTTTGAAAGTTTGGCTATGCCCCCCCTGGTGACTATTTTGGGGGGAAATCCCCCCAAACCCCCCTATCATGGGCTAGGATCCAGACACGACTGAAACAGGACCTCTGAATAAATAATATCAAGCTCGATAACCAACAATATCCCACTTGGAGACTAATCACAACAAATCCACCTCTGTTGCACTTGCTAGACTATGTTGTGAATATTGATGTCCAACTGAAACCGAGAATGAACTCAGTTTCTATCTGGTTACCACCTTGGTTAACATGTTTGTAGGATTCTAGCTAGTGTGTCTTTTCTAGCTTCAACGGTTCATCTTCCAGAACAAGCCATTTGAAATGGTACTTGAGTTGTATATGTTTAGTCTTATAATAGAAGGTTGATTTCTTTGCAAGATGAATGGCACTCTAGATGTCACTGTACAACCTGTTATTCTCCTTCTTCTTACCCAATTCTTCCATGAACCGCTATAACCAAATCATCTTTTTACTAGCCTCTGTAGAAGCAACATGCTCCACTTCTATTATTGAAAGTGCAACAACCTTTTGTACTTTTGAAATCCAACTTAATGTTGTTCCACATACAGTAAAGAAATACCCTATGGTGCTCCTCATGCTATCTTTATCACCTAGCATATCTGCATCAAAATATCCATGTAGAACAATGTCTGAACCTCCAAAACATAATGCATGAGTGGTAGTACCTCTCAAATACCTGAGAATCCACTGTACTACCTTCCAATATTCTTTACTTGGATTGTTCATATACCTGCTCACAACTCCCACTGCATGTGCAATATCTTGTCTTGTGCACACCATGGAATACATCAAGATTCCAACTGTTGATGAATAAGGAACCCTGGACATGTAATCTATCTCTTCCTGTGTCTTGGGACACATCACCTTACTTAGTTTGAAATGGATGGCCAAAGGTGTACTAACTGGTTTTGCATTCTGCATTCTAAACCTCTCCAACACCTTTTCTATGTACTCACCCTGAGACAATGTCAATTTGCAATTTTTGATGTCTCTTGTTATTCAAATACCAAGGATTTGCTTTGCAACACCCAAATCCTTCATCTCAAATGAATTAGATAACTTGCTTTTGAGCACATTTATATCCTGCATGTTAGACCCTGCAACAAGCATGTCATCTATGTACAATAACAAGATACTATATCTTCCATTATCTAGCCTCTTGAAATAAACATAGTGGTCAAAATGACATCTACTATAACCTTTTTTTGTCATAAAACTATCAAAATTCAAATACCACTGCTTGGAGATTGCTTCAGGCCATACAAGCTCTTCTTCAACCTGCATACTAAATTATCCTTCCCTTTGACATCATACCCTAGTGGCTGCTGCATATAAATATCTTACTCTAGATCACCATGGACAAAGATTTTTTTTACATCTAACTATTGAAGACACAAATCTTCTACCGCCACTATACTTAAAATATTTCTAATTGAATTCATTTTTAACAACAGGAGAAAATATTTCATCAAAATCTATACCTTTCTTATGTGAAAACCCCTTTACAACAAATCTGGCCTTGTACCCCTTCTTTCCTCCATCTTCTTCCTTCAACCTGTAAACCCATTTATTCTGCAATGCTCTTTTACCTGTAGGAAATTGAACCAAATCCCAAGTCTGGTTTCTTACCAATGAGTCCATCTCCTCAGTCATGCCTTGCTCCCACTTATTTCTAGTTTCCACCTACATTGCTTCTTCATAACACTGGTTCACCAGAGTCGATCATCAATAAATAATACATTGAAGGAGAGTATTGTTCAAGAGGTCTACTTAACAAGGTAAATATTCTAACACTTGCAAGAGTTTTAGGTACCTGCTTTTGTTCTTGATTTTTTGGCACCTTTGGAACTTCATTTTCTTTGATTTTATCAAGCACTGTGTACTCTGTATTTTCTTTTTCATGTTTCTTTCCCTACAAATGATATTTATACATGACCTTTTCATTGAATACCACATCTCTACTCCTAATGATTTTTTTTTTTTTCATATTCACATAAGCAATAACCAAAATCATCAACCCTGTAAAGGTACATTTCTTGAATTTAACCTCAAGATTTGTTCTATTTTCTTTATCAATATGGACAAATGCTTCACAACCAAAAGTTCTAAGAAATGAGTAGTTTACTTTTTCCCTGTTCATGCCTCCTATGGAATTCCACCATCCAAAGCACTTCAAGGCCCTTTCTTTATTAAATAAACAACATTATCTACAACGTATTCCCAAAACTGTAAGGGAAACCCCCCTGCATGCAATCTCATACACCTTGCACACTCCATGATTGTTATGTCCATCCTTTCTGGCACACTGTTTTCTTGTGGTGTTCTTGGGACTATATTCTCTCTACAAATCCCATGGAATGAATAATAACTATCAAACTCCTTGCCTCTATATTCAACTCTATTATCATATCTAAGACACTTCAACCTTTTTCCTAACTCATTCTCAACTAAATTTTTCCACTTCTTAAAAGTAGAAAACACATCAGTTTTTGTCTAATGCAATAAAACAAATTTTTTCTAGTTGCATCATCAGTAAAAGTAACATAATAACGAGTCACCAAGATATTGTACCTGAGCTGGTACCCATACATATCTATGCACAAGATCTAACTTTTCACTCTTCTTCTATTTCCCAACCCTGAGAAATCTAACTCTCTTATGTTTTCCATAAACACAATTATCACAGAAATTCCAAACTTACCTGCTTCAGATCTGGCAGCAACTTCCTTGAGTTGAGAATCTGCATTCCCTTCTTACTCATGCGGCCAAGCCTATGATGCCACAATGTTATATTTGTTCTTGTGGAAGCTAAAAAAATAGAATAGTCAGTATTATGACATAAATACAACGTATCTAGCATGTCTCATTTTGATATCACCATTGATCCTTTAGTGATCCTCCACCACGTTTCTCGAAATGTAGATAAACAGCCACCATCTCCCAACTTCCCTATTGAGATCAAATTTATTTTCATCGTAGGAATATGACTTACATCTTTCAGCATCCATTTACCATTCTTTAACTTTATCCGTACCTTACCCATTCCAACAATTTTACATGGTTCATCATCACCCAATAAAAGATGTCCAAAATCACCTGGAACATAAATATGAAAGAATTTCCTATGGGGTGTAGCATGACATGAATCCCCCGAATCTACTATCAAGTAATCACTAGTATTATCTAATGCAAGAATCAAAGCATTTTGTAACACATCACCTACTACATTTGCATCCTTATTAGTTTTATGTTGTCCATCTCCTTTCTTCTTTAGAGAACTGCAGTATTTCTTCAAATGTCCTTTCTTTCCACAGTTTCATCACTCTATATTTCCTAATATGGAATTGGATATTCCCTTCCTGGACTTGCTGCGATTACCTAGGCTCTTTCCTATCTCCTTTTGTCTTTCCCTGCTCTCCATGGTCAATGCATTACCTGATGTATCACCTGTGCTTTTTCTTCGCATTTCCTCACTAAGAATAACACCAACAACATCATCAAATTTCAAAGTGTTTGAACCAGAAAAAGAGTTACTTACAACCATGACCAAGTCATCCAATCTTTCTAGAAATGAACACAAGATTAGGAGAGACTTAACCTCATCATCAAAGTTCACTTTTACATAACTTAGTTGATTCGTAATCTTATTAAATTCATTTAAATGATCGGCAACAGATCCACCTTCTGACATATTCATATTAAATAAACACTTCGTTAGAAATACCATGTTGGAGGCTAAGGGATTTTCATAAAACTTACCCAATGCACTCATCATACCCTCCATTGTCTTTTCTTTTGAAATATTCAAAGCCATCAACAAATCCAGGCATAGCCGTATTGTTCCCAGTGCCTTTCTGTCAAGAACCTCCCATTATTAGTCCTTCATAGTCATCGGTTGTTTTTCTTGTCCTCCCAATGGTAGGAATGTACCCTTCTGATACAGATAGTCCTCCATTTTCATATTCCATAACTGATAGTTTGGGCCATTAAATTTCTCGACCTTAAACTTCTTCCTCCATTGCTCCGACTTGAACTAGGAATCCTTTTTTCCTACGAGTTTATCTGCAAAATAGACCTTTGGCTCTGATACCAATTGTTATAAGAATAAGATCGCAAAGCAATACCAATAAACGAGATGAAAATATAAATCACATAAATACACTACAAGAGAGACACCAATATAACGTGGTTCACCCAATATAGGATGTCTAGATAGAAATTGCCAGTCCTTATTATTATACCATCCAGCAAAATGAAAGGATACAACCCGTAGCACATTCGCTGCAATTTCCTCTTCAGTCTCTCACAGTCTCTCTTACACAATCATACAGATATTTACAATGCTACAATACCCAGCCATATTACAATGCCTTCCTTTTACAGAGGGATTACCATGGCAAAATACTATGGAACACTCAATACCATGGACCCGTAAATTACCCATTATTGACCAAGTCATGACTATGAAATTACATTTTTTCTGAAATTTTCTCTGCACCCTTCATTAGGGGAGTTTTGAGGTTTAAAATGGGCCTCCTAAGGGAAATAATAAAATAAGAGTTCTAAATTTTAGAGAGAAAAAAAGAAAAACTATTTTTTCTTATCGTATTTTTGACATATCTTCTTAATGGTTTACCCAAATTTCAAGTTTGGGAACTCGTTGGATGTGGATTTTAATTCTACATCCAGCCCATAGCCACACTACATACTTCTGAAGCACCCACGACATACTTCTGAGGGTAAACCGTTAAGGAGATATGTCAAAAATATGATAAGAAAAAGTAGTTTTGTCTTTTTCCCTCCAATTTGTTTTACAAATTTTACCCCTATGGTTGACATCATCATCTTGAATCCTATTGGTTCTTATAAAGTGAATTTTTATGGTACATTATTTGTTTTGAGGACCATTTTTTACATCAAAACTCCCCTAATGCTTCCATCGTGACTATTTTGGGGGGGAAAGCTCCCACAAACCCCCTTGTCATGGGCTGGGATCCAGACACGGCTAAAACATGACTCTGAATAAGGAAGATCATTCTCCACAACAAACATGAATAATTGTCATCTTTCTTGGAATGTGAGATAGGTGACAATCCCGAGAAGTAAGTAGTTTATTTGGGGATTTTTGCACAAGGTTATGCTAGATGTTGTATTTTTCCAAAAAGTCAAGCCTATTGGTTTTGAGCTTCATAGTTGTATGTGAAATGTATGTAATGACCCCTTTTGGTATTAAGAATTATTTTGACATCTCCAATTTATTTCCTAAATTATGAGAGAGTTTATGTTTTTCCTCATATTAACATATTTGTGGAAGAACTTGTATACCAGATTTTTCATTCTAACAAACGTCATGTCTTTCTTTTACACACGTGTTACTCTGTTAGTTATCTTAAATATGATATGTATTATATGGATTTGATATTTGGAATTGCAACATTCATGTACATATAGATCAATTTGAACACAAATCAAGCAAATATATAAACTTTTTAGAATTTATAATCTTTAAATTTCAATGAATACATCATGTCCAACCATTGGATATTACAAGGGGAGACAACTCATACAATTCATGTAGAAAGCTTGTCACCGTACCTCTCATTAATATCTCCTTACTTGCATTGCAAAACAAACGAACTACAATGTGTCACAAATTTATATGAGAATAGTTCAATGTTCCAAACCAAGCTCTAACAACTGTCAAGTGTAGATGTAGTATCCAAGATGGTTGAGAGCGTTCCAATTTACCAAAGACTGCAAGTTGAATCATGTGAGCAAAATAAGAAGGGAACTGAAATCGCGCGAACCATAAGGTTTTTATCGTGTAAAAATTAAATTGAAATATATGGTGCACAATAAATGTTTTGTTGTCCTTTTCAGACAAAGGAGCACGAGCACATTAATAAAACACATGCACTAATAGTGCCTACGCGTTACTAACCTGCATGCTCCTATGTGCATTAACTAACAAACGTTCACCATAAGCGTTCAACGTACAATTGTGGTGAACCTTTTCTATTAACTATGTATAAGAGCGCTCGCATTATTAATATGCATGCAGTATTAGTGTGAGTGCATTATTAACGTGCGTGTGCTACTATAAGCATTGACATGTGGTGGGTGAATGTTCAGTACATTGTATTTCATGTGAACTCTTTTTTTAACTAATTTATAGTAACACATTAGTACTCAATTAATGTTTAAAGAGAGGGGGAGATTGTGGGTTATGGGTTTAGAGAGAGAGAGAGTGGCAAGATTGTGGGTTATGGGTTTAGGGAGAGAGAGAGGGGAGAGATTTTGGATTATGGGTTTAGAGAGAGAAAGAGTGGGTTAGGGGCTAAGAGAGAGAGGGAGATTGTGGGTTAGGGGTTTAAGGAGAGAGACAGATTAAGGTTAGGTATTTATAGAAAGAGATAGGGAGAGAGAGAGAGAGGGTGGGTGTTAGGGGTTTAGAGGAGAGAGAGAGAGAGAGAGAGAGAGAGAGAGAGAGAGAGAGATTGTGTGTTAGGGGTTTAGAGTGAGAGAGAGAGATTGGGGGTTAGGCGTTGAGAGAGATATATAAAGGGGGGTAGGGGTTTAGGGAGAGAGATAAAGGGGGTAGGGATCTAGGGAGAGATAAAGAGAGAGTGATTGATAAAGAGAGAGAGAGGTAATTAAAATGGTTGTGCATTTGAAGTTGTGTTTCATGAACACTAAGTTCACAATTTATTATGGATCTCGATGCAGGAAATTGATATCCATGTAAAAGCAAATACAATATTTCTTCTCAATGTGATCCCCAAATAAGAGATAAAATGTGACATTAACCATGCTTTAATTCTAAGATTATGGGCGTGAAAAGCTAAGAGAGAGAGAGAGAGACAGAGAGAGAGAGAGAGGGAGATTGGGCATTAGGGGTTGAGAGAGAGAGATTGGGGGTTAGGGGTTTAGAGAGAGAGAGAGATTAGGTTTTAGGAATTTAGAGAGAGAGACAGATTAGGTTTTAGTAATTTAGAGAGAGATATTGGGGGTTAAGGGTTGAGGTAGAGGGAGAGGGAGAGGGGGAGAGAGAGAGTATCAGACATGAAATATTGTAAAGTTTTGAAGGGGTTTAGAGAGAGAGAGAGAGGTTTAGTGGTTTAGAGAAAGAGAGAGAGAAGTTGGGGGTTAGGGATTTAGAGAGAGAGAGAGATTATGGGTTAGGGAAATAGGGAGAGAGAGAGAGAGAGAGAGAGCGAGAGAGAGAGAGAGAGAGAGAGAGAGAGAGAGAGAGAGACATTGACAAAGAGAGAGAGGGTTAGGAATTTAAAGAGAGAAAGAGATTTTGGGGGTTTTGGGTTTAGAGAGAGAGATTGGGGGTTATGGGTTTAGGGAGAGAGAGAGATAGAGAGATTTGGGGTTATGGGTTTAAGTAGAGAGAGAGGAAGAGCTATTGGGGGTTAGGCATTTAGAGAGAGAGTGAATAGAGATATTGGGGGTAAGGGGGTTAGAGAGAGAAATTGGGGTTAGGGGTTTAGAGAGAGAGAGAGAGAGAGAGAGATTGTGGCTTGGGGTTTGAGAGAGAGAGAGATGTTAAGGGTTAGGGGTTTAGGGAGAGAGAGATATATTGACGGCTATGGGTTTAGTGTGAGAGACAAAGAGAGATATTGGGGGTTAGGGGTTTAGAGAGAGAGAGAGATTGAGGGTTAGGGTTTTAGGGAGAGAGAGACAGAGGTTTAGGGGATGAGAAAGACAGAGAGAAAGAATAGGGGTTAGGGGTTTAGAGAGAGAGAGAGAGTATCAGACATGAAAGAGTCTGAAGTATCGAAGGAAAAGACGGAGAAGATGACCAATATCTACTATGAAGTTTTGAATGCCCTGAATACAGAGAGAGAGAGAGATGTATTGGGTTAGGGGTTGAGAGAGAGAGATATATTAGGGTTAAAATTTTAGGGTGAGAGAGAGATACATACAATTTTATACGTGAAAGAGTGTGAATTCTTGAAGAGAAATATTGTGATGAACCTGCAATAATTAATTAATGCAAATACACAATATATCAGAAATAACAGAACGGAATCACTTTTATATTGATCACGGGCCACTTTGAGGGGGCAACCTCCTTTGAGCAAGCTCAATACAATTAACTTCACGGTGCCTTCAATGACCTCAACACACACTTATATACTAAGTCTATGCCCAATACTATGAGTCAAAACCATGGGACATATAATACTACAGGACGACTTACAAAGCATATGCGTCCAATACTATGGGTCAATACTATGGGCTAATATAAACTACAGATCAACAAATACTACAGGACGACTTACAAAGCATATGCGTCCAACAACAATATACTAACATAGTAAAGAGAAGGGTTGACATAGGTTCCTAACATCCCCTCTCCCTTAGAAAAAGCTTTGTCCTCAAATCTTTGGTTGGAGAAATTGCTGCAGAATCTGAAGGAGTGGTGCCCCGGTAGCATCCTCGGTTTTCATTTCAGGCCACTGACGCCTTTGGAGTGTCAAGGAGGATTGCTTGGAAGGCTGTAGATGAAGAAGAACCCTGTCAGCTACGTGGAAAATGCTCTCAGAACGGTGCTGATCGGCTTGTTGTTTCCGGCGAATTCTAGCCATGTGAAGATTGTCCTGCAGAATGAGAAGAATCTGATCGCGGTTTCGAAGAACCGAGTCAATTTCCTGAACTGGGGAGTTGCTAAGGGTGTATGGAAGAAGAACTGGCGGTGTTTGTCCATAGACTGCTTCATATGGTGTCCTTTGAGATGTGGTATTGTACCACCAGAGTGCTGCTAGGAAATCCATATAAATAGTTAGCCAAAGCTGTGGAGGGATGGGCAAGGGTTTGATCAATCCCGAAAGGAGTGTCGGTTCCCCCTTGTTGACTTGGAAAGTATCATCGTTAGCCACCATCTGTTGAATTGTCATTTTTAGTCCCGGCCAAAAGAAGTTACATTGTTCCTAGTCATACATTTTGCAGAACCCAGAGTGCCCTGTTGATGAAGAAGCATGGAGTTCATAGAAGAGATAGCCCTGTTGAACATATTGCAACCAATTTGGAACAAGCAGAGAAAGAGCTGTAATAGAAACTGGGTCATCAATTGTGCGACAAGGAGCATCTTCCACCATATTTTCCTTACCCTTCCTGTAAGTGATCACATAGGGATAACCCATTGCAGGTGTGTTGGGGAGGAGACCCATTGTTCCAGAAAATTTTTCAGACTCGGGAGATCAGTCTTGATGCATAAATAATTGCCTAATAGGTCTGGCTGCCACTTCTGTACTGCATGCAAAATAGCCATCATTTCCTGCTGAGAGGTAGATGTGGCTACATTCTTACCGGAAAGGTCTCTTGAAGGAAGCAAGCTCATTGGTTCAACAAAGATACCTGCATATCTATCCAAGGGAGTAGTGGAGACTGTTGATGGGTGCATCTGAATGGAATTAAGTTGAGCGATGACACCATGTGAATTCTTCTTAAGAATTTTTTCCAGGCGATGTGAACTGATGATGCAGAGAGACGCTGGTTGTAAGCCCCTAAATTTTTGTTGTGCCCCATTGACTTTAAACTGCATCCAAAGTTCAGCAAAATGCCATAAGATGGGGCCAAGTGTGCATAACCATTGAACGCCCAAAACCACATCACATCCGCCTAAGAGCAAGGCAAACATGTCAGAGTGTAGGTTATAATCTTCCATAGAGATACGCACATTGTGACACTTCCCCTTGCAAGGTAAGGTGCCCCCATTGGCAACCATGACTTCAAAGTTGGAGCAAGGATGGACAAAACAATCAGCCTATTTGGCAATTCGAGGGTCAATGAAGTTATGAGTGCTACCATAATCAATGAGTATGGTAAGAGGGAGCTTCTTGAAGTATCCCCTAACCCGCATTGTTTGTGGGGTGGTGACACCGGTTACAGCATGGAGAGAGATCTCGGGTGGGTCGTCCTGATATGGGGTGTCAACAGGCAGGTGTTGCATGTCGACCGGATCATCTACTATATATGTAGCTTCTTCACCAAGTTCTAAGGCAGGCGGAGAATCCACATCCAAGAGATAGAGCTTTTTTTGAACACATCTATGTCCCCGAGTGAATTTCTCATCACAATTATAGTAAATCCCTTTTTCTCGGTGTGCCTGCATTTCTATTTCAGACAAATGCTTGATAGGAGTTGGTTTAGGAGCAGGCGTGATGGGAGGTCGTTGGGAACCCATATTTCTGAAGGGAATAAAGGTGGGTTTGGAGCGTTGTTGAGCTGCGATCTTGTCCTCGGCCATCTTAGCCAACCCTAGGACTTCCATCATTGTGTTGGGACAAAACATTTTGACCTCTGAGCGGATTTCATCCTTGAGACCACTGATAAAACAACTCCTGTAGAATTCATCAGACAATCCTTCTGTGTGATTGGCTAGTTTCTCAAATTCCATCTGATACTCTCTCACTGTGCCAGTTTGGTGAAGTTTAGTGAGTGCTCCTGTGAAGTCGTCAAAAGCACTAGGACCAAATCGTGGCAAAATGAGTTGGCAAAAAGCTGTCTAGTTTGGCTCGGGATGAGCTTTGATGTACCAACGGTACCATTGAAGGGCTTCCTGTTCCAAATGAAAGGATGCAAGTGGAACTTTTTGAACATCAAAAGTATTATGCAGACTGAAATATTGTTCTGCTCGGTATATCCATCCAGTCGGATCAGTACCATTGAAGCGAGGAAAATCAAGCTTCGGCCCACGAAAATTGCTAGAAGCAGAGAACCCGGTGGCTGCAAAAGATTCTAGCTGTCTGGTATTGTTCATGGCTGAATGCTGCAGATGGAAGCTGAGAAATTTTTCATCCAGATCTTGGAGTTTGGTTTGGATGGCTGCCAGTGCTTCCTCCATGGTGTGTGCTCCTACATAGGTGACAACAATAACCAGGTTTTTTTTACCTGGTTGACTAGGTAGGAAAACAAAAATAGGAACTACTTCAGTAAGGGAAAAGTTGGATTTGGGAAAAAATCAAAAGGATAATTGGGGTTTGACTAGGTTTTGGACACTGTTGGATAGACAGGGAAGCAAAAATGAGGATTTCAGAAGTGGGGTGAAAGAATGGGAAAATTTGGCAGATGGGAACAAAGAAGCAGAATTCAGAAAGGAACTCTGTGGTAAAATTTGAAGGTGATTGGGTGAAATCTGAGGAAGTTATGGCAAACCCTAAAAATAGGCAAATGTGAGATTTCGGGCTGTAGGAAGGGGAATTGAGGATAGGGTCCTCAGGAATGAAATATGCAGAATGGAATGAGAGGGGTTCCCTGAAAATTTCAAGGGAAACAGAGGTAAAATAAGGGAGATATGGAGGAAAAACTGAATTTTTTTATTTTTTATTTTTTTTTCAGACTGGAGCGGCTACGGCTCAGATTTTTTTTTTTTTTTTTTAACAGACTAGAGCGGCTACGGCTGAGAAGGAATCTGGAACAACACCGAACGGCTGGATCTAGAACGGCTTGCAAAATGGATCTGAAACGGCGCAGCAGTGATCGACAATAGTTCAGCTGAAAGTAGATATGGACCCGAGGTATGTGCGGCTTCCTAACAGTTCAGGGTTTTCACTCGGCCACCAATGCTGTCTGACGGCTTGTGTATTGGGGTAGTACCCCTCACTCCACGGCTCAGGTAAAACTGATAACTGCTTTGCCACAAACGATAGCTCTTGGTTTACCTCACGGGTGGGAACTAGTCAATCAGGTAAGGGTCGTTGCCCTTTTCGCTAGCAGGTCCTCTCAATGAGCCAGCTACTTCGGGGTTCCTGTGGTACTCCTCACAATGAGTTTTAGGGCTTATGCCCAAGTACTTCCCACAGTTAAGCGGATAGGGATTATTCCCAAATCCGAACCTGCAACAGAAAAAATTTGGGCAGAAATTCCACCCAATGTTCAAAAACCGGATCTATATTGCTCAAAATCGCTATTATAGCATGTTTGCGGAACTGGAACAACCACTCTTCTTCTACCCGTGAAAGCGGAATAGAAATCTTGGCACTCGGTCAAAAGATTTTCTCACCGCAATTTCCGCGGCCGTCACCGAAATTCTGAAAAATTGCTGATTTTAAATCCGCGATATCTCCACTTTTAGAACTCCAAATGAGATGATTTTTTTTTTGAAACTGCGTATTTTTGAAAGAGGAATTTAGATATGCAATTGATTTCTTCTGATTTTGTGCAGAAATTTTCAAAAATTGATCTGAAAGTCGCTGCCCAAAAAAAAGAAAAAAAAAATTCCCACTTGTGCCAACGAAAGTGCTCTGATACCAGATGTGATGAACCTGCAATAATTAATTAATGCAAATACACAAGATATCAGAAATAACAGAACAGAATCACTTTTATATTGATCACAGGCCACTTCGAGGGGGCAACCTCCTTTGAGCAAACTCAATACAATTAACTTCACGGTGCCTTCAATGACCTCAACACACACTTATATACTAAGTCTATGCCCAATACTATGAGTCAAAACCATGGGATATATAATACTACAGGACGACTTACAAAGCATATGCGTCCAATACTATGGGTCAATACTATGGGCTAATATAAACTACAGATCAACAAATACTACGGGACGACTTACAAAGCATATGCGTCCAACAACAATATACTAACATAGTAAAGAGAAGGGTTGACATAGGTTCCTAACAAAGATGTAGAGAGGGTTAGGGGGGGGAGAGAGAGAGAGAGAGGGATAGGTTATGAGAGAGACACAAAGAGAGAAATACTAGGGGTTAGGGGTTTAGAGAGAGGGAGAGAGAGAGAGTATTAGACGTGAAAGAGTGTGAAGTCTTGAAGAAAAATATGGAGAAGTTGACTAATATCTACTATGAAGTTTTGAATTCCCTGAATAGAGGGAGAGGGAGATTGTGGGTTAGGGGTTGAGAGAGAAGGATATTGGAGTTACGAGTTTAGAGTGAGTGAGTGAGAGAGAGAGAGAGAGAGAGAGAGAGAGAATTTCAAATGTGAAAGAGTGTGAATTCTTGAAGGAAAAGATGTAGAAGCTAGCCAATATCTACTATTAATTTTTACATGCCCCATATATATATATATAGAGAGAGAGAGAGAGAGTATCAAATGTGAAATATTGTGAAGTCTTGAAGGGGTTTAGAGAGAGAGAGATTGAGGGCCATGGGTTTAGAGAGAGAGATATTGAGGGTTAGGGGTTTAGAGAGAGAGAGAGAGAAAGAAAGAGAGAGATTGGGGGTTAGGGATTTAGAGAGAGAGATACCAATAGAAAGAGAGAGAGTGGGTGGTTAAGGGGAGGGGATGAGTAAGGGAAGAGGGATATAGAGAGAGTGAGAGGAATGGATAGATGTTCAGTGGTACGGGAGAGAGAGAGATAGAGAGAGTGGGGGTGGGGGTATGAGGGTGAAGAGTGGGGATTTTGGGGAGGAGATATATAGCGAGGGATTAGGGTTTATAGGTTTAGTGAGAGGGGTATATATATATATATATATATATATATATATATATATATATATATATATATATAGATAGAGAGAGAGAGAGAGAGAGAGATCGGGGTTGATGGTTAGTGGTAGGACTATGTGAGAGATCGAAGGAGAGAGAAAGTGAGTGAGTGGCTAAGGGTAGGGGACACACACACACACACACACACACATATATATATAGGTTTGGGGGAGGAAATATAGAGAGAAGGATGAGGGGTTAGCGGTTTAGTGAGAGGGGTAGAGAGAGATCGGGGGGTGATGGTTAGTGGTAGGATTATGCGAGAGATCGAAAGAGAGAGAGAGAGTGAGTGGGTGGTTAAAGGTAGGGGTTAGGGGGATTTATATATAGAAATAGAGAGATAGGAGGACGGAGGGGTGGTTAGTGGTTTGGGAGTGAGAGAGAGATACAGTGGGGGGTAGGTGGAGGAGAGTGGGGAATGAAGAGAGAGAGAGAGAGAGAGAGTTTAGTGGTAGGGGGAGAGGGATAAGGAGAAATATGGGGGGTGGTTTAAAGATATAGGTATTGTAGGGTAATGGGTTAAGGGGACAAAGAGAGATATAGGAAAGGGAAAGAGGGGAGAGAGGGAGGGCTAGAGATAGAGAAAGTAGGGATTATGGTTTAGGGTAATATATATGTGGGGGGATTAGGCTTTATGATATATGTTTTTGATGGGGGGCTTATGCTTTATGGGTATAGGGATAGATGGGGGGTTCAGAGAGAGAGGAGAGCGGGTGGGATTATAAAGAGGGAGGGGCGTGTGATTATATTGATATTAGGGATAAATAGCTAGAAGGAGGGAGAAACAAATATATAACATTAGCATGCACACTCTATTAGTGCATATGCGCTATTAGTGCATGCGCTCTTTTAGTGTGTGCTCTCTTTTAGTGCACATGTACTATTAATGTTGCACACGTTAGTAATGCGCGCACGGCTCCAAAATTTAATTTTTTTGGTGTGCTTTCCTTTTCCATTCCATGTGTAATGACTTGGCATGTTTGTCTCTAGGTTTTGGGATTACCAAACGTTGTTCCTTGGACTGGATTATAATAAAACCACATCATGTTCTGTAACTTCATGTTTTTCAACCTTGAACTTGTATATACTCCACTTGTCCACTACTAATGAAACTGCACACATTTATAGAAATCTCTATGCAGATTCCAAATTTCTATTTTTTTGAATAAATTTATTATCATTTTCTATTTTTTATTAATTTTTGTTTGCAAACATGGCATATTTACATAAAACGTAGGTCATGTATTTCGGTTATAACTATTGAATGGATCACCTATTTCGAAAATGGAAAAAGAACCTACAAAAGTATACTAGAATGCCTATGCACTAAAAAGAAAAGAGTAAATTGACTATGTTAAGACCATGATAGCGGAGCCTAACGCTTGACCTTATCATTTTAGGGCTTCCTTGAATTCCTTAATTTAAAAAATATATAAAATTAACTTGAAAAGTTTGGAGGAAATTACCGCTACATTAGAAACGCCTGTTATCTACAACTCTACACAATGTTTTTTAAAGTTTTGGACAGTTTACATACCAAACCCAGGTCCTCATGTGAACATATGCATTATGTTTTAGAAAAAAAATAACATACCAATCTTATAATAACGCCATTTTTGGGGATTTAGAGCTATTTTCCATATATATAAGTTGTATTCAAGATTTGAATCACTGAAAGGATTAGTCCTAAGAACATAATCATCAACTCTCTTCAACTTATTGGTTTATCACATCTACCTGCTCCTCCTGTGCATCTTCGTGATCTTATTCAATATTAAATCTTCTTCTCATATAATATATGTTATAGTCCTTCCTCATGGCTCATAACTAAATATGACCAACCTACTTTATTTAGCACTAGTGAATAGAAAACTTGCTCACACTAAATTGGAAGGACATACGGATTTGTACTTAAATTTAATATCATTTTATTAATCATGGTAAATCTATTACCATTATTAATAAAATCCCACCAAAAATATCATTTCCATTGACTCTAGAACTTTCACATGCATCCTCTATCTAGTTCATATTGATTTCTCCATTGTAGACCCTTACCAATCTTTAAATTAAGCAAAATAAGCACCACAAAGAGGAAACTTCAAAAGTGGGGTGAAATGTGGTTGGTTCTAGGTGAACATAGAGGTGGGGTAAGATAGGGATTTATCACCCATTGTTCATTTTCTACCCTTTGTGCTTGAGGCACAAGTATTTTACTTATAGGAAATTCTCATCAAGCATACAATTTATTGGTTCTTTGTATCCACACCAAGAGCACTATAGAGAAGAATATCTCTAAGGGGACTATTGAGTAGAGAAGAGAATATATTGTTTATGTTGAGTATAGTAGTGGAAGAGAGAGCCTTAGATATTGAACACTGAATGGTAACTTTGCAATTCTTTATAGGGATTATACTAGTTAGGCATTAGAGTATATGAGTTGGGATAAGAGATATAGAAGCCTCTAACTTCATTCCTTCACTTGGTGGCACGATATCTAGGCCTAGAGGGGGTGTCTACACTAGAGACCTAGATTTGGGTAGAATATTACTCTAACACAACTAATTTATTCAATCAAAGTCCTTCTAAAAGATAATTATAATTATGCAAAATTATTATTATTATTTGTTTGGAAAATTCATTTCCTTATCCAATCTTTGTGTGATTATTTCTAATTGTTTTCATGGAATTTTTGGTTGTCATGGAATTTTGAGATCAATGCTGCTTTATCCTATTTATTTATTATATTATTATATAAATAAAAAAATTATCTAAAAACATTATCCAAAAAACTATAATTTTAAGAAATCAAAATCAATATTTTTTATTTGAATATACAAATCATTATTAAAATTATTTTTAAAAAACAATTTTTATTTTTTTATAATAGATATTTTGAATAAATTTATAATAACAACCTCATTAACATCCATATGACCTTGATGCCTTGGCTCAAAACTTGAATAGATTAAGATATCAACCACCTCTAATTGAGAATGAGAGGACCTTTTCCTCCCAATGTGTCGTGAGACTAGCCTGTGATCAAATTTATCGAGGTGCTAGGCTCGTCCCCATCACTTTTATTTAATACCACACCAATGATCCAAGAAGTCGAACCGCTCTCCCGTACCTGTTCCACGGCTCTCCATTCTATGAACTAAACAAACTAACATACTCCTCTCTCTCCATTCCTACAACCTCCATTAATGCTGAGTTTGGTCATCGTACCAACCTCATTCTGCCCTCTTCCGGTAACAACAATTCTATCTTGGGCTAAGATAAACTCGTTGTCCTGCATGACGAAGGCTATCGTCTCCCATGTGGTACTCGAGATTCTCTAGTGCTTCATTTAAATCACCATCTCTTTCCATAATCACACTTTCGATTGGTTTGGTTGACTACTAGTCTAGCTCCAAATTCTAGGCTCTATCAAGCGTTTATTATTGTTTTTTACTTTTTATTATTACATTTTATTTATGGTCGACAATATGGACAAACACTCGACTCAGAAGATCTTTCTTATATTATTACTTTTTACTTTTTATTATGACATTTATTTATTGTCGGCAATATCGACAAACACTCAACTCACAAGATCTCCCTCATATTATTACTTTTTACTTTTTATTATTACATTTTATTTATAGCCGATCGGACAAAACACTCGACTCACAAGATCTCACTCATATTATTACTTTTTTTATTTATTTATGGCCAACAATATCGACAAACACTTGACTCACAAGATCTCCCTCATACTAGGTTGTAGAGCACCTCTCGACGCAATATTTAGTTGAATGTATACTCGATTTTATTTTAATATATACTTAACTATATGCTATAATTCGATTATTTGTATTGATGTTTTTTATAATATAATTTCAAAATATATATATATATTCTAAAACATTTTAAAATTTATTATCTCCGTCAAAGTAGGATATACTTTCCATTGTAAGTCAAAGCTCTTTCACTTATATTAATTTTATTTTGAAACAAAATTTGTTATTATTTTTACAATGTTTTGAATCATTTTAATATTAAACATAATATTATGAAAAATAAAAATAATTTTAATAATTTTTAAAATATAAAATTTTGATTTTTTTGATTGTATAAGAACAGCTTGGATGGAACATAAATCAATCATTGCAGGACTAATTTTTTTCCATAATTTAATAATAAATATAAATAATTTTTAAAACAAAAATTCAAAAAAATGACACTTGTCCTATCTGGTTCCCGATGGTTACGGTCTGGTCCTGTCATTCCGTCACTTAATGTCTTGCCCCTGCTATTCATTTTTCCGCGAACGATCCCCATGTCGTTGAGAACTGCTGAAGGTAGTATGGGACCTATGCTCCACACAGGCCTCCTAATCAGGCTTCTCATGTGATGAATCCCCATGGAATTGAGCTCATAAAACTTGTTAATAAGTATGCCCTGCTCGGCCTCCATGCTCTGGTTACTTGCCTCCTTAAGGAAGCCCAACGAGGGATTCAAATCCGGGTCTTGCATAGCCACGGGAAGGTCTGACTTGCAAAGCTTAAGACGAATCTCAGCCCGGTGAACTCAAAAAACTCGGCATCTCCCTCCACGCTCTTTTGCGGCATACAATTCACAAAAGATTGTGCATGACAGACATGGCAAAACCCCTGGACGTGTGAAAAACAACTGTGGGGATTCCGAACTTGGCGCTTGAGCTGTGAAGCCATCCCGTATACATGTCACTGATGATGCAAACTGCAAGAGAGTAATTGGGAGCTTCGATATTCTTATTCTGCTACAGCCATTCTTTCAATGGCTCGACCAGTTTGTTGATGGGAGGCATTGGAAGAAATACCAACCGGATTGCCTGACTCGAACCATGGAACTGGGGCTAGAGCCGCTGGGATTCCTGGAGTTGTTATAATTATAAATGAAACCGCGAGGCCTGCTAGGTGAGCAACTTGGCCATTTCAAATGAATGGAATAAGATGGCCTGGCACCAATGATCGAACAAGCAGTACATGTTGTTTGTTGAATCCCATTTGCAGAAGTACAATATAACACCAGAGCAGGGAGTTGTTGCTATAATATTAACACCACTAGGAAGAACAATCACAATTTGAAAATTTAAGACTTGGTTTGAAATTTCAATTCATAATGCTTTTGTTTCTTCTACTGATCTGCAGGACTATACCTACACTGAGGATGAAGACGAGGATACACTGAGGATGAAGACGAGGATACATTAGAAATTTAAACCAAGAGAGCCTAAGGTTGCAAAGTCATAAATTGGACTGTATTGATACTCAATTGACCGACGCCATAGAAAAACAACGTCTTCTGATGGTTAACTGGACTATGGAGTCAAAAATTTTGTGGGATTTAAATTACTGGAATTTTGAAAAAGTCCGTGATGTTTCAATAATTAATTCGTAATTTCTGCTGTGGCAGTACACAGCCACGTATCAGCTTCATTGGGAAACAATCTTCTTAAGCACGAATTTACTGGACAGATTCTTCTCTAAAGAGACTTTTACAATGCATTTAGATCATTATAATATTAAAATGCTTTTAAAATTTGTAATCGAGTCAAACTTTTTAGAAAATGAAACATTTTGTTTCTAGTATTAGTATCAGGCAGGAAACATTTACACTCAAATAACGTATTTAAGCGGCAAGAAGTTGTTGCAATGAAATGGACTATCCTTAAAATTTTGGATTACCGATGTTCCTCACCTATTACCGCTACCTTTCCACCTTTCTCTAGTTCTTGCACAGTATATTCACATCTCAAAATATTTAAACAAAACATTAGTTTACTATAAGTTCATACAATGTTCTACCTAATGCTTCTTATTTTGTTGTTCTTATTTTGTTGTATTCATTGGTTATTAACATTTAGTTAAAACACCTTTTTACTATAATATCATTTCATTTCCATATTTTATCTTTTTTTTTAAATTAGTATTTTTAATAATTCTCTATCTAATATAATTATTCTTCTTCTTATTAATTTAATTAAACATACATAATAGATCTAGATCTAAATCCAATAACCTTTAATCTATTAGTGACCATCTTTTTACCTTTTTGTGCTCCAAGATGACAACAAAAAATCCACAAAATTGTAACTCATTTAATGGAATTTCACTCATTATCACAAGAGCCACCTTAATCATCATGTGAAGATTTCTCCAAAGTGATAATAAGAAGATAGCGGAGGATGAGATGTAGTATTTAAATTTCCATTGTCCATTTGTCATTTTCTCAATAGATTAATTATTGTCAATACATTTTAGCAATTTTTATAGTGGCGGAGGTTAATTTTTGTTAGTTTTGCATAATTTGTCTATCTAGTGAAAAATTTCTAACATTCAAATATAAATTTGATTAAATAACAAAAAAAATCCTTTTAATGATGTGGATTATATCTAGTTCATTTTTTTGTATTAATTCAGAGGAAAATGAAATGAGGTTAAACATAAAATTAACTTTGGGATCCCATGTTTCAACCTCACCTCATGAACATGGTCTATATGATAGATGAAATTCAATGGAATTCAAAAGCATAAATTTGTTGTGAAGTAAAATTGATCACAAGGAAAACAAGAGCATTTGGAAATGAAAGTTATGCTTGACGAATTTCAAGCTTCTATGATAAAATGATGAAATTGGAAATAAACAAGTGCGAAAGCTGCAATGCAAACCATTTGACGACATCCTTCAAAACTATTGACAGCAGTGCCATTAGCCTCCTCATCGTCGGAGCTCGAGTACCTCTCAAACACCATCACCATTCATGTATATAGTGTTGAACAACACAACTACGATGTCAATCCCATTGGCTTGATATCCACTCCAAAGTCGACTCAGGTCATCACTATTTTAAAGCTGATGTTATCTACATTTTCGGTGAGCTTATGCCAGGCCATCAATCTCTATCAATTGGAAGAGGACATGTGATCCATCGTCAAGCACATCATATTGTAGTCCACGTGAAAGACACCGTACACAGTAGAAGAAATAAGCCTTCTCGACACTCCTCCTTCTCGACACTGAACCTTCCTTTTGTAAGAAAAATTCCCATGGTGACATGATAAGTGTTAATCCTCTGCTGGCTAAAAGTATAGCTTCGATGGCGGTACAATAAATGTTAAGCCTTCATCAACTTATCAAAGCTTTGTTAGCTAGTGCTCTGTGCTTATGCACTACATCATCCATGGCATGTCCTTTTCTGCTCTGGCATCACCTGGCCCATTGTTGCCATTGTTTCTCCTTTTCTGCTCTGACATTACTTGGCCCACCACTTATCATTTTCTCCTCTAACATCCTTTTGGTAGGGATATGCTACAACACAGCTTTTTCTTATATTTTATATTTTTTTAATATAATGTAAAATTGACTTTTTAATATTAATTCCATGCTATATAGCGTTAGTTTTAAAAATTATATTTTATATTTGTTTAATATAATGTAAAATTGACTTTTTAATATTATTTTCATGCTATATAGCATTAATATTATAAAGAAAATTAATATTCTTAACCATAATAATTGCACTCATAATGTTTTACACACATTGGATTACAATTATTTATTTGTTTAAAAACATTCCAATTCAACAACATTTAGTTTAACATATATTGTTTAATGTAATAATAAAAATAAATAGATTAAATGTTTTGATGCTTTAAAAATGTAATAATATAGCAAAATTTTATTATATATTAAAAATATTATTCTTTTCATTTAAAAATGTAATAATATAGAAAATTTTTATTATATATTAAAAGAAGAAATGTAATGCAATTCTTCAAATAATGACAAATGTCGCATATTCAAGTTCTAGACATTTTATGTTATTGAGAAAACATTATGTTTCATTTTTATTATAAAGTTTTGTGACTATTGACCAAGTGGGGTCATGGATGACTGTAATTAATTACTTCGAATATTTTATTATTAATAAATAAAAGTGGAGACAAATATCCAAAGGAGACTCTTGAATGAGTGTTCACTGACCCACTAGGGGGAATGGACTGTGGTGGAGAGCAAATTGACACTTGGCAGCATCCTCAACTCACTTCTAACTATTGCAGGAGGCAACTTCCCTACTTTTGTGGTCATGTTCCCCAAGAAAGTGGAACTGAGTAGGTGGCTCATTTACTGAAATAAAATGACCAAAAGACCTAGGCATGCTATTTATCTATCCATCAAATTCAGCAGGAGGTTGTTCTATTCTTACCTTGTGATAATTTCTGAGCACAAGATATTTGATGAAGAAAAAGTTAGAAGTGTTTAAGTGAAATAAGACTGCATTCTGAACTAGTGCAGCCACATTGTTGAGTTCAATATTGCTAAAGACGGGAAGTGCTACTACTAAGTACTACTGCTGAGTTGCAAGGGAATTTATTCCACTATTCCACACAACATCTTTGTCTTAGTGGTTTAGTGAACAGGCTTGGGGGTCCTAGGGCAAGTAGCTTGGTTGTCTTCAGGAACTGGTTGGGTGGAACGGGCTCATTTGGTTGTTTGTTTCGTCTTCTATAGTTTCCAAGTTCATATTGTGTTATCTTTTTTATTCATGTTCCTATCAAGTTATTAATTTAAATCTGAATGTTTTCTGCTATCAATTTTGAAATTAAATCTCAGATATCCTGTACTTCTAAATGAATATCTTTACTTCTACAAATTACAATTGTTATGATGTTATGCATATGATAGAATGATTTGATAAATTACTTTTCTGCATTTTTCCACACACTGTAATACAATGCCGTACTCTAGTACAGAAAAGGAAAATTAGGGTAGAACATAATGATTATATGCAATGGATAAGTTTAAATGATTTATCGTATAATAGATCATTATTATTTCAATGATGTATTATTGTTATTTTAAATAGGCATCTTAGGATTATAAAAAAAATACAAATAATCCAAATCCTATCCTTTATTATAAGCAACATTAGTATTCCAAGTAATTTCTTTTCAAAACTGTACCAGGAATAGTATGTAAAAAAATCAAATAAATTTCATAGGGACATGTTTTAGAATTTACAAATCTGCCTAGATAAATATTAACATTTATTTGCAGTAATTTTTATACACCTGAGAAACATTGCTAAATAGGATTAACATTCATTACTTTCAACATCGAAACCCCACAACAGAATTTATTTTTAATAAACCTAAGTATTATATAACAGAGAACCTTTATTTTTGCACTCATAAAACAAAGTATGTAATATCAGTTCAACTTATCACTTTTGTATAAATACAAATCCAAACATTATCTTAGGATATGCATATCTTCTCTAAAGCCATGAAGTCGCTTAAGGGCCAAACCCTAAGTACTAAATCATCTCAAACCTTTTAAAAGTTTTCAATTCATTTCATACTACGAAAATGAAGAGCAGAACACGCATCAGGGAGTTTAACCCTTACTAAAACAACCATAGTAATTCTTACAGTAGGGTCACAAAATAGCCTTACAACTCGGTTGGTAAAGCACCACCAAATCCCTACACTTTTCATTAAAAAAAAACGAACCCTACCCTTTCATATTCTTAACTATTAATTTTCTTACAAAACAAACTTCTGAATAACCGAAACTCTTTTTATGATTATCAACTATTTCATACATGATAAAAGGCCTCTTAAGAAATTATAAATTTGGGTCGAGGGTTTGATCCTCCCCACTATTTTTTCATAAACTAGAAATCTGGTTCTAAAACCACTCTTTAAACATTTTATCAACATAATGATTACTTCAAAACCAAAGGAGTATTTTTGTAATAGTAAAATGATTTTTCGACTTCAAAAACAAACTTCTATTATTTGTATTCTCCACAAAATAACCACATTCCGTAATCCAACAAAAACATCATGAAACTGAGGTGAGCTTTAGCTCGAGGGATAAAAACCCTAAGTAAAAACACCTTAGAGCTAGTTGTAAAACAACCCAAGTTTTAAAATATCATTTGAATCCTGACGAAACCCTTTTCTCAAAAACCAACTCACTACTAAATAAACAATACATGCTCAATGAAAAATTCCTCGTGGAAGTGGTTTCCCGTGAGATGTCTCTGAGGCTTACCCGGATTCCATTCGAAAACCTTCACCATTCTTTCTTCAACCAGCTGCAACCTTTGATGAAAAGTTCACCTGCCATTCAAAACGCCTTAGAGCTAGTTGTAAAACAACCCAGGTTTTAAAATATCATTTGAATCCTGACGAAACCCTCAAGAAGTGGTTTCCCGTGAGATGTAAAAACACCTTAGAGCTAGTTGTAAAACAACCCAGGTTTTAAAATATCATTTGAATCTTGATGAAACCCTTTTCTTAAAAACCAACTCACTACTAAATAAACGATACATGCTCAGTGACAAATTCCTCGTGGAAGTGGTTTCTCGTAAGATGTCTCTGAGGCTTACCCAAATTCCATTTGGAAGCCTTCACCATTCTTTCTTCAACCAGTTGCAACCTTTGACGAAAAGTTCACCTACCATTCAAAACAATAAAACAAAGGATTAAACAACGAACCCAATATAAATAACAATAGAGACAATTCTTTAAAAAAATCAATTAATTTCTTTTGCTTAGTGACAAATGCATCACTTGCAAGACTTGGGAGCACGGTTGAATACTTAAGGTTCATCAACACAGACAACGAAGAAATAAGTTCCACTGTTAAAACTCCATAGTTCACAACAATGAACAGCTACAAATGACGAGACCAATTTGAACCGTTGAGCACTGCAAAACCATTTATGGCTCATGAGGAGATCACCACCCTTTCATAATAAATCTTGTACATTGCAAACCGCTGTAAAAACACTGCAAACTATCAAAACCTTGGTAAAACCCTACTAGCATCAGGTCACAATATTGAAACTTCAAATGTAGTAGACTATGGTGTGAACCCTAAACATTATACTCTCTTTTAAACATCACTCTTGACCAGATGCAGGTGGATAAGTCACACAATCGAAACCCTGGAAGGCCATAACCAAAACATTCATAAATCCATGAAAACAAAAGGCCTGTCGGCCTCTTCCCTCAAATCACTCATGCAAGAATGAATGCCAATGCATTTGGTCTTGACGATAGTGTAGTGGTGATTTAGGGTTTAGTTCAAAAACCAAAATCCCTAGATCTACGGTGAGGATCTAGCCAGCAAAACTCCATTTTTTAAAGTTCACCAACTGCAATAACTTTCATTAAAACAATTTCACCAACATCGAATTGAGTATGCCAATGGAGAATCCAACAGAGATTCTAATACTCCAAACTTTGGACAACTCGATGTTTCGTGCTTCAGCCTAGTTAAATACCATCCTTGTGATCCAAGTGATTCACGTGAAGTTAGCCATGGAAGCAACCACCAAGCCTTCCACTACAATAGCATTCAAGGAATCATTAATGACCAAACTCGAGTGCTTGCCAGTACATTCACTACAATGGTAAAACTTTATCCTTTCACAGCTTAGCATATAGTCTATAGGATAAATTTGTAAAGTTTAAACTATATAGATATTGCATTGCATCAAATTTATGTTGATGGCCACTACGTATACTAAGTAGTAGTGAAGTTAGAGTTAGGAAATTTATAAATTCAATAGTGCCATATGCATAGTTTATATTTGTTAAGTTTTTGAGGATTTATGCATATAGTTACTCACATTGCATACATTCTATGCATTAAAATAATATATAGTTCATACAATTGATCGTATCATGAAATCTAGGCATATAAGTATATGCATCTAAATGATACCCCTATGGTATGTACATTTGTCTAAACATAATATATCCCTAGTGCATAGTTAAAAGTGTTATAATTTAATGTATTTCAATATCATTCCTATAGTAATGAAATAGAATGATTATTCATTATGTGGATATTAACATATACTAAAATATGTGCCCATCATCATGATTGCACATAGAGTAACTAACTAAATGGAATAAAATAGTTGAAGCAATGACTTGTGTAGCAAAACCAATTATACCAAGTTATTGTTTTCCAAGGGGTTTAATTACCTGAGAAGTTGTAGAACATACATTCTTCTACACATGCACATTGATAACTTAAAAAACCATAATAAGTGTTGTAGGTCAAATTGAAACATTTAAGGAGGAAGCTTTGGATTTTCTCTGTCTTACCTGTTCATTGCAAATAAAATTCAGGAGCGTTAGCTAGCGATAGCTAAGTAAGCCTCGGGGTTGTTAAGGACCCCTTCATGTCATCAAAACAAACATTAGTCTCTAGAACTAAACTTCATCAAAGAGTCAGTGACATGTTTTATGAACATTAAATACCTAAAGCAAGTTTACAAATTCCTATAACATCTTGATAGTTCAATGACGAAACAATACATAACGATAAATTAAATACACTAGTTAGAGATAGTAGAAGCAACAGTAGATATTTTGATTAGACCATTAAGACTCCACGACAGTTATAGAAGTTAATGTTGTTAAGCGTGTTTTATTCTAACCACTTTAGTATGTTTAATTTAACATTTATTATTTCCGCACAGTAATCATAAGCAGTTAATGCTACTACAAAAATTTTAAAGTTTCGTGAATTTTGGGGATGTTACATGTGGTATCAGAGCTGGAGTTCAAATAGTAGGCCTGAGTGGCTCATGTGCGCAAGTGAAAATGTAAAAACAGAATTTCAAATTTCTGACTTAAATTATTTTATCTTCTAGTTTCAACATTTTTTAATTTGAGTCTGTGGGTATGGAAGGACCAATAGAGTTGGCTGAGGATAGGTCTCTTAATAATGAACAGAATAATAATGAACAAGGACACATTAATCCCAAAAGCATATTCGTTGAATTGAACGATAATTCATCTGAATTATTAAGAATAGTAAAAGATTTAAAAATTGAAATAAAATCTGTTAAGGAAGAAAATGGATGAATTCTGAAAGCTCAGGAGGAGTTGAACCAATTTTTGTTAAATAATATTCATAAAAATGATCAAGATAAAGAAACAGGAACTAATGTTGAATATGAAACTATGTCCTACCAACATAAGGGTAGAAAGTTAAAATTGACTGATTATGACAGCAGTTCATCTTCTGAATCTAATGAAAGGGCACACCCGAAAAAGCATAAGTACTCTAGTGGTAGTAGTGACAGTGACTGTTAGACTAGGAAAAAGAAGTACCAGCCCTATGAAGAAATTTCTGGCAAGTTTAAAAAGATCAAACCACCAACTTTTAATGGCGAAACAGAAAAAAGTGAGATAGATGAAGCATGGATGTCAGGAATGAATAATTATTTCCAGATTTCTAATTACTCAAGTCATATGAAGACTAAAATGACAATTTATAACTTAACTGGAAAAGTGGACATATGGTGGCAAGATCTGAAAAGAGTTAAAGGATTAAAAGAGAAAAGTGTAAATTGGAGTAATTTTAAGAAGTACTTTAAAATAAAAATTTTGTTAGAATAGTATTATGAGTAACAAGCTAAAGAATTTTATGAGTTAAAGCTAGGTTCCATGGATGTGAGGGAGTTGTGCAGCAAGTTTCTGAATTTATTAAGGTATGTGTCTTATTTCATTGAAGAGAAGCCTAAGGTATAGAGGTTTCTGAGTTGTTTTCCCTCTCACATAAAAGACATAATTGAATATGATAGTCCTCGAACTCTTGAAGAGGACATGAGAAAGGCAAATATCTGTTTTGAACAGAATAAGAGAAGAGAAGGCATATCAAGCTGGAAAGCAAAAAGGCCTAACAAATTTGAGCAAAGGAAGAAGCAGTTTTCTTTTAATCTTAATTTCAGTTTTAATAATTCACGTAATTATTCTAATAGAAAGTTTTCAGGAAATAATGCAGCAGTTAATAAACAGTCAAAATTTACAGCTGCAAAGAACAGTGATCCACCTAAACACTTTGTTAAAAGTAACGAACAGAAAGAATCTTTTAAGTGTTGGGAATGTCAAGGACCTCGCTATGCATCAAATTGTCCACTCCGAAAGAAGGCTATCAACAACATACATACTATACAAGAGGAGGCTACTGTTGGTGATTTACCAAGGGAGATGCCCAGGATAAATGCAGCTTTGGAGAACATGCAAGTAGATCATCAAAATTCCATGGTTGAAGTGGAAGGTATGTTAAAAGATAAACTTGTTTCTATTTTTATTGATCTAGGGGCAAGTCTGAGCTATATTTCACCTGATTTAGTTAAATGTTACAATCTAAAAGTAGATAAGTTTGATAAATCTTGGTTGGTTCAATTAGCTACTGGCACAAAAAGAAAGGTGATTGATTTTTTAAAAGAATGTGAATTGTTGATGAATTAGTTTAGAACTCATGTTAAACTAAATGTGTTTCCTTTAGGTTCTTATGACATTCTGATTGGAATGGATTGGTTAGAGAAGCATAGAGTTGTATTAAATTGATTTGAAAAGACATTTACTTGTTTAAATGATGCATTTGAAATTGTCACGGTAAAAGGGATTCCTAGAAAGATATTCGTTAAACAAATCTCTGCATTACAAGTTAAGAAGGATGTTCGAAAGGGGTGTAAGTTGTTTGATGTAAATGTAATTAATAATGAATAGTACACTAATGAAGATAAGTTAAAGCTTGAAGACATACCCATTCTTAAGGAATTTTCTAATGTATTCCCGAAAGAAATTCCAGGATTACCTTCGAAAATGGAACTTGATTTCACCATTGAGTTAGTACCAGGAGCGGTACCAAACTCAAAGGCTCCTTACAAAATGAATATTCTAGAGCTCAATGAACTTAAGTCATAGCTTAAAGAATTGATTGATAAAAATTATATAAGACCCAGTGTGTCTCCATGGGGAGCACCTGTAAATTTTGTTAAAAAGAAAAACAAAGTATGCGTTTATGCATAGACTACCGTAAGCTAAATAAGATGACTATAAAGAACAAATATCCCTTGCCCCGCATTGATGATCTGTTTGATCAATTGCGCGGTGCAACGATATTCTCTAAAATAGATTTAAGGTTGGGGTATCATCAAGTTAGGATTAAAGATGAGGATATCTTTAAGACTGCATTCAGAACTCGCTATGGACACTATGAGTTCGTGGTTATGCCTTTCGGGCTGACCAACGCTCCAGCAGTCTTCATGTGTTTAATGAACAACGTATTACATAAGTACTTGGATAAATTTGTAGTGGTTTTTATTGATGATATTCTAATTTACTCTAAGACGAAATAGGAACAGGACGAACATTTAAAGATAATTTTACACGTGTTAAGGGAACACCAACTTTACGCTAAGTTCATCAAATGTGATTTTTATAAAGATAAAATACAGTACCTAGGGCATGTGATATCCAAGGATGGAATTGTAGTAGACCCAGACAAGATAAAAGCAATTAATGAATGGCCTACCTCGAAAGACGTAACGGGTGTACGATCTTTTATGGGAATCACGAGTTACTATCGTAAGTTTATCGAAGGATTTTCTAGAATAGAAAATCCTATAACATCTTTACAAAAGAAAGGTAAGAAGTTTGTATGGGATAAAAATGTGAAGAAAGCTTTAAGAAACTAAAAGAGTTATTAACAACAGTACCTATTTTTAAAATTGTTGATCATAACAAGGATTTCATTGTATGCATGGATGCGTGCAATGACGAACTTGGTGGGGTCTTAACACAAAAAGGTCACGCAATTGAATATGAGTCTCGGAAGTTAAAGATTCATGAAAAGAACTATGCAACTTACGACCTAGAGTTGGCTGCTCTAATACATGCATTAAAAATGTGGCGACATCATATAATTGGAAGAAAATTTATCTTAATGACTGAGAATAAAGGGTTAAAATACTTATTAGATCTACTGAATCTGAACGCAAGGAAATCTAGGTGGCTAGCTTTCCTTAGCGAGTACGATTTTGAGATTCAACACATTAAAGGAAAAGAAAATAAGGTTGCGGATGCATTGAGAAGAAATGCAAAAGTAAGTTTTGTTTCAACAATCAACACTTATAAAACTGATCTGGAAAATCATATTAACGAAATAATTAGAATGGATGTAAAATATCAAAATTTACTCACTAAAATTGTTGAAGATAATGCTGAAAATTGTATAAAAGATTATAGAATTGATGAAAGAGGGTTACTGTTGTATAAAAACAGACTTTATGTTCCTAATGTTGCTGAAATTAAGTTGCTGATTTTGAATGAATTGCATAAAAGTCCATACTCAGCACACCCTGGTTACCAAAAGATGATAACTATGCTGCGAAAAGATTATATTTGGCCATGTATGAAAAGTGAAGTAGCTGAATATATTGCTAGGTGTATAGAGTGTTAACAAGTAAAGGATGAACACCAACACCTAGCTGGATTGTTGCTGCCACTACCTATTCCAGATTAGAAGTGGAACATAATTAGTATTGATTTTATTATTGGGTTACCTACAAATCAGAAATAGAATGATTCCATCATGGTAGTGGTGGACAAACTCAACAAAGTAGCCCATTTTATACCTGTTAAGACAACTCACAAGGCCACTAACATTGCTAAAAATTTTATGAAGCAAATTTTTCGTTTGCATGGTATTCTGAAAGTTATCATTTATGATAAAGACTCAAAGTTTACAGAAAATTTCTGGAAATCTTTATTTAAAGGTTTAGATACTACTTTAAATTTCAGTACGTCATTTCACCCACAAACAGATGGGCAGACTGAAAGAGTTAATCAAATTCTTGAGGACATGCTAAGAATGTATGTTAGAGATCAGCCAGGTAAATGGGAGGATTATTTACATCTTGCTGAATTTTCTTATAATAACCATTATCAAGCTTCAACAAAGCTTAGTCCCTTTGAAATTTTATATGGAAGAAAATGCAATACTCCTATCTCTTGGAGTAATCTAGTTGACAGATTAATGTTAGGACCTGATTTGTTAAGAGAATTAGAACTAACTGTGAAACAAATTCAAGGAAATTTGAAAATTGCACAAGATAGATAGAAAAGTCAGGGAGATCTAAAAAGAACTCAGAAAGAGTTTCAGGTTGGTGAACATGTGTTGTTCAAGGTAAGACCTAAGTACTAAATCATCTTAAATCTTTTAAATGTTTTCAATTCATTTCGTACTACTAAAATGAAGAGCAGAACACGCATCAGGGAGTTTAACCGTTACTAAAACAAACACATTAATTCTTAAAGTAGGGTCACAGAATAACCTTATGGCTCGATTGGTAAAGCACCACCAAAACCCTACACTTTTCATAAAAACAAAACCGAACCCTACCCTTTCATATTCTTAACTATTAATTTTCTTACAAAACAAACTTCTGAATAACCGAAACTATTTTTACGACTGTCAACTATTTCATACATGATAAAAGGCCTCTTATGAAATTATAAATTTGGGTCGAGGGTTTGATTCTTGCCACTATTTTTTCATAAACCAGAAATCTGGTTCTAAAACCACTCTTCAAACATTTTATCAACAAAATGATTACTTCAAAACCAAAGGAGTATTTTTGTAACAGTAAAATTATTTTTCGATTTCAAAACAATCTTCTATTATTTTTATTCTCCCCAAAATAACCACATTCAGTAATCCAACAAAAACATCGTGAAGCTAAGGTGAGCTTTAGCTCGAGGGATAAAAACCCTGAGTAAAAACGCCTTATAGCTAGTTGTAAAACAACCCAAGTTTTAAAATATCATTTGAATACTGGCGAAACCCTTTTCTTAAAAACCAACTCACTACTAAATAAAGGATACATGCTCAGTGACAAATTCCTCGTGGAAGTGCTTTCTCGTGAGATGTCTCTGAGGCTTACCTAGATTCCATTCGGAAGCCTTCACCATTCTTTCTTCAACCAGCTACAACCTATGACGAAATGTTCACCTACCATTCCAAACAGTAAAACAAAGGATTAAACAACGAACCAAGTATAAATAACAACAGAGACAATTCTTTAAAAACATCAATTAAGTTCTTTTGCTTAGCGGCGAATGCATCACCTGCAAGACTTGGGAGCATGGTTGAATACTTAAGGTTCATCAATGTAGACAGCAAAGAAAGAAGTTCCACTGTAAAAACTCCATAGTTCACAACACTAAATAGCTACGAATGACAAGACCAATCTGAACCGTTGAGCACTGCAAAACCATTTACGGCTCATGAGGAGATCACCACCATTTCATACTAAAGATTGTACATTGCAAACCACCGTAAAAACACTGCAAACTATCAAAACCTCGGTAAAACCCTACTAGCATCAGGTCATAGTATCAAAACTTCAAATGCAGTACACTATGGTGTGAACCCTAAAAATTATACTCTCTTTTAAACATCACCCTTGACCAGATGCAGGTGGATAGGTCACACAATCAAAACCCTCGAAGGCCACAACCAAAACATTCATAAATCCATGAAAACAGAAGGCATGTCGGCCTCTTCCCTCAAATCACTCATGCATGAATGAATGCCAATGCATTTGGTCTCGACGATAGTGTAGTGGTGATTTAGGGTTTAGTTCGAAAACCAAGAATCCCTAGGTCTACGGTGAGGATCGAGCCAGCGAAACTCGAGTTTTTAAAGTTCACCAACCCCAATAAATTTCATTAAAACAATTTCACTAACGTCGAATTGAGTATTCCAACGGAGAATCCAACGGAGATTCTAATACTCCAAACTTTGGACAGCTCGACATTTTGTGCTTCAGCCTAGTTAAAGACCATCCCCGTGATCCAAGTGATTCACGTGAAGTTAGCCATGGAAGCAACCACCAAGCCTTCCACTACAATAGCATTCAAGGAAGCATCAATTCCCAAACTCAAGTGCTTGCGAGTACATTCACTACAGTGGTAAAACTTTATCCTTTCGTAGCTTAGCATATAGTCTATAGGGTAAATTTGTAAAGTTTAAACTATATAGGTATTGCATTGCATCAAATCTATGTTTATGGCGACTACATATAATAAGTAGTAGTGAAGTTAGAGTTACGACTTTTATAAATTCAATAGTGCCATATGCATAGTTTATATTCATTAAGTTTTTGAGAATTTATGCATATAGTTACTCACATTGCATACATTCTATGCATTAAAATAATATATAGTTCATACAATTGATCGTATCATGAAATCTAGGCATATAAGTATATGCATCTAAATGATACCCCTATGGTATGTACATTTGTCTAAACATAATATATCCCTAGTGCATAGTTAAAAGTATTATAGTTTAATGTATTTCAATATAATTCCTATAGTAATGAAATAGAATGATTATTCATTATGTGGATATTAACATATACTAAAATATGTTCCCATCGTCATGATGGCACATAGACTAACTAGCTAAATGAAATAAAATAGTTGAAGCAATGACTTGTGTAGCAAAACCAATTATACCAAGTTATTATTTTCCAAGGGGTTTAATTACCTGAGAAGTTGCAGAACAGACATTCTTCTACACATGCACATTGATAACTTAAAAAGCCATAATAAGTGTTGTAGATCAAATTGAAACATTTAAGGAGGCAGGTTTGGATTTTCTCTGTCTTACCTATTCATTGCAAATAAAATTCAGTAGCGTTAGCTAGTGATAGCTAAGTAAGCCTCAGGGATGTTAAGGACCCCTTCATGTCATCAAAACAAACATTAGTCTCTAGAACTAAACTTCATCAAAGAGTCAGTGACATGTTTTATGAACATTAAATACCTAAAGCAAGTTTACAAATTCCTATAACATCCTGACAGTTCAATGATGAAACAAGACATAACGATAAATTAAATACACTAGTTAGATATAGTAGAAGCAACAACAGATATTTTGATTAGACCATTAAGACTCCACGACAGTTATAGAAGTTAATGTCGTTAAGCTTTTTTTATTCTAACCGCTTTAGTATGTTTAATTTAACATTTATTATTTCTACACAGTAATCGTAACTAGTTAATGCTTCTACACAAATTTTAAATTTTAGTGAATTTTGGAGATGTTACAACAAATGAGAGATTCAAATAACTTTAAATATTTATATATTTATATTTAAAAAATAATTAACAATAAAAAATCAATTGAAAAACATTATAACCTATGGATATAGCCACCATAAAGAACCATTCATAATAAAATCTTAAATACTCAAATACTCCATTACTAATTACATCAAATCAAGTGCTCAAAATTACACTTGAAAACCTATCAATAATCTAAGGTTATCATATAATATTGTTGAACATTCAATTAGAAGTGAGTTTGTAGTACTACGTGGTATCTTGGAGTGAGGATTGAAATTTCCGTATGGCTTTTTAATTTTAGCATTGACTTTCATCTAAGGTTTAAATTTAAATTTTACTCGTTATAATAATAAATGATTTTTTTCTTAAATAACATAATTTATAATAAATATAATGTTAAAAAAGGTTTATGTTAGAAATCTTTAAATAGGCTTCTTCACAAGCAATACAATGGGCCATTACTATGGGTCACCAAATACCATGGACCAGAAACCATGACAACGTGACTCTATATATATATAGATATATAGATAATGAGTACGTGACTATATATATATAGATATATAGATAATGAGTACATGACAATATATATAATATAGGCTTGGTATATAGATATTAATGATGTGTAAAAATAAAAATGCACATGTGAAATAACAATTCACACTTCATTAATGATGTTTAATGTCAAACAAAAAAAACTAAAACTAATCTTATCAATATTTAGTTATTTAGTATTTACGAAGACAGACGTTATTATCTCCCCTTTCTGGCCATGTGGAAAGAGATCTCAAACAGCATCTCGAGATTTTGGAAAAGATTCGTCGTCGTAAATAGCTAATAGGCGTGAGTAATTTAGTTAACCCCAATAATGATTTGTTTAGTTAACAACAGTTTTAAACGGGATCCTTTCAGTTAACCACCCGGGCGGTGCCTTCAAGCCGGAACGGATATGCTTTAACCACGGATATGCTTTGTTCAAAGTGTTATTATTTAAATATGTTGTTGTACATGTTGAATGTGCAAAACAAGAATTGCAGCATGGTTGCAGTTATATGGAAGGCCCATTTAGGTGAATAATAATTTAAGGTAGAACATGTTTTGCACGATACCAAAGAAACCAAACATGCTTTCAAGAATATTACTGCTTTGCTTAGCACTGAAATGTGTTGTGTCAACACCCCTCCAGTGTGCAGTTGTGGATTTGTTGTTGGGTTTCGGTTTGGATGGAGGATGTGATGTTGGATTTCATAATAATTATTAGCAGGTGACATGTAGCAGAAGAGTATGGTTACATTTGGCATATTTTTATGGTTTAGTAAACTAGTTTTTGGTTGGGTGTCTGGAGTCCTGAAAGCAACTAAATCTAAATTTAAGATGGGAGGTGCAATTATATTTTATTCATATGAGGTTCAAACCCCTGTAAAAAAATCTAAGATAATATAAGAATTGAAATACAAGTCCAAGCTGTTAAGGTAAATATAAATAAAATGGAAACTTTGACTTTAATAAAGTGATATTATTATTCCAAGTTGGCTTGTGTGTCAAGCGATGTTCTATTCAGAGCTTGGAAAAGTGCGCCCTACTTGAAGATAATTCAATATGACTATTATCTTATCCTCTTATCTGTATTTCTATCAAGAAGGAGTGTGTCTTGGATAAGGGACTTCATGCAGTCTATTCTTGAACCTTATCCTATTATTACTTTGAATTAGTATGCATGCATAAAAGAAATTTGTTGGTTTTTAATATTCGCATGCATGCATAACTAGTTCGCATCCCTTGTCTGAGTTTGAACTTGAGTGGCGCATGATCCATAGATTCAATATACTACTAGTTTAATCCTCTTATCTTATCTCTCATTTCTAGGGTGTACCTTCTATTTTCTTCTTATAAAAAATTGGGGCATATTATTGATAAGGGGAGATTTAATTGTCTTTGAAAGGGTTTAGGAGTTTCTCTTCCATCATTCTGGACTTGATTACACTTACAATACTGCAGGCCAGAGATTGAAAGGGAAGACATGGTTTATTTGTATCTATGGTTGATTCTGACCTATATTAATATATAATACAATTTTTGGTATGCTTTTATCTATTTCCGAACATGCAAAATTAGATCAAAAGTGAGTAACTATTACTAAGCCCGAAAGATCAGAACTAAATTGGTGTTTCTAATTCTATCTTTGTACCCTCTTCTTTCCTTTCCATGTTCTGTGAGTTTCGTTGCAAGGCAGCGACTGTAAGGTCTGGTCCGAATCAGTTAGTTCGGAAAGACAACTCGATGTGTGGGCAGGACCAAATGATCAACTGACTAAATAATCATGGCCATTGATTGGGGAACATTAATGTCTCTCTAGATAATTTGGTCTCTTTAAAGACGATCTAAATCACAAGTATTACTGTCTCTTTAGAGACAATTTCATTTGGTCTCTTTAAAGACAATAGCTGACATTAAATACATATTGTCTCTAAAAAGAGACTATATTTCTTTAATTCCAACTATTGTCTACTTAAAGACGATTTGAAAAAAATTATTAAAAAAAAACAAATTATTGTTCTCAGGTTATGTATACCATTGAGGGTTAGGTATACCACTGAGGAATCCGTTGTAAACTATTTTCAGCTTCACCTTGGATTATATCGAAGAGATTTTGTTTATGTATAACACGAACAACATCATTATCATGATCGTGCAGCAAGGCAAGATAATATCCATATGCATATGTCCATTTCAGCATATGCCTGCATTCTATTATCTATAATATCCATATGCATATGTCAGGCCAGGTCGGCTCATTCGAGTCAGGAGACAGTCACTCAATTTATTAAACTCTACCTCTTGAAAAAAACTCTTTAGACGAGATAATGCCTCTTTCTGAGAGTTATCATTTGCGTGCCATCTTTCAATATAAATTCCTAATCTCTCGCCGTCATCTCTTCCTGATCCTGCAGCCTTATCAATCATCTGTTCCGATTGGGATTGATTCTCGTCATCTCCTCCTAACCTTGTAACCTCATAAATTGTCTCTTCTTGATAGGGATTGTTTCCCGTCATCTCATCGTGATATTGGCTGCAACAAAGCGTAGAGGCAAAATCATGGTTATTCCAATCATGAAGGCATATCCAACAGAATTCAAACCCACACAGCAGCGTGCAGTGTATATGGATACACCCTCTATTCTTCTCGATTGGTCATTTACACATTGGAGAGGGCTTGGTATTACGATGTTTCCAGAGCACGCTGAGAAATTGACCATGATCACTAATCCAAGCATCCCACTTTCTGACTGTGTCACACTCAATTGGACTATGAGACTCCTGTAAACAGTTCCAGCAAACTTTATAGGAGCATTTGTAGACAACCTCCAGAGTTGCATCAACAACAACGTCAACCTCGACAAGGCACTCAGAGTTGGGAGTTGGACACCATTTACCTTTACTATTTTTTTTATCAACCTATGAATTCACAAGATATGATTTGTACTTGTAATTGCCTTGGGAAGATAAGTCCAAAGAACAAACCATATCTTCACTCACAACAGCACGACAAGGTGGATCTGGATGTGGACATCGAGGTAGCTCTCAGAGCATGTTTCATGATATGCGCCCCTACGCTGCATAGGACGTGCACGTCACCAAGCTCAATCCAGCCGCTGTTGAGGAGGCAAGTTGGCAGTCGGTCGTTGCAAGGTGGAATGGCAGTCCAGATGGTGCTGGAATCGAAGGTAATGGCTGGAAATCTCTTCAGTGTGTGATAAATTTAACATTCCCAGTTTATATTTCTATTAGAACGGTTAGTGAAAGAGATGGGATGAGCTTATGATTGAAGCTGAAATTGTACTGTCAATTTGCTACAGGTGGTGCATGCAGATATAGTAGTCTTGTGAAACAATTTCCTTTTGACTCAAAAGTGGCTTCAGCAAGTCCAGATATGTTCAAAGGAGTAAAAGGTTGTGGACATGGTATCATGGCTGAAATGGATTATTGATAAAATGCATGGTTACAGATAAAACATGAGCAAGAGGAATAGCCTAGATTTACATTGAAATTACATATAAATAAAACTGGACACAAAGATTATAAATAAATTATTAGATAGTTGTTTTATTATCCAAAGGATTTTGCAAGAAACTATAATGAAGATTTCACTAAAAATTGCCAGTTTGAATCCATACTATACATCATGAGAAAACATCGTTATTGACAGGACCACGCCCATAACTAAATGTTTATAAAATATGAATTACTGTAAGATACCCTATTGAAATTGAGATTTAAACTACTACTTGAAAAAAAACCTTAAAGTATTGTGTATAAAAAAAATGTTTTATACATGAGATAACAGGCCTGGTATTGAAACCCATAGTCTTAGATTTAGTCATGCCACTATGAAAACTAAGAAATGCAGAAATGTTCTCAATACCTATGACCTGTAGGTCACATAATTATACCAATAACGAGTATATGTAACCTTGAACTCCTCCAGTCTCACATAAACATAACTTGAAATAGAATTCATCGTTAAATGGAAAGGGTTAGCAAGATTATTTTATTCCTTCTTAAGAAATGAAAAGTAGGGAGTAAGGATTTGTGAGAACATTCATTGATTTTCCCCAAAAATAAAGGTTAATCAACAAGAGCGGACTCAAGAAAATTACCTTCAAAGTATCATGTTCCTGCAAGCACCCAAGACCTGCAATCACTTCAGATAGAGTACAATCACTTTATGCCTTAATCGTGCTCTCCCCAACCCTATTATTTCTATATTATAGTGAGCTAGATACCATGTAGATGCTAGCTTAAAAGTGCGCACTTATGCATTTGACCAACTATCTTTATAATGGATTATTTTGAATCAAACCCAATCTTCATTCTAGCATAACTAATAAAGAAAAGGATGTATTGATCTCTGAACAACAAACTTGGAACATTGACTTGAAATGAGCATTACCCTATAATGGATATTTAACAAAACAAAATATAATTTGAAGAAATGAAAAGTAAATTTGGGGATTCCCTTGAATGCCGGGAAAACATATGTAGATTCTAAGTGAACTAGCCATATTTGAAGTAAGAAATACTTTGCAAATCCAAACATACGTAGATTCTAAGTGAACTAGCCATATTTGAAGTAAGAAATACTTTGCAAATCCAAATAGAATGAAGCATAAGCTATTCTAAAACCGGGACATAATGTTCGAAAAATATTTAGAACAATAACAATACATAATATAAAGAAACATAACTATTCATTGAACATGTATGATGATATATAAATTAGGTTTATAATAGCAACGAATTGAATAGAGACACAAGAATAAAATATGTGTTTTGGTCTGATTCAAGGAAGCACAATTATATTTGCTGAAAATACAGCCATGTCATTGAAAATGTAAGTAATCATCTCATCCTCGATCCAAGGAAGCGCAGTTATATTTGTTGAAGAAACATGACTATTCATTGAACAAGTATGATGATATATAAAATAGGTTTATAATAGAAATAAAAACTAAACAAAGGTACAAGAAGCAAGAAAATATCTCTTTTGTTCATTTGTTTATGTCCATCCTCTTCCTTTGTGTCCTCTTTCTACCAGGCACAAATCTAACTCTCGGTGTGGATTGCTCATCACATTGAACAACCTACGCATTATTCTTGTCTCATATTTGTTGGAATTCAAGGATGGTTTTCTACCAAGTTTCAGGAATGACAATCAGGCCATTGTGTGCAAGAAACGATTCATCATGTGCCTCTAGCTCCTCCTCATGATCACTACTAGATGCTTCACTTGATGAGTTTGATTGTTGGGATTCCTATACATAACAGAATTTAAATTATTAAAATAACATAATACCTCCAATTAAATTATTGCAGAAGTCATAAAATATTATAAAGAACTTAACACAGATTCATGACCGGTGATTAATTTCTCCCCTCGATCTAGGATATGTTGTCGAAGGCCTTGGGAACCATGTAGTAAAGCATATTTTAGGTCATCCTCTAAATCTTCCTTTTGAAATTGGTGAACCTACATAAATGAAGATAACCAAATTTATAACATATAATGACTCATAAGATACAATTAACTCACATCTTTGTCATGATTTCTCTTCTAAAATAAAAAAAAAAGTATAGTAGATGAAACTATTCACTTACCAAGCCACCATGAATGCTATTGTACCCACCAGATCCTAATTTATGGCATCCAATACTTGATAGCCTAGCTTGGGTTGCTTTTGTTGTATCTCGAAGGCGTCTTTTAGCTCCTCCTCAAGGATAGCCTATAGTTTGGATTATTCTAGGTCTTCCTCTTAAACTTGGCATCTTTCATAAGTTCATCCCATGTCACTTGGTTTGTGATCCAAGCTGGATGTGGATATCTCAAGTCTTTTTTTATCTTTGACCTTAAATTGTCTCATTTAGAGTGAATGTATTTCCGTGCAATATCCAGAATAATTTCCTTATTAAAACCCGGATTTCCAAATGCTATTATGACATCTTTAAAGAATTCTTATTTCTTAGCATTGGCTTGCTTCCTCCAATCCATTTGGATGGTATTTCCAAATAATTGTTCTGCATGATGAAAAAGAAAGTGAAAAAATTTCAACCCCATTTCATCCTTCAAGACATTTCCTTCTGAGGTGAGAAAAATTGTAACTTCTTGCATTCCTTTTGTAGTCAAATTGTAACTTCTTGCATTCCTTTTGTAGTCACTGAGGATATTGTTGTAGTCTTAGGGGTTGAGGTAGACTCCCCTATAGGCACATCAATCACTTTATCATATATATCATGTATTTTCAATGAGATTGTGAAATTGTTAGAAACCCAACCAAAATATGAAACTATTTTCAACTCTAAGATCATTATCATAAACACCAAATACGAAACTAAAAAAATGAATAAAACTTAGAACTTAAAAATATTTTCAACTATAGTAATACTAAAAACTATGAAACTATGAAAACTCAAATCTATAACGTTGAAGAAAAATATAAAAAGGACAAGAATAATACTAGAATATCTCTAGATACTATAAAATGATACTATAAGTGGGCCTAGAAGCCCTTATTGTTTGGTCAAAAGCACTCCTATTGAGTATAGTTGTGGATAGTAATCTCCCTTTGTGGCAATAATTTGAGAACACATCATGGCATCATCATTTGGAGCAGTTTTAAGTGAAAATTTTAAAGTAGAATTGCCCATAACTGAATACAAAAATCTCATATTCCTTCACTAAGTTCATCTTGATTTGGGGGTAGCATACCTAATTTTGATGAGCTAATGTGGACATAGTAAGGATTTCCATATGAATTGATTGAATGACTGATATTTTTGCATGTTAAGGGCTATTGCATAAAGTAGTTAAAGGTTGTATTTAAATTATCAATTTGGTTACTGAGGATTGTAGTGGCCACGGTCAGAAAGTTTATGAGAAGCTTGATGATCATACTATCAGCAGTCAAGAATCTAATTTAAGTTTAGATTTGTTGTAAACAGGAGCTGATGTAAATATATGACTAGGAAAGTTGCATTTAATGTCTCCAAAGAAATCCATCCATCAAGGGGAAACCTAGGTAACGAAAACCCGTGAGCTACTACAACCTAATCGCTATGAAGATACCGACGATCACCAGCATTCTAGGGCTCGGCCACCGCCACTAGCCAGCCCAGCTCCATCTGTTTTGGTTGCTGCAACGGCCAGGGTTCGGCTTGCTCGGCTCCTCTGCGTGTTCATGCAATGACGACCAGCTACGCATATGCAATCCGCACCTCCTATTCGTCTCCAACTAGGGATTCGATCTCGATCTCGATCTCCAATGGGGAAAGGCATCCTGCGGCCAGCCTCCCTTGTTTTTTTAGGAAATAGCTGCACCATCCATTCTAATGGTTAAAGAATCTTTGATTGAAGCAAGGAATTTCGCAGAATGAACTTTGCTTTGTCGCTTCAATGGGTTCTGGCCTCGCTTAGTTGCTCTCCATGAGTGGATCTTTGAGGTATGGAAACCCTTTGTTTCTGAGGAAATTTATATTTATCCCTTTGCTTGAGGTTTTCTTGTTGTGGATTTCGATTCTCCTCTGGATAAACAGATCATTCTTGACTCTGGACCGTGGTTTTGGGGAAGTTTGGGGCTCTTTATGAAACCCCAGTCTCCTCATTTTGACCCATCTACTGCCTAGATCTCATCTGCTCCGGTTTGGGTTTGGCTTCCTAACTTGCCCTTGCATCTCTGGAACCTGGCCTCGCTTAAAGCTACTGGAAATGCGTTGGGCTCCTTCTACGATCAAAGTCCATAAATAAAGGAATACATCAAAACTACCTATGCTCGCATTTGTGTGGAAATGGACTTTAACATTGGCTTTCCTGCTGAGATCCATTTGACCAACCCGGATTATGTGTGGGTGCTAAAGCTAGACTATGAAAATGTGATGTTCAGATGTAGATCTTGCTTTTCAACTGGACATCTTCTAAAATATCGTCCAAAAGCCTCTAAGATCCCCAAATCCAAAAAGCTTCATCGCAAATCCATTTGGTGGGATGGAGCAAACTCTAAGCATTATACAGTAAGCAGAAATGAAGATCTATCTAAAGAGGCTCCATCACAAGTTCAGGAATAATCTCAAGCTAAAACAGAGGACACTCTAGAAGAACAAAAGATCCCCTCCAATGACAAAGATCCACTTGTAGATCCACGAGATAATGTTATCCAACTTATGGACCCGAAAATTCTAGCCCCACGGGATGCAGCCGAAAATGCAGTACCCATTCTCGAAGCATTTGTCGATCCATCAAATTGGATCAAAGTAGGCAAAAAAAAAGAGGAGCTTCAGCCTCTTTGAAACCAAAAGAAAGTTTAACTTCTGCAAGAAAAACAAGAAGCCAACAAACTTCATATCGTTAATCTCTAAGTTGTATTGAGATGTTTGTAAGAAGTAGGACAACAACATTTTTTGGTCTTGCTAGTAGTAAATGTAGCCCAGTTCCTTCTTGGGCAGTATGCTAGAATATTCAGTCTCCATAGAATAGGAAAGTATCAGGATAAGTTAAGACTGGTTGTAGATGATCAAGGAGTCATGGATGTATTCCTCTCTTAGGATCAGCCTGTCTTCAAAACTATGTAATATTTCGTTTCTCTTTTTTTTATATATAAATGCTCTTAACCGTTTTTGTAAAAAAAAAAAAAATGTCTCCAAATAATCCTTGAAGAGCTGATTTAAACAACTCTAGCATGATGCACGATATACAACTATATGTTTTAGTGCTGAAGATTATTATGATATATTGTTGAATAAGAATAAAGATGATGCGTTGAAACATATTTGGGATAAATTCCAAGGATGGATGGAAGTTTAAGTTAGAGACTGTGGAATAAGAGCACATGATGTATGATGATATGAAACTTGATTGATGTATCATGCAAAGCCTTGTGAAGAATTAGGTGTGAATAATGTCGATGTATCATAGGAACAAGAACATGAAATCTTATGATGTCAAATTCTATAAACAAACCTTCTTGAAGCAATGCAATGTTAAAATATTGAAGACCATTTGAAACTCTTGGAAGTAGCAATGAAGCATAAAAATAAATCAAGAGATCACAACAATGCCTATAATTCTCAACAAAATTATGAACTAGACAAGAATAATAATATAATATCTCTAGATAAGTTTACCTCTACATCTGAAGTAAGCCCCAATGCCCTCTCCGATAACTGAATTTGTTTAATTATTTCCTTCCTAATTTCAACATTTTCAAGAGTATCCGGAAGGAGTGTTAGTGTTCTTGATTGTGATTCTATGAGAATCCTCAAGGAAGCTTGTTTAGGTGTTTACCTGGGAGAATTCTTACTGAACGTAGACTTCAAGGCTTGATCATTAACTGTGATGTACTCCTAACAGGGGCATGCATGTCTATTTCAATGGGCATACTAGGAACATCCACGTTTGATGCAACTCTTGTGATAGCTGTTTCTGGTCTAGATGTAGAGGGCATGAAATCACCCTCTATACCAATAGATTGCACACTTGTTGGAGTAATTATTGAAACATCCTACAAGGCACAAATTAAATATTAAAATGGTAAAAGGTGAATTAAGTCAATTAAATGCACAAGAGAATTTAGATTAAATAGTACTGCTGGCATAATACTAGATGTATTAAAAGGTGTAATAGGGGTTGGAATGACTTTAGAGATGGCCTGCATTCCACAAATTAAATATTAAAATGGTAAAAGGTGAAATAAGTCAATTAAATGCACAAGAATGTAGATTAAATCTTACCGCTGGCATAATACTAGATTTATTAAAAGGTGTAATAGGGGTTGGAATTACTTTAGAGATGGACTGCATTCCACAAACATAAGTTAAAAAAATATAATAGAGAATATAAGATGATTCAACCTATAAAAGAAAATTTCAAGCTTACCTCATGCACCATCATAGCAATGTTTTTCCCTTGCTCGTTTCTTAGCATTTCAAGTAAAGCATTTAAGATCAGTCGATCCCCCATAGTATAATCGCGAGCACCCATATAAATATTCTTAAAGAAACACATAATGACATAAAATGAGCAAACATTGATTAGAGAACATATGAAAGTGATATTAGTAACATAAATAAGATTCACTAGTACATAAACAATAACATACACAATTTTCATTATGTTTCAATACATAAGAAAAATGTAAACAATGCTCAACTTCCAAAGTTCTTTTATCTTTATGGTATTATGTTTCTCTTACGTAGTTGTTGATTGCATAAAGTGCCTAGGTGTTGATTGTGTAGAGCTTCTCAACATTTCAATTAAGGAATTGGGGTGTGGTAGATCCCCTACCTCCAACAAATGCAAAATATTCTTTCAAGTAAATTGTTAAAGAAGTAAAAAAATAAAATGAAACAAAAATAAAATAAAATTTATATGTAACGACCCAATATCCGCGATAGCAGTTTTGGGATATGGGGCAAAAATTAATTATTTTAACAAGCATCAACACTTCAGGGTATACAACAGACTTTCTAGGTAACTACTATAACCAAGAGTGTATGCTTGTTATACATAAGAACACATCCTTCTATAATATTCTATTATGTATAATTCTTGTTTAAACACAAAGGGATCCTCTTTCTTACATTATGTACTTTATCTTAGTAATGTGTTTATTATAAACTTGGGGTTAACCATCTGAATTAAATGCCATGAAAGGAATATCTATTATCTGCATCATATAGAGAGATAGTTATAACAATGTGAAGAACCTGCAACAATTAATTAATGAAAATATACGAGATAGCAGAAATAACAGAACTCAAAATTGCTTGTATTGATCGCAGGCCACTTCGAGGGGGAAACCTCTTTTGAGAAAGCTCAATACAAATAACTTCATGTTACCTTCATTGGTCTCAACAAAAACTTATATACTAAGTCTAGGCACCAATGCCATGTGTCAATACAAACCAGGGGCCAATAAAAACTATGAATCAACAATTACTACGAGACAACTTACAAAGCATATGCGTCCAAGAGCAATAAAACAAACTATGGATCAACAAATACTACGGGACGACTTACAAAGCATATGCGTCCAACAACAATATACTAACAAAGTAAATAGAATGGTTGACATGGGTTCCTAACATCCCCTCTCCCTTAGAAAAAGCTTTGTCCTCAAAGCTTTAGATGTGGAAATTGATGCAGAATCTGAAGGAGTGGTTCCCCTGTAGCATCCTCGGATTGCATTCCGGGCCATTGATTCCTTGTGATTTTTAGGGAGAGTTGCTTGGAAGGATGTAGATGAAGAAGAACCCTATCAACTACGTGAAAAGTGCACTCAGAATGGTGTTGATCGGCTTGTTGTTTCAATTGAATTCTTTCCATGTGAAGATTGTCCTGCAGAATGAGAAAAAACTGATCGTGGTTTTGAAGAACCGAGTCAATTGACTGAACTGGGGAGCTGCTGAGGGTGTATGGAAGAAGAATTGGTAGTGCCTGTCCATAGACTGCTTCATATGGTGTCCTTTTAGATGTGGTATTGTACCACTACAGTGCTTCTAGGAAATCCATAGAAATAGTTGTCCAAATCTATGTAGGGATGGGAAAGGGTTCGAGCAGTCCCGAAAGGATTGTCATTTCACCCTTGTTGACCTGGAAAGTATTATAGTTAACCACCATCTGTTGAATTCCGGTCATACATCTTGAGGAACCCAGAGTGCCTTACTGATGAAGAAGAATGGAGTTCATAGAAGAGATATCCCTCTTGAACAGATTGTAACCAATTTGGAACAAGCAGAGAAATAGTTGTAAGATAAACCGGGTTATCAAATGTGTGAGAAGGAGCATCTGCCACCATATTATCCTTACCCTTCTTGTAAGTGATCGCATAGGCATAACCCATGAGTTGGATAACCCATTTCAGGTGTGCTGGGGAGGAGACCCATTGTTCCAGGAAATTTTCAAGACTCTGGAGATCAGTCTTGATGCATAAATAATTCCCTAATAGGTATGGCTTCCACTTCTGTACTACATGCAAAATAGCCATCATTTCCTGTTGAGATGTAGATGTGGCTAAATTCTTATCGGAAAGGTCTCTTGAAGGCGACAAGCCCACTGGTTCACCAAGGACACCTGCATATCTATCCAAGGAAGTAGGGGAGACCATTGATGGGTGCATCTGAATGGAATGGAGTTGAGCGATGACACCATGTGAATTCTTCTTAAGGATATTTTCTAGGTGATGTGAACTGATGATGAGGAGAGACCCTTGTTGTAAGCCCTTAAATTTTTGTTGTTTCCCATTGACTGAAAACTGCATCCAAAGTTCAGCAAAATCCCATAATATGGGGCCAAGTGTATGTAACCATTGAATGCCCAAAACCACATCACATCTGCCTAGGGACAAGGCAAACATGTCAAAGCACAGGTTATAATCTTCCAGAGAGATATGCACATTGTGACACTTCCCCTTGCAATGTAAGGTTCCCCCATTGGAAACCATGACTTCAAAGTTGGAGCAAGGATGGACAAAACAATCAGCATGTTTGGATATCCAAGGGTCAATGAAGTTATGAGTGCTACCAGAATCAATGAGTATTGTAAGAAGAAACTTCTTGAAGTAACCCTTGACCCGCATTGTTTGGGGGGTGGTGACGCCCGATAAAGCATGGAGAGATATCTCTGGTTGTTCATCCTGAGATGGGGGGGTCAATAGGAAGCTCCTGAATGTCAACCTGATCATCCATTGTATCTGAAGTTTCTTCACCAATTGTAGAGGCAGGCGGAGAATCCATATCCAAGAGATAAAGCTTTTGTTGAACACATCTATGTCCCCAAGTGAATTTCTCATCACAATTATAACAAATCCCTTTTTCTCTGCATGCTTGCATCTCTGTTTCAGACAAATGCTTGATAAGGGTTGGTCGAGGAGCTGGCAGGATGGGAGGTCATTGAGAACCTATATTTCGAAAGGGAACAAAAGTGGGTTTGGAGCGCTATTGGGCTGCAATCTTGTCTTCTTCCAACTTAGCCAACCTTAGGACTTCCATCATTGTGATGGGACAGAACATTTTAACCTCTGACCGGATTTCATCCTTAAGACAACTGATAAAACAACTCCTGTAGAATTCATCAGACAATCCTTCTGTGTGATTGGCTAGTTTCTCAAATTCTATCTGATACTCTCTCGTAGTGCCACTTTGACGAAGTTTAGTGAGTGCTCCGGTGAAGTCATCAAAAGCACTAGGACCAAATACTTGCAAAAGGAGTTGGAAAAAATGTGTCCATTTTGGCTCTTCATGAGCCTTGATGTACCAACGGTACCATTGAAAGGCTTCATGTTCCAAATGAAAGGAATCAAGTGAAACATTTTGGACATCAAAAGTATTATGCAGACTGAAATATTGTTCTGCATGATAGATCCATTGAGTCGGATCAATACCATTGAAGCAAGGAAATTCAAGCTTCAGACCGCGGAAATTGTTGGAAGAAGAGAACCCATTCGCTACAGAAGATTCTTGCTATCGGTTATTGTTCATGGTTGAATGCTAAAGATGGAGGCTGAGAAATTTTTCATTCAGATCTTGGAGTTTGGTTTGGATGGCTGCAAGTGCTTCCTCCATGGTTTTTGCTCCTACGCGGGTGACAACCATAACCAGGAGATTTTTCTTTTTTTTTTGGGGGGGGGGGGATGGATAGAAAAACACAAACAAAAGCTTATTTAGTAAAGGGAAATTTGGATTTGGGAAAAACTCGGAGGGGTAATTGGGGTTTGACTAGGTTTTGGACACTTTATGATGGACAGGGAAGCAAAAAATGGAGATTTTAGAAGCGGGTTGAAAGAATGAGAAAATTTGTCAAAGAGGGACAAAGAATTAGAAATAGGGAATGAACATGGTGGCAAAATTTGGAGGCGAATGGGTGAAAATTGAAGAAGTTATGGCAAACCCTAAAAATAGACAAATGTGGGATTTCTGGCTTTGGGAAGTGGAATTTTGGATAGGGTCCTCAGGAATGAAATATGCAGAATGGTATTTTAGGGGTGTCAGTGAAGTTTCAGGTAAAACAGAGTTAAAACAAGGGAGATATAGCGAAAAAATAGAATTTTATACTCGTTTCTTTTAGAATGGATCTGAAACGACTTTCAGAATGGATCGGCAACTGCAGGATCTGGAACGGCTCAGAATGGATCGGAAATGGATGGATCTGAAATGAATTTTAGAATGGATCTGAACAGGTTTTCAGAATGGATCTGCAACGACGTGGAAGTGATCGGCAACAGATGGATCTGCAATGCCACTCAAGTGATCGACAATAGTTCAGTTGAAAATAGATATGGACCCCAGGTATGTTCGGCTTCCTATTGGTTCAGGGGATTCACTCGACCACCAATGGTGTCTGACGAATTGTGTATTAGGGTAGTAGCATTGATTCAAGGATTGAAAAAGGAAATAGATCTTGATATTAAGGCGTTGATCGTCTATGGGGATTCTGAAATCGTTGTCAGGCAGGTTCATAATTCCATACATTGTATCTCAGAACATTTGCAGAACTATCAACGTGAGGTATGGAACTTAATTTCATATTTTGAAGCATTCAACATTCATTCTATTCCTAGATTTCAAAATCAGGAAGCTGATTTATTAGCTACTGTTGCTTCAAAATTAATTCCGGCTGAAAATTTCACTTCTGATTTCTTTCCAGTTGAGCTTATTTTTAGACCTTCGATACCAGATAATATAATTAACTGGCGAATTTTTGATGATGATACGCAGATTATAAATTTTCTGACAAATGAAGACACCTTTAAGGATGTTGCTACTGATGAGATCACACATGATGAAAATATGCGAGATTTTATGGTAATAAATGAATTTTGTTCAGTTGAAAAGGCATTGGAAAAGGTAAAACTTACTCCCAATTCGGTTTTAAGATTAGAAATTTTTTATGATTTGCAGGATAAATTTAAGGCTGTCACTAACTGCAAAACTAATAGCTCACACCTTAAATTTGAAACTATAAACTTAGGAACTGAATCTAATCCTCAAACTGTAAATTTAGGGTTAGATTGCATTGCATCTGAAAGACCAGCACTCATTAAGTTATTCAAAGAATTTAAGGACATATTTTCCTGGACATATGATGACTTAAAGACCTTCAATCCTCAAGTCATGAAACATGTCATCCCCATGAAACAAGTAACAAAACCCTTTCAGCAGAAACTCAGGAAGTTTCATCCAAATCTGGAACCAACCATTGAGAAAGAGCTTAATAAGCTTTTAGAGGCCAAAATTATCTTTCCAATTAGACATACTCAGTGGGTAGAAAAATTGGTTCCAGTTAGGAAGAAGAACGGTGATATTCGATTGTGTGTTGACTTCCCCAACTTAAACAGATCCTCCGAGAAGGATAATTATCCAGTTCCTCCCATGGAACAAATTTTACAAAAGGTTTCTGGTTCTGAGATGCTATCATTACTTGACGGTTTCTCAGGGTATAATCAGATCTTAGTATCCCCTGATGATCAACTCAAAACAGCATTCAAGACCCCTTGGGGAACATATGCTTATCGTAAGATGCCTTTTGCATTAATCAATGCTGGGGCAACTTTTCAACGAGCAATGGATATTTCGTTTAGAGGGTTAATCAATCATTCAATGGTTGTATACCTTGACGATGTTACAGTGTTTTCAAAACACAAATCTAATCATATTTATCATCTTTGAAAGGTACTTGAACGTTGTAGAAAATATGGAGTATCTCTGAATCCTAAAAAAACAATTTTTGTTGTTTTGCAAGGAATCTTGTTAGGTTGTGTGGTATCAAGGCATGGGATCATGATTGATCCTTATTGCAATCCCACGGTTCACATAGTTATCATAGATACATTACACAATATAAGCAATCATACACAATGACACAGATACAAGAGACGAGATAGATAGAGAGAAGAGTCTTTGTATTAACCAGCAACCGCAGAACAATATGATAGAATCAATCTCTACTTGTCTATTGGCTCACCAGCCTAGATATATATATGTGCAAATACAGCTACATAACCGTATGTCGGTTTATCCAACTAACCCGACCCATACTAGTCGACGCGACTAGTCGACATATGCTGTAGAGTGGTCGGTCGGAGGGCCTAGTCGACAGGCCGACCTAGGATTTTATGATATGGTGGGTGATCATGTGACCGACAATTTCTGGCATGGGTAATGGAAAAGGTGAAATTTTTGTTTGAATGTTGACAGACGGGGCTAAGTTAACCGGGATAGTAGACAGAGAGGAAAAAATAGGTTGTTGGATGACCATCTCGCGCCAGTTAGGGCAGAATATCGGAATGTTTGCAATGAATGTGCTTAGAGCGGTGTCTTCTGTGACATGAGGAGCAGGTAATGCTAAAAGACTTCCTTCTTCTTCTACTATAGTTGGGAAATGGGGGGGGAACTGGATGTTTAGATCAACATTAGGAATGACTGAAATTTTGGGTTTCTTAACAATGATTTGGGAAGATGTATACTTATCTTTTTCTAGGAACTTTCTGAATTGTTCTTCGACGAGCAGTTTATTCTTGGCTGCATCTTCTAGGATTTGGGTAGCACTGTTGTATAGCTCGATCTTGTCTATCATCGACGGTTCTTGAATTGTTACTTGTATTTTTCCTTTCCCTTTTGTCAATGTTACTCAGTTTTGTCGGGCTGTGACGATTTCGGCTCCTACCTTCTGGATATTATCGTCTATCAGAAGATGTTCTGGATTTTCGGATTCTGTATTGTTGTTCAACTGCTCTCCAGCTTCTATGTTCGAAGTCTGGGTGAGTGCTAACATCTTGGTGCTAGGAGTCGGCTCGGGCTGATAGCTGAAAGTGTTCATGTACAACCAACTTTCATATGCTTCTTCTTGTTCCATTTCAGTTAGAGGTTCGACATATTTGACGTTGGTTTTCATGGCTTATGCCAGGATGGGTAATACTTGATTAGATTGACGGCTTAATTCTGAAAATATTTCACTTACTGAAGGGTAATAGTCGAGTTGTTTTGCTGGACCTACTGCTCCTTCCATGTACCATACTGCTGTGTCGTCCAAAGATAGTTGGATGTGCGCTGTCGGGGACAGGATTCAATGGATGTTCTGTGGTACCATCCATCTTGTTGTTATTTCTTTAAGATCAACGAACCATGCTTCAATCCAAAGCTTGACTGTTGTAGGTCCATGTCGGCTTGTTCCAGGTGCAAAGCAACGAAAATTTTCCATAAGGACGAGACGAACTTCAGTGAAATATTTGTTTCCTTTTGGTAGAAGATGGGTCATGGAAATCCAAATGAGTACAGATGGGTAGCGGGTGCTAGCTCCCTCGTCCTGGCACTTCTAGCATGTATATTTGAGAATGTCGGCTAAATAATCTACCCAGTTGTATACCTTGCCATTCATAGCCATATTTTTAGAAGCTTCTAGCATTTCGGGCTTCAAGTCCGAGCCTCTACTTGTCCCTGAAAGTGCATGTGATACAATCTTGGTAGTCGTTTTATAATTGCCGAAAACAATCTGACTCATGACTATTCCTCGTGAATTATTTCCAGCGGGAGAATCGACAAACTCATCAATCAAGTTTGCAGCCGAACTTTTTGGTACAACATCTCCTTTATGTGAAAGGCCAGTGATTTTGTGGATGATTTCACCATTGATTTCGACTAGAATATCAAGGTAAATCTTGTTGTTGTGGTATCTGCTAACGATGAACTGTGCAATGACTTCCTTCAATCCTCCAAAGTTATCCAATAAGGGTGCCTTCAGGTAGTGCAGGATTGTGGCTATCTGCAATCGTTTTGCTTCCTCTCTCCAGTGACTATTTGATTCCTTTCGCCAATCTTCAACACTTCTCCATGCTTTCTTCTAGGTGGGTTCTAATGCCTTTGCATTCCGAATCAACTGGAGTCTAGTTTCTAGTGGTGTTTGTTCTTTCTCCAATTCTCTAATTGATGTTGCGGCAGCTCTGCTAGCGATTAGAGTTTTTGGGGGAGCCATGGCAGATTGAGGGTGCGAGGTTGTGAGACTGGTTTCAATGGATATAGGGAATTTCGTTTCTTGGAGTTCAAGTTCTTGGTAGAAGAGTAACTAAGAATCCTCAAGCTCCGTATTTATGGCGGAATTACTCAGCACGGGAAAACGAGACGTAGAGGCCTGTGTTAATGGATGATGTGATGGAGTTATTAAATCAGGTTGGCCGGATATCGGTGCTTCATCAGGTGCATTACTTTTGGCTGTGTGATTATCTTTAGCCTTTATTGCTTTGTCATCATGGTGCTGCGACATCTCGTTCGTTGTGTTAGGTCGACGGGCTTCTCTATTTATGTTTGGTTGGTCCGAGCTCCAATACTTCTGCTGTGTCGGATTTTCTTCTGTAAACTGTCAATGTTCTTGTCGGTGTTTGTAATATCGACGGTTGTGCGTCAGACTTATTTCTCTGCTGTTTCCTTGCTTCCTCTACCATTCTCTCGTCATTTCTGCTTTTTTCCACAATCTACTATATTTGGTTGATTACTTTATATTACTCTCGTTCGGTTATTTCTAACCATTTTTTTTCTTTTTCAAATTCATGTTCATGATTTATATCTTTTAAGTCAGGCGCCGTTTACGAATTTCTTGAAAATATCTCCTTGTAATGTTTTTAGTAGGACTGATCCATTAGGGTTTAACTTTTCGATGATGTAGGATCCCATCCATTTTGTATGCAACTTTTTTGGTTTCCCTTTTACTCTGATATTATATAGGAGTGCTAAATCTCCAACCGACAGATTCTTTTGTTTGATATTTCTATCATGCCATGCTTTCTGTTGCTGTTTTTGCACTCTCTGATGTCCTAATGCCAACTGTCGACTTTCATCCAGCTTCGACAGCTGCAATAGCCGTTTGTGTTGAGTATCTTTGACGTCGATATGTAGAGCTGTTGCAATGGTCGGTGTTTGTCGTCGAAAATGTAATGGAACGACAGCCTCTTGCCCATACACAAGTGAGAATGGCATCCGTCCTGTCGTTTTCTTATATGTTGTTCTATATTCCCAAAGGACAACAGGTATTTTATCGTCCAGTCATCTTTCTCTATATTGCATATTTTTTTCAGTCCTTTTGTAAGTGTTTTATTGAATGATTCTACTGCACTGTTCAACTGAGGGTGATAAGCTGTGCTTATTCTATGATTGACTGCAAACTCCTTAGTCAATGCTTTAATGGTTTTACATACAAAGTGTGTGCCTTGGTCACTTATCAATGTTATGGGACATCCAAAGAGTGTTATGATGTTTTCACAAATGAATTTAGCAGCAACTTCACTTGAACATGTTTTGACTGGTTCTGCTTCTGCCCGCTTGGTAACATATTCGACAGCAGTAATAATATACCGAGCACCTGTTCGTCTTCCTACTACTGGAAATGGTCCAATAAAATCAATAGCCCATATTTCAAATGTTCGACTAGGGTTAATTGGGCATAATGGAATTTCTGTTCTTGGTAGTGGTCGGCCCATGCGCTGACATTTATCACACTGAGATACAAACTTTTGATAGTCTTTATGAATTGTTTCCCACCAGAGTCCTACCTGCAGGATTTTTCTGGCTGTTATATCCGCATGATAGTGTCCTCTTGCTGGTCCAGCATGGGCTTCTATAATTATATCCTGTCGTTCATGCTCAAGTGCACATCGGCATAATATATCGTCCAAGACAAGTTTATAGAGGAAACCATTGATCAAGGTGTAGGGGGTTGCTTTCATTGCGAATATCTTCCTCTTTTTCTCATTCATTCCCTTAGGAGCTTGCCCATTTTCCAAAAATTGTGCAATTTCCATAAGTTCTGAAGGTACTGCTTCAATGCGAAACAAGTGTAAGTCCGGTAAGTCATCTTCAATTCCTATCGGTTCTTCTCATGTGTCTATTCTCAACAGGTGGTCTGGTCCGACATTAACTTTTCCAGGTCGGATAATTACTTCGAATTCAAATTCTTGGAACAGTAATAGCTAGCGACATAATCTCTCGTGATGCAATGGCTTATTAACTAAGTATTTTAAAGCTTGGTGATCTGTATAAAATACAAAGGGGTTAGCCAATAAATAATGGCGGTATTTCTGAAGGGAAAATACCATACCTAATGCTTCTCTTTCAGTCGTAGAATAATTTCTTTCAGCTTTATTCAACTTCCGACTGCTGAATGCATTAGGATAATCCATGTTATCATCTCCGACTTGTGTTAGGATGTCTCCTACTGCTACTCTGGATGCATCAATATGTACATGAAATTTCTTTGATCAATCTGGAAATCGAAGAATCGGTGCTTCGACCATTTTTCTTTTCAGTGTGTTGAATGAAATGTCGCATTCCTCCGTCCATTTATAATCTCGATCTTCTTTTCGCAATTATTCTAGAGGATAAGTCATATCGAAATAGTGTCTGATAAATTTTCTGTAATATCCGGTATGTCCTAACAGGATTCGTACTTGTTTCAGATTTACTGGAGGCTTTAGGTCGAGAATGATTTTGATCTTCGCGTAGTCAACCTTAATACCTTCTTTACACACGACATGACCAAGTAATATGCCGATAAGCATCGCGAAGATGCACTTTTTAATGTTCAGGGATAGTTGTGTTTGTCGACATCTTTCTAGCATTAGTTTGAGCCATTTGCAGTGATCTTTCAGCATTGTATAAATTGTCCAGTCATCAAAGTATACAGCCATGGTTTTGTAAATGTATTCTTGGAATGCTTTAACAACAATTCTTGAGAAGACCGCAGGTGCGTTCTTCAAACCGAAAGGAATAACTTTATACATGAATGACCTGAATTCGCATACGAATGTTGTCTTTTTTTGGTATTCTTTTTCTATAGGTACTTGGTTGTACCTCGAGAATCCATTCGTGAAAGAATAGCACTCGTGTCCTGCAACTTCATTGATGATTTCATCCGCAAAGGGTGCAGGGAAAGGATCTGTTAGAGTTACCTTGTTCAGCTCTCGAAAGTTGACATAGATTGTCAGTCGAGTTGGATCTTGTTTCTTTGGCTGAACGACCATTGGGATTTCCCATTCCGACTGGTCAATAGGATATATGATTCCTGCAGCAAGCATGCTATCGATCTCCTTTTTGACAATATCCTTTTATTTGTGAGCAAGTTTATAGGGTCTTTTCTTCACGGGTTTGGCATTAGGTTTAATGTCTATTTTCATCTCACCCATTTCCTTTACAAGCCCTTTCAAATATTTATAGTCTCGAGCAAAAACTTCTTGGAATTCTTTGAGAATACTGGAGATTTCTGCTGTTTGTTCCTCATTCCAGTGATCGCCTATTTTTGCCATTTTTGGTCAATCATCCTTTGAAATATCTACTTCCTTTACTTTAATCTTTGCGTCCATCCATTTTGTTGCACGACTTTTACTTATCTATCTTTCGCCTTCTTTGATTTGTGTGAAAGTTGGTGGGAAGTCTTTTTTGATAGTCTTTCAAGTTTATCTTTTTCTACGGTCTCTATACTTAAGATTGTTCCTACGGGCTTCGACACACTGGGGTGATCCTTTCTCCATTGAAAACTTTTCCATACCGACATCTCTATTTCTAGGCTCAGTCTTGTCAAGTGATGCTTTTCTGTCGTCTTTATATTATAGCAAGTGTTAGGTGGGTGCACATTCTCTTGTTTGTTTCTGAGTGTTGAAGTTTCTGTTGGCTGTAAGAATTCTTTAATGCTTTTTCTTGCTTTGACGAATCTCTCATCCTGTAGAGAAAACTGGAAATCCTTAATAAAATTTTCTTTTAGATCTTTCCAAAGTAAAGTTTCTCCTCTTGCTTCTTCCATCTTGTACCACTTGTTAGGTAGATCGTTGAGTGTTCTAGGAAAGAGGTGAGGCCATTTTCTTTCATCTTTATAGCCTAATTTTCTCCATTCTTTTTCACAATAGTCAATGTGATCTTTAGGGTTTTGTCCTTGTGTGAACAAAGGAATGTCAGCTTGTGTTGTCAAGTTTCTTCCTCCAAATCTTTCTATGAAAGATGTTGATGCAGTATTCCAACTTTGAAGTTTCGACTGATGAGTGTCCCACCATCTCGTAGCTTGACCAGTACATGTTTCTACCAAACTTTGTAGACAGCCTTGCTCTCCGACATGTTTTGATACCTGTTCGACATGTACATCAGGTAAATCACGTTCTTTATATCTTAATGTTGAGCTACCATATTGTACATTTTTAACTTGAGCAAGTGTTGGATATGCTCGTATTTTGTGTTCGAAAACCTTCGGTGTGTAAGATACAGAGAGACACTTCTTTATTTGTTTCCTCGAGATGGATTCCACACTCCATCATTCTTTTGCATGTAGATCATAGTTTTCTATTTTCCAGTCATATAGTTCTGCATCGGAATTGTATCCGAGCGAGATAGGATCTCCGAGATGAAGTTCTCCTTGGTTATTTGGCTCAATGCGATCTTCATTATTATCTATTCGGTAAATCTGTCGGATATCATTATCGAATTCTATAGGTTCAGACCAAGGTTCTCCTTGTGATGGGAAGATTAGCACGATAACCTTCTGGCCATTACCTTTCAACTTGATGCGGATTTTGTCCAAAGAAATTGAGGCTTTCATCTTTCGTCCCCATGGTCGACCAACCAAAGTAGGGAAGGAGCTTGCCTCATATTTTGGTACAATGATTTCAAAATCTACTGATGTCGTGATACCTTTAATGGAAGTTTCGACTCCTTTCCATACTCCAATCGGCTTAATTAATCCTTGATCTACGAGCTTTAAGTAGATCCCTGATACCTGTAGTTGAGGTCGTCCGAGTTGGTTCCAAGTATCACGAGTCATGATATTCACTTGGGATCCAAAATCAAGTACAAATTATCGTACATGATATCCATTTATGTCGAGATCGACTAATGGGTCAGTGTCATTTTTCTCTTTTTGTTTTAGTCGGCAAATGTTTTTAGTTTGTCTTTGCTCGACATGTTTTAATTTATGCAACAAATCAATCATTTTTCCTACAGCTTCTTCATGTGAAATTAATTTGAGAAATTCATTAAGAGTTTCTTCATGTGTTGCTAAATCATGAAATATGTTAGACGCATCTTTGTACACAGATTTTTGTTTTATAGGATTTGGATAATCCTCTTTATCGACAATTCTAGTTATCTAAGGTTTGTCTTGACCAATATGAGTGCCTTGCCTTGTTACAATTTGCAAGTTTTTTGTTCGCATCACATCATTTTTTTGAACACAAGATAAAACATGAACATTTTATTATTATTATTTATTTTCTCGATCATGGTAGGGCAATCCTCTAAATAGTGATCGCCTACCCCACACTTTGTACAAAATTTGAGATCAGTTCTTTCCTTATAAGGGCATTCTGCGTGTCGATGATTCTCGTTGAAGCATGTAAAACATGCACCGAGTCAACCATATTGAAAGCCTCAACCTCCACTGCCACGACCGTGACTCTGATATCCACCACGTCTATTGTAGCCATTGTATCGCCAATCATTCCTTCGGTCATTATACCTTGGGTATCTATCATTCCTGTTTTGATTGTACTGGTTATTTCTTCCATCATTTCTCCCAAATCTGTCGTTTGCTGGATTTTTGTCTTGGTTCTGCTCGACAGAATTTGCTTGGTATACTGCATGATAATTTTGCTGATTTTTCAGGTTCAAATGACATTCTTCGATTGAATGTGTATTTACTTCACAAATTTGACACCATCTTGCCTTCTTATTTTTCAGATTGTGTGGACAATCATTTTTGGTATGTGAATCATATTCTTTGCATAAATCGCAGAAACATCTGGATTGGATGAGTTTTGCATCTTGTCGCCGATCATCATTTCGACAAGAATCTTTGGTATGTCTTGAGGTTCAACAAGTTGTACACCATAACTCTGGTCCTTTTAACGTCATATTTCTGATAGGCTGCTCCATACTTTCAAGTCATTCGTCGACATGTCTGTCCATGGATATTAGAGGGTATTCATCATCCATTTCGATTTCTAGTGCTACTCTTAGTGCATCTGCATATGTATTAACATTTTGTTGATGAACATGTATTCTGATTTTATTGATCAGACCAGCAATAAACCATTTGATTAATAGTTTTTCTTCGATTTCATAGTCTAATTTGCTCAGGAGGTCTTTAAACCTCTTGTCGTACTCCTTGACAGTTTCTTTCGGCTTTTGGACTGTTGTCTTCAGTCGTTTTTCCGCTAGGTATGTTGCATCTTCAATCATAAAGAAGGCCAAAAAGCTTTGTTTAATTTGTGCTTTTGTTGCAGTTGGTGTTTTTCCTATGTACCCCATGTACCAAGTCAGTGCTCTTTTTCTTAATGAGCCAACAAATTGAGCAATTTGTCTGTCTTCATTGGTAATTTGATTAGCTGTCCAGATTGCTTCACACACAAACCAGTGTCTTCTTGGGTCTTCATCTCCTTCGTAGAACGGAAGGTGTGCTGTGGTGTGCGCCATGTCTGCTATTGTATTATTTTGAGAATCTGATGGAGGAGTGGGTGGGTTTTTTCCACAATCAATACTTGGTGCTTCGTTAGTATGAATTAGCTGTCTTTCTAAACTTGGTTCTCTGTCTTCAGAATCGATGACCGTATCTCCTTTGATGTCGCTAGATCTTCCTTCTTCAATTACTTCTGTCGAAATCCAGTTAAATTTTTGTTCAAATGGGATTTCGCTAAATCTAGGACTTTCCGACGTGCTTGTCGAATCACTTAAATTTGGTATTGGCAGGGGGGCGCTTCTTCATGCTCTGTGTACACTAGATGAAAACTTCTATTTGAAAATTCGGGTTGAAAAGATATCCAATTCCATTCTTCTGGCCGTTGAATCAATAGTCTATTGATATCATTGCCTTCTATGCTTCGACGACTCCAAACTCCCAACTGACCAGCATGGAGACCAAGGTTTTCTTTGACAATTTCTTCCACCCGAATGCTTTATGTTAAACGGAATGGAGATGGAGGTGCTACCATTTCTGGTATTTGAGCTTGGAGAGCTCTACCATGCTCTATCCACAAGTCTTCATCCATCGGCGACAGTTCTTCTTTGACATCCTGATCATCGCAGACTCAGCTTGATTATGGCAGATTCCCTTCTACATCTATCACAATATTTTATCCTTGCATCCTCCGGAGCGCAATTGCCTGCTCCTGCAGCTCTTCACATCGCTGCCTCCTTTTTTCTCTTTCGATTTTCTAAATATCTGGGGTGCTTTTGTGACTTAAAAGTCTGTCTTTGTCGGATTTTTCCCACTGCTGGTCATGTCATTTGTCATATGTCGAGTTCCATCAAACTAGGTACATCAGAGCATGCTTCATCACCCCCCCAATGCTAGCCCGATGGTTTCTAGACTATTGGGGAAGTGTAGACCATCACTTGTTCAAGAAAAATTCCCATTCACGCTCCTTTACAAATTTTTCCCACTTACATTCTTTCTCCTCCTAGTTAGAGTTTGGAATCGACGGGGTCAGCAATGGTCTTGTTTCGACAATATGTGCGATACCTTTTTCAATCAAAAATTTAAACAATAATGTTGGCAAAGAACATAAAAATTGATCGGCTAATTCGGTGAAGAAATTTCTTCTTATTTCATCTACTGATACTCAATTTTCGATCGCCTGCTCTTCATAGAAATATTCTGCAATCTTTTCGCACCATTCTGATAGATTTGTACGACCTCCATTGATTAGCTTCGATACTAATTTATGCTCTGCTTCATCGACTGGTTTGTTCATCCAGAAGTTTCTTCAAGGCGGTTGGCACAGATTCTACAAATCGCTCATGGGTCTCGGAGAAGAATCGATCTCTTGCTTGGTTAATCGTTAGCTTGTTACGTCGCGCATAATTCTGCAGGTAATTCATGATTTTCTTCTCCCACCAGTCTCTAATCTACTGTTCTGAAATCATGGGTCATGCTGCTAGTAATTTTTCATGTATCAAACGACAATGGAACCAGATGTTGTAATCCCATGGTTCACATAGTTATCATAGATACATTACACAATATAAGCAAGCATACACAATGAAATAGATACAAGAGACGAGACAGATAGAGAGAATAGTCTTTGTATTAACCAACAATAGCAGAACAATATGGTAGAATCAATCTCTGCTTGTTTATCGGCTCACCAGCCTAGATATATATACGTGCAGATACAGTTACATAACCGTCTGTCGGTTTATCCAACCGACCCGACCCATACTAGTCGACGCAACTAGTCGACATATGTTGCAGAGTGGTTGGTCAGAGGGCCTAGTCGACAGGCCGACCTAGGCCCCTCCAACAATCCTGAACGAACACAAGCCATAGAAAAGATAACTTTTCCTGCAAATAAGAAAGCAATGCAATTGTTTCTTGGCAAAATAAACTTTGCTAGAAGATTCATTCCTAGTTTTTCAGAGATAGTTCATCCATTAGAAAAGATGATAAAGAAATATGTTATTTTTAACCGGGGGTCTACTGAAAAGGAGTCGTTTCAGAAAATTTTAGAGGCAATTTCAGAAACACCTAGTTTACTTAGCCCAAATTTTAGCAAAGATTCCATCTTGTATACCTTTGCTTCTGATATTTCATATGCAATAGTCCTAACCCAACTAAATCAGCAGAATAATGAAGTTCCAATTTCATTTATGAGTTCCAACTTCAAAGCTGTTGAATTGAACTATCATGAAGTTGATAAACAAGCCTTTCCTGTTTTTAAAGCAGTTAAACACTTTCGTCCTTATCTCCTTAAATGAAGAACTAAGGTGATTGTCCCATTTCCTGCAGTAAGGAATTTGTTGGTTCAGAAGGATTTAGGAGATAAACGAGCCCCGTGGATGAATGCTCTCCAAGAATATGACCTGGAAATTAAACCTTCAATTGTAATTAAAGGTCAAGGATTATGTAAGCTTGCTGCTGAAGCAGCTTGTTTGCCAAACACTGATTCTAAAATAAACATTAATGAAACTCTGTTGGTTAGAGAAATTTATTTTTATCCACCACCACAAGACTCTTGGTATTCAGATCTAAGAACTCTTCTTGAAACAGGAACTGCCCCTGATCATCTAGAACCTAGGAAAAGAAGAGCACTTAGATTAAAATTAGCACCTTATCTTTTGATTGATAACACTTTGTTCAAGCGAAATTCAAACGGTGTATTACTTCATTGTTTAGACAAGGACGAAACTGAAACAATCATAAAGGAGTTACATTCTGGCCCTGTAGGTGGTCACTTTGGAGGTGAGACTACCGCTCACAAAATTATTAGGAATGGATATTATTGGCCTACTTTATTCAGAGACTCTTATGCTTTCATCATAAAGTGTCAAGAATGTTAAATTGCTTCAAGTAGAGTCACGAAGTCTGCCTTCCCTTTACAGCCGGTTACAGTGGAGAGACATTTTCAACAATGGGGTATTGATATTGTTGGTCTGATAAACCCACCCTCGTCTTTACAACATAAGTATATCATAACAAAAACTGATTACTTTACTCGATGGGAAGAGGCTGTACCTTTAAGAGTAGTTAACACTAATCAAGTAATTCTATTCATTAAATCTTTTATTATTACACGATTTGGTGTTCCTGACTCTCTAGTTTTTGATAATGCCTCTTACTTTTCATCGGTTGAATTGACTCAATTTGCGTTAGAAAAGGGAATAAGGGTTAGATATTCTACGAACTACCATCCTCACGGAAATGGTTTAGCTGAATCAACCAACAAAAAATTGTTAAAAATTCTGAAAAGAACTATTTCAACTCACCATCGAAATTGGCATACGGCTCTGTTCAATGCGTTATGGGCTGATAGGGTTACTCTTAAGTCTTCCATTAGCAATTCACCTTTCTTTTTAGTCTATGGAACTGAAGCTATCTTACCACCAAATTTATTTTTACCTTCTCTTCAGCTTGCTCAATTTGTACAGGATGAGGAATGTTCAGTATTAGAGAAGAGAATCAGTACTCTGTTAAAATTAGAAGAAGAACGAGATAAGGCCAAGCAACATTTTGTTAAGCATCATCATGTAGTCAAATCTTAGTTCGATCAATCTTCTAGTTCTAACAGAGATTTTCAAGTTGGTGACTTAGTTCTCAAATGGGATAAGGCTCATGAAGATAAGGGGGAACATATGGAACCTTAGAGTCTCCGGTTAGGACCATTGGTTATTTCTGAGAAGTTAGGTCCTAGTACTTTTCATCTTCAAACCTTGGAGGGTGAACTCGAAACTCTTCCAGTAAATGGGTTAGTTCTTAAGAAGTATTTTTGTTGATTTTTGCATCTGTACATACTGTTGTACATAAGTTTGTATATTTTGTAATAAGTGTACAGTATTGTCAAGTATTGATATTTAAGATTTCTGCTATATACAGTTTTCTCTTTCATTTTGATCAATCTTTTGTGAATATGATCTGTACATAATTGATCACTAATATCACAAAAGTTTGTCAATTCTGATCTTTTTGTATATTCTTTTTTAAACAAAATCATTTTCAATTTCTGATTTTATCTTCATTTGAATTCTAATTTGATCTATCTATAAATTTTTCCTCAAATTAATTTCAAAATTCATTTTCTTACTTTCATAATTGAGAGATATCTTTTTTGTTAATACATCATAATCTTTCAAACTTTTGTACATAATTTTTGTTGAATTTTTGTGTATATTCAAAAAAAAAATTCTGCATATCTTTGTTTGAGAAGGGTATCTGTAAATAAATAAACCCTGGGATTCAAATTTAATTTTATTCATTTTTCTTAAATAGTTGAAATGTATTAAATCTTCAAGATTTGATTGGACTTATCAGTTCTTCTCAAATCTGATTTGGATCATTTACTAATAATGCCTGCACTTATGATCATGATTAATCTTTCATTATCCGTAGATGTTGTTTGATTATGATTCTGATTAGATTAAGTTTTTCTGATTCGTTTTGAAGAAATTTTAAGATTATTTTTGTTTCAGCTTTTAAGATGATGAGCAGAGATAACTGGTTCACCTAGGTCGTCGCCATTTGTTTGCAGGGAACAACCCTCTCAATTTTTTCTGCTCTTTTGAATAAAATTGATTAGTTTCGTTCTATAATTCATCATAAAATTATTGAGAAGTGCCTTCATAATTTTTCATTCTGAAGGTACTCTTAGATAGAAGGCATCGATAATACAAAATGAAAAGTTTAGGAAATAATTTCAATTCAAGCTCGTTATTTTTACAAATTTATTTTATAGCAACTGTTAAATATGATCAATTTTCAGTACTATTTTAAGTGATTATATTTATGATCTACCAACTATTATCATTCATTATTAATTAACATTGCTTGAATTTGATTTTATCATTCTTCCTTTTCATTTTTGTTTTCATTTCTTTTAAGATATGATTTCCTATGATTAAGTATATGATAATATATATACTTAGGGTTGATTAACCTCGTTGCAAAAATATTTTAACCCTTAGCACATATTTTTATTATTCTTACCATATGTAAATCATATTTTAATTTTTGTAAATAAATAAATTTAGTTTTGTAAATATGTTTAATTTTACATTCGATTTCATTTGGAATTATAAATGCAAATTTTTGTGTTTGATCAAAATGATTAATTGAAATTGGTTATGATAACCTTTCATTTGGTTTCATTACATTTTAGTGGCTTGAATTATTAAACTAATATTTCGCATGGTATAAACTTGTTTGTGCCACTGTGTATTAGCTTAACTTGAATCTTGGTTGGCATCATTATAAAAATAGCCTTGAAAGACGTGGTTTGTATTTTCATCGACTTAGGATTTTTTGATGATTTCATGGAATTCATTAAAACTATAAACCATGATTGTTCATAATGCAAAATTATTTTGTGACCAGGGATAATAATACACCTAGCTTCCACGTATGGTATTCTCCTCTCAAAATCCTATAATGATATATTTGATGTGAAGGATGAATTGATATTTTGGATGACATCTATTCAATATACATTGTTTTAAATTAATATTTTATCATCCAAAGTTCATTCCATATCTATGATCAATTTTATTTTTGTGCGGGATAGTAACTCCATGTTGTATCATGATGTTTCCTTCATTCCTATCTTGGCCTTTGGCAGTGATAGTATCAACTCTAAACATGAGTCTAGGGTCTCATATGAGCCGAATAGAGATGGTCATAATGTCTTCCACTTGGATTCCAATACCATCCATATTCACGCAGACTTTCATTCCAAATCTCATTCAGAATCGTCGAGAAGAAATGGCTCCTCTATGTCGTTTTGAGGTATCGGTCCCTAACATGCTTGAAGCAGATCTGGAGGTTGCTGCTCTATTTCATAAAATAGGTTGGGGTTCATTCTTCAAAAAAGTTTAGTGGCCCTCATAGTGAGGTTACCAAGCAATTTGCCGTGAATTTTAGGGAGAACGAGACTCAAGTGGGAGGGTTTCTGGTTATTGTTAGTGAAGAAAAAATTGCAGAAGCCATGAGTTTGCCCCAAATTGGAGAGTGATGGTTCAAAGGAGAAAGGGTTAACAAAACTAATTGTAAGTCATTACTTCTTCCTCTTCCGGCTGATTCGAACTTGGCTATTGGGGTTTTGGCTAAATATTTGAAACCAGAGTGGCGAAATGCATATGAAATTTTGGTCAGATATGTATCATGTGATGGCAGACTATCTCATATCCGTTATTATCATTTACGTTTGCTCTTAGCTTTGAAAGGTCATAAGCTTAATTTACCCTTTTTCCTGTTTCAGAGTTTACAAAAGATGGCTCGCACTGTACAAACCACTGTGGGTGACATTGATAGGAGCCTTTTTCACCACGGCCTAATTAAGATTCTGCTTCAACATCAATTATCTCTCGCTGGAAGATCTTGGGATGAGTTCCTAGTTGAAAATAACCTAGGATTAACCCAATTTTGGTTGACTTTGTTTCTTAAAACTCACAGGAAACGCAAGGCTCCATTAAACTTGGTGATAATGATAGCCCTAAGTCTATGATTAAGGGTGCTGGGTTATAGGGTAAGTCTTTACTTGTGAATGTTGATAGTAGTTCTGCTACTGTCAATGATCATAACCCTTTGAATAATGTCAATTTTCCTGGATATTTTGGTACATTATCAAGTATGGATGAGAATTTAGAAGATCTTGAAGGTACTGGAGATGGAAAACATTCAAGCCTTGTTTCCCCGGAAGTTGTTGATAGTTTACACACAGTTGAAAAACCTCAGGGTGTGTCTACGCAAAAGCTTGAAAAACTAGTAGAGGTCTGTTGGCAAGAAACTGACTCTAAGGAGAAGGGTTCTATGTCATTTGGTATGTCATGTTTTACTCGTAGTATGGCTACGAATTCCACTCCATTTTCAATACTTGAAACTCTACAACGACCTGAAAAATCCCCTTTGACTAGAATTGATAGTGAAGATGATCAATTTTATCCAAATCATAAAGTTTCTTTGAGCAATGAAAAATAGACTTCCGAAGTGGAACGTTCTGGATCTCCAGCTAAGCAACATGTAGATCATTCTTCTCCTGTTGATTCTGGACCGATTCCATCATTTGTTGATGGTTCCTCATCTGCTGGAGGTGATGAGGGGTGTCAATTGGCTCTCAAACCAATCTCAAAGGACAAAGTTTTTGAGTTAAAAGCTAAGCTACGGGAGGCATATTCCAATGAGCTAAGTATGAAAAATGAAATCCAATCTCTCAAAGATGAATTATTGTCATGGCTGAACAAATGGTTAGAAATGAAGTTGAAAAAAGAAAAATACAAGAATTATAGGAAATTCACAAAGATGACTAACGAACAATTACTTGAACAAATTGAGAATCAAGAGCTTAAAATCATTGAGATTATGGCCAGATTATCAGAATCAAGAAGAAAAATTAGACTTTGTAATTCAGCTTGAATTGTTTCTGGTATGAAGTGTGCGTTCTGTTTTGAATCTAGCACAAAACAAAATTTCTGATCAGTATGCTCGAATGCTTTTACTGTTTTATTGTGATCTTACATTGAATTCAAACTTATGAGTTTTGTATTTTTTTGCACAAGTGGAGGTTTCTATAATTTTGAGCAAACAGGTGGAGAATTTACATGTCACAAAGATCAAAATTTTTGGGAAAAGATGTTGTAGTTACATTTACATTCAATTATCAGATTGGAGAGTGCGTGCCAGGTGTTACTTTGATCCATCTTTTTCACATAAATCAATTTTCATCATGAAGCTAGTTTAACAGCTGTTCATCTTCCGGATGTTCAAGTTAAATGTAATAGAAATATTCTGATTATCAGCTATTAAAATTCCTAACGGCTGTTAGGAGAGCTGGCATCTATTTTTAGCTATAGGTTAGATAAACATGGAAGAGGTTATTAGAATCTAGTTGTATATAAGTGATAAACAATTACAAGTTGAGGGGGATGGAGGTTCTAAGGAAAAGACTTGTTGAAATATCATGCAAACTTGGTTAAATCGTTCTGCTAAAGCTGTGTCTTTGTAGAAGATTATGACTGAAGTTCTTAAAACTGGTGTCTCTTTTGGGTTATCATTTTCTGAAACATAAATACTTGTTTCAATATACCACTTTTCTCTTTATTCTTATGCAATTCTACTGTGTTATAATTGTGTAAATTATCTTAAAGTTTCTCTATTTGCTCAGTATCAATATTTGATTTAAATGTTTCTAAATCTGTTAGTTAATCTGTTATTGATAATTTTGATTTAGTATCAGTACATTTTATATTTATTTTGATAACATTTGTGTGTCCACAATGTTTTTTGAAATAAATACAATCTTTAAATTTGAATATTTGTATTGAACATTGATTGTTGATTAATACTTCATGATAGAATTACTTGAAGTAGCTCTTCTATTTTAATTTTTTCTATTATGTGCATATACAACAAAGTAGTTTCTATGATGATTTCTTATGATATTTTTATCTAATATTATACCATAGTTAGTCTTTGCTATTTTTTTAAGATTGATTGATGATTAGTTTAATCTTCCAAAGCTGCTCTAAGCCACTTGTGTGGGCTTTATCTCCTTAAGTTGGCCAGGTCATAAAATCAGGCCAACACAGACTGGTAATAATTTTTGGATTATTCATACAGAATTAAATATCATAGTCTTTTTTAATGCTAGTCTTGTTTTTAATACCAAATTTCTAAATGTTTGAAGGGATTCTGAACCGACTGGAAAAGTAGGCTTAGTTTGAGACTATATACCTAAGTTACCCAACCAAATTACAATAATCATTTCATGAAATCCATTCGGGGTAGTGTGTTCCTTCAACCAAATTACAATAATCATTTCATGAAATCCATTCGGGGTAGTGTGTTCCTTCCGTAGGAATGAGTTTGGGGTCTGGTTTGAGGGAAATAGCTGCTATGGGCTATGCTTGGTAATGGGGGCTTTTCTCTCTCCCATGTATTGTCTCTGTGGTAATTGTAAGCTACCTCCATGCTGGCAATACTTGGATTTCATACCAGATCAAGTTAATCACAACCAACATTTATTGAGTGCTCAAAACCTGTAAGGGCTTAATCGAAAGTACTGTCATTGAGTGAGTCGGCTCTTGTAATTTAAAAATACATATAACAGGTAGCCATTGTATCGATCAGCATTCATAAGTTGCTCCTTGTCCATTTTTCCAAGTGGTTGGAGTAATTGAGTAACGTACCTAAAAAAAGTTAAATTATGCTAGCTTCGACACCTCTGGGACGGTTTTCCACCCAATGATCACCCACCAAATAATTCTTTCCACCTTTGTTCCTTAAAGATCTTGAAGTAATAAAGTTAAAGTATAGCATAGTTGAGCATCAAGATAAAGCACTATCTCTGCAGGCACTATTTAGCTCCAGTATTATATATACTATTATGATAATTAAATATGTGTGATTTACAATTTCCCGTCTGCATATTGTGTCATTCATGGAGATGAGGGGAAGGTGATATATTATTCATACATTGGGTGTTTGTTGTATTTCATCACATATTTCACGCCCATACTTTTGTTTGTTTGGGAGGGCGTTGATGCGACTTGAGTTTGATAGTGTCAGTTCCTTAACTTTGCATTAGGGATTTGTTGTTATTGTTCGATGTCGATTTTTAATTCAATGATGGCACTTCTTTCTCTTGTAATAGGGAAGCCTGGTTCTAGTGGCTTTGGATCGGCCTCCACTGGTGAACAAGTTTCTCAAGGAATCGATGGTTCCAAACTCACAGCAATTGTCATTGGTACAGCTGCTTGCTTCCTTCTCTTCTCAGTTATAATTTCATCATTCTGTAAATCCAACAAACTAAAAATGCAAATTTTCATGCTTCTTATCACAACTCTTATATAAAATGTGATTTTTTTCCCATTTCTTTAGCATCAAATTAGAAGACCCCAGAACCACCTTGTATAGCAGCCTGTTTCTAATCAGAATAACAGATTATCCAATCCTGCTTCGATTTCACTTTCAAGTGCTTACTTTTTACTGATATCAGAATTTACTATGTTGTTTATTTGTCATAATTATGTAATTAAAGTTTATTTAGATCAACTTTGGTTTATTAGATTTTAAAAAGAAATAATTTGATTTAGAATTCTATTTCTATATTAAAAAACTAATAATAAAAAGTTTTACCTAAAATTTCTCACTCTAAGTGCAATAAGAAATTAGAATATTTAACCCTAATTGCTAACGCTTGCCTCCTGGTTAGGTAATGACTGCTTTGTCACTACATATTTAGAAAGGTATGCTGTGTTAGGGTGGTGAGACCATACAGGTTGGTACTGGATTGATTTGATCGATTCCCCTCCCTTATTTTTAGGTCCCTGGACATGCGCCTTAAGAGACCATGCTTAGTCCAGTAAGTAGTTCCATGAAGGTTATGGGCAGATTCGTTTTATCCAGCCAGCCCAGAAAGATATATGGTTGAGACAGCACTAATAACGAGGAGTGTGACTGCTTTAATGCCACCCCGCTTTCCTTGATTCGCCTAGTTAGTGCGGAAGTTGTATAAAGGTTGCTGTAAAGGAACCCGTGGGCTGTCTAGTCATCAATTATTTAAAATGGTATCCATCGTCAACAAAAGTCTATTCCTTGAGAGTTTTCCTTTGCACGTAAGCAAGAATCTTCACAACCAATAAATAAATGGTTTAGTTAATGCACGAGTATATAAAATAAAGATTTAAAAATTAAAACTATATTAAAATATTTAATACATGTATATAAAATAAAGATATATTCTACGCCCTTTTATTTCCATCCTAAAGGAAATAGTGATCTTCTCCATTATTTCATAGAAAAAAATGTTCAGAAAGAAGTCTTCACACTATCGGCAACACAAGAGCATGGATCAAGAACAGTCACATGTAAAGGAAAAGTAATAAGATCCTAGCCTGTGGAACTCTACTATGTGGTGTCACTTGGATTTTCTACTAAACTCCACTCTCTACTTGCTCTCCTCAAGGATGAGGTACAACAATGTTGGCTTCCAACTATTTTTATTATAAATTCTTACACAATACAATATAGTGACTAATGAATTTATTTTAACACTTAAATTTAGGATTACAAACTTGCATTAAATTTATTTTTCACTGTATTTACTTTAACTTTAAAACCAAGCTTTCAATGCTAGCTTCTACCTTTTCTAACAGGCTGGCTTTCAACTTTTTTAACATAAACTTTCACATAATTATAGTAATATAATAGTTTGGCTTTCAACTTTTCTAACATAAACTTTCACATAAATTTATTTTTCACTATATTTACTTTAATGTTAGTTTCTAACTTTTCTAACAGGTTGGCTTTCAACTTTTCTAACATAAACTTTCACATAATTATAATAATATAACATATTGGATTTCAACTTTTCTGATAGGGTACCTATGATTGCCAAGTGGTGATCCACTCAATTACAGAGGTGTTTATTCATTCGATCCAGGTTTCGACGCCTTCTTTTCTGTTTTGGAACCGATGGAGGATTACTAGTGAATTTCTCTTTTTATTATTTTTTACACCATAATAAATAGTAATACAATGGATTTCTCCTTTTTGTTTTTCACTCCCATAACTAAAAACTTCTATATTTTATTGCAAGTTTTATTCATTACATTATACTTTCAATTTATTTTGTTGTGCAAACATGCACTATCATGATACTTTAGTCCATGATACTTTTGTATTTGTTAGCTATCATATGACAAAAGCTTCATATACTACCATAATCATTCATAGATACTTGGAATACAACATGTTACTTGAGATGGGCCTTTCTAAAGTTTGTGCTCCTATTTTCAGAAATAAAGCCGGAGTTATGTTTTGCCTTAAACTCTGAGGATGGTATAGAGATGCATTTTGCAACAAATCATGTAGGTACGTTCAAGTTCTATATCTTTGCAACAAAAGGTTTCTTTTGGATACAGTTATTCTGTTAGGTGTTATTCTGTGACACCTAATAGATGATAAATCATGATACAGGGGAATGTTTGATGGACAGTGGCAAGTATGTTCAGCTAGCATGTCTCCATTATTGGAATGTGCTTCTTCAAATTCCTATTTTTTTCCATTTAGCAGTTTGCCCGCCTTTTCTTTTGGCATTATTACTGTATTTCAGTCTCTGCTTTGTGTATTTGAGGCATTGCTTGGGAGGGTTGTATAAGATCTATGAGGGCTGAGACATTTTAGAAGTTATCTGGATGATATACATCTGGTCAACATTTTTTACTAGTTTGAGAAAACAACAGAATTTCGAGACAAAAGAGTGAAATTTGACAAGAGGCAACTAGTAGATATTGATATCAAATGTCTACAATAATTGCATATTTCATGAAACGATTCAACAGTTTTTGAAGGGGCAAGTGGAATCCTTTTGTAAACGAATGATTTCAATCAAACATCAGTTTATGCATGAATAAACTTCTTGTAAAAAGCATGGTGATTTATGCTAGTGCATCGCTCTAATTGTATATTTTATAAATAATCAACTTGATTCTATTATGTTTCTACTTGTGCAGGTCATTTTCTATTGACAAATTTGTTGCTTGATAAAATGAAAAGGACTGCAGAAGAGACTGGAGTTGAAGGATGGGTTGTGAATGTTTCTTCCCTTGCGCATTTGATAATATATGATGAAGGGATATGGTTTGACAGTATAAATGATGAGAGCGGGTGAGGTTATTGCTACGTGCCTTCTCAATTTAACCCTTTAACTTAGGCAAATTCGTGTTGTGTAACTGGTATAAAAAGTAGGACACCAGTACTGTATACAATTTTATTTTTTCACAAAATAAGTTTCCTCCATCCATTGGCAAGATCCCTTGTATCATTTGAGACAAACTTTAATTTGATGGAGAATGCTTAAATCTAGGTAAGGAAACTATGTCTTCTGCAGAAGCTCGACCTTTGTGTTTATTTTTTCACAATATGAATTGTTTTTTTTTTATATACAAACCATAATATATTTGGTCGACCGATTTGACATTATCTAGTTAATATCATGAACTTCGTTCTACTCTGGTGTATACACAGTTGCTTTTCATATTATCAATGAATTCTTATAATATTTTAAGAGTGCTGCAAATGTAGAGCTTTGGTCTCGGTTTTAGGATTTGAAACGGTTTCTTTGTTAAACGAAGGTCGTTTCTGGTTTTTGGACCAATTATGGTAATCCTGTCTGTGTGTGTGTGCGCCTGTCAGTAATCCTGTCTTATATTGCCCTGAGAAATACTCTATTTGCAATACTCGATCAAAAACGTTTAAGTTTTTTTATAACGGATATTCCTCGGAGAAAAACAGGTCACTGATAAGGGTCAGATCCCTCCATACTTGCACAACCCATTCCACCAATCTTGGGGTAATATCAATATCATTCAGATGACCCATTTTCTGAGTAGCAATTCCCAGCTTGAAATCATTTCTCGTCTGAGTTTCTTAAACCATCTAGACTGAGGTAAGAATTTTCAAAATGAATCTGAAATGCAATTGCAAGATGAAAATTAATGTATCAATTATCTTACTTGATTGAGGCTTATATATTCGGAAATAAAAAAGTTATTATAAATATTAATTCAACCTAAAATCTTAAAACCGGGCACTATTAAACTGTAAACCTAAAAATAATTTACAATGTTTAAAAACTAAAATAACATAAATAAAATAAAATTTAATAAATAATAATTCTAACACTGCAAGAAAGAAAATACACTAACATAACTTAAAATGTTACCTGCAATCCTAAAATTCATCAACATCTGAAAATTCAGAGTATATATGGTATTGTAGCTTTGCCTCTGCACTACAGAATAAACCAAAAATATTAACCAAGCAAAATATACGCAACAAAATATAACTTACAAGATAATGTAACAATTAAAAACAATGCATTACCTTATTGCATTTTCCCTTGGAATATTAAGAAGCACGTTTCAATTCACCTGAAGAAACCCATTAATCCTTCACAACATCATCTCATCACTCCACCCAACAATCCAAACCCAGACCCAAAACATAAAAAAATATAACCCAAACTAACAAAACATAAACTAAAATCAAAATTAAACAACCAAAAATGAAAAAAGCAAAAAGAAAGAGCAGACAGAGATTAACAGGTATGTGAAAATGAGACTAATTTTATTTAATCCCTTACCACTTTTAAAATGTTATTATTATTAATATCAAAAAATGATAATAACATTTAACATTGTCAGTTTAATCTAATTACTTAGAATAATAATATTTTTTTATTTCTCCCAATTTGTTATATATAGTAAATACTGGCAATTTCCTGTATTTCAAGTACTTAACAGTATGTAGATTCAGATTATTGCTATTCTATTATCTGTTTCTTGTGTAGTTATCAATTAAAAAGCACAGAGACAAGGTATCAATTAAATATGGTATAAACTTATCGCAAAACTTGAGATCCAAATATCAATTTTTTGAACATTGAGATTCTAAGTGCAGAAAAGATTGAAATTGATACTCTCAAGTTTTTTTATACCTCTCAACTTTGAATGTATCATAAACATATAAGGTTAGGATGAGTTGATTCAAACGGCAGGGACTAAGCTATTGGCAGCTCTTGTTATTATATTTGTATGGCATACCTTTGTTGTTTTTGTTTTATTAATTTTATTGAGAAAATAATGGAGATGTCTAAATGCAATATACACTCATGTAGACAAGTATAATAATAGAAGATACTACTTCAGATTTCCAATAACAATCATTCCTAAATTGCAATTTTCAATAACCACCATTTCTAAATTTCAATTTGGATTACCACTTTGACATGATGTGTGCATAATGCATTAATTATAAACTAGTGAGAATCCACTCCACAATTTATTTTAGAATTATGTGAATCTTGCAAAATTTTAAACTAGCCATAATCCACTGCTAAAATTAATGCATTACCTTACCTTACGTAGATTGGTTTTGAGTTGAGAACTAATTGATGTTAGCTGATTTTATTATTATGTTTTCATGGCGTAAGTTTACTGTTTTTACTTTATCAATTTTGTTGAGAAAATAGTGGAGATGTCTAAAAATTGGATGAACATTTTTATTCTGAAATTGACATTTTTTTATTTTTCAAAATTGAAATTTAACTGTGCTTTATTGGGATTTTGATAATAGAAACAGATTCAACACCTTAAGAACACCTAAAATTATAAAATTTTACAGATATTTTGAAAAATTACTACTATTTTTTTTCAAAATCATACCCAAAAAATTCATCTCTTAAATCAGAACATTTTTAGACTAATGGTCCTCCCTTTCTAATAAAATCCTGGGATCACGCCCATATGCATACAAAAGCTTATAAAAAAAGTCGGTGCTAGCAGTATCCATTATTGTTGTATAACAATCAATATCACTAACTGGTGGGTGGGTTGTGTACGCAATACGCAAGTGATCTCACGAGGATACAAAGAAATTTACTAATTATTATTAAATTTATCCTATGTGACTTAAATATTGACATCCAACTTGGCTATAAGAGTGGGAAACCACTATAAGGGAATCGGATTATGAGATCGACACATGTATTCCACAATAATAATTACTAATTACAGTGCTTGGGGGATCGACACATGTATTCCCTAGTTAGGGGATGGACACATTTATTCTAAGTTATTTGAACGGAAAATTGAAACAGCTATCTCTCGATAATTAGATAAATGATTGGAGATGAATATTTTGGTGATGAAAATTGTGGGCCGAAAAAGAAGCGGTATTGGAAGATGATTAAGGGTAAGCGATGAATTCTCATTTTGCTAAGTACGTAAATATTTTTAATGTACAGAGTTTATACGTGTTTAGTAGGAACTCCACAGCTACCTGACCATAAAATCATTGGATTAAAAAGAAAAGGCCCTTAAAAGCATAATTATATTTAATCAATCGTAACTACAGAAACATATAAAAAAGCATTGTTGTTGGAAGGGTGTTTAAGTGCCCGGATGCGAAACCCTAGCCGGTGGCCTACCATGGGAAGTGAACAACCTGAATAAATGAGTGAAATAGCAACTGAAATCTAGGGCTATGGTCCGATTGACAAGTACGTTGTATGTATACAACGTAAACAAATATCCAGCACTACCAAATAGGAGAATATATATAATATAGTATCGCGCCTAATAGAGTGCGAATGGATTAGTACATACCTAATTTTATCTCCCTTAAATGTGTATTTATTTTCAAGAAGGATGAACTATCTTATTAGGATGAAAATTTTAGGAGCGAAATTTAGAAAAGTATCGCTAAATATTTTATAGTTGATATTTTAAGAATTAGTAAGATTCACCAAGATTTATATACTTTTAAATAAATATAGATCCTTAAAATTTTACTTGTGAGTAATCCTATGGAAAAAAATCAACTCGTAAATAACCAAATTAATATTTGAATAAAAAGAAAGATAAAATTCCACGCAATGAGACAAGGTGGTATGTACTATTAACCAGTGCTTGGTGTTGTTTAGTTGGAACGCTGTTGTGGCCCGTGATAACAGGTCACGAGTGTGGAATAGGAAGATATGTCGTCGAAGTTGAACTCTGTGGAAACAAGAAACTTCATTTTATCATTGGTGTGCTACATTAACATTACCTTCTTCTCGAGCGTTCTAAAGACGCCTTTATTTACCACGACTACAACAAGGTTCTAATTCCAACTCTATCCATACGCATGTAGTTTTCTTTGCTACTGCTATTCTTTCTTTTTTCACACGCCTTTATTTACCACGACTACAACAATGTTCTAATTACAACTCTATCCATACGCATGTAGTTTTCTTTGCTACTGCTATTCTTTCTTTTTTCACACGGAAAAGTACTTTCAATAATAATAAAAACAAATAGATGCATGAGATGCATCGATAACTTGTAACTCTTATGTCATGTTAGTACGATAGCATAAAGATCAGATTAAAAAAGTTTTCAAAAATATTAATGTGTACTATACTATACAATAAAAAAATCAAGTGAATAATTTGTATTTAATATATTTAAAATTAAACAATAAATTAAACCTCCTCCGGGTATGTATCACCTTCGGAGTGCACAGAACTAGGAGAAGGATAAACCGAATCGATATACAATAAAATTTGAAACCCCTCCCCCTATCCTCCCCATAGCGGTCGAGTCACTTAACGTTCCTTGCGCCCCTTCACTCCACCTCACCTCACCCCTCGGATTAAATCATAACCTCCTCACTCTTGCTGAATGGGAACGGCAGGCACTAATAAAGATAATAATTAAAAAATTGAGTTTTTTATATATTAAGTTTCAAAATTTTAAATTAATTTTTCATGATATTTAATTTTGGTTAGTTGGTATAATATATTTATTTATTTTTAATCATTTATTCAAAATTATGTTTTTAGGTGGTTTTGATTAGAGTTTAGCAATTTCATGAAGTTTCTTGTCTTCTATATTTATATTTTATTTTTTTACATTAGTTAAATTATTTAGTTATAATAATACTTTGAATGAAGAAATGCTAATTTTTATGAAAAAAATAAAATAGAATATATTGTCTTTATGTTTGAGATTATAAATTATATAATGTTTTGAATTTACTAATTATCTTTTGATTCAAAATTTTCTAAAAAAACTACAACCCCAAATTTTACAATAATTTAAAATAACATAAAGTTTAAAAAAAATATTTTTATCCTAAAATGAAAAGTTTACTCTCGATCAATGATTTTCACTTCTCATATTTACCATAAACTTTCTACTTTCCAATATTTATCATTTTCTCAAAATTTTAATGTTTTATTATAAACAAATATTAAAGAAATTGATAACTCTATACTCTACAATAAACAATCCTCATTTCATTTAGCATTTTTTCAAAATTCTAATATTTTTTTTTTTTTTTATAAATAAATATTAAAAAAATCATTTCATCGATATTTGTTTATATTTTAGAATTTGAGATGGAGTAGAGCTTATGATTTTCTTAGATTGCATGAGGATGAGACAAGTGTACTATGGAGATTGATTTTATGGCAGTTGTTCCAGTTTTTATGCATGGATAACTGAAGGTTGATGCATGAATAACTCATAGCTGATGCATGGATAACAACTACTACCTGATGCATGAATAAATCATAGTTGATTAATGGATAATATACAATTCGTTCAACTACACATAAAGAACAAGTAATTTGTTAGTAGTAGTTAACTTGTGACCTAGCTACAAGTTAAATGGTTTTGCTAGTTATATATTTAAGGAAAACAACCATACACAATAATATAAAAGACAAAAACAAAATAAACATATTGACAAATCATTTTTTATGAATATACAAATCCTTCGCACTCATGCAGAATAATATGTTTTATGATATCGTGATGGTATTGAAGCTCTGTCGCATATCCCATGTTAATAGAATGAGAAACGGAAACAAAACGAGAAACGAGAACGGTACAAGAAATGAAGTTTCCAGGTTTCACATATAAGAAACGAGGAGAGAGAAAAACAAGAAAATTGAACTAAATGAAAAGAAATGTCATTGCAAATTCATATAGAATCTCTAGAATAATTTATTGTTGAGTACAAAATTATCATCTATATCACTCAAGCCATAATCACCTAACATGGTGAATCATAAGAGCATTCAACAATCCCAAATCCAATGTGGGAAAGCATGTCCTCCAATTTGACATCACACGTTTTCAAAGTTCAAACAATGAAGGGGCTTATACCTCATGCAAAACATTTCCTATATAAGTTACAGAAGCATGAATTGCGCATCAACTATGCTAGGCAAGTAGCTTATGCCTAAGACATTCATACATATACCAAGAGACAATTTTTGTGATAAATTTTCTTGAAAAAGAGATTGGGCAAACACATCATAAGAATGAAGGTTGACTAAAATAAGAGATAGCATTCTCACTTTATACAATAGTAACTTTGTCCTAAATACTTGATGAAATGGAAAAAGCTCTACTAATGCAAGAAATATTGCAATATTTTTATTTTTTAAATAAAGAAACAAGAAAGATCAATTGTCACTTATTTGTTTGCTTTTTTTATCACTTTACATAATGATTTGATTATGATTTCCTTTCAACTCAAATGTATAAATAAAATTCAATTTAATTACAAATTTTCAAAGTTCTAATAAGTGAAAGGACATATACCTCATTCACAACATTTACCACATAAGTTACATAAGCTTGCATGTCTAATAAGTGAAAGGGCATATACCTCATTCACAACATTTACCACATAAGTTACATAAGCTTGCATGTGCATCAACTATGATAGGAGGGTAGATTATGCCTTAGACATTCATACATAGACATGTACACAGGTTTTTTCATTAATCTTCTTGGAGAAGAGATTGGGAAAATTCAATCGCAATGAAATTTGACTCATATAAGGAGGAGCATCGCAATTTATATAACAAGTACTTTATGAAATGGAAGTAGTTGTCGATGCAAGATGTATTATTATTTTTTTTAATTTTCTGAATAAAGAAAAAAAATCCACTTATCATTGATATGTCTACTTTGTCACTTTACAATGACATTTGACTATATTTTCTATAATTTTCCTTGAACTTAAATGTATAAATGATCAATGATAAAATCAATAGTTCTCTCATTCAATAATGATTCTCAATGTAAGGAAAACTCTATTAGAAACAAAAAAAAGCACGATAACTGAAAGCATGGGGCTTTCTTAATTTGTCAAAGCTTTACCCTGCTTTGTTAAAACAACAACGAAGAATGTACCCTACAAGCTAGAAGTGTTTTTATGCTTCTCAACTAATAACCGGGAGGTCATTGGAAATTTCAGTATTATAGAAAATCAGTAGGATTGACAAAAGGAATACCTGTTATAGACACATGGGATAAAGACCAGATGTTTTCAAGAAGTAGAGGAAATAGGATCCTATGAAAAACACGAGGACTGATGCCAAATCCAAGTTTTGTTAAGAGTATGTGAGAATCTCTAAAGCTCTGTATGCATGAATTCAAAAAAGGAACATGGATTGATCGAGTTATTTCTCGGTAAGTTTAAAGTTCACACGAATACACAAACAACGATGAAGTGTTATAAAGAATAAATATGCATGTTCACATGGACATTTATGCTAATAGATTTGGTTCTAGAAGGAGGAGGCGCTTAGGTACCGAATCCATCCCAAAATAATCATGACAAACGATAAGAATATGTTGAGCATGCCATTGAAAACAAAAAAACTGCGAAAATAACTTTCACAATGAATGGCGCAGTTAAACATAGTTAAAAGAAGAGGGAAAACAATGAACATTGCATCAACATGAATTAAAAAAATAGAGAAATATGGCATGTGTATGAAAACTTGATAATATTCCGTCTTCCAGGCTCGAAATCTAGGCTAGCCGCTCCACCCAGTCCTCTTCGCTTCAATGCAAGAAATGGGCTATGAGGTGAATAAAGATGTTAAATTTCAAAATAAACTCAGATTTAATTAACAATACAAGATCGCAGAAGTTCAAAACTAATTTTTTTAAGCAGAGGCACAAACAAGTTGCAAGGGAAAACTTCCTTTCAAATTTTCCGCAACTGCACATCATTTAATGGTCATTCAATTTTGGCCCCTGAACATTTACGTGTGTTCCCCAATCACCTTGCCACCGACTAAACGATCCAAAAATTAAATTCGACCTAATAGTTTCTGCATAAATCGCTGGGAGAAACGTTGCATAAATCGCTGGGAGAAACGTTGCATTTGGTAAGAAATGGTTTTTCTAGCTGTAAAACGAGAACGGCCATAAATTGCATTTAATATAAACTTATCAAAGGCTGGAAATTAATTGCATTTAATATAAACTTATCAAAGGCTGGAAATTAATTGCATTTAATATAAACTTATCAAAGGCTGGAAATTAATTGTATTGGGTGATGCGACACTTTTCCAAGCCACCATGTAGTATAAAACCATTAATTTCATTTAATGTAAACTAATCAAAGGCCAACAATTAATTTTATTGGGTGATGTGGCAGTTTTCCACTATGTTTAAGAGCCCGTATTTCCGTTCAAGCGAAAATCACAATGCTCACTCATTGCATGATCTCTAAATGTCCCAAAGGATTACCATTCATGCATGTTGCCAAAGAGAACAAGAAGTCATTAAATATGCAAACAAGGTCTTGTTTTATTTAAAAAAAACATAGGAACTTTAATAACTTCAATTACTTTAATTATGAAACTTTAGCGAGATAAAATGATTTTAAGTTCAATTATGAAAATGTCCCGAAATCTTCTCCCATGTTTTTCATATTATTATAATATGTCTACCATATTATAAAATCATTTATTTAACAAATTGTTTTAGGAATTTAGACTAATCTTTGAATTTTGAAGGGACCAAATTCCAAGGTTTTGTGTTTATAAAAAACAAAATATGCTACAACAATCCATATAGTCTATTATTGCACGACTATAACTTTGTATCCAACAGGTGAATATACTAATTATTATAATGTTTTGAATTGAATCGATGTGGAAAACTCATCAAATATCAACATATTTATTTAGAGTAGACATTTTTCTCAATTACCACTAAAACTAAACAATCTAAGCCTACCATTTTGAAGTAGACACTAAAACGAATTGTCTCATAATTTTTTCAGTTTTCTTTTATTGTGTAGTTTTTAATATATTGAATTTTCATTTCAGTGCATTTTGAAAACAATGAAACCAAAATAAACATGTGTTGAACACAAAAAAATAATTAAAATTATCAGATCTTGATTCAATAGAACAAAATTTGTACCTACAAAAAGTGGATTCAATCAAGAAAATAATGATATCAATTCTAAAAGTCACTTTGCAATATTGAATATCAATTGGTATTACCATTAATTTTCACGTATCAATAGTTTTTCGATTGAACATTTTTTTGGCTGAAAAGTAGCTTGACCGAAAAAAAAATCCCCATTTGCTAACTATCAAAATAAACATCTAAAACTCTTTCAACCGAGAATGGTTTTCGGCCGAAAATATTATCACAAAAAATTTTGTTGGTTGGAAAAGCATGGGCCCACTCTTAATAATTAAACTTGTTTGGAACCGTATTTATATACTAAACAAATTCATAATTTTGCATCTTTCATTCTCATAGACATCTTTACAAAGGATTTTCTAAGGAGTTTTTTCAAAGGAGATTTGTTTCTAAGGTACTTCTTTAAGAATATTTTTTTCTAAGGAACTTCTTCAAGTCAAGGTTCTTTTTTTCAAAGGAGTTTTTTTTCGAAGGAACTTCTTTAAGGAGTTCATTTGGGGAGGACTTCTTTATGGAGATATTTTTCTAAGGTAATTCTTTAAGGATATTTTTTTTAGGGGGCTCCTTTAAGGAGATATTTTTCTAAGGGACTTCATTAAGGAGATATTTTTTATTTCGACTAATTTAAGAAGATTTTTTTTCTAAAAGGATCAACGAAAATTTCTCTTAAGGTGTTATGTTAAAGGAAATTTCTCTCAAGTTGTTCTCTCAAGGAATCTAAGGGAAATTTTTAAGGTGTTTTTTTGCTCAAATGATTTTTTTAGGTCAAAAGCTAAAAAACAATTTCTTTTAAAGCATTTTCTTTATGGCTCTATGACTCTAAGATCTTTTTTTTAAGATGATATTTTTCTCATAGGCATTGTTTTATGTCAAAGGTTGAAGGATAATTTACCATGAGGTGTTTTCTCAAAAGATGAAAGACTCTAAATGACTTTTTCTAAGATGATTTTTTTCTCATTGACTTCTTCTTTAGGTGAAAGGTTCAAAGTCAACTTCTCTTAAAGTGTTTTCTCAAGGCTCAAAGAATCTAAGTGAATTTTTAAAGCTGAATTTGTTCTCAATTTTTTTTTATAAGTCAAAGGATAAAAACAATTTACCTTTAGGCGTTTTCTCAAAATGTCAAACACTCTAAGGGAATTGTTTTAAGGTGATTTTTCCATTAATTGTTTTTTTAGGTCAAAAGCTCAAAGACAATTTCTCTTAAGGTGTTTTGTTGAAGACTCAAAGACTTTTAAGCGAATTTTAAGGTGTTTTTTCTTTCTCAAAAACACCTATCAAAGGCAATTTCTCTGAACGTGTTTTATAAATGGATGGAAGACTAAAACAAGTTTAGGTGTATTTTTAATCCGATATTTTTTTTTGCTATACAGTGTTGATTTTTTTAAAACATATATAGATTAAACAATTATGGGTAGGAAAATAAATTTCCAAAGCAAAAGTGCACATAAACAAGATGATGCAACTCATAATGAAAAAGAGAGACACAGGTATCATGCCAAAAGACAAAGTCTTGCACAAACTCAAGAGACGGCTGTTGAAGATGTAAATAGAGATTTACATCCTAATGTTGATGAAATGGATATTGAAAATTAAGTACAAAAACAGGAAATTGAACTTGAAGAGACAATTGTTGAAGATGTAAACAAAGATATATATCCTAATGTTGATGAAATGAATATTGAAAATCAAGTTCAAGAATAAGAAATCGAACCTCGTATGCATATATCATACATTTTTCAAATCCTTTGTTTTATAATAAATTGTATTTTTCAAAATGTTTCGTAATAAACACGGAGAGAACCATCTGATAATGTAGATCAAGTTGCTGAAGACATCTTTGAAACCCATAATGAAAACCAAATCAATTCAAGCTTAGGTATGTACATATATATGTGTGAATATTTGTGTAAATTTCCATTATATTTAATTTAATTCATGATTGAATTTTGTGTTTTAATGCCAATTAATAAATGTGGAATCTATATTTTATCTTATGTTTCTAATTTAGTATATTCGATATATGCTAAATTAAATTTAACGGAAATGTATAGGTGCTTTTACCTATGATGATGAAATGTTGCAAAACATTGATTGCGACAAATATGGGAATAAATTATCCGAACACATTGCACGATACTGTGCTAACAAAATTAGTGTTGATGCTCTCAATAAAGAATAAATATTAGCACAAGCTCAAATTTTGGGATGTTTGTTAGTGTATAGGAAGTTAAAAGATGCTACATCATCATTGGGTATTCATAAGATGACAAAAGAGTCGAAGGTGAAACATAATGTGATAGAAAATACAAGTGCTGCTACAAAAAAAATTGGAAAATCAAGAAACAACGATATCAGTGCTACATGTAGAGAAGTTCAAACAATAGTTATTTCAGCTAATACTAGACAAAAATGTTTGATGACATAATTGGAAAAAACAATAGGAACCTCGAGAAAGATATTGTATAAACATAACAAATTCAGATTGCAAATAGATGAAAACATGATGAGCTTGCTTGTTGGGAAATTATTTGTAGACAACCTTACAAAGATAGAAAGGGAGAAGGTGTTAAAGCTAATGTACATAAATATTGGTTGGTACATTCTCAAGTTTCACCAAATGCAAGGGATGTGATACAACGAAGAGTGTCAGGAAATGAATACGAAACCCATGTAAAACATATATTGGAAATGATACAAGTACAATTGTTCAATAAATTCAAGGAGGATTACTGTGGAATTAATATGTCGATCAATAGATTTGTGCAATATAAACCATGGTATGTATACCTATCACTACTCTCGACACATTGTTGTTGTTATCATGTGGAATTTGAATTATATAATGACACTTTTCTTGAATTTGGTAAATTTTTTTGGTCAAATACACATCCTCCTCCCATAATACGCGCTTTCATATCTAAAATTCTATGTGAGAGAGAAGTGAGTCCCATGCATAATCTTAAGGACCCATACTTATTTAAAAGTGTATAAACCTTGGCGAATCTTACCAATTCTTAAAATGTCAACTATAAAATATTTGGCGATATTTTTCTAAAAATATTTCAATTTTTAAGGATTTTATATATTTTATATAATAATTTGGCAATTTTTAGAGTGAAAAAAGTTTACTCCATCAAATTGGGCGAAATGGGGCTTCAAAAAATGCAAATTGGCGAATCTTTTTTTGGAAAAAAACATGGAAAATAGCCCATGGGATAAATTTCACCCCTATAATTATCCTCAGAGAGAACACGATCAACTATTTTACCATAAGAATTGTGTCAATGGAAAAGAATGTGATTTCTGTGGAAATATACATTTAATCCACTATAAATATCCTATTCATAATGATCAATCATTGTTAAATGTAACTCTCGACTAGAGGAGATATTAAATATATATCAACTATGCTACAAGTTCTAGTGATGCGAGCTTTCAAGGTGAATTGATTTGCAAGAAGAAAAAATATGTGTGATAAATTTTCTGAAGAAATTTGAAAAAGAAATTTATAAATACACCAAGCATTCACATAGAGCATGATGGTAAGAATTGCAGTTCAAAGAGTCTCGTGAAGTTTTTCCACCTAGAACAATTTTGTTTGTTATTGATTTTGCACAAAACTATACATTTGTTACATAAAAGGAGATACAATGTGAATACTATCATTCCAACCAACTTTATATATCTATCCAAGTTCTATATAGACATGCTCAACATGATGTTGATGGCATTGAAAGCATAAGTGAGAGTCGACATGTGATCAAAGAATTTCACTTTTATATTAATGATGATTCTACACATGATCATACACATTTTGTACAACGTTGTACATTGAAAATGTTTTCTATGAATCATTGAAAGACGTGAAGTTGAATTTAATGAACATTGGATATGCTCAGATGGATGCACATGACAATTTAAATCTTCATAATCATTCTTTTTGTAATGCTGTCTTAAGAGAGTATCAAACATTAGACATTGCTGTAATTTCTTTGAAATTAGTTGTGCAAAAGCAGAACATGATGGTGAAGGAGCATGTTTAAACTGAGCACTTCGAAGACGGAAAATGAACCATTCTACCAAGCAATTTTATTGAGCTCATCAAGTTGTCAAATGATGTCAATTAAATCTAAGCCATAATGATACTCAACAATCAAAATATGTGCACGGGTACATACACATATTTTGTTTTTAAAATTTATATTAATTGTAAATTTAAAACAAATATACTATTTACAAATCTTAAATATATCTTGTAACACCCCAAATTGAATTAATATTAGATAAATATTATTAAACCTAGATTAGCTAATAAGAACATATCAATAAAGTATATATTATTAAGATAAGGAATAAGAAAAGGAAATTGTAATAAAGTTAAATTAAGAAATAAAATTTAGTTAAAATTAATTAAATATGATTAAAAAAATAATGCCTATGAAGACCATTTGGCACTCATGCATAATTCAGTGCAATTAAATTAAAATTGGAAAATTCTACGTAAATAGTTGAATTGGGGGTTGATTGAGGGGTCTTTTTCTTGGGGCGGTTTTATGCTCTGGGTTTTGGGGAAGGGTTCTATGAGATAAATGGAGCTAGAGGTTTATAGGATGAGGGTAGAATAGGATTTGGAATATGATGTTCCACTGGCTTGGTATTGCCGAGTGAGAGCTCTCGGGCTCTCAGTCTGAGGGGCTGGTTGGGAAGAGAGAGGTGCCCCACAAGTGGTTTCGAGTAGCTTCCACCATGGTCTTGAGGGATTCTACAATATCTGTGTAAGTCCAAATTCTATCTCAAGTTACATGTATGTCTTCTCCCTTGTCCTCTAAAAAATACATATTTTCAGTATTATGCAAATTATGGAAATCATTTAATCATGTGATCAATTTTTGTCATAGTTATATTAGTGAGATTTAGTGCTAATATGAAAATTCCCTATGTAATTATGTTTTGAAATGTATAATACTTCTTAATTAAGATCGAGGACTCTACATTTGGTATAGAGCCAGGTTCAAACACTTGGCTTGTAGCTGAGTTGCACCCATGATCAAAATATGACAGCTTCTGCTTCTACCTCATTAAATAGTCAAAGCCTACCATCCCTTTTACCACTAGAAACTTAATATTCGAAACAATATTGTAATTAAATTTAATATCATATAAGAGTCGCCTGTCTACCGGGTTTAAACAAAACAAATAACTAGAGAAATCGCCACTATCCACTCTTGAATATCTAAATTAATAAGCTATCTTTGAGGCCTTTCCTCGCTACAATTTCTTTGGGCATGTTAGTTACCGTATCCCGTATTTTGATCGTTTATGAAAAGAGGATGGCCTTGACTGTTTCGATTAATTCCTACAATGCCGATATTTTAGCATAGACTCTATCATGAGGATCCAGACTATTGAATCAAACCTGTTCGATTATAGACAATCTTACAAATCAATTCTCGGAGAACCCTCTTTGTGGGTCACTCTGTCAAACTCCGACTGCAACATTTTCAAAGATCACTGAAACTACCTATAGCTAAATGAAAGAAGAAAACATTTAAAAGGGAGATGTTGACTTTAGTGTGCTCAGCCTATGGATCCATAATAAAAAAAAATAGTCTTAAAGCCCCAGCTGCATAGACTATACCTATACCTTTTGTACCATTCGTTGTCACCCCGTTCATTGATAGAAGGGCTGATACAGACTCTAGAGTCTAAACTACTATCATTTCACATACCCATCATTAAAAAAAAAACAAAATGCCTCAATATGAGAGAGACGTGGCAACAACCTAGAGGTTTTTATATGTGAGAATGGACAAGATAGTGCCGCACCCATATAAGGTAATTAAGACGAGGAAGGAAACGATGATGAGAGCCTCTGAGAGATAACCCAGAAATGCACGACTACTCTTCCATATTTGCATGCTTCAGTTTTGTGTTAGGGCAATGGAGGTGACAATGTTATTGCAAATGCTTTCAAAGTTTCATCGGTAGCCGGTCAACCCAATCCGATGTAAAGGCTGAGTACACTATTCACATCGTCACCAAATTAAAGGGAATTTGTTCCATCAATACGAAAACAATATGAAAATTGAAAGTTTAATTATGTGTGATCTATTTATTACTATTTGACTCATAGTTTGTTTGGCACATGTTCTAGTGAATTATTCCAATGCTTGCTTTTCCCTGGAGGCCACTGCAACCCTAAATCGTTGAGTAGTACCGGTCAGATAAATTGTTGATTAGTACCAGTGAGGTATAGAATGATTGTCCTCGAGCACAGGTTCAGTGTACAAATATCCAAATCTGAAAACACTATTATAAAAGCTTACTAATGATGGACAGGGAGTGACAATTAAATGGTTAGCAGGAGATTTTCAGCTTAATGTTACAGCTCTTCGTCATTGGTGTCAGCAAACTAGGAAGGAGATAGAGCTACATGATTTCATTGTTTTTGAACATATCTATAGAGAGTATAACTCCTTGGCAGATAAATTATCTAAACAGGCTCTTGTTGGTGTAGAGGGTCATCTAGTGTGGGAAGAATGGTGGAATGCCCACTTGCAAGAGTTGGGAGAATGTTTTTTTTATGATTAGTCATCCTAGACTCTATAGGTGATAGTGCTTTAGCTTTTTTTGAGCTTTTCAGAAAAAAATGCTCTTCCTTTGAGCCAGTTTGTATCGGCTTTTATGTCTTTTAAAATCTTGTTAAAAATCGAGATTTATCACTATACTATTTGATTCACCAAGAATAACAATAATATGCCTTTTTTCTGCTGAAAAAAAAAATCTATCTATGTGTATATCGTATATCGTAAAAGCAGGAGGCCTGAAATCCGTTCAAAATATCTAGAAGTAATAACCATCACATATTTCCATATTTTTTTTTTCTCCCAACGTTTATCTTACCGATGGCACCAGGTGTCCTTATTTCTTCCCTCGTGTTCTCCCTATTTCTACTTACGCTTGCCTCTTCAGGGAAATAACTCTTCATAATTGTGATGGTTGGAGAATAACAATTAAATATTTTTACAATTTAAACAGTTAACTTATTTCCATCTCGTGAGAGACCGATCACGGAAGAGAATACCATGTAGATCTAAGAGAGAGGACGGAGCTATCTTCCAACCATAGATTATTATATATAATTTCCTTTCAAAGAAATGCCTTTGAAAATAAAATATAATCTCACTGCGTTACTGCAGTTCGTTATGTGTGGTAATGTAACAAATATGTCTGCGAGCGTCAATGGTGTTTAGCTTTATTGTATTCAATGTTCTTTAAGAGGGGTGAGGGATGTTGAGACCGTTGCATTCATACCATTGAAGCCATGGTTTGAAAAGACCAGCAGCAAAACTGAAAGTAACATCCTGCCAATCATAAACTATATATCAAAACAAATAAAATTCAAACCACAGGAGATGCCATGGAATGAAAAAAAAATATGCTTGTAAATTTGTAATATTGGCATTTCATCCTGAGATTATTCTATAAAACATTGAGAAAGATCTGTTAGATTATGGTGTAACTCATCCGAAGTGGTAAATAGCACAATGGAATTGGATATATAATCCACTTTGACAATTGCCACATAGGATGCACATTCTAACCAAATAAACGTCTTTTTTTATAGTCTCGACCTCGTGGAGTGAAAAATCGGTGCAAAGTTAATATTTGTTTATTTCAAGGCACCATTTAGAAAATGGCACAAGGTGTCCACGAGATTAAAACCTCGATCTCTTCATAGTAAGTACCATATACGTACCGTAGGCCAATGGACCTTGTTATAGAGAAAATTTAAAAAGATAAAATGTAGTATAATTTGATTACTATCAAGGATTCACAGCTAGAATGATTCTCTACAAGCCATAGAAATTCCTGAAAATATCTAGATTCTACAGCCAACTCATTCCTTCCCAAATCAATCTTATTGAAATAAAATTAATGTCAAACTGTAGGATGCTTAAGCAGATGAAACTCTAGGTCCCAGCTTTGGTGGTGGCCGTGCAGCCCATGGCAATAAAAGACCCTTCTTTTCAAACCATTCTGATTTTAATAGAACTGTTACGGAGAAAAACTTCCTATGGCTTGGGGTAGACCACAACAAACATATGAACTCAAGAAAATAAACTCATTCCCAAACATATGCTATATAAATGTAAATGCGGATAAACAACATAGAGAGCCTACCTCAATCCGGACGTTTGATGAAGAATTCCGTTGAGCTTTCAAATCACAACACTTCAAGTGCATATGATATAGAAAAGATGTTGGGATGTACAATAGCATAATCCATGATATATATAAGCAAATGTACCCAATGATAATAAACAATCATTCACAATATCAATTGGACGAGAAAATGAGTATTTCGATTAATATTAACATGAAGTACAAGACACAATCTCCTGTCAGCAACTCATTTGAACCAAGAACTAGGTCCCTCCACTTGTGCATCCACCACTTCAATCCCCCATAAAATGGCAAACTCACAAGCAAAAGAATGAATCCTTCACAAGTTATGAAGAGTTTGGGAGGTGAACATAAATGGTTCACGACAACAAGGATCAATGGATGTAGAATCAAGCAAGGAAAAATTTTGATAGAGTTTCAACGCTCTTCTCTTTCTCCCCTCCTTCCATGCATAATGAATCAATATATAACCCTCCAAAGGCAAGTGAAAGGTCGTATCGAGTCGTTTCAAGATACATGGGGGGCCAAAGGTCACAATGGCTGCTTTTTGGAGTGAAAAAATGAGATTTTACTCTCTTTTACCAATTAACTCGATGTACGTGGGCTATAATGGTGCATCCTGTGTATGCGTGAGTTCTATTGAAGCAACTCGCGTGTAGGAGTAAAAATAGGGAAAAAGGGTTTCACGAGGACCAAAAATGTGGTTATGAGTCCATAAATGGATAATGGAGGCCAATGAGTGCTAATGCTCACAAGGTGGAAAAATATGGTGTAACAGATGGCCCCTAATGTGTGAGGTTACATAACGTACTACGAAGGCTGAAATACATTATAAATATAAGAAGTGGAGTGATAGAGACACAAATGGAAGGAGTATCCCACTCGTCATAGTACAATAATATCTCTGTGTATATATCGGTAAAATACATAGCAATCCGATACAATGTCCATGAATAGGAAGTATATAGTGAATACATGTCATGAATGGTCACAGCCATGACCCATATACAATAAGATATGGTCTCCTGCTGGAGAGGAAACAACTGATGCATACTGATGGTACAAACGGTTGATGTATGAGAATAATCTCCCATAGGTACAATCACGATCACAGGTAGCATACTGAATGCCACTGAAGTATGGGGTCTTCTACACACACTGTCTACCATGCATGTCCCATCAAGCAAATAAGGGTACTGAAGTCGAACCTAATGTGATATCATCTGATTACTGGTGATTGATGTATACCGTTAACAGATTCGAGATAACCCACCAATAATGAAAATGGGCATCAAGGCACTTAGTACATTCATCAAAGTGTGAATAGAGGTGTTGAGGTCGAACACTCTGATGAATCTATCGATCAGGGGACATTAATGAATTTCCAACTGTCGATGGCGAGAGGACCTACCACTAATGACTGCAAGTATCAAGGTACTCAAGAAGACTCTAAATCGCGATTCCAGAATAAATGAGTTGGGGTCGATGGAATGAGATTTGCTCGAAGGAGGGTATTAATTGATCCCCCATCAATGAGCACGAGGTAGAATCTAGGCTAAAATATTTGGAAGAACGTGGACGAACAGGATGAACACCATATGTGATCGAACTAGACTCATAAGGGATGGTCGACATGCAATAGTCAAGAGATATGAGGAGTGATCGACTCGGGTTTCAAGACTTCCTTTGAACAAGAGCATGGGAAGATGGACATAAACAGGCAGCATATATTCGACATTGGACACTAACAATACTTTGAGATGTAGGAGGCATCGACAAAGGCTCCATAATGACTGGAAGCTTAACCAACCAATGGAGTAAGATCTGAGAAACGAGTACAACTTTCTAAGGTCAACCAGGTTGACCTCTTATCCTTGATTCACTTGTAATATTGATATAAAGGCTATGCGCAAATATTTTTTTTACTGATGTGCTCATCCAAACCGATCCGTTGATTATATTGTCCACCACAACGGTCAATTCATGTTCATCAAGATCATGCAATGGTCTAAAAAAAATTAGATCCATGACTCTTTATTTTATTTTGAATAAAATAAACCTGAGTGATTCTGTTGGGTGAGCATGGAAAGGAACCACTTTTGTAAAACTTGAATCCAAACATCCATTTACTCCACAGTCGATCCAATGTCAAAACAAGAGTTAGCTTTTCTTTAAGGATGTCCTTTGTTTGAACAACAAAGATATCCATACATTCACCTTGGAAAGGCTGCAAACATATAAAATTAAAGATAATATTTAATTTTCTAATTTCATAACATAGCCGGCAGCAATCTAAAGACTTTGATTGATAAGAAGAAAAATTATGTACCTGCCAATCATGACTGGAACCGTTTCCCTTTCCCGGGCGCGATGGCCTACCGCAGGATATCCATTTCTCACTTGCTTTTACAACTTGAAAAATGAATGGAGTGTCTGCAAATTCCTTGTTTGATAAATTTTGTTGTTTGCATAATTTGTTGATAATATGTTGAGGAACATCTTTATGTAAAATACAAGTTGTTCAATGCCGATACCTTGAATGGACCAATTGATATTTATCAGTTTCATGATTTATTTATTTATTTTCTGCGTAGAAATAGTATGCTGCCCATCCAATATATAAAAATTTACTGAAGAAAAATTAATTTCGTCTTCATTTCTACGAATAAATACCAATGTGGTCTCCTTATCGAAAGGCAATAGAATAACATCTCTCAATGTTGTTGTAAAAGTTGAGAGAAGAGATAAAACCATATTTTCCATGACCTCCTCATCAACTTCTTGATATTGCAAATGTAGAGGCACAACAACACATCTTGTTACATCAATAGAAAAAACTTTCTCATTCAACAAAAAGTATTTGATCTATGCTTGTTGAACTTCTTTTGAAATTTTGAAGCTCTTAGTTGCTTTCCACATCATCTCAACAGAAGGATTTAATTTGAATGCTTTGAAGGAAGATTTGGTCACACCTTTTTCAATATCATTGATAAATGTTCTTCTAAGTTAGATAATAATATTTTCATGGCCTACCTTTTTCAACTTTTTTTTCAATATTCATGTAATGCAATACAGATGAATTTTTCGCTGCCAAGATTCTTTTCTTCCATATCGACAAAATTCATTTCTTCAAAGATGATGTGGTATTAACTCTGGAGTGATTAGAAGAATCATACGAGAGAAAAACCCACCCTTGCTTCGCACATGAAACCGGATATGAATCGGGACCACTTTTCATTAGATATGGTCGAAAATTACAAACCATAAGATCAACCTGTAGAAGGAAACACTGGTCTCTCTCGACCACTTCAACTTGAACACGAAATAAATCGTTAGAGACGTGATCTGCAGATTTCAATATTCTAGCTCGAATTGAATCTCCTTTCTCATCCAAGCATAATAGATATAAATATGGGTACAAACTATCTAGTTCATCCATCTCAACATACCATCCATGCTTGAATAAACCAATGTTGTGATCTTTTAACAAGTCATGGAACGGGATTTCCTAGTATTGACTAAGGCTCAACAACATAGACATGTTTTATCTGCAAAAAACAATAAATATTGTCTAGTTAATATAAGAATGCATACAATGTTTATAATTATATTAGTGTTTTAATAATAGATGTATACTTGCAAATTTTTAGTCTAATGATCGATGGAGAAGGAACAACCGCTCATTTTCAAAATTAATTTCTTGATTAAGAACAAATCTGCTAGCATTATCCATGAGAGATCGAATGCACATTTTATATAGTCATTTGAGATTGAATCGATCATAGAAGGAGCGATCATCATAGAAGGGGCAGATGATCCTTCTTGTCAGAAGTCAGAATTGAGGATGAATATTGTTTCTATGTTATAACTTAGCCAATGTCTCGATCCCTACTATTTACTGTGGAAGTTAGAAGTCGGAAATTGTCGGCCCAGCCTTCGTAGATTAAATATTTTTACATTTCTCTCGTAAATGAATGGTCGGATGACCGTTCTTGTGCTAAATATTATTCTAGTGTTCACCATTCTAGATATACATGAATTGACCACCTACCCTTCATAGGTTGAATATTTTTACAATTTCCTCATAACTGAAGGGGCGTCTAACCCTTCTTATGCCCAATATTATGTTCATAATAGTTATAGACTGCAAGAAGGGTCATTTGATCCTTCTTGTTTTCACCATTATAGATACATGTGAATTGGTGGATACAGGTGTTGACAATTCTCTACGAAATGAAGGGGTGGTTGATCCTTCTTGTCAGAAGTTGGAAGTCGGGATAAATATTTTTTATATGTTATAACTTAGCCAATGTCCCAATCCATACTATTTACTGCGGAATTCGGGAGTCAGGAATTGTTGGAATATTTAAACCCATCCATGTCATTTAATACCTTAGGATAGCATTATTGATCATTTTTTATTAATTCCTATGTGTTAGACTAGGTAGTTGGCTAAATTATACATTGTGTGGACCAAAAACATCCTAGACTCACTTGGGTGCATTTTTTAAGATTTTGGATAAGATTTATTATTATTATTATTTTGGCTTATCTTATCCAATCCTGGAATAGAAAGGTGGCTTGCTGTTTTTTACTTATTTTTACCACTTTTTGGTGAAAGGTGAAAGATAGTTGGCTAGTCTTAACTTTTTTTTTGACAACTCATCCTCCATGATGTTTGTTCCTTCAAAATTATGGATTTAGCATGAATTTCCATCCTACATCACCACCTGATCACTAATTTAGAAATTCGCGAGCCTTTGAGGTGACTTGGAAAGCACAATTTCCACCTAGGGGGATTTTGCATATTTTTAGTAAGCCTGCTTTTGTGAGGAATCGAATGACAACCATTTGCATTCAAATATATGATTTAATGTTATTTTTTTCCAGCCTATTATTTTCCCAATGTTGGCTGATGTATTATTATTCATGGGAGTAATTCTGTTTGCATCATACTTGACCGTTTTTCAGTTTTCTTGACTAATTGTGTGAGATAACTTGTGAGAGTATAAAATTTATTGATAATATCTTGGTGTGAACTAAATTTCACATGGTATTAGAGTTATCAATCTATTCTTTTCTCTTTCTATTACCTTGAAGGATCCAACCAGTCTCAAGGAGGGCGCATTCAGTCGTTTAGAAGACACAATCATTCACCCATAGGGCGCAACTGAGCATCTAGGGGTGCACTCAAACCACTTCAAAATCTATTTTAGAGCTTCCATGGATCAGTCACATCATATAATTTTAACTCCATTCAATTATTTTTACTGGAAAGCGTAGATGGAGATCCCGTTGAGGAGCAAAGGCCTCTACAGGGTGACTATGGCAACTGAAACTGAGCCAACCTCAATAATTGAGAAGGAAAAGTGGCACAACAGAAGAGATGAATCCTATGGTCTCTTGTGTCTCACCACATCTAGGGATATTCTATTCCATCTAGATGGTCGTACCACTCCAAAAGAAGTATGGGAGAAGCTCCAAGATTTGTTTAGCAAGACAGATGAATTAAGAGGCCACCAACTTGATAATGAACTTGTTTCATTGAGTCCACAGAATTTTGAGAACCTTCAAGACTTCTTATCAAAGTTGAAGTAACTTTTTATTCAATTGAAGCAATGTGGAATTGATAAAAAGGATGATTAATTAATCTTGTCCATTCTATCCAAGCTTGGCCCAAATTATTTAGTCTTTGTTTCGACATTCCATGCCCAAGGAAGGCAGTTTGAAATTGGAAGAGTCCTACTGTGTTAGAATTCATGGAATCTATTAAACTAGAACAAGACAAGTTGATCTTGATGGGAGAAATAAAAAATCCATCAAAATATCATTGTTTGACTGCTGGATATTCAAAGAGTTCGAAAGGAAAGAAGAAGGGAAGTTTCAAGAAACCCACTGATCAAAAGAAAGATGAACATAAAGTTCCTGAAGACTCCTCCAACTTCAAGAGGAATCAAAATAAGAAGCAAGAGAAGGCAAAGTGCACCTATTGCAATAGGGGATTTCATCCTAAGAGATCTTGCATGAATAATACCATTTATCAAATGGCTCAACTCATGGAGAAAACAAATATTCCTCTTCCTGAGAGTGCAAGAAGGAAGGATGGAGGACATAATTTTGAATTCAAGGAGTGAGTGCATGCTTTGATGGAAAGCACATACAAGCCTACCTCTTTCAACATAGATTCTGGAGCTTCAAGGCACATGGTGTATACAAGAGAGATGTTTTCCTCTCTTGATTCTTCTAGTGTTCCAACCATTGTGTTGGGTGATGATTTTGAAACTTCAAGCAAAGGTAAAGGTAGTATTGATCTAGATTTTGGTTCATTCACCAATGTGTTGTATGTTCCAGGACTTGCTACTAACCTTTTGTAAGTATACCATATGACTCACACTGGATTTCCCAAAAGGGTGATCTTCAAACCTAATGATGTTGAAATCTTTGAAATGTCAACATGTTGAATTGTTGCCTTAGGTTCTGCTGACCATAGCTCAAAAATCTATAGATTCTCTCATTTTGTGCCCTTCCCATCACCTTCTTCTCTACTTACCCATGTCAATGAGTCAAGTAATTTATGGCATGAAATATTTGGTCGCCTAAAATTAAAAATATATTTCTCAAGTCCATGAGAAAGAAATGGTCATAGGGCTTCCCAATATCAAGTTGTCTAAAGGTGTTTGTCAAAGCTGCATCCTAGGAAAGCACCCTGAGCATAAATTTGAAAGAGACAAAACTAAGCGAACCTCAGAACCCCTGGAGCTTATTCATAGTGACATATCAGGTCCATTCCCCCATGATTCCTTGAACCATTCCAAATAAATCCTCACCTTCATATATGACTTTTTGAGATATTGTTGGATATATTTCCTCAAGTTAAAGTCAGAAGTGTTTAGTTTGTTCAAGCTTTTCAAAGCCTTAGTTGAGAACCAGTATGGAAGACATATCAAGATCCTTAGATATGATAATGGTGGGGAATACATTAAATATGACTTTCAACAATTTTGTTCCTCTTCTAGCATATAGATGCAACACACTATTCCCTACACACCTCAGCAGAATGGTGTTTCTCAGAGGAAGAATAGATCTCTTAAGGAAATGGCCACATGCATGCTTGAGGCCAAGTCTTTGTGTCTAAGAGTTTGGGACGAGGCAATAAATTTTTCATCAGACATACAAAATAGATTCCCTCAAAAAGCATTAAAATAATTCACTCATTTTGAGGCTTGGACTGGGCACAAACCTGATGTTTATCATTCCAATATTTTTGGCTCCAAGGCTTGGGATATAATTCCACTTGAGAAGAGGAGGGCCATGCAGCCCCAAATCCAACGATGTATTTATGTTGGATATTCATAAGACTCCAAGGGATACAATTTGCTGAGCATGCCCTCTCAAAAATCCTTCATTGATAGGAGTGTTCAATTTGAAGAAGAGTCCTCACACAATGGATAAATTGGAGAACCCTCCACACCACCACCTGAGAATGTATGTGATGCTCCTTTTAAATTTTATAATTCTAATATTTTTTTATAATGAATACCATTTTATTGCATATCCTAATTAACCAACAATGCCTAAGTGGGATTCTAAGACTCTTCAAGAATTTGGTGAAGTAGTTGGAAATCCTCAGGATAATAGGAGGACTAGATCACAATTTGAGAATGCTCTCAATGTGAGTGATCCTTACCTATCTGAGAGATTTTATTTGATGGTGGATTCTGATCCTCAAACATATGAGGAAGCCTCACATGACCCAATATGGAAATATTCCATCGATGAGTAGTTTCATTCACTGCAAAAGAATGAGACATGGGAGCTAGTCAAGCTCCCCCCAGGCAGAAAATTGGCAAGATGTAAGTGGATCTTCAAAAATAAATTTGCAGCTGATGGTGCAGCAGTGAAATATAAGGCAAGGATGGTGGAAAAGGGCTTCTCCCAAGTCCATGGCCTTGACTCGAATGAGGCTTTTGCACTAGTTTCATAGAAGGATTCGATACGACTAGTTCTGGCAATTTCTGCATCCAAGCGTTGGGAAGTACATCACATGGATGTCAAAAGTTCCTTCCTCCATGGATATCTTGAGGAAGATATATATATGCAGCATCCAAAAGGCTATACATCTGATCCTAACTATGTGTGCAAGTTGAAGAAGTCCTTATATGGGTTTAAGCAAGCCCCATGGCTTGGTATGACAAAATGGACAACTTTCTCTTGTCACGATCTTTTGCTAGATGAAAATCTGATCCAAATGTTTACTTGAAGTTGATTGATGGCTCAATTCTGATTATTATGGTATATGTTGATCAAATACTAATCACAAGTATCTCTATTGATCAAATAGCTTCATTAAAGGCTGCTTTGCATCAATCTTTTTCCATGACTGACTTGGGAATTCTTAAGCAATTTTTGGGGCTTGAGATTTCTCAAACTCAGAATGGAACTAAGGTATATTAGTCCAAATATGCATCTGACCTGATAAAGAAGTTCAAGATGGTTGATTGCAAGCCTTCAAAGACTCCCTTCCTTCCAGGAGTCAGACTTGAAGAACCAGATTCTACACCATTAGAGGACAACACCTTGTATAAGCAGCTAGTTGCCATCTTGTTGTACTTGAATCATACTCGACCTGATCTTGCATATGCAATGAGTGTGGCCACATGATACATGGAGAAACCACATGAGATTCATTGGAGGGGTGCAAAATAATTCGTATTATGTGCAAGGAACCAAGTCTGATGGGATTCACTATGTTGCAGATTCTAGCCTAGATCTTCTTGGATTTACTGAACCAGATTGGGCTGTTGATAGCCTTGATATAAAATCCACTTCTGGATTTGTTTTCATGCTTGGTGGTGGCCCTTTTCTCTACTCCAGTAAGAAACAAAGTGAAATTGCACTATCTTTAGCAGAGGACGAGTACATAGGAGAAGTGAATGATGCTACTCAGTGTGTGTGGTTGTAGGGTATTCTTTTAGAGTTTCATATTTCCTTTAGCACTCCCACAATCATCTTTTGTGAAAATTAGAGTGGTATAAGGGTCTCAAGTGATCCAGTACAGAGGTAGAGTACCAATCATATAGATATTCATATGCACCACATCAAGAGCTTAGTGCATGATCACATCATTGATCTACAGTATTTCCCAACAGCTGAGCAAACTACAGACATATTCAGCAAAGCTTTTACTGAGAAGACCTTTAGCTATCTGAGATCACTGCTTGGGATGCTTGAACATGTGGTGGAGTGAAGGATTGATAAACAATCTTTCAATTTTGATTATGTCCATTTTTTAGGGGAGGTTTTTCCCATGAGGTTTTCCTTCTTTCCTTGTTTTGTGGATAAGGCAGTATGTTAAAGGGTGACCATGTCTTGTTCTCACGACCTATTTTATTTCTAATTTTTAGCAAATAAAGTCAAGATTAAGGGGGGGTGTTGGAATATTTAAACCCATCCATGTCATTTAATACCTTAGGATAACATTATTGATCATTTTTTATTAATTCCTAGGTGTTAGACTAGGTAGTAGGCTAAATTATACATTGTGTGGACCACAAGTCATCATTGTGTGTACCCCAAGCATCCTAGACTCACCTGGGTGCATTTATGAATATTATGGATAATATTTTATTTGATTATGGCTAATCTTATCCAATCCTGGAATAGAAAGGCGCCTTAATGCTTTTTACGGTTTTTTACCACTTTTTGGTGAAAGGTGAACTAGTTGACTAGTCTTAACTGTTTTTTGGCCAACTCATCCTCAATGATGTTTCTTCCTTCCAAATTTTGGATTTAGCATGATTTTCCATCCTACATCACCATCTGATCACTAATTCATAGATTCATGATCCTTTGAGGTGACTTGGAAAGCACACTTTCCACTTAGGGGGGTTTTGCATATTTTTAGTAAGCCTACTTTTGTGAGGATTAGAATGGCAACCTTTTGCATTCGAATATCTGACGTAATGTTATATATTTGCAGTGTATTATTTTCCCAAGGTTGGCCGATGTATTATTATTCACGAGAGTAATTATGTTTGCATCATATTTGACTGTTTTTCAATGTTCTTGACTAGTTGTATGAGATAACTTGTGAGAGTATGAAATTTCTTGATCAAAACTTGGTGTGAACTAATTTTCACAAGAATTGTCGTCCCAGCCTATGTAGATTAAATATGCTTAAATTTCTCTCTTAAATGAAAGGTCAGCCGACCCTTCTTTTGCTCAGTATTTTTCTAGTGTTCAACATTCTGGATATACATGAATTGACGGTCAATCCTTTGTAGCTTGAATATATTTGAAATTCCCTCAAAAATGAAGGGGAGGAAGACCCTTCTTCTGCCAAATATTATTTTCATAAAAGTTCTAGACTGCAATAAGGGTCATTCGATCCCTTTTGTGTTCACCATTCTTGATACATGTGAATTGTTGGATATTGGTGTTCACAATTATATATTAAATGAAGGGGCAGAAAATCCTTCTTGTCAGAAGTCAGAAGTCGAGATTAATATTGTTTATATGTTATAACTTATCCAATGTCTCGATCCCTAATATTTACTGTGGAATTCGGAAGTAGGGAATTGTCGACTTATCCATTGTAGATTAAATATTTTTACATTTCTCTCATAAACGAAGGGTTTCCTGACCCTTCTTGTGCTCAGTATTCTTCCAGTGTTCACCATTCTTGACATATATGAATTGACGGCCTGGCCTTGGTAGGTTGAATATTTTTACAATTCCCTCATAAATGAAGGGGCGATGAACCCTTCTTGTGCCCAATATTTTGTTCATAATAGTTTTAGACTATAAGAAGGGTAGGTCAATCCTTCTTGTGTTCACTATTCTTAATACATATGAATTGTTGGATATAGGTGTTCACAATTGTCTACTAAATGAAGAGGAGGTCGATCCTTCTTGTAGGAAGATGAAAGTTGGGATAAATATTTTTTATATGCCATAACTTAGCCAATGTCCCGATCCCTACTATTTACTACGAAAGTCGGGAGTCAGGAATTGTCATCCCAGCCTTCGTAGATTAAATATGTTTACATTTTTCTCTTAAACGAAAGGTCGTATGACCCTTCTTTTTCTTAGTATTTTTCTATTTTTCACCATTTTGGATATACATGAATTGACGACTGAGTCTTCGAAGTTCAATATTTTTACATTTCTCTCTTAAATGAAGGGAGACTCACTTAAACATAGAGCAGAGTCTACAAACAATAGTTTTGGTGTTATGCAAAGTTCGCAAATTTGAAGATGTGTTGTGAAGAACACATAGTAAATCAAGTGATGCAAGGTCACCTGACAAGGGTTCTTGCTAAAAAATTACAGACAACACACGTGTTCACATAAATAAGATGTAAACAGGATGCCAGAAGCTGGATTCTATTACTTCAATCGAATACAGTTACAATGCGAAATGCAAGGAATGTAAACAACTAACTATTGTTGGCCTTAACCTATTACAATACATAAGTGACTGTGTGCTCTCTTAGTGTGTCGATCTTCACCCTCTCCTGGTTCGTTGCAGAACTATAAGCTATGGATCGATCTCCTCTTCCCTCTGTAGATGTGTGACTCTCCTATCCAATCTACCAATATTTTCTTGAGTGCCTTTTCTCTCGATCCTCTGTTGATCGAACTCTCTTCCTTTGTGCCTATGCACAAGTATTATGCCCTGTTGTTCTCTGCTGCACATCTCGAGATCTACTCCAACTCCTGAGACACTATTCCTCTATCTATTGACCTCCCTGATCCTACATACCTACAATTTTCAGCATCGCTGCCATGCTGCACAACCTCCACCTATGGAAACACCTTGCATGTCCTCAACCACCTTCAATAACTTCTCATAACCTCCTTAGTAACCCCGAATGGCTACCAAGTACTTTGCTTGACTTGCTGCATGTCCTTCTAACAATTCTATAGTAGTCGGCCCTGTCAATGCCTCGACCATACTGTATTTCGTCAGCCTTCGACATACTCGTCAGTGTCCTTTTGCATCTAAGGATTCACCAATTCACCCCTTCCTCCTCACTTGGATTTCCCCCCAAACCTGTCAGAGTCACGATTCGATTGACCTCTACTGCAACTCTATGGTCTATTGACCTTAATCATGCCGATTCTCAACTTAGATTGTGTTAAATTTTCAGAATTTACTTCAATCTGATCTAGGATCTTAACTGAGAGAACAACATGTACAACATATCAATCATGGACATAATAATGAAAGCACACAAGAGACACAGATTTTACTTGGGGAAAACCATAAAGGTGAAAAACCCCAATAACTTCCTCAGAGATAGATAGAGCAATGATACAACCAGAATACAAGATATAGTCTTCTCCTAGCAGCAGAGCCTCCTCCTCCATAAGTGCGCCACTCTCCCAAGTGTGAGTGAGAGAATAGAATGTATAAAATGAGAGAGACACACTCTCTATTTATACACTAACTTGACTTGACCTTTACTCAACTAGGTCGACCTCAACTTAACCACTTAACATAATGCTGACTAGACTGACCCCCACTAGGGTGGTCTAATAACCCTTTGACCCACATGGCCGATCCCCAATAGGGTGTTCTAATAACCCTTTGACCCACATGACTTATACAGGGATGACCCCAACAAGGTGGTCTAATAACCCATCAAGTACAAGTTACAACACTTACAATATAAATGTCGACACTTCCGTATAGAGGAATAATAACATCTCTATAGGAATACAATATACATATATGTGAGATACATTTTGAAGTTACATATACATCAACATTCCCTCTTAACTAGGAAGGTATTTCTTGACATAGGTCTTCGAGCACAAGTCATCTTCTCTGGATCATCGTCGCTGGATAATCGTCATCGAGTCATCATCATCATCATTGCTGCTGCTATCTTAATCAATCTCTGAATCTACTCGTCATAGGAAGTTCTACAGAGCCAGTCCTTTTTCATACTGGATGTAGTCCCACCACCTGCAGGTCTTCATCATCTATGCGAACGTTCTGATAGAGGTGGCCTCTCAAGACTAATTTTATGTGTAGATGCAATATCGAAAAGAGTATCCTAAGAACATTTATGTCCCTAAGCACGACCGACAAGATCTCCTAGGACTGATTACATGAATCTCCTCCACAATACCTTTAAAGAGCATCCCAGGAACATTTATGTGCCACAGCACAACCGTCAAGATCTCTAAAGAGAATCCCAATAATTATTACGAGCACATAGCTCAACTTCTTGGATCTCCAAGACTGATTACATGTGGATCCCCGGACTAATTACAAGCACACAAATCAACCTCTCGGATCTCCAGGACTGATTACATGTCTCCGTAGTAATACCTCATCCCAGGACTGATTACGAGCACACAGCTCAACCTATCGGATATCTGAGGACTGATTACATACTACATAGCAATACCGGAAAGTGTATCCTAGGAATATTTATGTGCCGCAACATGACTGGAAAGATATCCCAGGACTGATTACATGCTATTTGCACAACCTGCCACATATCATCTCTGACCTCCAAGTATCAACCTGATACTCATGATCCAACGGATCATCATCGCACAAAGCATCATCCTGATGCTCATGATCACACTGATCATCATCACTGCACCATCCTGATATATATCATCTGGAACAACACCCTGAAGCTCATCATCATGATCATCCTGATCATACAATGCATCCACCTGATGCATACCAAGTATCTACCTAATACTTATCATCATACACGATCCACCTGATCATACAGTTTATCCACCTGATCATACAGTTTATCCACCTGATACAAATACAAATACATGATACATATCAACATACATGATTTACCTGATCATACAATGTATCCACCTGATACATATATAGATACATCGTCCAAGCATCCAACATGATGCATATACAAAATACATACAAATGATCCAACTAATCATATCCAACATCAAACATGATGCGTACATATACATATACTAATAAATGATCCAACTGATCATATCCAACATCCAACATGATGCGCACATATACATATAGAGCAGTAACCGGAGCATCGTCCTGATGCTCATCATCCATGATCCTCCTAATCATCATAGCATCGTCTTCTTCAGATCATCTCATCGTCCACGAAGCACATCCCAGATGCACATCATCCAGTACTTACACCACCGACATGGGAGAACACATCTACCACCATTCGGGGAAGGCTCCCACCCTTACTTTTTCACCATGGGAGAACACGTCTACCACCATGTGAAAAATGGCTTCAGCCCTTACATCTACACCATGGGAGAACACATCCACCATGTGAGAATGGCTCAGCAATCACATCATGACCATGGGAGAACACATCAACCATGTCAGAAAAGCTCACGTGCATCTGCATCTTCCGGACTCATCACTTCCCTTTGGAATGAACCTCGATCTGAAGTGCACCAAGCCTTTCTCTGAAGTACTCAAACTGCACTCTGGCCAATGGCTTGGTCAATACATCTGCAACCTGCTCATCCATCGCAACATATTCTACTTTGGATATACTTAGTGCTACGCAGGACTGCTTCCTGCTAAACCAAGAGATCACACCTGATCCCATACTGAAGCAGCACCCAGAAGTGCTCTTCCTATCTACAGCACTGTCTGCCCAATATGAATCAACATAACCCTATAGGTTAAAATTTTGATTTGCATCATACTTGAGCCCATAATCAACTGTACCCTTCAAGTACCTCAGAATATGCTTTACAGCAACTAGGTGAACACTCCTCGGATCCGTCAAGAACTGGCTCAATGTGTTCACCGCAAAGCATATATCTAGTCTCGTGTTTGTTAGATTAATTGAGGACCCAATCATCTGACGATACATAGTGACATCAATCGGTTCAGATGAAGCATCACACAGAAGCTTCAGGTTCAAATCCATAGGTGTGGCCATAGCCTTGCAGTCCATCGTCCCGAACCTCTTCAGGATCTCTACTGCATACTTCCCTTGTCCAAGGAAGATTCCATCTGCACTCTGCCACACCTCCATGCCAAAAACAAATAGTGCATCATCCCCAAGTTCTTCATCTCGAACTTGGTAGCAAAATTCCACTGCATGTCGGAAATCAATCTATCCTCACCTGTTACAAACAGGTCATCCACATACAATAGTAGTATCATTGGATTTCCTTCCTCAACCTTGTAGTAAAGGTTGAAATCCGCTTTACTCTTGGTAAAGCCCAAACTGGATAGAAAGCTGTCTATCCTACCATACCAAGTTCTACACATATATGAATCCCTGTCATGTGTCTCAGAACCAAGTGGCTGCTCCACATACACTTCTTCTTCAACTACACCATTCAAGAACGCTGTCTTGAAATCCATTTGGTGTATCTTCCAGTTCATCACTGCAGCCAGAGCAAGTACTGATCTATGGAAGTGTATCTGACTACAGGAGCAAAAGTCTCTATGCTACCACCTGCAGCATGCTTGACCTTGTAGATCCTCTTGGAAGTCACTACAGACTACCCTTTCAGGCCTTGGGACTGCATTCCAAACATATTCATGATCGACTGGTACTCCTCGATCATGGCATTCTTCCCAGATCTTGGGAACTTCAATATCTTCAATATTTTCAATAGAGAACTTTGTTGCTGAACAAATGTTGTAGTCCTTCTTTTGTAGGTGATGGTATATGATCATTCCTACACAACAAGTTCAATTGCATGATTATAAAACATCTCATAGTTTTCAGAACAAATTCTTACACATAAAGAAATATGTCATACAGTCATGCAATTATCTTAGCCAATGCTTCAATACAACATTTATCCATATCCTGTAACTTTCTAGATGCCTTCCAATCTCCACCAAAACATTGTCAAGAGTGTGCACAACTCCCAACATGTCAGCAAAGAGGTTTCATTCTAGATAAGTAGCAATGGAATGTTGTATAGTTCCATAGGCCACTTACCCATCACATGCATATTAGTACTATACTATTCATTAATGCAATTATTCTAATATGCATAATACACAACCTAAGTCTAGGAACATAAGCATATATATCATTGAATAATATTATTTAAACAAACAAATATGTAAGAAATGACAATTCAAATACTTATCTTGGTTTGGTTGTTGGGTGGACTCCCTCTAGATCTTTGCAACTCCATTCTGATGTGGATTGTGAGAAGTGGTCAACTCCCTCTGAATATCTGCATCCTTGCAGAAACTACTTAAGTGTGCTCCTTTGCTTTCTTTCAGGAATAACTGGAGTGTCCTCCCTCTTGATCTTTGCTTCCTAGATTACCTGTCCTTGAACTTATATCCATCCTTAACCACTATGCATGCTTATTAGTATCATCATTGTGTTATCCTTGAGGTCTCATACATAATCACACATTCATTAGTATAATCTTAATACTATCAAAACACAATAATCTTAAACATGTATAGTCATGATCATTCACAGATAATAAACATTAGCATTCAAGGTTTCAGGGAAGTCTTCTTTTACTCATGCATATTCTTATTTGATCATAGGACTCTTCTGATTAGTTAAATCATCAATGCATAAACCCGTGATTACTCAAACCTATACCTTCATGATTCTTCTGGTTAGTCATATCATCAATTATGGTAAGAAACATAATATGCATACAACCATGACTATTCAAACCTATGACTTCATGAATAATCATTATCAACAACACAACAGTATAAGATCCTAACACAAGGTAGGATTCTAGCTTGATATAGGAAAAATATACCTGGATAAGCATGCTAACTATTTATGTCTAACATACCTGCATAATGTCTTCTGGTTCTCTTCAGTGACTTGTGCTAGTAACCTGCATGTCTCATAGGTTAACCATTGTAGGGCCAAGTTATACATACCTCGAAAGTAGATCTTCTATGTGATCCATTACAATGGATGAATCTTTGTCTTCATGTCACCATGATCATATGTTCTTGAAGTAGAACATGATTTGTCTTTCTTGTTGTACCTTTTATGTTAGCGAACAACATAAACCTCATACAACATCACAATGCATTAGTACATTCATAAGTGTCAAAACCTTAATCAATGAATATCTTCTATTAAGGTGATACGACAAGTCTAGTAATTAATCAAGATTGTACTGTAATGATATGCAGACAAACATATGATAAAATTAACCATGAAACATACCTGTAAGCCATACCTGTCAAGATTGCTTGTAATCTTCTTATGGAAGGCCTTAGCCTCATCTCCCTCTGAGACAGGAACTTCTTCACTTATGCAGGTGACCAATCCATCTTCTTCTAGGATTAACCCAATCAACTTGATTTGCACGAACTGGACCTGGAGTTGGATTAGGGATTGTCAAAGAAACCCCAAAAATTCAAACTTTCAATTTCAAACTTCCGAAAGGATAGAAATATGCGCCTTGATGAGCTGATCAAGTTGGTATATTTAGAATTTGAAAACTGCAAAGTTTCACCCCTCAAAATTGCCTTTTAGATTTTCGGATTCACTCGGCAGGACCCTGAATTAGGGTTTGAGTTTCCCAGAGCTTCACCCAACCAAAAGATTTGATCCAAAACTCTAAGCTTCGGTTTTTCTGAGGAGCTTCCAGCCATGGTCACAGATTTCCAAAATTCCAATTTTTGCAGAAGCCCTAATTTTCCATCTTTCCGATCAAAGTACCGAACTGGGGTTTGATCAAGCATGGAATTTTGCCCAACCAAAAAATATGATATTAGTCTCTAAATTTCGATTTTGATGAGTAGCATCCAGTCGTGGTATCCGATTACAAAAATTCCAACTTTCTCCGAAGCCCTAAATTCCGGAAGCCACGAATGCAGGTACTAAAAAATAATTATGTTTTGACAGAAATATGTACCTAATTGTTTCTGGTGTAGCTCCAAACATTTCGATCCAAAGGGTCTGAAAACATTTCTTGAGATATCCCGACCTGTTATCTTTCCATCCCAATAGGTTTGACCTCAATTGGATTCTCTGAGAGAGAGATATGCCAAGTGTCGCAACGTGACCTGTTTATGGGATAATACATGAGAGTGAACTTGTACGGCGTGCCACGTGTCACTGCTTCAACTTCGGCCTCTGAACAATTTTCCTGAGATATCCCAACTTGTTATATTTCTATCCAGATAGGTATGACCTCAATTGGATTCTTTGAGAGAGAGTTATGCCAAGTGTCGCAACATGACCTGTTTATGAGATAATTCAAGAGAACAAACATGTACGACATACCACATGTCACTGGTTCAACTTAGGCCTCTGAAAAACGTTTTTGAGATATTACCTTTTGTTTACTACCTGTCACTTTTTACAAAATTTAATTTGGAGCTTCCTAGCCCAAGTTATGACCTTTTTCCCAAGGTCACCTGATTTTGACTCAGATCTGGAAGAGGCAGAAATCCTATATTGTACAGATCATAAATCACAAAGTAAAATGAATTAGAGGTTTTCCTTTGGACACAAGGTACATGGGGATCTGATCTTCGACATGTAAAAATTTCATATTTCAAAACTTTTCCAAAACGGATTTATAGCGAAAGTGCTGCGATGACCGGTTTTTTCTATATCAAGCCCTAGCATCGTAAGTGCAACAAGTTTCATACATGCCATATCATGCCTTCTTTCAGGTTAGCTTTGATACCATGTTAAATTTTCAGAATTTACTTCAATCTGATCTAGGATCTTAACTGAGAGAACAACATGTACATCATATCAATCATGGACATAATAATGCAAGCACACAATATACACAGATTTTACTTAGGGAAAACCATAAAGGTGAAAAACCCCAATAACTTCCTCAGAGATAGATAGAGCAATGATACAACTAGAATACAAGAGATAGTAGCAGACCCTCCTCCTCCACAAGTGCACCACTCTCCCAAGTGTGAGTGAGAGAATAGAATGTATAAAATGAGAGAGACACACTCTCTATTTATACACTAACTTGACTTGACCTTTACTCAACTAGGTCGGCCTCAACTTAACCACTTAACATAATGCTGACTAGGCCTACCCCCACTAGGGTGGTCTAATAACCCTTCGACCCACATGGACGACCCCCAATAGGGTGGTCTAATAACCCTTTGACCCACATGACTTATACAGGGCCGACCCCAACAAGGTGGTCTAATAACCCATCAAGTACAAGTTACGACACTTACAATATAAATGACGACACTTCCGTATATAGGAATAATAACATATCTATAGGAATACAATATACATATATGTGAAATACACTCCAAAGTTACATATACATCAACACATTGACTATTGACGTACCTCGACAACTCCGGTTCGACTCATTGACTTCAACAACCAATATTCACTTCTGCACCAATGGTCATCGACACTCCCTTGGTCGGACTTCGCATGTCGATCATCTTCGACTGCATCGCCTAGGCCCCGATGCTCCTGCATCAGACTCCCCAGGTGAAAAAGAACTCGACTACTCCATCAGTCTCTTGAACTCTTCTTCGGAAATCCATGTCGCCTCTTGCAACTCATCATCTTTCCATCGCACCAAGTATTCCTTCCTTCGCGAACTGCACGTATGCCTGACTTCACATTCCTCTATCACTTCTGCGATTTCCTCTTTCTGTCAATTTGGAATCTGTATTTTCCAGTCAATGTTCGACACTTCTGCACTTCCATTGCTTGAACCTTATTTATATTTGTACATATCTGAGACATTGAATGTTGGTGAAATGCTCAAGTCCTTCAGCAACTCCAACACATAAGCATTGTCTGAAATATTCCTCCGAATATTACATGGTCCAATCTTCTTTAGCTTCAGCTTATTATATGTTCCTATTCTAAATATCTCCTTCCGCAAATGTGCATAGACTAAGTCTCCTTCGCTGAACAACTATAGTCTCTTCTTTCTGTCAGCTCTCAACTTGTATGCCACGTTGCTTTTTTCTATGCACCTTCGCATATCTTCATGCACTTCTTTCATGTGCTCTGCAAATGATTCCACATCAACACTTTTCCTGATTTATGTCAGTAACATGACCAAATCTACCACTGCGTGTGGGATTCTTCCCTGAATGATCTAGAATGGGCTTAAACCTATTGACCAATTCACAGAATTGTTGTATGCAAACTCTATATATGCCAAAATATTTTCCCACTACTTGGGTCTATTGGCCATCAAACAACTCAGAAGGTTTCCCAAGCTTATGTTCACCACCTCGGTTTATCTGTCTGTCTGCGGATGATATGCTGAGATAAACTACAACCTCGTGTCTAGTTTCTTCCATAAGGTTCTCCAAAAATGACCCATAAACTTGGTATCTCTGTCCGATGTTAAAATCTTTGGAAACCCATGCAATCTGACTACCTCCTTGAAGAATAGTATAGCAATGCTTGTGGTGTTACTTGTCTTCTGACATGGAATAAATTGTGAAATCTTCAAAAATCTGTCGACTACAACAAAGATTGACTCGCTTCCCTACTGTGTCTTTGGCAATCCTAGCACAAAATCCATGCTCAAGTGATCCCATGGGGTATTCGGCACTGGTAATGGCATATATAACCTCATGTTCTGACTTCTTCCTTTTTCTAGTTGGAAAACTCGACACTATCGTACCCACTTCCCGACATCTGTCATCATTCCTGATCAATAATACTTCTCTTCAACCAATGCTTTGGTCTTTTCGATGCCAAAATGACCTGCTAATCCACCACTTTGTAATTCTCGTATTAGGTTCTCTCTTATGGATCCTCGGGGAATATACAACTGTTGTCCCTTAAATAGGTATCCCTCTTGGATGAAATAATCCAAGTATGGAGTTCTGTCGACACTCCATGGTCCATGAAAAGCCTCCCATGCTTTCGCAAAATCCTCGTCGGTCGCATACTATGCCTTCACTGACTCTATTCCTGTTACCTGAATTGTCGTCATGTTCAGCAATGCAACTCTTTGTCTCAGCGCGTCAGCAACCTTGTTCGACTTTCCCAACTTATATTGCAACATGAAGGTATATCCCTGCCGAAATTCAACCCATTTCATGTGCCGCTGATTGAACTTCGTCTGAGTATTCAAATATCTTAGTGCTTGGTGACTTGTGTACAACACAAATTCCTTGGGAAATAAATAATGCCTCCACTTCTTCAATGCTTGGATAATAACATAAAATTCATGGTCATAGACCTAATATTTCCACTTCGCTTCATCCAACTTCTCACTGAAGAATACAATTGGTCGGCCCTCCCGGCTCAACACTGCTCCAATTTCCATTCCACTCGCGTCGCAATTGACCTGGAAATTTTTTTCAAAATATGGGAGAACTAACACTAGGCTCTCCATGACCTTTTCCTTTAACTTGTCGAAAGCTTGCTGGGCAGCTTCCATCCACTTGAACTCCTCTTTTCTCATGCACTCTGTCAAAGGATCACAGATCCAACTGAATCTTCGAATTAAATTCCTGTAGAAACTGGAAAGTCCATGGAAACTCCTTACTCTAGTCGTACTTGTCGGTTTCAGCCAATCTAATATTGCCTTCACCTTTTTTGGGTCCATCACCAACCCTTTACCCGAGATTACAAATCCCAAGTACACCAGTTCTTCCTTCATGAAGAAACAATTTTGCAGGTTCACCATCAGCTTCTCTTCCTACAACTTCTACAATACTTGTCGAATATTCCCCAAGTGCTTTGTCTTGGTTCGACTAAATATCAAGATGTCGTCTATGTATACTATGACGAACTTACCCAAGAATGGCTTCAGTACCTCATTCATCAACTACATGAATGTACTGGGTGGATTAGTCAATCTGAATGGCATGACTAACCACTCATACAACCCTTCCTTCGTCTTGAATGTTGTTTTCCATTCATCTCCTTCGCTAACCCAAATTTGGTAATAACCTCCCTTCAGGTCAATCTTCGTGAAGTACTTCTCTCCTCTCAAGCAATCCATCAAGTCATCCATTCTAAAAAATGGAAACTGGTACTTGATCGTGATCTTGTTGATGGCTCTAGAGTCTATACACATCCTCCATTCTCCACCTTTCTTTGACGCTAATACTATTGGTACCAAGCATGGGCTCATACTTTCTTTGATCAGTCCCCTGTCTAAAAAATCCTGGACCTGTCGATTGAGTTCCAGACCCTCTATCGGACTCATTCTGTGTGGTGCCTTGTGTGGAAAAATCGACCCTAGAATCAAGTCAATCTGATGAAATATGCTTCTTGTCGGTAGCAATCCTGTCAGAGCCTCATCGATTACTATGCTCCGAAACCCGTCAAGCATCCTTTCGAATTCGACTGGAATTTTATCCATTGTCAACCTTTCGACACATGGCCCTTTTGGAATTATGGAAAAACCTCCCGACTGCTATTCCTCTTCCGCGATGAATTCCTTGGCTGAACACATTAGCACTCTCTTCTCCCAAAAGTTGCTCTCACCTTTCTTGCAGTCGGCTTGCTCCTCCTGCTTCGGCTTTGGAGTCCTTTGCATGCCATTCTTCCAAACTATGACTGTGTTGGCTCAACCATCATAGATCATCTTCCGATAATATTTCCATGGTCTCCCTAACAACAGATGGAACACATCCATTGGGATTATATCAGATAACAAAATGTCTTCAAGCTTCCCGACCTTGAAGTTAATCAGGCACTTTATGGTGTGTGGGTGTTCTCGACATTTCAGCCCCACTTTATCGATGACCTCCATCAACACAAGATTATGTGTAATGCCACCATCGACTATGGTCTTGTAACGCCATTTATCCGATTTGCACTCTAATTCGAAAGATAGCCTTTCATTGTGCTGGCTCTTTCTCGTTGCGTCGGTCTTATTGAACCAATGTTTTCTTGACCATCAGGTTTTGAATTTTCTTCTTCTCATCTACACTACTGTCGAATGTCGACTCTTCCCTCTCATCGACTTTCTCATCTCTTTGACATCTGGGTTTCGACTCCTCTGTAGCGTGTAGGTTCTCTAGGCATTCATATGCCTTGTTTCCGTCTCCTCGACACTTGTAACAAACCACAGGTGGTATATCATCTCCTTTTCTATCGGATGGACCACTTCGACCATATGCACCTCGACATCGTGTCTCTCAACCATCACGTCGGTTTTCTTGCACTTTCTTCCTAGTCGATGCCCCCTTCACACGTCAGTTGTCTTCGACGGATTCTCTCATGTATCCACTACTTTGTCCTTTTGTGAGAACAATATTCACACCCCGACTAGTCATCCTTCCTCTGGTCGATGCGGATTTCCTCGACAGTTTCTCTTCTGCATTCAGAGCTAACCTGTAGGCTTCACCGACCACTCTGAATCTTGACATACTCAACTGGTCTTGAATGGCGTACTTCAATCAATTTACATATCACGCGACAGCTTCTTCACCTTCGTCGATCTGTCCCAACCTTATCGACAATCTATAGAAATATTTTGTGTATTCCTTCAGAGTCATCTCTTTTTTTCAAAATTTCTGTAACTTTCAGAACAAGGAAATCACATAGTCACCTGGAAAGAAATTCCCTTCTAGGTTGGCGACCATCCTATCCCAAGACTTGATTTTATCCTTACCTTTCTTGACTCTATCAGCTTGGACATTGTCCCACCATAATGAGGCATGACCGTTCAACCTCATACATGAAATCTTAACCCTCTTAGCATACTTAATCTACTCTTTGTCAAAGTATTTCTCCATTCATATGAACCAGTCGATCAAGTCTTCTAGATCCAAACTTCCTGAGTAGGTATGTACATCTATCTTTGTCCAACCTCTCATCTTTGATAGAAGTTTGATCAGTTTGTCTTCTGGTTCTTCTCTTGTTGCTTCTCATGCTTCCACCTTCGACCTCCTCGTTGTTGTGGTCTAACGCATCAGGAAAAGAACCACGCCTTTGGATTTATTTGATTGCTGCGACTTCATTCGCTTAGCTTCGCATTGTTCAGACACATTCGTCGAACATATCACGATCAACTGTGGCTTCTGTGCCACATGCTCTTCATCCAACACCCTAAAAATTAACGAATCTGTGAGCCATTTTCAACCTCAGCTGAAACTCCCACTCATCCAGGTGCAACCAGACTTTCACAAGTCGTCTACAACTCTACCCAACCACAGCTGGAGTTGTAAACACACTTGCACACTTGATTTACTTCCACCGCTGATACCATTTGACCTAGTCAAGTTGATATCACCACCTTTCAGCTTACATGATTCTCTTCCCTCTCTGATACCACTTAACGCAAGGTCACCCAACAAGGGTTCTTGCTAAATTATTACTCACAACACATGCGTTCACATAAAAAAGATGTAAACAGGATGCCAGAAGCTCGCTTATATTACTTCAATCAAATACGGTTACAATGCGAAATGAAAGGAATGGAAAGAACTAACTATTGTTGGCCTCAGCCTATTACAATACAAAAGTAAATGTGTGCTCTCCAGGGTATTTTTTAAGGATTATAAAAGTATACTTAAGTATAGTATTCTAGGTGATTATTTTGGATTGAAAAAAACATATATATAGATTGGTAGGCGAATATTAAATATGAAACCTAGAATTTACTCTTGAACCCAGTGAATTTTGGCGAATATTACGATAAAAAAACATATTTAATGTAAATATAGGCGATATTAGAGACTAAAAATGACCCAAAAGATTTTTTTTTTTTTTTTTTAAATGCCTCGAAAAATAGCCAATTGGTGAAATTTCTACCTTAAAAATTTCACTGGTGCTCTCTCAGTGTGTCGATATTCACCCTCTCTTGGTTCGTTGAGGAACTCTAAGCTATGGCTCGATCTCCTCTGCCATCTATAGATGTGTGACTCTCCTATCCAATCTACCAATATTCTCTCGAGTGCGTGTTCTCTCGATCCTCTGCTGATCAAACTCTTTTCCTCTGTGCCTACGCACAAGTCTTATACCCTGTTGTTCTCTGTTGCGCATATCGAGGTCTACTCCAACTCCCAATTCACTCTTCCTCTATCTGTCGACCTCCCTGATCTTGCAGACCTACAATTGTCAGCTTCGATGTCGTTATGCACAACCTCCACCTGTGGCGACACCTGGCGTGTCTTCAACCACCTTCAATAACTGCTCATAACTTCCTTAGCAACCCCGAACGACTACTAAGTACTCTGCTTGACTTCCTATGTGCCCTTCTAACACTACTACATTATTTGGCCCTGTCACTACCTCCATCATACTATCTTTCATCATCCTTCGACATACTTGTCGGTTTCCTTTTGCATCTAAGGCTTCGCCAATCTGCCCCTTCCTCCTCGCTTGGCTTTCGCCCCAAAACTGTTGGAGTCATGATTCGACAACATGCCGATCCACGATGCCTCCGCTACAACTTTATAATTTATCGACCTTAAACATGTCTACTCTTGACCTACATTGTCTGTCGACGTACCTCAATAGCTCCAGCTCGACTCATTGACTTTAACAACCAATCTTGACTCACTAGTGGTCATTGGCACTCCCTCTAGTCGGGATTGCAATGTCGATCATCTTCGACTACTCTACCTAAGCCCCGATGTTCCCGCATCATCAAGTCATGAAGTAAAGAAGGGGGTAGTGATGCAAAGTTCTATCAAAAGAAAGGAAATGCATAGTGCGCTTCACCACTCACCTAACCTTCGAGGAAGCTAGATAAAACTAGTCATTACAGTTTTTGTTTCAAAACTAGCCATTATACAATACTTTCAGGAAATCATATTTTTCTACTTTAAGGCATACTTGTCCATTGAAGACACATTTAATCTAAGGAAAGGACCATGTACAAAGAAGCGAAGAGTTACCTGTTTTACCGTGATTGTAAATTTTACCGTGAGTAAATTCTATGTGTTTACTAGCGAAGAACGGAGCATTCCAACAGTACATGTCTAAGCAAGAAGTCCTACAAGGGATATTAAAGAAATTTCAATAGCCTATTCTAGAAGCAATTATGAAGACTCCCATGAAAACAAAAACTCAAGAGAAGGGTGGGACTTATAGAGCCACACTAGAATCCAAGCAGAAATCCAAGGAACAAGAGAATATTTAGGCTATAGAAACACCAAGAGAACAACAGGCATAGCGACCTCGTGAGAGGACCATTATGTTTATACTTGAATACATTCCACCACGAAGAGATGATGCACTAGTGGTGTTGAAGCCCTAGGTATGTAGGTTGCTGGAATGTTGTCTAAGGAGAGCAACAGAGGGTGAAAACCCAATCTGAAAGGGTTCAAAAAGCTCTACGCAAGAGCAATTGTATCCCCGGATTGTTTGGTATAGTTAAATCCCATGGATATAAAGGTCTCCACTGGAACTGATGGGGTTTGATTTTGAAAGGATCTGTCTTCCCGAGGGAAGATTAATTTTTTTTTATCTCTAGGAGTGATTTTTCTTTAAAATAAATCTAAACTAAGTCAGATCTAATCCAAAGGAAAATGTTTAGTTTATGTGCAGGATAACTTGATTTGAATTTTAATAAGTCTTTTTACTAGTTTGACAGAAATGTGAAATTGGATCTTTACTCATTAACTTAGGATAGAACTAGAAGATGAAAATCCAATGATAGCATCTTAAGGATTAGGCACATGCAAGATTATCCTATATATGAAATGCTAATTGAAAAATTAACATTAATTTAATAATTTTTGTTAATCATTTGTAGAAATAGATAAATGTTTTAGATAAATATATTCACTTAAAACATAAAGACACACCGATCATTAATTGAGACAAATCCAAACTATAGATCAATGTATTAATTCTTGATTACAAAATTAAAACAATATTCATTCATAAGCTGAAGTGAAAATCAAAACCCATCAAAGAAATTTGATAAATTGACAAAAGAGATATCAAGAGGAAACTAACTGTATTTCTTCAAGGCTTGCAAAAAATTACAATCTATTGCAAATCAAAGTCTCTCCAGTCCTCTTTTGATGATTTTCTTCCCCCTCCCCTATGAGATCTTTAACCTTTAAATAATGATTACAAAATAGTTACAAAGGATAAACTTCCCATAAAACAGGGATTACAAAATCAAAGTAGTCTAAGAATGGCTAAGGGAATTATGCCACTTGGCCCAAACATCTAACAAGTCATCCACATTAGAATATTGAGCTAGCTCAAGTCCCAACTCTGCATCACACGTGAAATATTCGATCTCTATTTTTCTCAATTTGTGCCAAGTATGCAGGAAGAAATGGATCTTGTGCTCCAAAATGACAGGCTGTTTGATGAATTTGTCAACATTAGAGATCTAGATGTGATAAAGCTGCTGAATCTGCTCTTTGACCTGCACACACCTAGTATCTGCTTGCTCAGTCATTAGCTTCAGTGGACAAGCTCACTCAATTAGATCCATAGTGGAAAAATGTAATGTGATCACGATGTTATTTGCAACATACCATCTTCTCCCACAAATTGTCCGTGCTTTCTTGATTGTTTCCTCTACCATCTCATAAGCATCCCGCCAAGCCTGCAAAGATTTTCTTATTTTTCTGAACTTGCAGCTGTTAAGAATAGGGAGATCCTTAGGTTTGTCCTTGATATATCCTTTCCACTCAAAAACATCATCAAGGGACTTGGAAGCTTGCTTCCTTTTTTCAATTTGTTGCGCAAGAGTGTCGAAAAGCTTCTAAAAAATATTATAAGTTTCCTGAATATCATTCAGGGAACTAAATAACTCAGTCAAAAGTTTATGATTCCCTTCATTGAATTCAAAAGCCAAATCTTTGAACTACTCAGAGAACCTGGGGAATGAGGTAGCTGCATTGGTGACTGCATCCTTTAGCTTATGTTCCAATATTTCTAACCTCTTTGCATTGGCAGTATTTAGGAATTGTGCATCTTGCAGTTCATCCTAGAGAGAAGAGTTATGTTCCTGCAAACTCTTGAGCTAATTTTCGTACTGATCTTTCAATTTATGAATCTAAGATTCGTGTCCTTCATTAACTTTGACCAGCTTATCCTGAAGCTGCTTCAACTCTTCTTTCAGATTGTCAATTTCTTTATTCAGTGAATTTATTGAATCAAAATTAGCTCTAGCAAATGTCCCCATAGCTCTTGCAGTTTCTAATACTTCCTTTTCAATTTCATCAGACTGTTTGGACCGAATTATCTGATTAAGAACAAGTGCTTGCAACATAGTTGATCCCATGCTTCTCTTATTACCTCTTCTGACCACCACCTTTGCTACCCTGCTGTAAAAGTAGTTTCCAAGGAGAACCACAACATCATCTTCAAGATCAGGTGCCAACTCAATTGCAGATGAACCAATGTTACCTGTTGCAACCAAATGAGTTGTTTGGGTGATAGTAGAGTTAGGGATAGACATGGTAATATGAGAGGTAGATATCAAAGGGGCAGTGGCAATAGAAACTAAAGGTGGAGAAGGAGGAGAAGTAAACAAAGTGGTAAACTCAGTGAGGGAAGTAGAGGCAACAGTAACTGATGGTTATAGAGAAACAGTTGGAGATTGTGTCTCTATAATCATTGATGGTAAGGTGGCAAAGGGAACTGGCAACTTGGTAGGCGATGTAGAAATGGAGGTCAAAGCAGCAAATAATTTATATATGGTGGAAGGTGGTAGTGTAACCTGAAAAGATGAAATTGGAGGAAGCTGAACAAAAGAGGTGGAAGTAAGCTCCAAAGAAGAGAGTGAGGGTGCAGAAGTTAATGCTTCAACCATAGTAGTGACTTCATCAAAGTGGTGATTTGACACAAGATCATCTATCACTATGCTATCAAGCAAATCAAAATCTGCCAGAGAATTTTCAGTTATCTCTTGTATAACAGGAATAGGAGGAAGTCTTTCATCCTCTCCATCACTGTCCACAATATTCAATGTAGGTATGGTAGATGCAGGTGTTTGAATCTTCTGCCTCTTTGCTGGGTTACTCACAACTACTTGAGTATCATTGGTTGGGTTACTGGAAGCAATCACCTGAGTGTCAAGTATTGAATTCATATGTACCAACTCTTTCTTCAACTCATCAACTGACTGAATTAGGATCTTCTTGGCCTGTTGGACATCTTCTACAAGGATCTTTCCTTTTCCTCCATCTGGATATGTCAACATCAAAGGACTAGCTTCCTTTTGTGCTTCTTTTTCTTCCCTTTCCTTTCTGACCTGCTCTATTAGTTGTATCTCCATGTTCCTATAACTCAAAACCTTAGTCTTGAGCTCTTTTTGGTACTGAAGGATGAAGCTCTGCTCTTTTTTAGTTTTAGCCCTAACTAGGACTTTAGAAAAAATATTTTCCTCTTGGTAAATAGAGTCATCAAGAGAAGCTTCATGGACATAGGTGGTCTTCCTGTGCTCTTGGGAAAAGTGGGTAGCCAGGAATCCTTGGGGATCATGCATCCTTTTGGGGGCTTGTCCCAACTTTAAGGAAACAATTCTCTTCCCTAATACTGCAGCATATGTTGAAGTTGGAATAACCAAAGGTCCAAGGTTCAAAGGGAATTTAGGCCATCCTCTTCTTTTGGGTCCAGTCAACTTAAGGAATAACCCAACTATAACAGTTTGAAAAACAATTTCTTCAAGCAGCAGTCTGTCTAGGACTATCCTTGTCGGCAAATGCACTATGCTACTTCCCCAAAATCTAACATATGAGAAAGATTCTCCCACATACCAGTCACCAATGGTGGGAATGAGGGTTCTGGAATCGGGAGAGAAGGAGGGTGCATCTTCTCTAAATATCTGATGGTGAATTGTACCAAATAAGTGATCACAGATATCATATAGTAAAGTGACATAGTTGTTCTCCCACAATGCTGAACAGTAAATGTGAACTGGGGGAGTTGAAAGTGTCAAATTCCATCCAATGAAAGGATACTGGAATTCGGAGCAGAATACATCAATAACATAAGCTGAACAAAAGAAAGAAGACTTCCTTATAGCTGGTGCCTTCTGATACCACTCAATTGCTAACTTTAACTCCGCAGACATAATCGAAGCCCAATTGAATGATTCCATATTTGTGAGGACGTGATGGGCCATAGGTTACCATTCGTATTTGAACATAGAATAGTTAGGTAAACCATACATCCTACAAAGAATCGATGGCAAGAGGGAATAGGGTTCCTTGAACCATGAAACATGGTATAGGTTATCAACTTTGGGTATTGACGGGATTTTTAATTCCATTCTAATTACTTAGAAAAAAACTAAGAAGTTTACATTAATTGTCAACTCGGAGTTCGTTGAGAACTTGCGAGTTACCGTGCACTATATGTGCAAACCACAATCTCCTCTTACATTGGTTTATCTACTTGAAGTTGTAGTTCAATAACCTTACTTACAAACAATGGTATGAGTAGTTACATTGTCTTGGCAAGGAACTAGCCATCTAAACAACTATTGAAGCTAAATTGCAATGAAAGTAAATCACACGACATGAAAGTAAATGCTAAAATTAAATTCACACTTGAAAGTAAATTCTAAAACTACATTCACACTTCTGTAGAAAAGAAAATCCTAGAACTACATCACACTTTCCGGAAAAAGTAAATTCTAATACTACATTCACACTATGCAAGAAAGTAAATTCTAAATCTAAGTTCACAACACACTTGACAGAAAGGTAAATTGCAAAAAAGTAAATTCTAGAAGCTATCCTTTCCAACTACAAGTTACTGTTTATAATCCAAAGAAGTAAATATGGTAATTGAATTAAGCTCAAAGATTGTAAAATAAAACATTAAATCTCTATCTATTCATTAAAATAAAATTGCAGAAATAAAATTCACACTTCATAAGAAATTACAACTAAGCAATGAAGTACAACTACATCAACATAAAATAAATAAAATCATATTACAAAAGAAATTATAAAACTAAAATCTAATTGAATCAAAATAAGAGTATAGCTTTATTCCATCATCAATTGGACTATTTCTCTAAGAGTCCTTCCATAGAATGGAGAAAGAACTCTTATTTATACATGATTTCTCCATAACAACTAATAAATGAGGATCCAAAATATCCTCAACAAATTCCTAAAAGTTTGGATCTCAAAACTAATCCAAGATCCTTACTAACTAAATGCTATTTAGAATACCATTGAAGTCAAATTCGAATTTAGGAATAGAGGTTACAATAAAATAGTCAAAACTCATCCCAAATGTCTCTTAACAACTTTTGACTTCTTAGGTCCATCATATATTCGATAGAAATCTTCAAATCTTTGTGAATACGCCAAATATGCACTCATATCCACCTCCATTTACCAACTTTAATTTAACATCATGATTTGAGACATATAAGAATAATATAAATAATGGATTTATAAAAATCCATTATTCCTAATGAATATCTTTCTCCAAAGTTGGTGGTTGAAGGTAAAATTTGAATTATTGACTTTCTGTAATGCTGCAGATGGAGTTTCTGTAATGCTGCACATACCTATAGAGTTTCCGTAATGTTGCAAATAGAGTTTATATAATACTGCAGATAGAGTTTCTGTAATGCTGCAGATAGAGTTTCTGTAATACTACAGATAGATTTTATGTAATGCTACAAATAGAGTTTCTGTAATACTGCAGATAGAGTTTCCGTAATGCTGCAGATGGAGGTTCTGTAATGCTGCAGATAGAGTTTATGTAATGTTGCAGATGGAGTTTCCATAATGCTGCAGATAGAGTTTATGTAATGGTGCAACAAATGTTCTGCACTACTACAAAACTCCCTCAAATATGTTGTAGCTGCTTCCAACAATTGATTCAATATTCAAAGCAAATACATAGTACACTAATTCCCTCAATGTTAGTAAAAAATCAAATGAAATACTAAGACATGTAATGAAAAAATTACTTGAGCATAAAAACCCGGATATGAGTGTAAGAAATTATTAATGCATGAATATGGCTAGGTAAAAGGAATTATAAATACGGTGAAATGGTGGTAAAAATATGCTAAATTCAAGGCCCGTCATCTCCCCCAAACTGAAAATGTTGCATGTCCTCATGCAACCCTGTTTCAACCAAGCTGAATGATGTTCCTTTTTATGCATGACTCAAAATGTATCATTAACAGGCCACCACCAATGTATCTGATCATCAAGAGGTATGAAATTTCATCCTGAACAATCCTCCATGCCAACTTAACATTCTTATTGCAAAAATGCAAGAAAAAATATATTTTGTAGCTAATGGACTGGCAATTTGCAGCTTTAACAAAAAATGTCATTTTTCCAAAAATATGAACTGGGTTTTTACCAAACTTTGCGGGGGTGTTAGATGTTGATGTATATGTAACTTCAGAATGTATTTCATCTGTGTATTTTATATATATTTATTGTACCCTTATAAGAGATGTGTCATTCCTCTATAAGGAAGTGTCATCATGTGGATTGACAAGTGTCGCAAGTGTGTGTACTTGCCAATGGGTTAATAGACCACCATGTGGGGTTGGCCCTGAATTATATATATATTATAATGTGGATGTACCTTGCTAGACAAGTCGGCCCCATAAGGTCACTAGGAAAAAAGGTTAGTATAAATAGAGATCGAAGATCTCTATTTTATTCACTTGGAAAAGTAACCCACTCTCACTCAGAAAGTGGCGCACTAGTGAGGAGGAGGATCATCTGCTTCTAGGAGACTATCTCAGTGTTATTTGGTTGTACTTTGGTTGAGCCATTGCTCTCTCTATCTCTGAGGAAGTTGTGGGGTTTTTCACCTTAGGGTTTTCTCCACGGAAACACCGTGTCTCTTGTCTCTTATGATTTTGATTCTTGTGATGCTTTTCATATTGTGATTGTCATGCATTGATATACTGTATATGTTATTCTCTCAGCAAAGATCCTAGAGTATTGTGAATTAATGCTCAAAATTTAACATGGAATCAGAGCTAACCTAAGAAGAAGACATTTTGCAGTGATGGAAGCTTGAGTTCCTTATTTATTGGGTTTCTCTCCATAGAGTTTTGAAAACCAGTATAGTAGATTGACTCTACTCATCAAGGCGCATCTATCTGTCCAGTCATAATTCAATTCCGAGCATTTTTAGATTTGGCCCTAAAAATTAGGGTTTCCACAAAAATAGGAATTTCTGAAATCTAAAGACACAGCTGGAAGATCCTTACAAAAATCGAAGTTTAGAGCTTTGGATCGAGATTTTTGGCTGGGTAGATCTCCTGGAAATGCAAACCCTAATTCAGGGCTCTCCCAAGTGAACCCGGGAGGACAAAAAGGCAATTCTGAAGGGCAAAACTTTGCTGATCTCAAATTCTAAATGCACCAGGCTAATCAGCTCATCAAGGCACATCTTTCTATCCTTTCAAAAATTTGAAATTCACATTTTGAATTTTTAGGGTTTTTCTGACAAACCCTAATCCGGACCAGATCCAGTTTTCAGCATTTCAAGTGGTAAGATCTAAATATTTTCTATTTCCATTTGAAGTACTCTTTAAGATGTCTCACCACACCAAGCTTGAGGATAAGCTTGAAGGAGGTGATAACTTCCGAGCTTGGAAGTATAGGATTGGGTTAATCTTGGAAGAAAATGAGTTGGACTCATATGTGAAAGAAGACATCCCTATCCCAGAGGATGAAGAAGCCAAGGTATTGCATAAGAAGAACTTGGTCAAGGAAAAGAGAATCATTGCTGATTCCATTAAAGATCATCTCATACCCCATGTTTCCTCTCTAAAGACACCGAAGGAGATGTTTGACTCTTTGACCAAGCTATTTGAAGGGAAGAACATAAATAAGAAGATGACCCTGCGGAACCAATTGAAGGGAGTAAAGTTTCAGAATGGAGAAACCATTCAATATTATTTTTCAAGGGTCTCCCAGATCAAGGAACAACTAGAAGCAGTGGATGAAATGGTGGAGAATGGTGAAGTGGTGATGACCACTCTAAATGGCCTACCCAGATCATGGGATTCCTTTATCCAAGGAATTTGTGCAAGGAAGAAGTTGATCTCTTTCAGTAGACTACAGGAAGAATGCTCAGAAGAAGAAGCAAGGCTTGTGGCACGAGAAGAAAATATGGAGAATGAAGATCAAGCTCTCACAACTCACACCAAGAAAGGGAAGTCCAAGAGAGAGCCATCTCATTCCAAGAAATATTCACATCACTTCAAAGAAAGAAGAATATGCTTCACCTGTAATGAGAAAGGACATATTGCCATAAATTGTCCCAAGAACAATAAGGACAACAACAACTCCAACAAGAAGAAGAAGGGTAGCAAAAGAAGGTTTCATGCTCATGCTGCCGACGATGATGAACCACCCAAGAAGAAGGCTAGGGTAGAAAGTGATGATAACTCATCAAGTGAAGAAGAGTATGTTCTAATCTCTGCTCTCACAGGTACCATCTCCCATGGTTGTAATGATTGGTTGATTGATAGTGGGGCTTCCAAACACATGACTGGGTTTAAGGAATCTTTTGTGAATCTATCTGAACATGAATCACCCCATAAGGTGCAACTTGGGGATGATTATCAATACCCAATCAAAGGAAGTGGTGAAGCCTCCTACAACCTAGTTTCAGGAAAATATTTGAAGATGAAAGAAGTCCTTTATGTACCTGGGCTTAAGAAGAACTTACTCTCCATCTCTACATTGGATGCAAAAGGTATGAGGGTTGCATTTGTGGATGGCCAAGTTCTAATGTGGCCAAAGGGAAAGACCATAGAAGATGCAATGGTGATTGGAGAGCAAGAGGGAGGTTTGTACAGATTAAAGGGACAACCTGAACATGCCATGGTGACATAAAGACAAAGATTCATCCATAGTCATGGATCACATAGAGGTATGTATAATTTGTTTTTGCAAAAGTTAACTAATGAGTTATGCAGGTCATTAAAGAGAACAAGAACACATTGCTAGACATAAATAGCAAATATGGTGACCAGGTATGTGTTTCTTATATCATATAAGTACGCATGGCATGATTGATGATGATTGTTCATAAAGTCATAAGTTTGAATAATCATGGGTATATGCATATTATGTGCCTTACCTTAATTAATGATATGACTAACCAGAAGAGTCATAGGTTTGAGTAGTTGTAGGTTTAGACATGTTATGTTTCTTATGATATGACTAACCATAAGAGTCCTATATAAACCTTGAATGCTAATGCTTATTATTTATGTTTGAAATTATCATGACTATACATGCTTGAGATTATTGTGTTTTAATAGTATACTAATGAATGTATGATTTTGTATGAGATCACAAGGATAACACAATCATGATACTAATAATCATGCATAGGGACCAAGGATGAATATGAGTTCAAGAACAGGTAATCCAGGAAGCAAAGATCAAGAGGGAGCACACTCTAGTGGTTTATGCAAGGGTGCAGATATTCAGAGGGAGTTGTCCATCTCTCTACATTCCACAACAAAAGGTGTAGAAGGACTCCAGCAACTCCTGTAAGGAAGCAAAGACTCAGAGGGAGTCCACCCAACAAACAAACAAAGATAAGTATTTTAATCATCATTTCTTGCATATTTGTTTGCTTAAATAATTTTGTTCAATGATGTATATGCTCATGTTCCTAGACTTAGGATATGTATTGTGCATATTAAAATGATTGCATTAATGAATAGTATACTAGTAATATGCATGTGTTGGGTAAGTGGCCTATGGCACTGTACAACATTCCATTGCTACTTATCTAGAATGAAACCTCTTTGCTGACATGTTGGGAGTTGTGCACACTCTTAACAATGTTGTGGTAGAGATTGGAAGGCATCTAGAAAGTTACGGGATATGGATAAATGTTGTATTGAAGCATTGGCTAAGATAATTGCATGACTGTATGACATATTTCTTTATGTGTAAGAATTTGTTCTGAAAATTATGAGATGTTTCTAATCATGCAATTTAACTTGTTTTGTAGGAGAAGACTATCTCTTGTATTCTGATCATATGCCATCACCTACAAAAGAAGAACTACAACATTTGTTCAGCAACAAAATTATCTATTGAAGATATTGAAGTTCCCAGGATATGGGAAGAATGCCATGATCCGTCGATCATGAAGAATGATGTTTGGGATGTAGTCCCAAGACCTGAAGGGAAGTCTGTTGTGACTTCCAAATGGAACTATCAGATCAAGCATGTTGCAGATGGAAGCATTGAGAAATATAAAAGTGATGAAATAGAAGATGCACCAGATGGATTTCAAGATAGCATGGTGTAGTCATATATGTGTGCAGAACTTGGTATGGTCGGATAGACAACTTTCTATCCAGTTTGGGTTTTACCAAGAATAAAGCGGATTCCAACCTTTTCTACATGGTTGAGGAAGGCAATCCAGTGATACTACTTTTGTATGCGGATAACCTGTTTGTTACAGGTGAAGATAGATTTATTGCCAATACGCAGCGAAAGCTTGCTGCCGAGTTCAAGTTGAGGAACTTGGGGATGATGCACTATTTTTTTTTGGCATGGAGGTGTGGCAGAGTGCAGGTGGGATCTTCCTTGGTCAAGGGAAGTACACAATGGATATACTGAAGAGATTTGGGATGATGGATTGCAAGGCCATGGCCACACCTATGGCATCGAATTTGAAGCTTCTATGTGATGCTTCATCTGAGCTGGTTGATGTCTCTATGTATCGTCAGATGATTAGGTCCTTGATGTACCTGATGAACACGAGACCAGATATTTGCTTTGCTGTGAACACATTGAGACAGTTCTTGACAGATCCGAGGAGTGTTCACCTGAAGCATGTTCTGAGGTACCTTAAGGGTACAGTGGATTATGGGCTCAAGTATGAAGCAAATCAAAAATTTAACCTTCAGGGTTATGTTGATTCAAATTAGGCTGGAAGTGCTGCAGATAGGAAGAGCACATCTAGGTGTTGCTTCAGTATGGGATCAGGTGTGATCTCTTGGTTTAGCAGGAAGCAATCCTGTGTAGCACTGAGTACAGCTGAGGTAGAGTATGTTGCAGCCTGTTCAGCTAGTTGTGAGGCAGTATGGCTACGGAAGCTACTGTCTGAGTTATTTGATCTCTCGTTGGATGCTACTGGTATCTTCTGTGATAACCAGAGTTGTGTGAAGCTGTCTGATAACCCAGTGTTTCATGACAGGTTGAAACACATAGAGATCAAATATCACTATATCAGGGATATGGTGCAGATAGGAGATGTGAAGGTCCTGTATGTTGCGACGGACGAGCAGATTGCAGATGTGCTGATGAAGCCACTAGCCAGAGTGAAGTTCGAGTACCTCAGAGAGAGGCTTGGTGTTCTTCAGATAGATGACACTTCAAGGAAGAAGTTATGGACACATTTGCTGAAGCCATTCCAAGCATGTTGGAAGAAGGATCCTTCACATGGTTGTGGATTTAAGCGCTGGATGTTGATGAGCATCAAGATGATGTTCTAGTTTCTGCTTTGTATGATCAGTTGGATCATTTCTTTGTATATGTATGTACGCATCATGTTGGATGCTGGATATGATCAGTTGGATCATTTATATGTATGTATGCATCATGTTGGATGTTGGATATGATTAGTTGGATCACTTATATGTATGTATGCATCATGTTGGATGCTGGATATGATCGGTTGGATCATTTGTATGTATTTTGTATATGCATCATGTTGGATGCTTGGACCATGTATCTGTATATGTATCAGGTGGATACATTGTATGATTAGGTAGATCATGTATATTGATATGTACCAGGTATGATCAGGTAGATCATGTATGTTGATGGATACATTGTGTGGATCATGTACCTATGTATCAGGTGGATACACTATGTGTGATGATATATATCAGGTAGATACTTGGTGTGCATCAGATGGATGCATTGTATGATCAGGATGATCAGGATGATCATGTGTACATTAGGATCATGTATGGTAAGTATCAGATGATACTTTGTGGCCGTGGATCAGGTTGTGCAGGTAAGCATGTAATTTGTGCCCTGGGATATTTGCAGATGGTATTTCGAGGTTTTGCCTATGGCATGTAATTAGGTGCCCTGGGACATCTGGAAAATGCTCTTTCGAGGTTTTGCTTGGGAGGACATATAATTTGTGTCCTGGGAGATCTACAGATAGTCTTTCGAGGTTTTGCCTATGGCATGTAATTCGATGCCCTAGGATATCTGGCAGATGCTCTTGCGAGGTTTTGTCCTATGGCATGTAATTTCCTCCTGGGAGATCTGGACAGGATGAAAAAGGCCTCAGATGCTTCAGCCAGGTTTTGTGGTGATATCACATGTAATGTGCTCCTGGGAGATCCGACAGGTAGAGCCGTGTGCTCATAACATCCTGGGATGCTTCAGCCAGGTTTTGTGATGGGTCACATGTAATGTGCTCTTGGGAGATCCTACAGGTAGAGATGTGTGCTCGTAATAGCCTGGGATGCTGCAGCTAGGTTTTGTGATGCACATAATAAGTCCTAAGGTTTCCACAGTATGGCCAGTGATGATGAAGACCTGCAGGTGGTGGGCCTATATCCAGTATGAAAAAGGACTGGCTCTATAGAACTTCCTATGATGAGTAGAGTCAGAGATTGGTTGAGATAGCAGCAACAATGACGATGATCCTGAGAAGAAGACTTGTCTAGCAGATCTGTGTTGAGAAATACCTTCCTAGTTAAGAGGGAGTGTTGATGTATATGTAACTTTGGAATGTATTTCATCTGTGTATTTTATATATACTTATTGTACCCTTATAAGAGATGTGTCATTCCTCTATAAGGAAGTGTCATCATGTGGATTGACAAGTATCGCAAGTGTGTGTACTTGTCGATGGGTTATTAGACCACCATGTGGGGTTGGCCCTGAATTATATATATTATAATGTGGATGTACCTTGCTAGACAAGTCGGCCCCATAAGGTCACTAGGCAAAAAGGTTAGTATAAATAGAGATCGGAGATCTCTATTTTATTCACTGGAAAAGTAACTCACTCTCACTCAGAAAGTGGTGCACTAGTGAGGAGGAGGATCATATGCTTCTAGGAGACTATCTCAGTGTTATTTGGTTGTACTTTGGTTGATCCATTGCTCTCTCTATCTCTGAGGAAGTTGTGGGGTTTTTCACCTTAGGGTTTTCCCCACGTAAACTCTGTGTCTCTTGTCTCTTATGCTTTTGATTCTTGTGATGCTTGTCATATTGTGATTGTCATGCATTGATATACTGTATATGTTATTCTCTCAGCAAAGATCCTAGAGTATTGTGAATTAATGCTCAAAATTTAACATTAGAAATGCCATTATGCTTCTCCCAACCAAAAATTGGAGAAACCCACATCATAGTTTTTGAGCAAATGAGAAAATTCTTGTAGGTTACTATGCTTGATTTCTCGAAAAATATCAACTAGGTTTTCACCAAACTCTGCAGGGGTGTAAGGAATGCCATTATGCTTCTCTTAGCCAAAAATTGGAGAAACCCACATCACGGTTTTTTAGAAAATGAGAAAATGGTTGTAGGTGACTATGTTTGATTTCTCAAAAACTGTGCATTGGATTGAGCTGAAACTTGATGTATTTATTCTTCTTACCCTAATGCTTATCTCCACCATGTTTCGTGAAAACCCATTTCACCGTTTGGGAGATGTCTCCACTTCAATTTTTGCAATTTTTTATGCCATAAAATACTCCATTGTTGTGCATGCATTTACCAAGTGAACTGCGTGAAGACTTGAAATATACATGAATATAAAAATCAGAACAGAGTCTCCTCCATATTTTTCTAAACGGACAGTAACATCATTATGGATTCTTAAAAGCTTTGTTTTTCCATGTGCATGTTACATAGACCCAACTGATTTCAACAAAGCGCTTCTTCTAAATAATGTCACCCTCTTATAACTATCATGAGAATACTCATTCAACTATATGATAGCTTTTATGCATGGAGATTCATTTTCATTTCAAAAATAGTGTTGCTTCAAACTTTGAAAGTCATGTAAATCATCTAAACTCTTAATATATGAGGTGAAAAGAATTACCAAGACTGGTATAATTGCTGCAAATAATGGCAATGACCGTCTCCTCCCCCAAATTGAAGAATTTTGTTGGTCCTCTTAAATCTGTTACCAAAAATGCATTCACAACATAATCACTGTAGTGATGTATATTTTTCCAATGTGCTTGTGTTTTTGGTTTGAAGAAACCTTAGGCCACCACCCTGTGCATTCTCCAAAATATGGGACAATTGTTACTACCATTCACGTCTCTGTTGCTATGGTAATGCAATAGGCTTCCACCACTGTCACATACATCACTATATTATTGCATATATACGTTACTGGAAATGCTGAAAGTAAATTGATGTTGAGGCCTAAACACTCCCCCGAAGTGAAGATAAGGCCTGTCCTCATGCCTTATTATATTTCCTTGTGAACTATGCATAAAAGGACTGCCAATGTCTGTAGCGATCACTAGATCGTAATGCTCTGTAATTTAAATCTTCTGCTATCCTCCAGACCTGCAATTAAGATATTGAAATGTTGCTACAGAACTGTCCACATGCTTCAACAAAATTCATGTGCTTTTGTTTGTCCACCCAGTCTTTTCCCAAACTGAAGAGTAAATTAGCCTTTGGAAGAAAAAGATATACATGGATAAATTTGTGTTATTTGACAAAATTCATGAAACTTATAATTTGGGAACAAGAATCTTCTGTTGTAATATCAATTCCCATTCAAGAAGTAAATCTCTTGCATGGCATCATTCGAGTGTGTGGCATGGCATCATTTTGCAGAAATATTAAGAAAGTAGTGGAAAGTTAGAGCAATCCATTTTTTTTAAAATTTACAAACCATTGCTCTCATAACAATAAGAATCCATGAAGTAGATAATAACTTCCAGGATAGGGACCACACCACTCATGAAAATTTCCAATCAAACCTTTGTGCCTAAAACTTGCATTCATTACCCAAATTGATTCTGTGCATAAACCAACAACAAATTTTTTAATAAGAAAACCCTTTATGCTCTGTTATCCTCTACAAAGTGGAATAAAAAATCTGAATATGTGGCTGCACCTACTTAATAATTGCTTTGCCAAATGTGCCACTATAGGACAACTCACTCACCAATGTTGAAATCATGTGAAAGAGGTAGAGGAAGTCCTTGTAATATGAAATCTTAAAACCATATTGGCATTTGATGCTTATGCTGCCATCGACATTTTCCACCACTTCTCAATGCAACTCACCTTTTATTGTTGCTTTCAAGTTTTGCTCTCATATGCATTATACATCAAAATTTTTGTTTCTTTCAGCCAAGCCTTTGTATTTCTTCTCCTGCGTACCATATCCTGGAATGGCTTCTACAACCGTTTATTCTGCTGTAGGTTCTTGTGTCCAGCCTATTCCCTTTCTCCTATTGTGGCCTTGGATTATATATGAGTTGCTTCCCTTTTTCTTTCTGTTGTTTCTTGTGTGACAGCAGTAAGACTTCTTCCAACAAATTCTTTGGCTTGTCCATGTGCATCGGTTGTCCATCTCTCCTTACTACTGGTTCTCGTGTGGAAGTAGTAGGGCTTCCTATTGTTGGTTCTTGTGTGACAACCATAGGGATTATGTAGCAACATACTTTTCATGCTTGGGTGTTTAGGAGATGTCGGGTTGGGCTTAGCTAGGGAAGTAAAGATGAGATAATGTTTAAATGGAAGGGTGAAGGTTTGGGTTGAGAAAGGATGGTAGAGGATGGAAAAGAATGATGATGAGTAATGTAAATATTATGATGTGTAATGGTGTGGTCACCATAGGTAATGGTGTAGTCATGGTAGGTGATGGTGTGCCCCTTCCCCCAAACTGAAATATTTTACTACCCTTAGAAATATAGGAGGAAGTAGTGAAAAAGGCTCAAGTGATTTTCCAAATACAAATCTATAGCATTCAATGAACTTGACTAACAATAAAGAAAATGAGCATACCTGTACCTACCTACGAATATCATGAAATGTGTAGCAGCATCCCGAGAAGCATGAGATCTGATGTGGTCCACAATGGTGTAGAAACTGACAAGAAAGAGCAATACAGAATCCAGAGCTTCGATTTGGAGATGAAAAATGATCTTTTGATGTAGTAGCAAATCTTGGAAACTTTATTTAAAGAGCATGATGGAATAATTTATTTCTCACATATTTGCAAACCTTGTCTGCCAGCGAGCTGGTTTTTAGACAAGATCTGTTTGATTGCGCCCAGAGGGTTTTCACAATCAGAAAATTTTTTATTCCCAAGGGATGCCCGCCAGCAAGCTGGTTTTCAAGCATTCTAAGGTCTGATGGCGCCTGAAACAGGTTTTCACCATCAAATTTTATTTGGAAAGGGGGTAGGGAGGTGAGGGAGCTTGACATTGTAAGTGAGCCAAACTGCTTTATTGTGTGGGTCATGGATGGATGGAGTAGAAATTCATGGGAGAAATGGAATGGTGGGGGATGAATTCAATCTGATTATAGTGGTAATATAGATGATGTTCATGAGAAAATCTTATCAACCACATAAGGAAATGAAATATTTATTAACTTCAGCAGGCATTCATATCAAAATGGGAAAATGAAATACATAAGCATACCATGGTGCTGGTGAATGAGCATGATGAATCTTAGGTCTTCTGAAAGGATTCTTTATAGAAATCAGGGATGTGGCAATGGGAATGTGAGAATGGCACTTGACCTCTAGAGCATTGGTCTTCAGATTCTTCATATCAATTCTTTATATGTCTCATTCTGGATCCATCTTCCATCTTTGATAAAAAGTCTTATTATTGGTGTCTTTTACTGAGACACTGCTAGATTAGGCTTCTAGGAACTTGAGCTTAAAAAGTAGCACAATCATGCTAATGAATCTTTATTTTTGGATTGCTGGAGAGAATTCCCATCAGCATTAAATTTGGTCTTCACAAATCACTTCATGCATAGATTAGACTTCTTTAATCTTCCAAGGACCGACAAACAAAATTGGCACTTACCTGCAAAAAAATGTGAGCTCATGGAAGAAGAGAGTTGATCAGTCTCTCTTAATCCCAAACATATGCAAGATAAATACAACAAATTTTTATAAAACAAGTCCAAGGAAGATAAAACAAAAAATCACTTTTTACCTGTTGGGGAGCGGTGGCCACCTTAGACAACCCAACGATATTTTGCTAATAAATTATTCGTTTCAAAACCGATTTGAGTGATTTCAAATACAAATGAAAGTGGATTTAGAGGGATAAATCCAGTAGAAACATGTTTTGAAAATGAATTAATATGGTACTCCAAATATGCTAAAAAACATCATGTAAGACAGATAGGTTGCAATTTCCATCCTAGACCAACAGTCAGTGATTTGAGCATAACATTTTCGTTTGTTGACGGATTGAATCGATTCAAATTGGAGGTTAAAGTAGATTCCCATATGTACCTCCAAGAGAAATAGGTTTGTAATTCAATAAGAATTGATGAGTCAAATATGCCAAAGTACAACCGATGAGGCAAAGTTCTAGGAGTGTTGATTTATGATAGGCAGTTAGTATTTGGGCATAACTTCCTCGTATGATATTAGATTTGAGTGATTCAAATTGAGTTGTAAACTAGATTCATAGGAGAATATTCCTTAGAAGTAGGTTTAAAAAAATCATCCATTTAGGCACCCAAAAATTGACAGTCCCAACCGTGTTCTTGAGTTGTCTACCCTACACCCAGTCAGTATTTTGACCATAACTTTTCATTTGATATCCAAATTGAAAAATTTAAATTGCGTTAGAAGCTAGATTCCAAGTGCTAATTTGGATAGAAATAGGTTTTAAAAATGTGTCCATATGGTCTCTCAAAACACGACTGTCCTGACTGCATTTTCAGTAAGGCCAACATGCCAAAATTCCCAAATAGCCAATTTTTCATTAAAATGACGATTTAGATGGAAGTGAATGTTTTTATGGATATAATTTCAATGTAATACATCAAATAACAAATAAAATCAACAATCCATATATTTTTTAAGGTTCCGTAGTTGAGCTACGGATCCTCAAAAATTGTATTTTAGTGCTAAAGGATGTATTTTTATGAATTGAGTAACATATTACATACCCCTTTTGAAATTTTTGAGTCTTTTTTACTCTTTCTTCAATTGCTTCCCCTCGAATCCTCTTGAATCCTTCAATAAAATATTCATTCACCAAGCCTCATTCCTCTTTCCAAGCTTTCTGCGAAAGAAAAATTAGTAATATGTGTGGCTCTTATTGCACTACATAATTATCATCTTGAATATTTGATTTTATTCATGAAAATAGAAGGCATAAACAAATCTACTGCTATTGCATAAATTATTAGCATGGTTCAGATTTTCAGAGACTTGTAGCTGCCTATTACACTGTAGCAATGCTACAGCGAGGTCATCTTTGCGTCTTACTTGTCTATGTGCCTCCATCCTTAAAAAAACATATCCATGTATAATGAAGAAAACAAATAGCTCACTACGAAAAGAAAGTTTACTTAAGCAAAAAGAGGAAAACTTCTCACACAAAAATAACTATGTCAACCAAGTAAGGGGTTACAGTGGTCATGGTAACTACCCGACAATGGTGCCAAAATGACGGGATTTTTAATTGCATTCTAATTACTTAAAAAACAACTAAGAAGTGTACATTAATTGTCAACCCGGGGTTCGTTGAGAACTTGCGAGTTACCATGCACTGTATGTGCAAACCACAATCTCCTCTTACATTGGTTTATCTACTTGAAGTTGTAGTTCAATAACCTTACTTACAAACAATGGTATGATCAGTTACATTGTCTTGGCAAGGAACTAGCCATCTAAACAACTATTGAAGCTAAATTTCAATGAAAGTCAATCACACGACATGAAAGTAAAACACACGACATGAAAGTAAATGCTAAAATTAAATTCACACTTGAAAGTAAATTCTAAAACTACATTCACACTTCTGTAGAAAAATAAATCCTAGAACTACATCACACTTTGTGGAAAAAGTAAATTCTAATAATACATTCACACTGTGCAAGAAAGTAAATTCTAAATCTAAGTTCACAACACACTTGATAGAAAGGTAAATTGTAGAAAGGTAAATTCTAGAAGCTATCATTGCCAAATACAAGTTACTGTTTATAATCCAAAGAAGTAAATATGGTAATCGCATTAAGCTCAAAGATTGTAAAATAAAACATTAAATCTCTATCTATGCATTGAAATAAAATTGACACTTCATAATAAATCACAACTAAGCAATGAAGTACAACTACATCAACATAAAATAAATAAAATCATATTACAAAAGAAATTATAAAACTAAAATATAATTGAATCAAAATGAGAGGATAGCTTTATTCCATCATCAATTGGACTATTTCTCTAAGAGTCTTCCCATAGAATGGAGAAAGAACTCTTATTTATACATGATTTCTCCATAACAACTAATAAATGAGGATACAAATATCCTCAACAAATTCCTCAAAGTTTGGATCTCAAAACTAATCCAAGATCCTTACTAACTACATGCTATTTAGAATACCTTTGAAGTCAAATTCGAATTTAGGGATAGAGGCTACAATAAAATAGTCAAAACTCATCCCAAATGTCTCTTAACAACTTTTGACTTCTTAGGTCCCTCATATATTTGATAGAGATCTTCAAATCTTTGTGAATAAGCCAAATATGCACTGATATCCACCTCCATTTACCAACTTTAATTTAACATCACGATTTGAGACATATAAGAATAATAGAAATAATGGATTTATAAAAATCAATTATTCCTAATGAATATCTTTCTCCAAAGTTGGTGGTTGAAGGTAAAATTTGAATTATTGACTTTCTGTAATGCTGCAGATGGAGTTTCCGTAATGCTGCACAAACCTGTAGAATTTCCATAATGCTAAAAATAGAGTTTCTATAATACTGCAGATAGAGTTTCCATAATGTTGTAGATAGATTTTCTGTAATGCTGCAAATAGAGTTTCTGTAATACTACAGATAGAGTTTCCATAATGCCGCAGATGGAGGTTTTGTAATGCTGTGGATAGAGTTTTTGTAATGCTGTAGATGGAGTTTCCGTAATGCTACAGATAGAGTTTCTGTAATGCTGCAACAAATGTTCTGTACTGCTACAAAAATCCCTCAAATATGTTGTAGCTTCTTCCAACAATTGATTCAATATTCAAAGCAAATACCTAGTATACAAATTCCCTCAATGTTAGTAAAAAATCAAATGAAATACTAAGACATGTAATGGAAAAATTACTTGAGCATAAAAACCCGGATATGAGTGTAAGAAATGATTAATGCATGAATATGGATAGGCAAAAGGAATTATAAATATGGTGAAATGGTGGTAAAAATATGCTAAATTCAAGGCCCTTCAGGTATGAAGTTGGATGGGTTATTCATCCATGACTTTATCATCTCATCGAAGTTAAACATGGTGTTGGCAGAGTCCAGGAATGAAACATTAAGAAGATTGGTAGCCGGCTTAAGGGCATAAGCTCTAATGAAAACTTTAGGGCAAAAAGAAACCAAAAGGGACCTTGCGCTGTTGTTAAAGGAACGGTCTTTGGGGTTCGCGTGGTCAATTATCCACTTGACTGCATCTGTGTAAGGGAGAAGGGCAAGTCTGGCTACTATGGCATGTAGCTGGGTGTAACATCCCAAAAATTTACAAAAATTTAAAAATTTTAAAGTAGAAATAGCTACTAAAATTGCTATGCGGAAAATAAAATAAATACTAATCTTTTAATTAATGACAATTTACACTTTATAGCAAAAAATTCATCATTAGTTCTGCTTGTGTTTAATTGTAATCTACATGCTATAATTAAGTGTCACCTACCCAAATTTTGAGAATATTATTTTATTTGCAAAATACTTTATGTTAAATTTTAATTACAAAGTTTTGTAATTATGACCAAGTTTGGTCAGGGATGATTGTAATTACTGATTATTATTATTTAATAAATTAAAATAGGAGACAAACACCCAAGGGAACTGTTAAATGAGTGTTCACTGACCCACTAGGAGGAATGGAAGCTATTAGAAGGCATGGGACAGATGGCAACATTTGCACTCCACCACTAGTTGTTGGTTATGGGACAACTACCCCTAAATTTTTGGCATTATCCCCCAGGTTGGTGGAAGAGAGTAGGTGGCTCATTAATGACCAGTTAACCACTAAAAGGACTAGGAAAACTAGATAATCCAATTCGAATTGGGCAGGCATCCCCCTACAATATTTTCTACAGCAATATTCCTCAAGTGCATCAGGTGATCACTGAGAGATTCAAATAGAGAGGCTATGTGAGAGTGCAACTGTGAGTCTGGTAATTATACTGAAAATTGAAGCACCTAAAGCTTCTACAGAATCTTCCTCCTGATAGTTCAGTGAACAGGCTCGGGGGTCCTAAGGCAAGTAACTTGGCTATCTTCAGGAATAGGTCGGGTGGAACAGTTTCCTTGGGCTGTCTGTTTCTCTTACAGTCGACTTGGTTTTACTGTTTCTACCTTTTGTTACAGTTAAATGTTTCTGTATAATAGAATGATTAATTTTAGTCATATAGAAGAAACTATTTTATTTTTTGATCTAAGTATAATTTTGAATGAAAAATCTTTATGAAATGATTGAATCAATAACCATCTCTATATTTTTCCCCATGTTTTCTGTATCGTACTCCAGGATAGAGAAGTAAATTAAGAAAGATGAGTGATAGGCAGAATGCCATTGATTGAAAAGATGAATACAGTAGTGTGCTTGTTAAACTTTGTCATATGTTTTAAAATATAGGAAATAGTACATTCTAAATATAAACAGATGTACAGTATTCACCCCCTAATTCTTAAATAAAAACACATTTTATTTCTGCATAAATTTATACTTTTCTTTTCAACCCTATTTATTTCAGATAAAGTAATCACATGCATTTCAATCTCATAAATTTCATATTTTTAAAGTAATTATTTTCTAAGAATTATAGCAGCTGCAAAAACTATGTTTTGTACAAATTTGATATAAATATACACATTATTTCTTTACTAAATATCACTTCTGATTTCATTTATTAAGTATCTGCACAGTAGTATCAAAACCCTAAGTTATCACAAAAATTAGAATCTGAGTGTTTATTTGATTATACAGTTCATAACCTCTTCTCAAGCCATTTATGGCAAACCTTAGACATTTATTTTTGAATATTATAGTAGACCTGTTATCTAAACCCTAGACAATATTTCATTATCATACTATTTTATTTCATGTCGAGACTACCAGTAAGACATTTTTATCACTTAGCAGAAGATACGATTTTAATATCAATATCTAACATTTAGTTTACAACCCTAACTAGAGACATTTTTAGTATCGAAACCTTTTTCATGCACAAGTTTAAGACCCGGTTCTCGGGCTTGAAACCTCAATACTTGTATGGTTTCCAGCGAAACCTACATGGTAGGACTTTATTCATTGAATAAAAACCAAAACCTTGTGGCATTTACCATTTCAAAACATGCGAAGTACAGGTCCACCTACCAACAAACAAGTAACTATCTACTCTCAACCTGAGATAGCTTTCGTTATTTAGCTTTCGTTATTCAAACTCATATCAAAAGTTATACAAACAATCTCTTAAAAATCTATTTTGAACAAGGTTGTAACATTTCAATGCAAAAGAACTAGTAGTACAGAAGCAAGTGAACATGCGACTCTATTATGACATGCTAATCATCATAGACAAAAAAATGACAGAGTTTATATTGTTTCCATTTAAAATTTCCAAAACATATAGGGTCTCTTCCCTTAAACAACTAGTGGCATAAAAACCATCTCAAAGTTAGTTTCAATGCTACAGTAAAACATTTCTGAGCCGAGCATTAGATAAAATACTGAGGATTAACCTCTTTATAGTATGGTAACAAAGCAAAACATCAAACTCGGCCATCACTCTGAATAGGTCGTATTCCTTTTCCAACTCTCATCATTCGGTAATCATCAACAAACCATGTCAAAGGCACCTATGAGGTTTCAAGAACCACCGAGGCTTACCGAGAAGGAGTTGCAGCATCTGCATGCCAAGTGCTTGATCATAGGAAATCATATTTCAAGATATCACCTACCAGTTACATTTAAAAGGGTTAAACAAAGGAAATACAAGCATCGTTACAATTTATAATGCTACTGCCTTTATCATTGAAAATATTACCCTGGCAATGCAATACCTGGAGCTTAACACCTCACACCATCTTGATGATGCAGTCTTAGCACTTGCAGCAAATTCGAGCTTGAAACCAAGAACAAGTCTTATGACAGGAACGACCTCACTCTTTACACTGACAAAAAAACCTCACTAACTCTTGAAATGGCTGAATTGTGGCTCCTTGTCACCAAGAACTTGAGCTTGTAACATTTAAAATCTCACTCACAGGTCTTTGGATCGAAACCAAGGAAGGAGTCCTCCTACCCTTCTAAATCAAAACCCTACATTACAGTGAAGCTTTCGGCCCTTCTACTCTAACAAATCAAAATGAAGACCCGAAAACAACTCGATGTGACTTACCAACGAAAGACTAGGGTTTCTTCCAAACCCTAGATCTTGAATAGATCAACGATGGATTAGCTACCAGACAGGCACATTGAGACATGAGAGTTGATTTGCAATCAATACACATTGATTATAGCATCTACCGAGACACCAAATCATCAAGACCAAAGGCTATTACTTAGCACAGCTCAAAATCGGTTAGTGCAATGTTGAGAACTCAGGCACATGAATATCTTCCACCTAAGCCTCTGCTTCACTTAGCAGGTGAACGATATTAATGCTGAGACCAGAAATCGATAAATTGGGAGCAGTCCAAGTACCGAGTTTAATAAACTTGTCACGATCAACATCATTACTAATGGTCAGTTTCAATGTTCGTATTTCTTAATACTCCCTAAGGTTCAATTTTATGCATCGTGATAATACTATTATATGACAATGCATAGTATGAAATTGCATAGTTATAAACTTTCATCTCCATAGCATATGTGTATTCATATAGGGTTAAGTTGATATATATTCATGTGTTAGCCATGTATAAGGGAGACCATAAATATAATTTAGGATTTGATTTATGCATAACGATAATGTAGTTATAGCATAACATCATATTCATAATATATTTCACACAATATCTATGTATTGAAATTAATTGATAAGAGTAAGACTAGATGTATAGCTAGCATGATCAATATATGTTAATTTATAGCATTAGAACTTTAAACACAATATATTTTTATATATTGTTAATTGAATGATAATTGTGAGACTTTAGAATAGTTAAGTTCGGTAGATACATAATGCATTGATAATTCAATAGTATAGACATTATTTATATAAGCTTTCAAATAGAGTTACATATGGGTATTCGTATCAACATGTGACGTAAATGCAATAGTCATTTTAGGGTGACTTCTCCTAGGTAATCAAAATAGCATTATATCAGTATTTTGACGATGTGATTTTATATTACAGAAGAGTTTGAAAGCCAACACATAAACTAGAATTAGAACCGAAATATCCATACCTCCAGTAACTTGTTTTGCAAGGAAGTACTTAGAATTTTAATTGACGATGAATTGAAAGACACATATACTCTTAACACATGTTGTCATAGAAATTCTTACCTGCTGTCTGCACATAGAAACAGGATTCAAATGCCTTAGCTAAATGTAGCTAAGTGAGCCCTAGGGTACCTCGTAGGACCCCTTCGTCATTACACAAAGCAAACTGTCAGCACATCGTCAAGAACATCATAATAATACAAACCCTTGTATAGTATGTAATCGCATTTAGAAATCAAGCAGATTTAAAAATTGTATTCGTGTGCATAATCATAGGAGATCTTTCGTTAAGGAGTTTAGCATCCATTTAAGACTGAATTAGCAAATACTTATGTATCATATTTTTTTATAATTATGACATGTCATGATTATTAATTATCCTAGATAAGAAATTTAATTATTTTATATGTTCCGCATTAACAACTTCGATAATTATTGTTATTTAAAAAAAAAAAAAAATTGGTATTTTTGGGATGTTACATTAAGTTTATCTTGTAATATATTTTCTTGATCAACTACTGACAGCTGTTCTTGGATGATGATGAAAGGGTCCTATGAGGTACCCTAAGGTTTACTTAGCTATGTTTAGCTAAAGCATCTGAACTTGTTTCCATGCGCATATACGCAGGTAAGAGAAATATGATAAAACAAGTGTTAAGAGTAATTCTAAATATATTTTTCAGTTAATCGTCAATGTATTGTGAAAACTCTAAGTACTTCCTTGCATGAAAGTTATTAAAGGTATGGATATTTATCTTTCTTCTCGTTTACGTGCTAGTTTAGAAACTTATCAGTGCTATAAGAATCCTGTCGTCATTTCGCCATTATGCAAGGAGTAGTAATATCATGTGCATTATACCTACACTATGAATTTTTTGATTATGTGTAGATTCCAATGTACACATGGATTCAGTTGAAATCATCAAAATAACTATAATAGTTTGTACATCTCTCATTTTATAATTTAGGAAGAATCATTCTATTATAGCAAATGTTATTATCATAATTACGATGATACTATTGTAACTTTGCAACATTATAGGATTTAGATACTTTTAATTTAATGTTTATGCTATGTAAGCTTTTCTCAAAGGGATGACAATATAAACAAACATTTACGATGTGCATGAAATGAAACCTAGACTATACATTATGTATCGAAGGCCTTCTATGATCAACGACCTTTATCAATCTGAGAAACAATATACAAAATATATAAATTGTGCAATCGATGGCCAATACTTTCTAATGAAATGAACCTTACAATGTAACCCTAAGTCTTTGTACTAAGATGTGATAGTGACTGAGCATTGAATGTTTAGCATGCTGGAAGGTTTTCGTATCAGGTCTGGTATTAAAGTCACCTGCCTACATTGTTGAGTGGACTTCCTAGTGGGTGCCATCGTGGCTATAGTGCATGATGACAGTGATCCCAAAAGCTACCAAAGTGTCGAGTTGTACACAACTTTGATCCTTGGTTGAATGAGTTGGCATCGTGGTGGATATGATAATAAATATAGCATTAAAATGGTTGTTGCCCAAACTTCAACGTGCCTTGTTGGCTTCTTCTCCGTCGTTGATTTTATCTGTTCTTGGGTTTTGAATTGGAACCCTAGTCCTTTGTTATGAATTGCAATTGAGTGGTTTTCCCGGATTTCATTTTTTTTTGGGTAGTGGTAAGGTGGAGAGGCTGACCGTTTGCAGTAATGTAGGGTTTGGTGGTTTGTTTCTCAAAGGACTCCTTCCTCGAGTTCGATCCTTGGACCTGTTGGGCAACTTAAAAGTTGCAGGTGTTTGAAGAGTTGAACCATAATGCATCATTCGAAGTGTTTTAGGAAGTTGTCTCAAAGTTTTGTGATTAGTTTTTTCGAGAAAGTAGTTGGGACCGGGGTTATTTCTTACTGTAAAACAAAAAGGTTCTCAGGATTTGAATTTCCTCTTCGCTGCATTCGCTAGATGGCTTCGTTGTTGTCTGTGACTGGCATATTAATATTGGAGTTATGTTTCACAGGTAATGTTTCAATAAAATAGTGATAGTGTTATCTATTGTCTTTATTATTAATAATTCTGCATTCATTGTCTAACCTTAGAAGGGTTCTTGTGGCAGGTTTTTCACTTCGTCAAAGGAGAACAAGGTTTGAAAGGTTGTGGAAGGAAAACTATTTGACCACTAGTAAGCGTCGGTGGTTCTTTACTTCATAGGTTCTCCTAGCTCGGTGTGGTCGATGCTTGATGTTTGGCGTTAGGTTGTAATGGTTCCTAGAAAGGTTTTGGTCAGTGATATGTTTGGAAGCCAAAGCACAAGTACCAGAGGATGAGATCCTCGACTTTTCTCTTTACATTGATTTGTAGCATTTTACTGTAAATTTTGTTACAACAGTACATTTATTTTAAGATGTAATGCTAAAGGGATGAACCCTCATCATTTTTAAAGGAAAATACAGTGTTAAGAAACTTCATAATGTTTTCTGTGTGATGTATAAGTTTGGTTAAGTCCATCTTTGTATAATTAATACATTGTTTTGGTGAGAGTTGAGAGCCATGGGCTGACTCGCTTCTGTGAAATAGAAGGTTTTGTACTACAATATTTATACTTTTGTTTTGAATGGAACTGTGTTTACAATGAAAATTAAAATGTTTTTCTGAGCGATTTCTATATTTATAAAGATCAATGTTTGTTGTATTTGAAAACTGTATGTTTAAAAATGGCTATGCGCCATAGGTTTCTACCTTACTCTTTACAATGAAAACCCTACTCTATAGGTTTCAATGGTAGATTGTTTTTAGAATTGTACTGTCATTTTGTTAAAGGTCGAAAGCCATAGGTTAACTGGTTTCTCGGAAACGAAACCCTGAGTTTTCATTGCTTAGGTTAGAGTTTGAAATGGTGATGATACTTGGTTTCTGGTATTTAAGACACCACTTAAATAAATAATATGGTTTATAATAATAATAAAACTCTCATTCTGCATTTTATCTTGTATAAATAGCCATTGTAAATATAGTAGTTGGACAAAAGTAAAGTGTTTGGTTTTGGAAACTTGATCCAAAGGATTTGATGTTTACATTTTAATTGTTTGGTCCTTAACCTGACTATAGAATAGTCTTAGGGTTTTAAAATGAATACTGTACATGTTTGCGACTTATACAGTTGAAATTTTAGTCTTAGCAGAACTATAAGATTTTGGAAATAAAACCTAGAATAAATCTATTCTACAAAATTTGAAATATAATAGACTATTTAAATAATGGGAATAATGCTAAGTTTAAACCATGAATGTTGAATGAAAGGAATGGAATGAGAATAAAATAAATGTATTGATTTTGTATAATAGAATATTTGCAGCTGTTAAATTTCTAAAATTAATAATGTCTGAAATAAGTTGAAATATGACATCTTATTATTGGAAAGAAAATAATAGAATCCATAGTATTAGCTTTCAAAAATAGATAGTAAAAATTTGAAAACCTAATTCTGTGCAGAGATATAATGGTTTACTTTTCTTTATATATATCTGTTTATGATATGCTATTCTAATTCTGAGATTAAATATGTAGAATTGAAATTGAAGAATTAAAAGAAACTCTACAGTGTTAATCTATCCATTCACTTAGCATTCTGTACATCAATCATCTGATTTAATTCTACTTCTCTTTACTAGAGTACTATATAGAAAACAGTATGGGAAAAATGCAGAAAGGATTTTTAATCATTCACGTCATTTAATTAATCATCCTTATACAAAATTATCTCTAGGTCAGAAATTGAAACAGTTTCTTATATATAACTATAAATACTAAATCTACAAATGCAGAAAATCATTTAACTGTAAACAATAATACATAATAGTAGAACCTGATTGAATGCAGGAGAAACAAACAACCCAAGGAGCCTGTTCCACCCAACCTACCCCTGAAGACAGCCAAATTACTTGCCTTAGGACCCCCCAGCTTGTTCACTGAACCATTAAGAAGAAGAATTTGTAGAAGCTTTAGGTCATCAACATGCAACAACAATTTGGATCATTCAGTCCTATAGACTTAGTAGTCAAAGAGACCTGCACTAGTATCTCTGGTTCCCTACTCAAAATATTTCAACAGCCTCACAATGCACTTCCACTTATCCTCCCTATTCGAATCTCTCAGTGCTCACCTGATACACTTGATGAATTATTTCTGCAGAAAAATAATGTAGAGCTCCCTGCCCAATTCGAATTTCCTTATCTAGGTTGCCTAGGCCTTTTAGTGGTTAACCTGGTCCTTAATGAGCTAACATCTCTCTTCCACCCACCTGGGGGATAATGCCACAAGTTTAGGGGTAGTTGTCCCATAACCAACAGCTAGTGGTGAAGTGCAAATGCTGACATCTATCCCATGCCTTCTAAGAACTTCCATTCCTCCTAGTGGGTCAGTGAACACCCATTTAACAGTTCCCTTAGCTGTTTGTCTCCTGTTTTAATTTATTAAATAATAAAAATATGTTTATTGCAATCATCCATGACCATATTTGGTCATAATTACAAAACTTTGTAATTATAATTTAACATAATGTCTTTTCAATTAAAATAATAAGTCTCAAAAATTGGGTAGGTGACATACACCCCCCCTTAAGTATTAACATTGTCCTAGATGTTGTTCATTCATTTTCTGAGTATTCCTGAAATAGAGCTAGGTATGCTACCCGCATACTACTGTCCAACTCATCGGTTACCTCTTTTGGGATAAGGTGCTTCCACTGCACCTTTACCTACCCAATGGTGCGATTTCAGAGTAGAGTTTCCCTCCTTTCGAGGATACAATCCAGTTCCACCTGAAAATCACCGTCTTGTTCCACCTGTACATCATTCCAATTGATAACATGAGTAGCATTATGTACATATTTCTTTAAAACTAAAATATGAAAAACGTTATGTATTTTAAGATTTGGTGGCAAAGCTAATTGATATGCCACAGGTCCTACCCTTGAAATTTTTTTTAAAGGACCACAATACCTGAGTGCCAGTTGTTAAATTTTCAGAATTTACTTCAATCTGATCTAGGATCTTAACTGAGAGAACAACATGTATAGCAAATCTACAGCATAACAATCATGGACACAATAATGCAAGCACACAAGAGACAGAGTTTACTGGGGGAAAACCATAAAGGTGAAAAACCCCAATAACTTCCTTAGAGATAGATAGAGTAATGATACAACCAGAATACAAGAGATAGTCTTCTCCTAGCAGTAGAGCCTCCTCCTCCACAAGTGGGCCACTCTCCCAAGTGTGAGTGAGAGAATAGAATGTGTAAAATGAGAGAGACACACTCTCTATTTATACACTAACTTGACTTGACCTTTACTCAACTAGGTCGGCCTCAACTTAACCACTTAACATAATGCTGACTAGGCCGACACCCAATAGGGTGGTCTAATAACCCTTTGACCCACATGGCCGACCCCCAATAGCGTGGTCTAATAACCCTTTGACCCACATGACTTATACAGGGCCGACCCCAACAAGGTGGTCTAATAACCCATCAAGTATAAGTTACGATACTTACAATATAAATGACGACACTTCCATATAGAGGAATAATAACATCTCTTTAGGAATACAAACGCTTCAGTATAGAGGAATAATAACATCTCTATAGGAATACAATATACATATATGTGAAATACATTCCCAAGTTACATTTACATCAACAGTCCCTCTTAACTAGGAAGGTATTTCTCGACATAAGTATTCTAGCACAAGTCTTCTTCTCTGGATAATCCTCACTCGATAATCGTCATCATCACTACTGCTGCTATCTCAATCAATCTATGAATCTACTCGTCATAGGAAGTTCTACAGAGCCAGTCATTTTTCATACTGGATGTAGGCCCACCACCTGCAGGTCTTCATCATCACTGGCCATACTATGGAATCCTAAGGACTTATTACGTCTGTCATAAAACCTGGCGGTAGCATCCCAGGCTGTTACTGTTCGGATATCCACATCATCTATTTCAGGATACATATCTATTTCAGGATCATCTATTTCAGGATACATATCTACTTCAGGATCTTGCATGATCTATTTCAGGATATGCAGCTGCATGCACTTGCATGCATCCCAGTCACTAGTTTGATGCCTCCAGCACCTTATCCACCTTCTTCTAGCACCCGAGAGCCACTTACCACAGAGTTTTAGCCCTCCTAAGTTGAAAGGCACCCTCTTCTCACCTACTTCCAGAGAAGGGCGCACTTGTTCACCTACCACTGCAGATTCACTCCAGTTACATTCAGTTAGCTCCGATTCTCCCTGATTTGAGGCTAGTTTCACTCCTGACTGACTGTTTCACCTCCGATTGACCTCCAGTTCGATTAGGTGACTTGTTCTGACTCCAGTTAGCCTCCCATGCGCCCCCACTGAGCCTCCAGATCCTATATCAGTGCTACACACTTCAGTTACATTTATTACACTCAGTTAGACTCAGTTTGACACCTGGATGACTGGTTGTTGTGATTGATGAGCACCACCGATGATTTATGAGGACTCCTAGACAGAGTCAAGCTACTCCATTCTGTGATTCGAATGACCTCCTTAGGCAATTCGAATTGCTCAGTCATTGTGACGTATTGTATTGTAATTCATTCACCCTTTCTGGGATAGAGAGCACTGCTGCATGTTTTGCACCATATTTTCTATGTTCATCTGTTGTGATTGATTTACTTGTTCATTAGATCTGCTGTGACCATGAAAGATTTGGACATCTAAATTATAAGTATTTGCTGCTGCTATCAAATAAATCCATGGTAGATGGGCTTCCACAACTCCGTTCCTCGAAGGGAATATGCACCGGTTGCATTATTGGGAAGCACCCCGAGCACAGATTCGACCGCGGAAAGGCTAGCAGAGCCTCTACTATTTTGGGATTGATCCATTCTGATATCAGTGGTCCGCTGCCCCATATTTCATTAAATGGTTCAAGGTATGTTTTGACATTTATTGACGATTTTTCCCGCTTTACATGGGTATTCTTTCTCAAAAACAAGTCAGAAGTGCTTGGAAAATTCAAGGATTTTAAGGCTTCTGTTGAGACCACCACTGAGAGCAAGATCAAAGCTCTTAGATCTGATAATGGTGGGGAATATATCAAGTCCGAGTTGCTGCAACTTTGTGCCCAAAGCGGAATCAAGATCCAACATACAGTTCCCTACACACCCCAGCAGAACGGTGTAGCGGAAAGGAAAAACCGGTCACTGAAAGAGATGGCTACATGCATGATTGAATCGAAAGGTTTGGCTGCAAATCTTTGGGCTGAAGCAATCAATGTTGCTGCATATATACAGAACCGTGTTCCACATTCATCCGTGAAAGGTATGACTCCTTTCGAAGCATTCTTTGGTCACAAACCGGATGTGTCAAATTTGAGAGTTTTTGGCTCTACTACATGGGCTAGAATTCCTTCTGAGAAGAGACGAGCTTTGGATCCACAAAGTATCGAGTGCATATTGATAGGATATGGGGAAGAATCAAAAGCATATAAACTCATGGATATCAGATCTAAAAAGATATTCATAGAGCGCAGTGTGCATTTTGAAGAACCGCTTCAAGAATTGCAACTAGTTGAGGAGAAAACTGCCGATTCACCGCCTTCACCAGAAGAAGATTCGAGCAGCGATAATGAAGGTATGAGTTCTGATATTTCTGATATTGTAGCAGCATATGAAGATCATGACATATCAGGTTCGGAATCCGACCATTCAGATCCCCCTCAGTTACCAAAGTGGGCCCAAAACACTCTACAATCTGCTGGTTCTAGTCTTGGAAATCCTGCTGATCCGAGACGAACAAGAGGAGACTTTCAAAGGGCAGGTATGGCTCTTTCTATTGCTGATCCATTTCTTCCTGAGATTTGTTATTTGATGGCTGGTTCAGATCCCCAATCATACTATTCATCCCATCGAGATCCGAGATGGAAAAGTGCCATGGATGAAGAGTACAGTTCTCTTCAAAAGAACAATACATGGGAGCTAGTTTCTCTTCCACCTGGAAGAAAATTAGTGAAGTGTAAATGGGTCTACCATACTAAAGTTGCTGCTGATGGCACTATCAGCAAATATAAAGCAAGGTTGGTGGCAAAAGGTTTTTCCCAAGTCCAAGGAGTGGACTACACAGAGACCTTTGCACCGGTTGCAAAGATGGATTCCATCCGCCTTGTTTTAGCTATTGCTGCATCCAAGCACTGGGAAGTGCATCACATGGATGTGAAGAGTACATTTTTACATGGAGACCTTGCTAAAGAGGTCTATATGCAGCAGCCAGAGGGTTATACATCAGATCCATCATTGGTTTGTAGATTGAAGAAGTCTTTGTACGGGTTAAAACAGGCCCCAAGAGCTTGGTACGCAAAGATGGACTCCTTCCTTCTTTCTCAGAATTTCCAAAGATGCAAATCTGATCCGAATGTCTATCTTCAGCGAGTTAAAGGTAATTTGTTGGTTATTGTACTTTATGTTGATGATCTGCTTATTACTAGTAGCACACTTACTTCAATAAACAAGCTAAAATCTGCCTTAAATCTAGCTTTTGACATGAGCGATTTGGGCTTGCTGAGTCACTTTTTGGGCTTGGAGATAGCTCAAAATTTTGATGGGATCACTATATCTCAGCAAAAATATGCTTCCGACCTGTTATTGAAGTTTAATATGGCTGAATGTAAGGCAGCCCCGTTCCCATTCCTCTCAGGAATCAGTCTTGAGGAGGGAGATTCCACACCGCTTGCAGATTGCAGTATGTATCGACAGTTGATTGGTTCACTACTTTATTTGACACATTCACGGCCTGATATCTCATATGCCGTGAGTGCCGTGTCAAGATATATGCAGCAGCCACATGAGCTTCATTGGCGAGCAGCCAAGCGGATCTTGCAGTATGTGCAAGGTACGAGACAGTTTGGCATACATTATGCTGCAGATTCTGAGCTAGATTTCATTGGTTTTACTGATTCAGATTGGGCAGGTGATAGCATTGATCAGAAGTCCACTTCCGGTTATGTTTTCATGATTGGTCATGGTGCTATTTGCTGGTCCAGCAAAAAGCAAGCAGCCATTTCACTTTCTTCAGCAGAGGCAGAGTATCGAGGGGCAGTCAATGCCTGCATTCAAGCAGTTTGGTTGCAGGGTATTCTTTCCGAGTTTGGTTTTGGTGGCACTACTTCGACTGTCCTATTTTGTGACAATCAAAGTGCTATCAAGATCTCCACAGATCCAGTTCAGCGGCAGAGGACCAAACACATTGAGATTCATATGCATTACATTCGACAGTTGGTGCATGACCGCACCATCATTCTGCAATATTGCCCTACTGATGAGCAAATTGCAGACATCTTCACCAAGAGCTTCACTGAGAAGAAGTTCTCTTACCTCCGTTCACTGTTGGGGGTGAGTTCCATCATGGTGGAGACAGATTGATTCATTATTATGCTTTAGCTTGAGGGGGGGCTTTCTTCCCACTGGGTTTTCCCTCTTTCCTCACTTAGTTTATTTTCAGCATTTTTTGGATTATTGTATTGGGGTGACCTTTGGTCTTAGTTACCAGGGCCCCACATTATTTTAGTTGGCACATCATAGTCTAGCTTGAGGGGGGGTGTTCGGATATCCACATCATCTATTTCAGGATACATATCTATTTCAGGATCATTTATTTCAGGATACATATCTACTTCAGGATCTTGCATGATCTATTTCAGGATATGCAGCTGCATGCACTTGCATGCATCCCAGTCACCAGTTTGATGCCTCCAGCACCTTATCCACCTTCTTCTAGCACCCGGGAGCCACTTACCACAGAGTTTTAGCCCTCCTAAGCTGAAAGGCGCCCTCTTCTCACCTACTGCCAGAGAAGGGCGCACTTGTTCACCTACCACTGCAGATTCACTCCAGTTACATTCAGTTAGCTCCGATTCTCCCTGATTTGAGGCTAGTTTCACTCCTGACTGACTGTTTCACCTCCGATTGACCTCCAGTTCGATTAGGTGACTTGTTCTGACTCCAGTTAGCCTCCCATGCGCCCCCACTGAGCCTCCAGATCCTATATCAGTGCTACACACTTCAGTTACATTTATTACACTCAGTTAGACTCAGTTTGACACCTGGATGACTGGTTGTTGTGATTGATGAGCACCACCGATGATTTATGAGGACTCCTAGACAGAGTCAAGCTACTCCACTCTGTGATTTGAATGACCTCCTTAGGCAATTCGAATTGCTCAGTCATTGTGACGTATTGTATTGTAATTCATTCACCCTTTCTGGGATAGAGAGCACTGCTGCATGTTTTGCACAGTTTTGCACCATATTTTCTATGTTCATCTGTTGTGATTGATTTACTTGTTCATTAGATCTGCTGTGACTAATTTTACAGTTACGAGCACTCAGGTCTACCTGTCGAATTTCCTAGCAGCACATTACATCTGACCTATCATAAAGCCTGGCTGAAGCATCCCAGGCTATTACGAGCACATAACTCTACCCGTCGGATCTCCCAGGAGCACATTACATGTTATCTCACCACAAAACTTGGCTGAAGCATCCCAGGTTGTTATGAGCACACAGCTCTACCTATCGGATCACCCAGGAGCACATTACATGTGGTCCACCACAAAACCTGGCTGAAGCATCTGAGGCCTTTTTCATCCTGTCCAGATCTCCCAGGAGAAAATTACATGTGGTCATGGCCAAACCTGGCTGAAGCATCTGAGGCCTTTTTTCATCCTGTCCAGATCTCCTAGGAGCAAATTACATGCAATAGGACAAAACCTCGCAAGAGCATCTTAGGATGTTACGGGTACACAACTCCGACCTAAAATCTCCCAGGGCACAAATTACATGTCCTCCTAGAGCAATGCCTCGAAAGAGCATCCCAGGCTGTTACGGGTACACAACTCTGACCTATAGGATCTCCCAGACATGCTCATATGCACAACTTGATCCACGACCATAAAGTATCATCCTGATACTCATCAGACATCATCTTGATGTACACATGATCATCCTGATCATCATCACTGCAACATCATGTTGCATGTCATCTGGAGCAACATCCTGAAGCTCGTTGTCTATGATCATCCTGATCATACACTGCATCCACCTAATGCATACCAAGTATCTACCTGATACATATCATCATACATGATCTACCTGATCATACAATGTATCCACCTAATACATACACAGATACATCATCCACACAATGTATCCACTTGATACATATCAACATACATGATCTCAGTATCCACTTGATACATATACAGATACATGGTCCAAGCATCCAACATGATTCATATACAAAATACATACAAATGATCTAGCTGATCATATCCAACATCCAACGTGATGCATACATACATAAATGATCCAACTGATCATAACAAGCATCCAACATGATGCAATGATCCAACTGATCATAACAAGCATCCAACATGATGCAATGATCCAACTGATCATAACAAGCATCCAACATGATGCAGTGATCCAACTGATCATAACAAGCATCCAACATGATGCATATACATATATAGAGTAGTAACTGGAGCATTGTCATGATGCTCATCATCCATGATCCTCCTGATCATCATAGCATCGTCCTCTTCAAATCATCTCATCGTCCATGAAGCACAGCCCAGATGCACATCATCCATCACTTAAACCATCGACATGGGAGAACACATCTACCACCATTCGGGGAAGGCTCTAGCCCTTACTTTTTCACCATAGGAGAACACATCTACCACCATGTGAAAAATGGCTCAGCAATTACATCATGACCAAGGGAGAACACATCAACCATGTCAGAAAAGCTCATGTGGATCTGCATCTTTCAGACTCATCACTTCCCTTTGGAAGGAACCTTGATCTGAAGTGCACCAAGCCTCTCTTTGAAGTACTCAAACTACACTCTGGCCAATGGCTTGGTCAATACATCTGCAACCTACTCATCCGTCGCAACATACTCTCCTTCGGCTATAGTCAGTGTTACACAGGATTGATTCCTTCTAAACCAAGAGATCACACCTGATCCCTATTTGTAGCACTGCCTGCCCAATCTGAATCAACATAACCCTGTAAGTAAAACTTTTGATTCACATCATACTTGAGCCCATAATCAACTATATCCCTAAGAATATGCTTTACAACAACCAGGTGAACACTCCTCAGATCCGTTAGGAACTGGCTCAATGTGTTCACCGCAAAGCAAATATCTGGTATCGTGTTCATCAGGTACATCAAGGAACCAATTATCTGACGATACATAGTGATATCAATCGGCTCAGATGAAGCATCACATAGAAGCTTCAAGTTTGATGCCATAGGTGTGGCTATAGCCTTGCAGTCCATCATCTCGAACCTGTTCAAGATCTCTACTGCATACTTCCCTTGTCCAAGGAAGATTCCATTTACACTCTGCCACACCTCCATGCCAAAAACAAATAGTGCATCATCCCCAAGTTCTTAAACTCAAACTCGGTAGCAAGCTTCCGCTGCATGTCGGCAATCGATCTATCCTCACCTGTTACAAATAGGTCATCCACATAGTAGTATCACTGGATTTCCTTCCTCAACCTTGTATTAAAGGTTGGAATCCGCTTTATTCTTGGTAAATCCCAAACTGGATAGAAAGATGTCTATCCTACCATACCAAGTTCTACACATATATGACTCCCTGTCATGTGTCTCAGAACCAAGTAGCTTCTCTACATTCACTTCTTCTTCAACTACACCATTGAAGAAGGCTGTCTTGAAATCCATCTGGTGTATCTTCCCTTTCATTACTGCAGCCAGAGCAAGTACGGATCTAATGGAAGTGTATCTAGCTACAGGAGAAAAAGTCTCTATGCTACCACCTGCAGTATGCTTAATCTTGTAGATCCTCTTGGAAGTCACTACAGACTACCCTTTGGGACTACATCCTAAACATCTTCATGATCGACTGGTAATCCTCGATCATGGCATTCTTCCCAGATCCTAGGAACTTCAATATCTTCAATATTTTCAATATTTTCAATAGATAACTTTGTTGCTGAACAAATGTTGTAGTCCTTCTTTTGTAGGTGATGGTATATGATCTTTCCTACACAACAAGTTAAATTGCATGATTACAAAACCTCTCATAGTTTTCAGAACAGATTCTTACACATAAAAAAATATGTCATACAGTCATGCAATTATCTTAGCCAATGCTTCAATACAACATTTATCCATATTCTGTAACTTTCTAGATGCCTTCCAATCTCTACCAGAACATTGTTAAGAGTGTGCACAACTCCTAACATGTCAGCAAAGAGGTTTCATTCTAGATAAGTAGCAATGGAATGTTGTACAGTGCCATAGGCCACTTAGCCATGTATATTAGTAGTATACTGTTCATCAATGCAACTATTCTAATATGCATAGTACACAACCTAATAGAACATAAGCATATACATCATTGAATAACATTATGTAAGAAATGACAATTCAAATACTTATCTTGGTTTGGTTGCTAGGTTGTCCCTCTAAATCTTTGCAACTCCATTCTGATGTGGATTGTGAGAAGTGGTCAACTCCCTCTAAATATTTGCATCCTTGCAGAAACTACTGAAGTGTGCTCCTTTGCTTTCTTGCAGGAACAACTGGAGTGTGCTCCCTCTTGATATTTGCTTCCTTGATTACCTGTTCTTGAACTTATATCCATCCTTAATCACTATGCATGCTTATTAGTATCATCATTGTGTTATCCTTGAGGTCTCATACATAATCACACATTTAATAGTATAATCTTAATACTATCAAAACACAATAATCTTAAACATGTATAGTCATGATCATTCACAGATAATAAACATTAGTATTTAGGGAAGTCTTCTTTTACTCATGCATATTCTTATTTGATCATAGAACTCCTCTAATTAGTTAAATCATCAATGCATAAACCCGTGATTACTCAAACCTATAACTTCATGATTCTTCTGGTTAGTCATATCATCAATTATGGTAAGAAACATAATATGCATGACTATTCAAACCTATGACTTCATGAATAATCATTATCAACAACACAATAGTATAAGAGCCTAACACAAGGTAGGATTCTAGCTTGATATAGGAAAAACATACCTGGATTATCTAGTTATGTCTAACATACCCACATGATGTCTTCTTCTTCTCTTCAATGACTTGTGCTAGTAACCTGGATATCTCATAGGTTAACCACTATAGAACCAAGCTATACATACCTCACAAATAGATCTTCTAAGTGATCCATGACAATGGATGAATCTTTGTCCTCATGTCATCATGATCATATGTTCTTGAACTAGAACATGATTTATATTTCTTGGTGTACCTTTCATGTTAGTGGACAACATAAACCTCATACCACACCATAATGCATTAGTATAAGTGTCAACACCCTAATGCATGCATTCATAATTTTGTTAAGGTGATATGACAAGTCTAAAATCAAGATTTTTCTAACCGTAATAACATGAAGACAAACATATCATAAACTTAATCATGAACAAATCTCGAGACATACCTGGATGAGTTAGACCTGTCGAGATTGCTTGTAATCTTCTTATGTAAGGCCTTAGCCTCATCTCCCTCTTAAACAAGAACTTCTTCACTTATGCAGGTGACCAATCCATCCTCTTCTAGGATTAAACCAATCCACTTGATTTACAGGAACTGGATCTGGAGTTGTATTAGGATTTTTCAGAGAAACCCTAAAAATTCAAACTTCCGAAAGGATAGAAATATGCGCCTTGATGAGCTGATTAAGATGGTATATTCAGAATTTGAAAACTGCAAAGTTTCACTCCTCAATTTTTCCTTTGAAACTTCCGGATTCACTGGACATGACCCTGAAATGGGGTTTGATGAAGCCCACTCTTTTTCCCAATAAAAAGGTTTGATCCAAATCTCTAAGCTTCTATTTTTCTGAGTAGCTTCTAGCCGTGGTCATAGATTTCAAAAATTCCCATTTTTACAGAACTCCTAATTTTCAACTTTTCTGATCAAAGTCTCGAACTAGGGTCTGATCAAGCCTGGCCTTCTGCCCAACCAAAAATTATGATCTTGGTCTCTAAATTTCTATTTTGATGAGTAGCATTCAACCGTGGTCTCTGATTACAAGAATTCCAACTTTCTCTGAAACCCTAAATTTCGGAAGCCATGAATGAAGGTGCTCAAAAATAATTCTGTTTTGATAGAAATATGTACCTAATTGTTTCTGGTGTAACTCCGTACTTTTCAATCCACAGGGTCTAAATTTTTTTCCTGAGATAGCCCGAACTGTCATCTTTCCATCCCGATAGGTCTGACCTCAATTGGATTCTCTGAGAGAGAGAGTTATGCCAAGTGTCACAACATGACCTGTTTATGGGATAAAACAGGAGAGCGAACTTGTATGGCGTTCCACGTGTCACTGGTTCAAATTAGGCCTTTGAAACATTTTCTTGATATAGTACAGTCTATGTACTACCTGTCACTTTTTCCAAAATTTCATTTGGAGCTTCCTAGCCCAAGTTATGACCTTTTTCCCAAGGTCACCTAGTTTTGACTCAAATTTGGAAGAGGCAGAAACCCTATATTGTACATATCATAAATCACACAGTACAATGAATTAGAGGTTGTCCTTTATACACAATGTACATGGGGATCTGATCTCGGACTTGTAAAAGTTTCAGATCCGAAAACCTCACCAAAATGGATTTATAGCGAAAGTTCTACGATGATTGGTTTTTGCTATATCAAGGCCTAACATCATAAGTGCAACAAGTGTCATACATGCCATATCATGCCTTCTTTTAGGATAGCTCTGATACCATGTTAAATTTTCAAAATTTACTTCAATCTGATCTAGGATCTTAACTGAGAGAACAACATGTACAACAAATCTACATCATAACAATCATGGACACAATAATGCAAGCACACAAGAGACACATAGTTTACTTGGGGAAAACCATAAAGGTGAAAAACCCCAATAAATTTCGTAGAGATAGATAGAGTAATGATACAAACAGAATACAAGCGATAGTATTCTCCTAGCAGCAAAGCCTCCTCCTCCACAAGTGTGCCACTCTCCCAAGTGTGAGTGAGAGAATAGAATGTGTAAAATGAGAGAGACACACTCTCCATTTATACACTAACTTGACTTGACCTTTACTCAACTAGGTCGGCCTCAACTTAACCACTTAACATAATGCTGACTAGGGCGACACCCATGAGGGTGGTCTAATAACCCTTTGACCCACATGGACGACCCCCAATAGGGTGGTCTAATAACCCTTCGACCCACATGACTTATACAGGGCCGACCCCAACAAGGTGGTCTAATAACCCATCAAGTATAAGTTACGATACTTACAATATAAATGACCACACTTCCATATAGAGGAATGATAACATCTCTATAGGAATACAAACACTCCCGTATAGAGGAATAATAACATCTCTATAGGAATACAATATACATATATGTGAAATACATTCCGAAGTTATATATACATCAACACCAGTTTGGCATAGCTTCCCAATTTTAATGAGCTCTTTTTCAATCTTACCTTAATGAAAACATGCTAACCAACCTGGAATTCTTTATGAGTCCTTTTTAGATTTGCTTGACTCTTTTTCCTATCTTGGGTAGCTTTAAGATTTCTTTGTACATGTTGCACAGTTAGTTCTACTTCCTTCAACAATTCAGGTCCTAATAAAACTCTATTAACTGGGTCATTCCAAGAAACTGGTGTATTACATTTCCTACCATAAAGAATTTCAAAAAGGCTAAGCTTGGTTGATGCATGGTAATGGTTTTTATATGCAAATTCTGCTAAATGCAAGTAGTCCTCCCACTTACCAGGCTATCCTTAACATACATCCTTAGCATGTCTTCCAATATTTGATTTACTCTTTCTGTCTGTCCATCTGTTTGTGGATGAAATGTTGTGCTGAAGTTTAAGGTTGTATTCAATCCTTTAAACAAATATCTCCATAAGTTTCCAGTAAACTTAGAATCATGGTTTGAAACTATCATTTTTGGTATTCCATGTAATCAAAAAGTCTATTTCATAAAAAATTCTACAATATCTAGAGCCTTATAAGTAGTTTTTACTGGTATAAAATGTACTACCTTGCTGAGTTTGTCCACCACCACCATGATGGAATCATTTTGTTTCTGATTCTTGGGTAATTCAATAATAAAAATCTATGCTTATGATCTCCCATTTCCAACTAGGTATAGGTAATGGCTGTAACAGTCCAGTTGGGTGCTTATGTTCAACCTTTACTCTTTGACAGTCAAAGCAATTAGCTATATATTATGCTACTTCATCCTTCATTCTGGGCCAATAATAATCTTTCCGTAACATAGTTATGGTTTTTTTGATAACCTGGATGACCAGCATAATGACTTTTGTGCATCTCATCTAAAATCAAAATTTTAATTTTTGGTACATTGGGCACGTATAATCTATTTTTGTACAGCAGCAAGCCATTTTCTTTTAACCTGAAATCTACCATAGAATTTTCAGAATTATTTTCTACTATCTTTTCATGTGAATTTTTGTACTCTTTATCCGATTTAATCCCTTCGAAAATCTAATTTTCTAAATCTGTTGTGTACGTACTAATGTCTGAAAAAAAATTTAAGTTTGCATTATGACTTAAAGCATCAACAACTTTGTTCTCTTTACCCTTTATATGCTGAATTTCAAAATCATATTCACTTATAAAGGTTAGCCATCTAGCTTATCTAGCATTCAAGTTCATTTGATCTAGTAAATACTTCAGCCCCATGTTATCTGTCATCAAAGTAAATTTCCTTCCAATAAGATGGTGACACCACATTTTTAAGGTGTGTATTACTGCTAATAATTCCAAATCATATGTAGAATAATTCTTCTCATGTATTTTCATCTTTTGAGACTCATATGCAACAGCATGTCCCTCTTGTGTTAGGACTCCACTGAGTCCGTCATTATATGTGTCAGTACATATTATAAAATCCTTATTAGGATCCGTAATTCTTAGAATAGGTGCTGTAGTTAGTAATTCCTTCAACTTCTTAAAACTGTCTACACACTTTTGATCGCATACAAACTTCTTCCCCTTCTTTTGTAAGGAGTTTATGGGGTTTGCAATATTCGAAAAACTTTCTATGAACTTTCTATAATATCGTGTAATCCTCATAAACGATCTTACGTCAGACACATCCTTACGAACCGACCATTCATTAATGGCTTTTATCTTACCAAGGTCAACCGAAATTCCTTCCTTAGAGATTATATGACCTAAATATTGAATCTTATCCTTGTCGAAGTCACACTTACTAAACTTAGCGTATAACTAATGATCTCTCAAAAGTTGTAAAATAATATGCAAATGTTCGTCATGTTCTTCCTTACTTTTAGAATATACCAGAATGTCATCTATGAACACAATGACGGACTTATCCAAATATTTGTGCAGAATATTGTTCATTAGGCACATATAAACTACCGGGGCATTATTCAACCCAAATGGCATGACCACGAACTCATAATTTCCATAGCGAGTTCTAAAGGTTGTTTTAAAAATATCCTCATCCTTCACATGAACTTGATGATATCCTGACCTTAAATCAATATTTGAAAATATCGTTGCTCCATGTGGATGATCAAATAGATCATCTAAGCAGGGCAACATATATGGATTCTTGATTGTCATCTTATTCAGGTGGCGATAATCTATGCAAAGTCTTAAAGTGCCATCCTTCTTCTTAACAAAAATAACCGGTGCTCCTGAAGGAGACACGCTGGGTCTTATATAGTTTTTATCAATCAGTTCCTCCAATTTTGGTTTTAACTCATTTAATTCCAATATATTCATCCTATATGGAGCTTTCGAGTTCGGTACCGCACCCAGTATCAGCTCAATGGTAAAATATAGATCTCTCTTCGGGGGTAATCCTGGAATCTCTTCTGGAAAAACATCTGGAAATTCTTTTAGGACAGATACATCTTCTAGTTTCAGTTTTTCCTCTTTCGTAATTTACTCCTCATGTCCTACATTCACTGCAAACATCTTACATCCTTTTCTAACTGCTCTTTTTACTTACATAGCTGAAATCTATCTAAGTGATGTCTTTCTAGGAATACCCTTTACTTCTACTGTTTCTCCTTCACCATTTAGACAGGTAAAACTTTTCTCATAACAATTCAAAATACCACGATATGATTCTAACGAGTCCATTCCAATTAATATGTCATAGGATCCTAATGGTAAACATTTAACTTGGTTCATGTCTTTAAATGATTCATAGATAAAACACAACTTTCAACATAATCAAACACTTTTCTTTTTGTTCCTGTTAAGTCAGTAAATTTTTCTGCATTTTTAGTTTTTTCCCCTCCAAAATTTTGGTTTGATTTTTGATTTTACCTTAGTTAATTGTTGGTTTTTAGTTTTGGTTTTCTGCCTTTTTAATAAATTTATGTATGCTTAAATAAAGTTTGAGCCCAGTCTTCACTTTTCATTTGATTTTGGTCATTTTTATGTTGGAAGTGGGTCAATATGAGTTATATATTCAAAAGAAGAATCAATTTTGACTTTAGAGAGTAGCTAAAGTCGTGGCCTAAACCAAAAGCTGCTAAAATCTCCGATAAATTTGGCAAAAGTTAGAAAATCCGCTAAAAATTTGGTTTAAAGATATTCTTGTAGCGCTACATCAAAGTTTTACACAGAGTGCGCTACAGGAATATCGTGGCATGAGTTTTTCGCAAAATCTTGATCTGATTTCAATCATCATGAAGAGTGTGAGAGTCTAATCGCATTTTGTGAAGTGTCTAACACGTGTATGCAGCATTTTAGCAAGATGTTTGTGGTTTGATAATCACGAAGAGAGGCAAGGCCATCATTATAGGTAATGCGGGTTTCAGTTGCACAGATACCAGCCAGTTCCGGGTTTCGCTGTCAAATCGCCCTTGTCACACGCATAATCACTAAGGATTTAGTGTTTGAGGAGGAGTCTTCATCGTTCAACATTGGATTACGTTGCTGAGGAAGAAGACACCTGTGATTCCGGCGCTAGCTGAAATTAGGGCTTTGAATTCGTTTCACCTGCAGCCAAGAAAATGTTAGGAGGACACCTGTGCTCGAAGAGGAACGTTATTGACACCTCAATTAGAAGACATCACGCCACGATGCATGAGTAATTGACAGGTATTACGTAAACCCTCATAACTGAAGAATTTGGGGTTTTTGCTGCTGCGTTTCCTTCTGAAAAAATTGGTCGCTGAGAAAGGTGTAATAGAATGAAAGGATGAAGAATTCATCACTGGAATGGTTAGCTGAAGCATGATAGCAGGAATTAGCATGACTGTTCCTTTATGACCTAATCTGAATAGGGCGTTGAAAAACTCACAGAATTGCCTGTAGAATTCATTTAGTTTAAACAGAGGGAAGTCTGCTAGTTTGATATGGGTGTTACACAGGGAGAATTGTAGATTTGTCCATGAGTTAAATTGGTTAACCTGCAGTACTATTTGCCCAGAGAGCAGCTTATAAAACACTTCTGAAACCTAAAACCATATTGTTCCAGTTCCTTGACAAGAAAGAGATGGGAAAAAACAGTAAAAGTGGCAAGATTAATAGGGCTGAACCCACAGATTTGACTTGGATCCAAAAGCTTCCAGATTGTGCAGAGCTGTTCCAACAGGCAGGATGGTTGAAATTCTTCAAGAAGATAGATGGATTTAATGCCCAAGTATCATGCAATTTTGCCAAAGGACTGAAGAATGAGATGATCATAATAGGTCCTTTAAAATTCAAATTGACTGTTGATTTAATTTCAGAAGCCACTGAAATTGATAATGAAGGCGAGCTCTGGTTTAAGAAATCTCCTTTTGAGTTTGATCCTCAAAGATATTTATTGCCCAATGTTGTTCCTGACTGGAACAAAGGTATCATCATTCATAATTTCAAAAGGGAATGGATTGAACCTTTAAGAATTCTTCAGAGCTATATAACTTGTGAAGGGAGGTACTCATTAGTTTTCAAATACCATCTCAGGTTCTTGCAGCACATGGCAGGAGTGTCAAAAATGAATTTGCCATTCTTTTTCTTCAAAAGCTTGCAGAAGATGTCTAGCAAAATTAAACAGCAGGATGATCATACCTCCCAATCATTGTTTCATCATGGTCTCATCAAGTTGATCATCTCTACAGTGTTGCAGAAGGAAGAAAAAACTTGGGACTTTTTTCTATTTTGGTCAGGGATTCATCCCAAAGGAGAAGAACAGCAGCCCAAAAGGAAAACTGATAAGGGAAGAGTAATGGTACAAAAATTGGGTTATTCAGCTAAACCTGCAAACAAACATGGCATTAAAATTAAAAAGGAAACAAAGCAGGTATCAGATGAAGGAGAGACTAACAGTCAGCCTCAGGAAATTCCACAGCACAGTGAAGTCAAATTTTCATTATTTGATGACAAAAAGGAAAAGGAAATTCCTGAAAATAGACCATCATCTATAACAGTGGTTCATGAAGAAAGGAAATTTGATATCAGGGATATTCCTGTAGCAAAAGAGGAAGTCCAAAATTTGCCCAAAAGCCCTATCACAGTCCTCTCGGATGATGAGGGCTATATGTTAGAGGATGAGCAGTTCATTCCAGAAATCAGGGTTAAAGCTGAGACTAAAGAAAATCAAGCCATAGAGGACAAAACTACCAAGCCTAAAAAGAAGATAAAAAAGCTAGAAGTGGTAGAATTATCATCTGTCCAGTATCAAGGGAAGACACTTAAAATGATGGGAGAGCCAGCTTCTTTATGGAGACCTAAAACTAGGTCTAAAAACAAATTAAGATTAAATATGAAAAAATTGTTGAATCCGAAATTGAGGACTGATAAGGTAGACATTTCTGATGAAGAATCAATGGAGGAGCAGTCAAAGAAAAATGAATTGCATGCAGTTAAAAAAGAGGATGTTGGTTCTGTAAATACAACAGGTGAAGGAAGCTCTAAATCCATCGTTGAAAACAATTCTGGAAAATTGTTAACAGATGATATTAAATCAGCACAGGTAATAGGTGTTTCAAATCCCATCATTGAAGATATTGCTGTAAGACCATTGACAGAAGAATTGATGTTTAAGAAGTATAACATGTTTTGGAAACCAAGTGAAGATTCGGATGCTGCCATAGAAAAGCTGGTAAATTCTGATCAGGATAATTTGAAGAAGACTGTGAAACAGTACAAGCATCAAATGAACTATATGCAAGAAGTAAATGATGGTTTAATGCTAGCAAATAGAAGATTGAGGGAAGACCTTCAGGACACTCATGACAATTTTCAGGAGCTGGTGATTGATGCAAAGGAGGCACTCAGAAGGAAAAGGATGGCTGACAGGAATTGCTCAGATTTAGAAAGGACAGTTCAGACCTTGCAGCATGAAAATGAACACCTACACAGAAGGATAGCTCAGCTGGAGCAAAAGCACAAAAGGGTGAAGAAAAGATCCTCAAGTCCAGATGGCATAGCTTTGCTAGTGGAGGCATCGAAAGAGATCTAGGGCAGTTAGGTTCATTTAAAGCTTTTTGTTAAGGATTTGCTATTTTTAGCAAAATTGTAATTTGTAAAAATGTAAATGTTATTTTGCCTAGTCTAGCCATTCGATGGAGGATTAATAGGAGAAACCCTAACTGTTTTGGGGAATGAAAAACTATTTAGAGAGGTAAAAAAGACATTGTAAGGGTTCGAAATTTTGGAGAGCTAGAGGAGGTCTGCAAACTGTGTTTTCATCTAGACTTGTTCACTGCTAAGTATTGCAAACTCTCATATTGCATTTTTGATGAAACTATGAATATATGACTCCTTATTCCACTTCTGATATGTGTTGGCTTCATTTTAAACTTATACAGTTTCTTGATTGACAATTTCATTTCTGGTTTTAGGTATAATTTCCAGTGGTGCTTGTCTTTTATTGAATGAACTTCATTGCAATCTTTTGGTGAATTTCTGAGATATATATGCATCTTCATGGATATATGTATGTGAATTAGTTTTTACTTATTTGTTGAATGTATTCCCTTATGCTCTTGAAGTTTTCTTACCAAAACCTACAAAACAAAACCCTAAAAACCTATTTTGGATTGATTTTATTCTTGAGATTGTGTTGGCTTGTTACCTTAGCCTTAGTAACAATTTCTGACACAAACATCTTTGGCGCCGTTGCCGGGGACGAAGCTGAAGCATATCTTCCCTGGGATACTCATCATTTTTCCTGGTTTAAGAGGTGAACTTGAACCAGCACTTTGAAGGCTATATTTTCACCAAAAAAGTCACACTGGCTTCTAAAGGTATTGGGACCAGGAATAAGCCTGTTTCTCCAATAAATCTGGGTGTGACAGACCCTGAGCAGATTCTGAAAACAGCTAATAAACTCAGAAAATCCAAATCTTTGCCAATTTGTGGTGATTCTCATCAGTTAGACGAATCACTAGACCCAGCTGACATTTTACCGTGTATAAAACCTACCCTCTCTGAGAGCAGTTTTCAGGTTTTCACTAATCCCAAAAGTTTCTTGAAGGCTAAAACCTCTTCTCCTGATAGAATACCAATATTTCAGCTGAAGCTAGGAAAGAATACCTTTCAAAAAGGACCCAGTCAAACTCCTTCCTTTTCAAACCCTAATTTGAAACTTCAATCTACACTTCAGTCCACAATGGCAGCTCAAAATCCACCTATGGATATGATGGACAGAATGGTAGCAGCTAGGTATGCACCATTAGTTCTACCTCAGCCTCTACATCCTTTGCCCGGAGGTGATTATCAGAAGTATATGCCTAGATTTAATGGTCAAGGGGAAAATACTGCTGAGGAACATTGGGAAGCTTTTATGAGTTATGCTGACAATCAGAATATTGAAATGAAAGATGTGTGGATGAGGGTTTTTGTTCAGAGTTTAGATGGGGATGTAAGAAAATGGTTTAGGGAGTTGCCTGCTAACTCCATTACTATTATTGAAGAACTCCATCAGCTTTTCATGAGACAGTGGGGAGACACTAAAGATCACACATACTACATAACTGAGTTTGGAGCTCTCAGAAGAAAGAAAGATGAGACTGTTGCAGATTTTTCCAAGAGGTTTAATAAGATGTACAGTAGAATTCCAGCAGAAATTAAACCTACTGAAACATCAGCTAAGTTGACATATGCCAATTCCTTTGATCATGAATTTTCCTTATTACTCAGAGAAAGGAGACCTATCACCCTGCTGAACATGCAAGATGCAGCCCTAGAGGTAGAGTCTAATTTGTTAGCTTCAAGTAGACTTAAAAATGAAACATCTCAGCAGCTTTATGAAAGAAAAGGAAAGAAAGAAGCTGTCACAGCAGGCTCTGCTTCTCAAACTGCTGAAGCCAAAATAGATGAGATGGCCAAAATGGTTAAAATCCTCACTGCAAAGTTAAATAAACTCGAGCTTGAAAAGAATTCTGCTAAACCCGCTCCAGAAGCTCAGAGGAATCCAAATAACCAAAATCAGTTTAGAAGACAATTTGCCCCTAGATTCATGCCAAGGGAAAGAAGAAATAATGACATTCAGCAAGAAAGGAGAGAAAATGAAGATCAAAAAGTGCCCCACCTTTTCAAAATAATCTAGTTGATGAAGAAGAAATTGATCAGCAGTTGCTTTTTGAAGAAACTGAGACTGATCAGGACATGAACCACATTGGAGATAAAATGTTTACAGGCTTCGTTACTGAAGAGGATTTTCTAAATTCTGAATATTATGATGCTGATTTATATGAGGTTGAAGATGATTTGGAATGTGAAAAGACTGCTATAAATGCTGCTACCAATCAGAATGGAGTCAAGAAAGTTATTAATCTCAGAACTGGACCAAAACAAGTAGTTCAAGCTCCTAAGAAGAAAACTGCTGTTCCTGCTCCAGTTATTCGTGATAAACCAACTGTTGATCCTGTAGCAGAAAAGAAACAACCTGCAGAAAAACCCAAGAAAAGTTCAGAAATTGAAGAGGTAAACAAGTCAAGTCAACATTTTAGTTTGGAAAATGAATTAGGAAAGCTCAAAATTCCTGTGCCATTTTCTGAGCTTATAAAAAATCCATCATACAAGAATACAGTCTTGAAAGTAATGAATATGCAAAATAATCAACCAGTTTCAGATACAGTGAACCTTCAGGAAGAAAACCCTAGAATTTTTATTGGATCAGCTTTAGCTGAGAAGACTGAAAATGAGGCTGGTGCTTCTCCTCCATTTTATATAACTCTGACTGTGCATGAACAGATGATTCATAACTGCCTACTAGATTCAGGAGCATCCCATAATTTGATGCCAAAATCTGTGATGGAAGCCCTGGGCCTTAATGTCACTAAACCTTACCATGATCTATATGCCTTTGACTCCCGAGCTGTAAAATGTTTAGGAGTGATAAAAGATATGGTTGTCAATCTTACTCAGTTACCCATGAAAAGTGTAATAATGGATGTTGTGGTAGCTGACATCACACCAAAGTTTGGTTTACTTCTGTCTAGGTCATGGGCTAAGAAAGTTGGAGGAACATTACAGATGGATCTCTCTTATGCAACTATTCCTGTTTTTGGTGGGGAAAACAGGAGACTTTATAGAGAGTTACAGTTGGCTTACATAGTCACAGATGAGAAAAACCCTACAAATCACCCAATGTATTCTGTGGATAAAGACCTTGGTTCATGCATACTACAATTCAGTGAAGAAGAGAATTCTGCTGGTGTGTTACAAGTACAAAAAGATCAGCCTGTAAAACACAGTCAAGAAGAACAAGATGTATTATGGCAGTTGTATTTTGATGGGTCTTCATGTAAAGAAGGTGCTGGAGCTGGAGTTTTATTGATTTCTCCTGGAGGTGAAATGGTGAAACTTATGTATAAGTTAGAATTTGCTACCACCAACAATACTGCTGAGTATGAGGCCCTGCTATTGGGATTGAAGGCTGCAAAAGATTTAGGAATTCAACAGATTTCTGCATTTGGCGACTCCGAACTAATTGTTCAACAGGTGAAGAACAAATATCAAGTAAAGCAGGGTCTGTTGAAAGTATATCGAAATGAGGTATGGGATATGCTTGAAAATTATTTTATTGCATTTAATATCACTCATATTCCCAGAAATCAAAATGAAACTGCAGATTCATTAGCCCTGGCTGCCACACATTTCAGAATTCCAAAAACCACTCAATTAAGGTATCCCATAGAAGTGAGATATAGGCCATGTGTCCCAGATAATGTGAAACATTGGAGGGTTTTTGAAGATGACCTTGAAATAAAAAATTTTCTTGAGTTGGTAGATGAATTTTCAAACAATCAAATTGATCAAGAAATTGATGAAAAGGATGAACAGTTAGATGAATTTACTGCAGAAGAGATTGCTGGACATAAGATTATTGAACTGAAGAGTAATTTCATTCCAAAAGGCCTAGTACCTTTGGAGAGAATATTTACTAAGGATGATACACCTTCCAGACCAGTAATCCAGTCTTCAGAAGAAAATGTAGAGGATTACAATATTGGCTCAGCAGAACAGCCCAGAATGGTAAAATTGTCCAAAAACCTAACAGCTGAACAAAGGAGTAGATACATTAAACTGTTGAAGAAATATGTAGATACATTTGCTTGGTCTTACAAGGAGCTGAAAACCTATGACACAGCAGTTATTCAGCATAAAGTTCCTTTGAAACCTAATGTTAAACCTTTCAGGCAGAAATTAAGAAGAATCAATCCAGCACTGTTCCCTGTTATTGAAAAAGAATTGAAGAAGTTGTTGGATGCAAAAATAATAGTGCCTCTTAGGTATTCTTCTTGGGTTGCAAATTTGGTTCCTGTTAGAAAGAAGAATGGAGAGATTCGATTATGTGTTGATTTCAGGAATTTGAATCGATCCTCATTAAAGGACAATTATCCCCTCCCCAAGATTGAACAGGTTTTGCAGCAGGTGGTTGGAGCTCAAAGGATTTCAATGCTAGATGGCTTCTCAGGGTATAATCAGATTGCTATGCACCCTGATGATAAAGAAAAAACAGCTTTTACAACCCCCTGGGGGACATTTATGTATGACAAGATGCCTTTTGGCTTAATGAATGCTGGAGCAACCTTTCAAAGAGCCATGGATATTGCATTTGTGGGTGAAAAAGATAAGTTTGTGGTGATTTATCTGGATGATATTACAGTTTTCTCCAAATCTGATGATGAACATTTGAAACATTTGGAGCAAACCTTTATAAAGTGCAGAAAGTTTGGCTTATCCTTGAACCCTAAAAAATCACATTTTGCTGTACAGGAAGGTAAGTTGCTTGGTCACTTGGTATCAGCTGATGGTATCAGGATTGACCCTGAGAGAGTCAAAGCAATACTGAAAATTAGTTTGCCCAGGAGTAAAAAGGATGTGCAATCATTTATTGGCAAAATCAATTTTCTGCGATGGTTTATTCCTAATTTTGCTGAGACCATTAAGCAGATTACAGGCATGTTAAAGAAGGATCAAGAAGTCAAGTGGACTATGGAAGCAAAGACAGCTTTTGAAAAGATTAAAGTAGCTCTAACTGAGGCACCTGTTCTGGTGAGTCCAAATTTTGACAAAGAATTTCTTACATTCTCTTTTGCCTCAGAAGACACTATTGCTGCTGTATTACTTCAGAAGAATGAAGAAGGATTGGAACAACCAATTGCCTTTTTTAGCAAAACACTTAGAGATTCCGAGCTAAAATACAGTATTTTGGAGAAACAAGCCTATGCCCTAGTAAAAGCTTTAAAAATTTTCAGAATTTATATTTTACACTCCAAGGTTGTTTCATTTGTTCCAAATGCTGCAGTGAAGGATGTTTTGACACAACCTGATAGTGAAGGAAAGAGGGGAAGGTGGATTGCCAAAATTATGTAATATGAAGTGGAAATCAGACCTACCAAGCTGGTCAAAGGACAAGGATTGGCCAAACTGCTGGCTGACTCAAATTGTCAGGCATTAGGGTTACATGCTATGACAGAAGAATTAGCACCTGAAGAAAATCAAGTAATCTTGGAAAAAGAAAGAATCATGGATTCTTATTCATCTTCAGATTGGTATGCTGACATTGTTCATTTCCTGCTATTTTTGCAATGTCCAGAACATTTAGACAGGAAAGCTGCCAGGTCCTTGAAATTGAAAACTACTAAATATTGTCTGATAGAGGGTCAATTGTTTTGGAAAGATCCAGCAGGAATCTTATTAAGATGTTTAGATCAAGCTGAAATAAAGGAAGTAATTGCAAAATCTCATGAAGGAGCCTGTGGAGGACATAAATATTGGAAAACAACAGCTTATAAAATTTTAAGAGCTGGTTACTATTGGCCTTCACTTTTCACAGATGTTTATCAGACTGTAAGAACTTGTATACCTTGTCAAAAGTTTGCAGGAAAACAGAAGTTGCTGTCTTTACCTTTGAAGCCTATTGTAGTCAATGCCCCTTTTCAGCAGTGGGGCCTGGATTTTATTGGAGAAATAAACCCAGCATCTTCAGGCCAACATCATTGGATTTTGACTGCCACAGATTTCTTTACAAAGTGGGTGGAGGCTATCCCCACAAGGAATGCCACAGATAAGGTAATTATGGATTTCATAGAAAATAATATTCTGAGTAGGTTTGGTTGTCCACAGAGATTGATTACTGATAATGCCAAAGCATTCAAATCCAAGGCAATGGTGGCCTTTTGTGAAAAAAATGGTATTATGCTCAAACATTCAACTCCATATTATCCTCAGGGAAATGGTCAGGCTGAATCATCTAACAAAAATATCATTCAATGCATCAAAAAATTGCTCAAACAAAATAAAAAATCTTGGGATTCAATGTTGAAATACGCATTATGGGCAGATAGGATTACTGTAAAACAGGCCATTGGAACTTCACCTTTTCAGCTGGTTTATGGAACAGAAGCAGTATTTCCAGTACAATTGGGAATCCCAGTAATGAAGTTCCTCCAAAATTCTCAAGAGGAACCAGATGACTTGCAAAGGAGAATTTTTGAGATGATTGAGTTACAGCAGAACAGAGAAAAAGTAGACAAAGAAGCCCAGCTGTATAGAGCTAAAATGAAAACCAGGTTTGACAGAAATATCAAGGATCATATTTTTTCAGAAGGGGAAATGGTTTTAAGATGGGATGCAAGAAAGGAACAGAAGGGGAAACATGGAAAATTTGATAATTTATGGTTTGGCCCTTTTCTGATAGCTAAGGTTTTGGAAAATAATACTTTCATATTGCAGTCTTTGGAAGGAGAGGAATTGCTCAGCCCTGTTAATGGGCGATTCCTCAAACATTTCTACAGTTAAATGAAGATCATAATCACTTTTCATTGTATATACCGGTGTGAGTGAGATTGAATAAAGACTCCATAGCCCAATGGAAGACTGAAGGCACTAGTCTACAGGTTCTTGAAGCCTCACAGGGAGGACTTCATCCCGCAGCTGGAGCCAGATGTTAAGTCAGTGAATTTTTCTGCATTTTTAGTTTTTTCCCCTCCAAAATTTTGGTTTGATTTTTGATTTTACCTTAGTTAATTGTTGGTTTTTAGTTTTGGTTTTCTGCCTTTTTAATAAATTTATGTATGCTTAAATAAAGTTTGAGCCCAGTCTTCACTTTTCATTTGATTTTGGTCATTTTTATGTTGGAAGTGGGTCAATATGAGTTATATATTCAAAAGAAGAATCAATTTTGACTTTAGAGAGTAGCTAAAGTCGTGGCCTAAACCAAAAGCTGCTAAAATCTCCGATAAATTTGGCAAAAGTTAGAAAATCCGCTAAAAATTTGGTTTAAAGATATTCTTGTAGCGCTACATCAAAGTTTTACACAGAGTGCGCTACAGGAATATCGTGGCATGAGTTTTTCGCAAAATCTTGATCTGATTTCAATCATCATGAAGAGTGTGAGAGTCTAATCGCATTGTGTGAAGTGTCTAACACGTGTATGCAGCATTTTAGCAAGATGTTTGTGGTTTGATAATCACGAAGAGAGGCAAGGCCATCATTACAGGTAATGCGGGTTTCAGTTGCACAGATACCAGCCAGTTCCGGGTTTCGCTGTCAAATCGCCCTTGTCACACGCATAATCACTAAGGATTTAGTGTTTGAGGAGGAGTCTTCATCGTTCAACATTGGATTACGTTGCTGAGGAAGAAGACACCTGTGATTCCGGCGCCAGCTGAAATTAGGGCTTTGAATTCGTTTCACCTGCAGCCAAGAAAATGTTAGGAGGACACCTGTGCTCGAAGAGGAACGTTATTGACACCTCAATTAGAAGACATCACGCCACGATGCATGAGTAATTGACAGGTATTACGTAAACCCTCATAACTGAAGAATTTGGGGTTTTTGCTGCTGCGTTTCCTTCTGAAAAAATTGGTCGCTGAGAAAGGTGTAATAGAATGAAAGGATGAAGAATTCATCACTGGAATGGTTAGCTGAAGCATGATAGCAGGAATTAGCATGACTGTTCCTTTATGACCTAATCTGAATAGGGCGTTGAAAAACTCACAGAATTGCCTGTAGAATTCATTTAGTTTAAACAGAGGGAAGTCTGCTAGTTTGATATGGGTGTTACACAGGGAGAATTGTAGATTTGTCCATGAGTTAAATTGGTTAACCTGCAGTACTATTTGCCCAGAGAGCAGCTTATAAAACACTTCTGAAACCTAAAACCATATTGTTCCAGTTCCTTGACAAGAAAGAGATGGGAAAAAACAGTAAAAGTGGCAAGATTAATAGGGCTGAACCCACAGATTTGACTTGGATCCAAAAGCTTCCAGATTGTGCAGAGCTGTTCCAACAGGCAGGATGGTTGAAATTCTTCAAGAAGATAGATGGATTTAATGCCCAAGTATCATGCAATTTTGCCAAAGGACTGAAGAATGAGATGATCATAATAGGTCCTTTAAAATTCAAATTGACTGTTGATTTAATTTCAGAAGCCACTGAAATTGATAATGAAGGCGAGCTCTGGTTTAAGAAATCTCCTTTTGAGTTTGATCCTCAAAGATATTTATTGCCCAATGTTGTTCCTGACTGGAACAAAGGTATCATCATTCATAATTTCAAAAGGGAATGGATTGAACCTTTAAGAATTCTTCAGAGCTATATAACTTGTGAAGGGAGGTACTCATTAGTTTTCAAATACCATCTCAGGTTCTTGCAGCACATGGCAGGAGTGTCAAAAATGAATTTGCCATTCTTTTTCTTCAAAAGCTTGCAGAAGATGTCTAGCAAAATTAAACAGCAGGATGATCATACCTCCCAATCATTGTTTCATCATGGTCTCATCAAGTTGATCATCTCTACAGTGTTGCAGAAGGAAGAAAAAACTTGGGACTTTTTTCTATTTTGGTCAGGGATTCATCCCAAAGGAGAAGAACAGCAGCCCAAAAGGAAAACTGATAAGGGAAGAGTAATGGTACAAAAATTGGGTTATTCAGCTAAACCTGCAAACAAACATGGCATTAAAATTAAAAAGGAAACAAAGCAGGTATCAGATGAAGGAGAGACTAACAGTCAGCCTCAGGAAATTCCACAGCACAGTGAAGTCAAATTTTCATTATTTGATGACAAAAAGGAAAAGGAAATTCCTGAAAATAGACCATCATCTATAACAGTGGTTCATGAAGAAAGGAAATTTGATATCAGGGATATTCCTGTAGCAAAAGAGGAAGTCCAAAATTTGCCCAAAAGCCCTATCACAGTCCTCTCGGATGATGAGGGCTATATGTTAGAGGATGAGCAGTTCATTCCAGAAATCAGGGTTAAAGCTGAGACTAAAGAAAATCAAGCCATAGAGGACAAAACTACCAAGCCTAAAAAGAAGATAAAAAAGCTAGAAGTGGTAGAATTATCATCTGTCCAGTATCAAGGGAAGACACTTAAAATGATGGGAGAGCCAGCTTCTTTATGGAGACCTAAAACTAGGTCTAAAAACAAATTAAGATTAAATATGAAAAAATTGTTGAATCCGAAATTGAGGACTGATAAGGTAGACATTTCTGATGAAGAATCAATGGAGGAGCAGTCAAAGAAAAATGAATTGCATGCAGTTAAAAAAGAGGATGTTGGTTCTGTAAATACAACAGGTGAAGGAAGCTCTAAATCCATCGTTGAAAACAATTCTGGAAAATTGTTAACAGATGATATTAAATCAGCACAGGTAATAGGTGTTTCAAATCCCATCATTGAAGATATTGCTGTAAGACCATTGACAGAAGAATTGATGTTTAAGAAGTATAACATGTTTTGGAAACCAAGTGAAGATTCGGATGCTGCCATAGAAAAGCTGGTAAATTCTGATCAGGATAATTTGAAGAAGACTGTGAAACAGTACAAGCATCAAATGAACTATATGCAAGAAGTAAATGATGGTTTAATGCTAGCAAATAGAAGATTGAGGGAAGACCTTCAGGACACTCATGACAATTTTCAGGAGCTGGTGATTGATGCAAAGGAGGCACTCAGAAGGAAAAGGATGGCTGACAGGAATTGCTCAGATTTAGAAAGGACAGTTCAGACCTTGCAGCATGAAAATGAACACCTACACAGAAGGATAGCTCAGCTGGAGCAAAAGCACAAAAGGGTGAAGAAAAGATCCTCAAGTCCAGATGGCATAGCTTTGCTAGTGGAGGCATCGAAAGAGATCTAGGGCAGTTAGGTTCATTTAAAGCTTTTTGTTAAGGATTTGCTATTTTTAGCAAAATTGTAATTTGTAAAAATGTAAATGTTATTTTGCCTAGTCTAGCCATTCGATGGAGGATTAATAGGAGAAACCCTAACTGTTTTGGGGAATGAAAAACTATTTAGAGAGGTAAAAAAGACATTGTAAGGGTTCGAAATTTTGGAGAGCTAGAGGAGGTCTGCAAACTGTGTTTTCATCTAGACTTGTTCACTGCTAAGTATTGCAAACTCTCATATTGCATTTTTGATGAAACTATGAATATATGACTCCTTATTCCACTTCTGATATGTGTTGGCTTCATTTTAAACTTATACAGTTTCTTGATTGACAATTTCATTTCTGGTTTTAGGTATAATTTCCAGTGGTGCTTGTCTTTTATTGAATGAACTTCATTGCAATCTTTTGGTGAATTTCTGAGATATATATGCATCTTCATGGATATATGTATGTGAATTAGTTTTTACTTATTTGTTGAATGTATTCCCTTATGCTCTTGAAGTTTTCTTACCAAAACCTACAAAACAAAACCCTAAAAACCTATTTTGGATTGATTTTATTCTTGAGATTGTGTTGGCTTGTTACCTTAGCCTTAGTAACAATTTCTGACACAAACAGTTCCTGTTGCTAGTCTAACTAACCAGGATTTATTAAACTTTTTTGTTTTCAAATTAAAATTTTCTACAATATCTGGAGATATATAACTCAGGCTAGCGCTTGGATCAATCAAAATAGAGACTGGGTGATTTTGTAGCATACCTTCAATCTCTACCATAGAGACCTGATGATCTGCTTGCCTGTTGTCTAGAGCTACATTAATTCTGGGCATATCTCTTGCCAAGTCTGCCACAGTAGGTTCAACTTGTATGGAATGAATATTATTGGTTGTCCGCTTCTTATTGGGACAGTTTGAAGCATAATGAGGACCTTGACACTCAAAACATTTTATAGGTGTCCTCTGGTCATTAGTTTTGGTAGCATAGGGTGTATTTCTAGGAGCTGTAAAATTCTGCTGCGGATTATTTTTGGGACTGTTTCCTTGGAAATCTCGATTTGGAAAGTTTTTCTTTTCAAAACTAGAATTTCCATTGAATCTAAATTTTTTCTTCTTCAGTTCAAAGTTGTTGGGTTTATGATTTTTCTAGTTAGATATCCCTTCTCTTTTTCGATTAGTATCATAGAATAAAGTTGCTTTCCTCATGGATTCTTCTAAGGTCTTTGGATTGTCATACTCTATTCTGTCCTTGATGTTGAAAGGTAGACAACTCAGATACCTCTGAATCTTTGGTTTCTCCTCCACAAGGTATGGCACATACCTTAGCAAATTCAGAAATTTGTTGTTCATCTCTTTCATGTTCATGGTTCCCAGTATTAAATCATAAAATTCCTTGGATTTTTCTTCGTAATATTGTTCAGATAGGAACTTCTTCTTGAAGTACCATTTAAAAGTGCTCCAATTCACATCCTTGTCCTTGATGCCCTTCACTGTTTTGATGTCCTGCCACCAAATATCTGCCTTACTGATTAGGCTGTAAATGGCCATCTTTGCTTTTAATGATTCTGAATAATCATAGATTTGAAAGTATTTCTTCATGCCAGATAACCATGCTTCAACTATCTCTCCTTTTTTAGTTTCACCATTGAAAGTTGGGGGCTTGATTTTCATGAACTCCCTAGAAATCTGTTCATACTGTTTATGGTTTTTTCTTCTTGGTTTGTAATCCCCCTCGCTGCTATCACTTGAATAATTACGTTTCTTTTTACACATCTCATTTGTAGCTCCTAATGATGTTGAACTGTTATTTTCATCTTCAGTTCTCACTTTCATACCCTTGTTCTGATGAGGTAAGTCTTCAATCTTGGAGGTATTTTCAGCCCTTCGATCCTATTCATGAGTTGGACACTGGTTGACTAGTACTTGGTTTAGTTCTTCTTGTGCTTTCAGAATTATCTCATTATCCTGTTTAACAGATCTTATTTCTGCTTTCAAATCCTAAAATGCACGTAACAATTCTGATGAATTGTCATTCAATTCATCATCGACCTCTTCTTCATAATGTTGTCTCGTGCTATTATTGGTATGACTGTTCGATCGAAATCTGTCTTCCATATGTTCAACTAACCCTTCGATACCTGTAAATTAGAAAACAAATTTATGTATAACAAAATAATTTAAATTGAATTAGTAAAGATTTCTGCTGTCATAAAATTTTCTGTTGCGTGTTCTTTGGACCTTTTCAGGCCGAGAGTTTGAACATAAGCTCTGATACCACATGTAACATCTTGAACATTTACAAAAATTTAAAAATTTTAAAGTAGCAATAAATACTGAAATTTCCATGTGGAAAATAAAATAAATACTAATATTTTAATTAATGACAAATTACGATATTACGATAATGACAATTTACACCTTATAACACAAAATTCATCATTAGTTCTGCTTGTGTTTAATTGTAATCTACATGCTATAATTAAGTTTATCTTGTGATATATTTTCTTGATCAAGTACTGACAACTATTCTTGGATGATGACAAAGGGGTCCTACGAGGTACCCTGAGGTTTACTTAGCTATGTTTAGCTAAAGCATTTGAACTTGTTTCCATGTGTAGATACGCAGGTAAGAGAAATACGACAAAACAAGTGTTAATGTAATTCTAAATATATTTTTCAGTTAACCGTTAATGTATTGTGAAAACTCTAAGTAATTCCTTGCATGAAAGTTATTAAAGGTATGGATCTTTGTCTTTCTTCTCATTTACGTTCTAGTTTACAAACTTATCAGTGCTATAAGAATCCTGTCGTGATTTCACCATTATGCAAAGAGTAGTAATATCATGTGCATTATACTTACACTATGAATTTTTTGATTATGTGCTAGATTCCAATGTACACATGGATTCAGTTGAAATCATCAAAATAACTATAATAGTTTGTACATCTCTCATTTTATAATTTAGGAAGAATCATTCTAATATAGTAAATGTTATTATCATAATTACGATGATACTATTGGAACTTTGCAACATTATATGATTTAGATCCTTTTAATTTAATGTTTATGCGATGTAAGATTTTGTCAAAGGTATGAAAATATAAACAAAAATTTACGATGTGCATGAAATGAAACCTAGACTATACATTATGTATCGAAGGCCTTCTATGATCAATGACCTTTATTAATCTGAGAAAAATGTACAAAATATATAAACTGTGCATTCGATGGCCAATACTTTGGAATGAAATGAAACTTACCATGTAACCTTAAGTCTTTGTACTGAGATGTGATAGTGACCAAGCATTGAATGTTTAGCATGCTGGCAGGTTTTCGTATCAGGTCTGGCATTAAAGTCACCTGCCTACAGTGTTGAGTGGAATTCCTAGTGGGTGTCATCGTGGCTGTAGTGCATGATGGTAGTGATCCCAAAATCTACCAAAGTGTCGAGCTGTACACTACTTTGATCCTTGGTTGACCTAGATGGCATCGTGGTGGATATGATAATGAATATAGCATTAAACTGGTTGTTTCCCAAACTTCGACATGCCTTGTTGGCTTCTTCTCTGTCGTTGATTTCATTTTTTCTTGGGTTTTGAATTGGAACCCTAGTCCTTCATTATGAATTGCAATTGAGTGGTTTTCCCATCTTTTATTTTTGTTTGGGTAGTGGTAAGGTGGAGAGGCTAATCGTTTGCAACAATGTAGGGTTTGGTGGTTTGTTTCTTGGAGGACTGCTTCCCCGAGTTCGATCCTTGGACCTGTTGGGAAACTTAAAAGTTGTAGGTATTTGAAGAGCCGAACCATAATGCAACATTCGAAGTGTTTTAGGAAGTTGTCTCAAGGTTTTGTGATTAGTTTTTCTGAGAAAGTAGTTGGGACCGGGGTTGTTTCTTACTACAAAACAAAAAGGTTCTCAGGATTTTAATTTCCTCTTCGCTGTGTTCGCTAGATGGCTTCGTCGTTGTCTGTTACCAACGTCTTAATCTTGGAGTGATGTTTCACAGGTAATGTTTCTATAAAATAGTGATAGTGTTATCTATTGTGTTTATTATTAATAATTCTACATTCATCGTTTAACCTCAGAAGGGTTCTTGTGGGAGGTTTTTCACTTCGTCGAAGGAGTACAGGGTTTGAAAGCTTGTGGAAGGAAAACTACTTGATCACTAGTAAGCCTCGGTGGTTCTTTACTTCATAGGTTCTCCTGGTACGGTGTGGTCGATGCTTGATGTTTGACGTTAGGTTGTAATGGTTCCTGGCAAGGTTTTGGCCAGTGATATGTTTGGAAGCTAAAAGAAATGTATTAGAGGATGAGATCCTCGGCTTTTCTTGTTACTTTTCTTTGAAGCATTTTATTGTAAATTTTGTTACAGCATTACACTTATTTTAATATGTAATGCTAAAGGGATGAACCCTCATCATTTTTAAAGGAAAATATAGTGTTAAGAAACTTCATAAATTTTTCTATGTGATGTATAAGTTTGGTTAAGTCGATGTTTGTATAATTAATACATTGTTTTGGTGAGAGTCGAGAGCCATGGGCTGACTTGCTTCTGTGAAATAGAAGGTTGCGTACTAAAATACTATACCTTTGTTTTGAATGGAACTGGGTTTACAATGAAACTTAAAATGGTTTTCTGAGTGGCTTCTATATTTATAAAGATCGATGTTGTATTTGAAAACTCTATGTTTAAAAATGGCTACGTGCCAGAGGTTTCTAGCTTACTCTTTATAATGAAAACCCTACTCTGTAGGTTTCAATGGTAGATTGTTTTTAGCTAACAACTGTACTGTCGTTTTTTTAAAGGCCAAGAGCCGTAGGTTAACTCGTTTCTTGAAAATGAAACCCTGAGTTTGCATTGCTTAGGTTAGAGTTTAAAATGGTGATGATACTTGGTTTATGGTATTTGAGACACCGCTTAAATAAATAAAATGGTTTATAATAATAATAAAACTCTCGTTCTGGATTTTATCTTGTATAAATAGCCATCATAAATATAGTAGTTGGACAAAAGTAAAGTGTTTGGTTTTGGAAACTTGATCCAAAGGATTTTATGTTTACATTTTAATTGTTTGGTCCTTAACATGACTATAGAATAGTCTTAGGGTTTTAAAATGAATACTGTACATGTTTGCAACTTATAAAGTTGAAAGTTTAGTCTTAGAAGAACTATAAGATTTTGGAAATAAAACCTAGAATAAATCTATTCTGGAAAATTTTAAATATAGCAAAATGTTTAAATAATGGGAATAATGCTAAGTTTAAGTCATGAATGTTGAATGAAAGGAATGGAAAGAGAATAAAATACATGTATTGATTTTGCATAATAGGATATTTGCAACTGTTAAATTTCTAAAATTAATAATGTCTGAAATAAGTGGAAATAGGACATCTTATTATTGGAAAGAAAATAATAGAATCCATAGTATTAGCTTTCAAAAATAGGTAGTAAAAATTCGAAAACCTAATTATGTGCAAAGATATAATGTTTTACTTTTCTTACTAAGTACATAATATGCTATCTATATATGTTTATGATATGCTATTCTAATTCTGAGTTTAAATATGTAGAATTGAAATTGTAGAATTAAAAGAAACTCTAGTGTTAATCTATCCATTCACTTAGCATTATGCGCATCAATCATCTGATTAAATTCTACTTCTCTGTACTAGAGTACTATACAAAAAACCGTATGGGAAAAATGCAGAAAGGATTTTTATTCATTCACCTCATTTACTTAATCATCCTTATAGAAAAATCATCTCTAGGTCATAAATTGAAACAGTTTCTTCTATATAACTGTAAATACTAAATCTACAAATGCAGAAAATCATTTAACTATAAACAATAAGACAGAACAGTAGAACCTGATTGAATGCAGGAGAAACAAACAACCCAAGGAGCCTGTTCCACCCAACCTACTCTTGAAGACAACCAAATTACTTGCCTTAGGAACCTCGAGCTTGTTCACTGAACAACTAGGAAGAAGAATCTATGGAAGCTTTAGGTCATCAAATTGCAACAACAATTTGGATCATTCAGTCCTATAGACTTAGCAATCAAAGAGAGCTACACCAGTACCTCTGGTTCCCTTCTCAAAATATTTCAGTAGCCTCATAATGAACTTCCACTTAGCCTCCCTATTCGAATCTCTCTGTGATCACCTGATACACTTGAGGAATTATTTCTGCAGAAAATAATGTAGAGCTCCCTTCCCAATTCGAATTGCCTTATCTAGGCTGCCTAGGCCTTTTTGTGGTTAACCTAGTCATTAATGAGCTAACATCTCTCTTCCACCCACCTGGGGGATAGTGCCACAAAGTTAGGGGTAGTTGTCCCATAACCAATAGCTAGTGGTGAAGTGAAAATGCTGACATCTATCCCATGCCTTCTAATAGCTTCCATTCCTCCTAGTGGGTCAGTGAACACTCATTTAACAGTTCCCTTGGGTGTTTGTCTCCTATTTTAATTTATTAAATAATAAAAATATGTTTATTACAATCATCCTTGACCAGATTTGGTCATAATTACAAAACTCTGTAATTATAATTTAACATAATGTTTTTGCAATTAAAATAATAAGTCTCAAAATTTTGGTAGGTGACACTGGGAATTCCTAATCTTCTCATAGACAGGCTGGTTCTCTTGGATGTCTGACAGGTCATCGTTATCAAAAATAGCATAAATTTTAGACCAGTCTATCTGATAGGTTTCTGAAACTCTATCACTGTTATCAACACGGATGTCGAAGTTGGGGTATTTGTTCAAAACTTCTTTCTATGCTATCATAGATTGGGTAACTCTCAACATAGTAAAAACTGATAATTTTTGGTAAAAATAAATTAAAACTAATTAAAAACAGTTTGAAATAAACAAAATGTAGAAACAACCAATGAGAGACGAGAGTAAACCAACATGTGCTAATGAAAATAACAAGAAAATGACCTTGGTAAAAATTCGTAGTGAAAATCCTTGTAGCAGGTGAAATCTCGAAATTGAAAAATGGTAAAAGAAAATAGAAAATTCGATATATTTAACAATTTCGTCAGATGCAATCTACACCATAGGATGACCAAAATTCAACGGCTAGGATGTAGTATGCGGGATGTGGAAGAAGAGTTGCAGAGGTTTATTATTGCAAATATGTACATTATTTCTGCAATCTGCAATCGACAATACGGGTTGCGGGTTGCGGAAAATCGATTTATAAAAAAAACAAAAGAAAAGTTTCTGCAATCTGCAATCCGCAATTTCTGGTTTCAGGTTGCTGAAACACAAATGACGCAAATTAAAATAATGAAATTTCTACAATCCACAATTGCGGGTTGCAGATAAGAAAAACACATATTTAATGTTCAAACACTTTCCGCAATCCGCAATCCGGAATTGCGGGTTGTGGAGGGGAAAAGTGCAAATTATCGTAAAACTCTTTCCGCAATCCGTAATTGCAGGTTGCAGGTTGTGGATAAGAAAAGCACATATTTAATGTTCAAACACTTTCTGCAATCCACAATCCGGAATTGTGGGTTGCGGAAAGGAAAAGTGCAAATTATCGTAAAACTCTTTCCACAATCCGTAATTGCAGGTTGTGGGTTGCGGGTGCGACAGACTGCGATTATTGAAAAATATTTATGCATTCGTAATAGGCATTGCGGATTGCGGATTGTGGAAAGGAAAAGTTTCAAATCCAAAAAAACCAAGATTCCGCAATCTGCATTGTCGATTGCGGGTTGCGGAAAGAACAAACTTTCGGGAAAATTACGTCTTTCCAAAACTCATAAATACACACAAAAATGAAAGAATCTTGAAAGGAAGAATTATTAAATGAATCAAATCATGACAAAGACATAGAAAGTATGATGAAAAACCCCATAATGACTAAGGAATTTAAACATTACCTTTGCATATAAAAATTGGGGCTCCCATGTTTTAGTGGAAACATGGGATATGTTGTACCTACAATAGGTGGCACTGTTAAAGAAGAACATGTAGTATGACATCCCTCTGCCACTGATGTCAAGCCATGTTCAACATAAGCATAACTTGTTGGGTAAGATCTCAGAGTGTAAGTTCACAGATTACGATCTACTGAATTCGACCAAGTATCTACAGTTTCAACCAGATTGTTACATGCGCAGATAATTTGATAAATCCACCAAGCAAATGACCATACAACCACAAGACTGGATTGCACTGTTACAGTCTTCAGGACTGCTGAACCTATTAAGGATTATGCACTTTGTGCGAAGTCCAAAGATAACCACTGTGGTGTGCATGTTGCTATCGTGCACACACCAAGGATACTTGTGGATAGACCGGAAGATAGATATAAATATCGACCTGTTTTATAAGATCACCCATCTAAGAAAACAAGGTGCTGACCCTGCAATGGAGTTTGTGGGTAAGAACAAAGATAAAGAACTCACCAAGAATATGAAGAGCAAATTTGGGTTAATTAAAGGAACTCGAGGCTATTAAGAAGACCAGATTAAAGATCTTTCCATGCGGTTCATAGTGCAATTTCTCGCAGGAAGAGTACTAAGAAAATACAGACCGACAGAAGTGCCAGCTGCTGTGATCTCTCTAGCCGCTAAAGCTAAGGATGGGATACCATTCAACTGGGAAGGCTACTTATTGAATGAATTTTTGGATGATGTAGCAGATGCACAGGACAATGGTGATCAATTTCACTTCAGCTGGATGATATTCCTCATCACATTTGCGGGATGGAAAGAGCCAAAGTACTAGCAGAATGTACCATTGTTCCCTGGAAACTGCCACAAACCTCGATACGAAAATATGTGGAGCAACGAAAGGATGGAAAGACAAAGGTTTAACAATGTTCAGCTATATACATTTTATACGCAATTATGCAAGGTGATTTCATGCACTTCACATATAACAAAGCAGATAACAATTGTGTACATCAGGAAGATGAGATTCAAGGCTGGTCTCCATTGTATCTTCATACAACCTACAGAGCCATCAAATCCAGAATGATATGAGGGTCAATATAAGTCGGATGCGCTGAATATTGACCTTATTATTGAGGATTGGCCACTGAAATGGAAAGTTGATGCACCAAAAGCACGTCTCACGACATTTGATGAGAGCACCGATTACAGTGATCAACAAGAGAAAAATGGTGTTGAAGGAGAAGATGATCAACATGAAGAAGAGAAACAACAGAAGCAGGATGGTGATCTGGCAGTAGGAGAAAAGAGAAAGAACCCTGACACATATGTGTCGGAGGTGGAGAGAAAAAAGAAACAAAAAGAAAATAAAACTATGCTTGATGCAAGGTTACTGGACGATGACTATGACTGCATCATAGCTAGAGTTCATGCACATATAGAATAAACACTCACAAAAAAAGACAAAACGCAAGAGGAGCTTCACACAATCATGGAACAAAGTATTTCCATGTTGAGAAGTATGATGGAAAGGGTAGAGCAAGTACAAAGAGATATAATGAAAGCATCAAACTCTGAAGATAGATTAGAGGAGTCAATCCGAAGAAAAAGGAAAGCACCCGCACTAGATGCGAGCTCGGATGGTGTGCATATAGCCAACAAATGTCATATTCCCATCCAATGAAGTCATTGAAGGTGTGAAGCAGTTCGAACACTTAGACATTAATGTGGGAATCTTGCATATAGAGGGACTGCATGATATACACTTGCAGGTATTAGAAGAAATCAAAGATAAGGACATAATAACATACAACCAACAATTGAACTTGGAAGAAAGCTACAATGAATTGAGGAATGAATGCTGAGAAAAGACAGATGAGCTAGCATACGCTCAAGAAAGGCAGAAGAAGTTGAAGTATGCCATCACAGAACTTTGTGCGAATATCCTGGACTTCGACGAAGAACCTGATGTTGAAGCGACTATAGTCAGGATCAACACTACGGTCAACAATCTTAAAGAAAAGATGGAGGACATGGAAATTGGATACAAAGAGAAGATTGCAGACTTAGAGTCTAGGAAACAACCTGGTACTCCGCTAGAAGTAAATACAGCAAGAGATGAAGAGTTAAAGAATTCAACATAAGTCATCTTCGCAGAAGTTGTGAGGTGCCATGATTTATTAGAACAAGTGACCAAGTTATGAGCCACATTGCAAGAAGACCTAGAATTGCAGAAGATTCATGGTGAATTACAAAGACAGAAGAAGTACCTCAACTTAATGAACATGGAGATGAAGGACTTGCCGCTGAGGCAAAGAATACATAAGTTCGTAGAAACAAAGGAACTTCGGAAATAACTGAAGGCATTAAGGACCAAGGAAGTAGAAACTTTGGGCAAGTTGCAATCAACACAGGAAGAGGCATTGGCGCTTTCTAAGGAGATTGATGTGAAGCTGCAAGAGATTCACACAACAGAAAGCATATTTAAAGACCAGATGCAGGAACTGATATCTGTGATGTTGCTTGACATAATGAAGGAATATGAGCAGGAAACTAAGGAGGTTGTTGCGAAAGTGAGTGCAACATATCAAGAGTTCACAACAAAGATGAATATCCCAAGCAACGTGAAGTCAACAAAACCTAATGCAAGTGACTCAGAGATGAGTCACAAGTACGTTTTAGTGGCCTGTTGGGCACATCCCAAGAAGAGGAAGTTATGAAGGCGATTACAGATAGGATAGGCCTGACATTGACCATTTTTGGTAGAAAAACAACTCCATAGATCCATGGCAGAAGGTATGGAGTGAAGATCAGTGGAGAAGAAAGGACATGTTTCATTAATAAAGACAAGCTACTAAGGAAAACTAGAGGTGGCTGGCGCAATTAAGGGTCGAGTGATGACCTGAGTGCTACAGGAGCAGGAAGTAAAGAAGCGAAGTGGTGTAAAGGACACGCTGTGATAATCTGCAGAAGGATCTAACAGTTGTAACAAGCCTCACACAAACTCTCAAGAACTCGTAGAGAAGAAGAGAAGAATGCACTCAATAATCACTCATGAACACAGAAAATGGAGAATAGGAGTAGCATACATCAGCTGTGAGTTGGCACTGTGAATAATGAATACAATAATGAATAAATGTGTAGAGAATTCAAATTAACCAAATAGTTCATTCGAATCATGCTCAAAGTCTAGCTTGGACTACATTGGAGATATCATCCAGTCAGTAGTATCAGTCATAAATGGTAATAGTCAATCAAGTGAGTCTAACTGAGTCTAACAGAACCATCTAGGCATAAATAAGGGGATGGAGACTCCAAGGAGGGTGCATGAGGCTGTCAGAAGGTCAAGTGGCACTCCAGAACTAGATAACCAGGAGCTGTAGGGAGTTAGCATGAGTAATCAGTGGAAGAATTACTCAATCAATGCACTAACTCACTATGAAACACCTGATAGGTGAGATAAGGTGCTCTAACTGAATGATAACTGGTGTTAGGTGAGAAAATGTGCATGTGTCATGCAGAAGAGTCAAATAGGGTACATCGGGTATGTAGGAGGGCTACTGGGGGCTGAAGACAGGCTCCAGGGAGTTGAAAAATAGGCTCTAGGTGCTGGGAGGACCACCAAGATGATGACTAGATGCATGCAACATGCGAATTTGCATGCAAGCATGCAAAATATAAAAATGATGGCGAGAATATTACAACACATGCCACTATAGAAGTTAGAGCTGCGCTGCCATATAAAGCATTAGAGTCGGAGGAATCGACGCCAAAGGGACAATGGAGTTAAAGCTTATCGTGGTATACAGGAGAAAAACGAGGTTTTTGGGTTTTGGGTACTATGGGGGTTGGTCCATAGTTGGTAATTTTGTATGAGGAAGGGTTAGGTATTAGAATTTGTTGGGATTTTGTTTTTTAGATAGACCTTAGAAGAGAGAACATACTCTATAGCTGAATGCATAGTGATCTGATTGTAGAGAAGAGTCACAGTTGATTGCACATACTGGAACTGTTACCATTCCGAGATAATAAAAGATCAGTTCTTGTGTACGTAGCTCCCTCCTAGGGGTGAACCACCTAAATCAGTGTGTTTATGTGTATGCATTTATGACATGTTTTGTATATGAGTTTATGTCCATTTGTGTATTTACTTTCATATGTATGTAAATGGTAATCGCACATTAAGTAATTAGAATACAAGTGCGTGAATGTGAAGAATAAACACTTTGTATGATTAATGCTTGCTAACTGGTGAATACAATAGAGATTCAGCATAGTTTTGTATACTGCAATAGTTGCGAAGTGCGAGGTCATCTGTTATACTATCCCATTAGTAGATGTTAACTAGAACATTAAGCAAGGTTGTTAACAACATCTGCACATCACCACTGTTACAGAAGCTTGATTCTGTAACCCCCCATATTTGCTTTGAGTGAGATTTCAACCTGTTTGCAAGGTGATGACAAATGAGCCGGTAAAAGGGGTTTTGTTGTGTCTACATTTTTCTCATGAATGAAGAGTCGGTCAACCCTTCTTGTGCTTAGTAATCTTCTAGTGTTCACCATTCTACATATACATGAATTGACATCCTAGCCTTCGGAGGTTGAATCTTTTTACAATTCCCTCATAAATGAAGGGGTGGATGACCCTTGTTTTGCCCAGTATTATGTTCATAATAGTTATAGACTGCAAGAAGGGTCGATCGATCCTTCTAGTGCTCACCATTCTGGATACAGGTGAATTCACAATTCTCTACTAAATTAAAGGGTGACCGATCCTTCTTGTCAGATGTCAAAAGTCTAGATAAATATTTTTTATATGTTATAACTTAGCCAATGTCTCAATCCCTTCTATTTAATGCAGAATTTAGAAGTTGGGAATTGCCATCCTAGACTTCGCAGATTAACTATTTTTACATTTCTCTCGTAAATGAAGGGTTGGTCGACCCTTCTTGTGCTCGGTATTCTTCCATTGTTCACCATTCTTCATATACATGAATTGATGGCCTAGACTTCGCAGGTTCAATATTTTTCAATTCCCTCATAAATGAAGGGGTGTCCGGCCCTTCTTGTGCCCAGTATTCTATTCATAATAGTTCGAGACTGTAAGAAAGGTCTGTCGATAATTCTTTTTCTCACCATTCTGGATACAGGTGAATTCATAATTCTCTAGGAAACGAACGGGGGACTGATCCTTCTTTTCGGATGTCGGAAGTCGGGATAGGTATTTTTATATATTATAACTTAGCCAATGTCCTGATCGCTTTTTACTGCGAAAGTCGAAAGTCGGGAATTGTCAGCCTAGCCTTTGTAATTTAAATATTTTTACATATCTCTTGTAAATGAAGGGTCAACAGACCCTTCTTATGCTCAGTATTCTTCCAATGTTCACCATTTTTCATATACATGAATTGACGTCCCAGCTTTTGTAGGTTGAATATTTTTACAATTCCCTATGAAATGAAGGGGCGATCGACCCTTCTTGTGCCCAATATTCTATTCATTATAGTTATAGACTACTAGAAGGGTCGGCCAATCCTTCTTGTGTTCACCATTTTGGATATAGGTGAATTGCTGGATAGAGGTGTTAACAATTCTCTACTAAACGAAGGGGCGACCGATCCTTCTTGTCAGAAGTCGGAAGTTGAGAAATCTCACTCGGGAAAATTATATTTATCCAAATAGGGTGGTTAGTTGGCTTGGATTGGTGAAGAAGGTGTCATGTCCCCATATTTTTCCATGGTCCATGGGGTAATTTTGGCCTAAGTCACCTAGGCAATAATTATTTAATTAATGAGCAAGTATGAAAACTACCTTATGGAAGATTCCTAAGGTTGTATTTGGGAATTAAATGGACAAGGAGCCCCCCATGTAGTTATTAACCCCATGAATAAGTCCAAGTGATTGACTAATTGAGAAATTAATTAATGGGGGAAATTTTGAGGCATTACACCATAACAATTAATTAATTACTAGATAATTAATTAATTCCTAAGTTAAATTATTTCTGAGTTGTATTATTTTCATTTAAATGTTTATTGCTAATAAATGTGCCAAGTGGTTGATGACTTGTCTAGGAAATTCGAATTGGTAAGTGAGCCAAACTTTCCTAAGTGGTAAAGTCTCAGAAAAGCTAAGGAATCTAGTGGAGACAAGTTGGCAAGATGAACCCAGAAAAGAAACTGACAAAAGCTAGCAAAATCAAACAAAAGCAAGAAAAAGGAAGTAAATAAAGTGGAAAGATTCAAAAAATATTTCTAAAAGAAAATATCAACAACTAGAAAAGCTATCGAAAGCGCACTTGCCCAAATTCAGTGAAGGAGGTGAAGGAAAGAAAGTTTTGAAAGATCAGAAGTTGTTATTCTCCTAAAGAAAGCCCCCATCATGGATTTGGAGTAGAATGGGAAAGTGGGTAACCTACTCTCATAGGTCACCAATCCAAGAACTTGCTCAGCAGGTCATCATGAATTTTATAAAAGAATCCAACCAACTCCATTTGACAACTTTTGATCATTTGTAATTTTTCTTATGAGAGCTCTGAAGCTTCTCTAGTTGAGTGATGTGCCTCAACTGTGCTTCTTGGGTGATGTGCCCCAACGCCCATAGTTTCTAGAGATTCTTTTTCAGGTCCATATCAAGATATTTCAGCCATTAACATATGTTTCCATCCCCCATTGAAGATCCACAGTCATCTGGAGAACAGGTTCCTCCAGCAGTGATTCTACAACTAGTTTTGGTGAAGATTCATCCATTGAAGAAGATAGATCTTGGGAGTGCACCTAGGGGATGAATGAGAGTTGGTAGAGCCATTATTGTAGACATAATATGTGTTCAATATCATTAACCAGCTTCATATCAGATCCATACCTCTCTTCTTACTCACTCTCTCAACCACTGCTAGATTTGGAGGAGATCTCTCAGTAAGAAGGAGAAGAGTTGCATATTGCGCCCCAGTTCTCCACAGAAGCTTAGTGACCACTTCATACTTTGTTTCAGACTTTTTGAAGACCTCAGTACACTTTTATATTAGAGATGTAATAATTATATCTCTTCTTACAGCTCTTCTATGGCTCCATGTAATGATTTTCTAGTCTATATGACATTGTACTATTGAGAAGCAATAAAATGAGTACCAGATTGATCAAATGAATTATATTTCAGCTTGCTGCTGTTGAATATAGTATATCAGAGTCATATAACATTTCATAACAGAGTATTACATTTAATGAAGCCATTTATTAATTATGATTGGAAGACTAGCTCATTGAGCACTGTTTATTGACTAGTTTTGCAAGAATGAGTGCCAAAATTGTTCTAAATGTCATATTTACTTTCTGTAAGTTGTAGGAGGTCAATAATACTTCATATAATCCATATCAGACCTTACTTCTAGAATTTGGAACGATTTAACCCCCGTTTGTAAAGATTAAAAATTGACTAGCTCTCTCATCCTGAGAGGGCCTAAAACTACCAAACCACTCCTACTCTTTCCAAATCCTTTTGAATGAAGTCCAATACATCCATTGAACATATATGAATATCATAACTCAGCCTTGGATATTTAGTAACCCATGATGTGTAGTATGCATATGCCAGCTACCTAGGAAGCCTCAAAGTAGGCAATAGATTAGCTCTATTGTCGAAAAGTGAAAGGTATTGGTACATAGTGCATAGGAACTCCCCGATATGAACATTATAACCTGTTGCTTCACCAACCTCATACATTTTCTAGAATTAAATATTCATCCCACCATCCTCATTCCTTACCTTAGTACCCCTCACTTACCTCCTGCACTTTTCAAAGAAATTGACAGAAATCTCACTAGTAAAATTTATAAAAAATTTCTGAAGTTAAGATAATATCTTGGTCGAATATTCCCAAGGATATTACAGTAGTATCAGAGCACTTTCCTTAGCTCATCCTGTGGAAAGTTAATCTCAGTGGAAAAGTAGCTCAACACTATTTTGAAATTGTAGTTGTGAAATTAGTTCCATGTCATGGAAGATTCAGACTTTGAGTTGTATGAGGAGGAAGATTATTTTTATGAAGAGTATGATAATTATGATCAGTAGTATGAAGGATACTACAGATGGTATGAGAAAGATAATCCCCAAGAAGTACCTTCCACAAGCATCTCCTGTGAGATCATGATGGGAAGAAGAGACTATGGTTATTTTGATAGACCTATTCAGGAAACATTTTCATGTTCCACAGTCAAAGGTCAACCTCCTATTGGAAGATTTAATGAAAGATATGAAAAATTTATTGGATGCATGTGCCTTCATAAGAATTTTTGGATCCTCCAAAAATCTTCATCCTAAGACAACCAAGGAGGAACAGGACCCAAAACCCAATCATGAGATTGTTGAAAAAAGGGAAGAAGAATCTACTGCAAGATTTTATGATGAAGATCTCCAGATCATCTCGGATGATATTGGTACTATTAGGGGTGTTGAACCATATTTCGGATCAGATCTAAAAGTAGAACATAAATCAGATCCAAAGACACCACATGAGATTCACAAGGAAGTAGAAATTGACCACACATCAATTAGATGTGAACTAGCAAAATCGGTGGTAGAACAAGGCACCATAACCCCACCCATTGAAGAGAGAAGCATGATGCAATGGTATGGACCACTTTCAGATTTTTGTACTAAATTGTGTCATGATGATGTTGCAGCCACATCAGAAGACAATTACTGCATAAGGGATTCCCTGGATGTTGAGTTTCATATTCTTGGTGATAAGGGTGAATGTAGTGAACAAGCTGAATCACTAGAAGGGTGTTTGCAGGATGCCTACATGCACGAAAGAGAATCTACTAAGGAATGTTTTAAGTGTGAGGAAGCATCTAAAGATGTGTACTCTCACATATATGTGGGGAACATGGAGATTCCCATTGATGAAGGTGTGGTGGGTGCAATATCCATGGGGAAAGAAGAAGTTCTGGAAACAACAGAAACTGAAAATGAGAAATTGATGGAAGGCCAAACCACCAACACTCCACCTAATAAAAAGGATAACATGACACCTGGTGAGTTATTAAATTATGATTTTTATGTGTCATTATTTCAATCTAATATGGCAGACACTTCTAGTGAAAAGTTAAGAGTGGTTGAGCTCCCTAGTGATGAGGCTTGGAATTCTGATGTAAAAAAGGAATGCAATGTGAAGGATGTAATTTTGAGAGAAGATATTTCTGGTATACCTAGAATGAATGAGCAATTAATTTGCAGCCCAAATTATGTTGTTTAGGACCCAAGAGATGAATATATTGCAGCAGTAATATATGGATCAGTTTTTCAAACTTCGAGTGCACTGCATAAAATAAATCCGGGGATGGAAAATAAAGAGGAGGAACATCTGCAGGAATCTCATCTTCTTGCAGGGTCATTGAAGATGGATGAATAGAAGATCTAAGAGGCCTTGAAAATTCTCCATGACACTCATTCTTCAGTGTTGACGTTGTGTTGGGAATCTGCTTTAAGGGAACACCAATATTTCTTTGCAGCCATGGAGAATATCCAAAAAGCAATGTCCACAATCAAAGGTAATTTATGACAGTTGCTTTCTGATAAAAATTACATGTTTGAGCTTGTTGAAATGTTGCGGGATGCATCATGGCATGATGAAGAAGGTATTTGCAGATATGGAAAAGAGAACTATAAGCTTAATGATGAATTGATGGCCACCCAATATTCTTTGAGAAGCACTCAAAGTGCCCTCCAAGAATCCAAGATGGAGATGTTGTTGCTACATGAAAGTTGCAAAGATCCTCCCTACCCTCCTACACACCATTCAGTCAATTACATTGGGGTGAAAGCATTCATGATCATATGGAGGAACCTCATGAGATGGTGGATCATGAGGATCATTTATCTTTACATGTGCTTGAGGAGTGTGCAGAATAGTTTGATGAAAACCAAGCACCTGATCATTTCCTCACGGAACTTGAGCTGTTCCTTAAAAACAATCACTCTGCCATGGAAAAGTGGGATGAGAGCACCCAATTTGGGCTAGCCAATAATGAAGAAGTTGCAGCCATAAGTATGATTACTAAAGGATGCAGACATACAAGGAAGTTTCATAGTCCTTCCCCACATGTCATGGATTCAACAATAAAAATTGGGAATGAACTGTGGGTGAAGAATTTTTTCTTGCTGATGCCACATGTACCACAAGTGGATCATGATCTACTCCTATGGGAGATAGATCTTATTGAAGCAGAGATGGATGATTTCAGCTCATGTTAATTAGCAAGCAAGATGTTTGATTCATCCATTGGATGGACAGATAGAGGTAACACAAAAAAAGGAAATCTCAAAGGTAAAAGGTTTTCTTGTTTCTGCAATAAATTTCTTATTATGATTGACATTATCTTGAATTGTGAGTAGCAACAAAAGTATATTTTGTAGCCATTCGATGTCACTCATCCATATAAGGATTGGGTGAAAGATTACCTGACAAGCATGAAACCTCCTTGAAAAAAATTGTATGCTCATGGTCAAGGGAAGGCAGCTAAGCAGGCAAGTTGCCAAGAGAAATTAATGGAACATTTTACTTGCAGAAGTTGGCCTATGTGGAGGGAATCCACATGCTGGGAGGGATGCTTGAAGTTTTTCTCCAATGGTAGAGAGTTGAGCCATTGGATGCTTTCACTAGAAGAAATTTTTTTCTATCCACTTGGTTTAGTTGGAAGTAATGTCCTTTCAGTTATTCCTTGAATGAAAAGGCACATGTTTGATGACAGATTCACTAAATTGACTTTGATGATTGGGAAAATGCAGTTGATACTTTGGGATCCGGGCATTAATTGGAGTGACAGATTTCCAAAGGTGATAGAATATTTTTGGTCCTTGCAGGAGAAACAATGTGATCTAGGAATTCTACTCAAGTTATCCTAACTCGGTTTAAAATTTTGTTCATTGCTGGTTCATTTGCAGATATAAATTACTATGCAGTTTTTCTTCATTTTTTTGAAGGCCCAAGTTTAATTTACAGATTGTACAGGGGATGGGGACAATTACAATCAAAGTGGGGCAACAGAATCCTAGTGGAATATTGACATTGATTGAGGACAAGCAATCTTAGGAAGGGAGGACTGTCATGTCCCCATATTTTTTTTTCCATGGTCCATGGGGTAATTTTGGCCTAAGTCACCTAGGCAATAATTATTTAATTAATGAGCAAGTATGGAAACTACCTTATGGAAGATGCATAAGGTTGTATTTGGGAATTAAATGGAAAAGGATTCCCCCCCATGAAGTTATTAACCCCATGACTAAGTCCAAGTGATTGACTAATTGAGAAATTAATTAATTGGGGAAATTTAGAGGCATTACACCATAACAATTACCAAGTTAAATTATTTCTGAGTTCTATTATTTTCATTTAAATGCTTATTGCTAATAAATGTGCCAAGTGGTTGATGACTTGGCTAGGAAATTCGAATTGGTAAGTGAGCCAAACTTGCCTAAGTGGTAAAGTCTCAGAAAAGCTAAGGAATCTAGTGGAGACAAGTTGGCAAGATGAAACTAGAAAGGAAATTGACAAAAGCTGGCAAAGTAAGACAAAAGAAGGAAACAGGAAAGTAAAGAAAGTGGAAAGATTTAGAAAAGATTTCTAAAAGAAAATAGCAACAACCAGAAAAGATACCGAAACCGCACTTGCCCAAATTCAGTGAAGGAGATGAAGGAAATAAAGTTTTGAAAGCTCAGAAGTTGTTGATCTCCTCAAGAAACCCCCCTCATGGATTTTGAGTAGAATGGGAAAGTGGGTAACCTACTCTCACAGGTCACCAAGCCAATAAATTGCTCAACAGGTCATCATGAAGTTTATAAAAGAATCCAACCAACTCCATTCGACAACTTTTGATCATTTGTAATTTTTCTTATGAGAGCTCTGAAGCTTCTCTAGTTGAGTGATGTGCCTCAATTGTGCTTCTTGGGTGATGTGCCCCAAGGACCATAGTTTCCAGTGAGTGTTTTGCAGGTCCATATCAATATATTGTAGCCATTAACATATTCTTCTAGCCCCCATTGAAGATCCACAGTCATTTAAAGAACAAGTTCCTATAGTAGTGATTCTACAACTAGTTTTAGTGAAGATTCATCCATTGAAGAAGATAGATCTTGGGAGTGCACCCAGGGATGAATGAGAGTTTGTAGAGCCATTATTTTAGACATCAGATGTGTTCAATATCAGTAACCATCTTCATATCAGATCCATACCTCTCTTCTTACTCACTCTCTCAACCACTGCTAGATTTGGAGGAGATCTCTCAGTAAGAAGGAGAAGAGTTGCATATTGTGCCCTAGTTCTCCATAGAAGCTCAGTTACCACTTCATACTTTGTTTCATACCTGGTGAAGACCTTAGTTCACTTTCATATTAGAGATGTAATCATTCTATCTCTTCTTACAGCTCTTCTATAGCTCCATGTAATGATTTTCTAGTTTACATGACATTGTACTGTTGAGAAGCAATAAAATGAGTACCGGCTTAATCCAATGAATTATATTTCAATTCGATGCTGTTGAATATAGTATATCAGATTCATATAAAATTTCATAAGAGAGTATTACATTTAATGAAGCCATTTATTAATTCTGATTGGAAGACTAGCTCATTGAGCATTGTTTATTGACTAGTTTTGCAAGAATGAGTGCCAAAATTGTTCAAAATGTTAGATTTACTTTCTGTAAGTTGTAGGAGGTCAATAATACTTCATGCCATCCATATCATACCTTATTTAAAGAATTTGGAAGGATTTAACCCCCGTTTGTAAATATTTAAAATTGACTAGTTCTGTCATCCCGACAGGGCCTAAAAATACCAAACCACTCCTACTCTTTAAAAATCCTTTTGAATGTAGTCCAGTACATACATTAAACTTATATGAATATCATAACTCAGCCTTGGATACTTAGGAACCCATATTTTCTAGTATGCATATGCCAGCTACCCAGGAAGCCTCAAAGTAGGCAATATAATAGCTCTATTGTTGAAAAGTGAAAGGTACTGGTACATAGTGCATAGGACCTCCTCGATATGAAAATTATAACCTGCTGCTGCACCAACCTCATACATTTTCCAGAATTAAATATTCATCCCACCATCCCCATTCCTTACCTTAGTACCCCTCACTTACCTCCTGCACTGTTTGAAGAAATTGATAGAAATCTCACTAGTAAAATTTATAAAAAATTTCTGAAGTTAAGATAATATCTTGGTCGAATATTCCCAAGGATATTACAGAAGGTAAAATATCAGATCTCTGTTATCTGGATGGGATTAGTGGAAACCATGCATTTTCTTCAACGATGGATTGCTTGGAAAATTGGAAATGGTCTCTAGATTGTGGTTGGAAGAGATTGGATTGTGGGCACAAAACATTTGGGTATTCTTACAGAACATATCCTCAGTTGTATTCAAGGGACATGCATTTAATTTTGAATATATATGTTATAAACATCTGAGAAGGATCTATAACATGCATGCATGCAAGATATACAAAATTGGTCTCATTATGGAGGAAGGAAGGGCTCATATCTGCCTTTTTCACAAGCAACTCGTGTTGGATGAAATTGACATTAATATATACTAAGCATGGAAGGATTTTTTTGACAATATTATTTTGATACATTACTTAAAATAGTTGTATAATACGATAGAATATTAGATAAATTGCATAGCTAATAATTTTTGGTTTTATTGATTGTGATATGGAATGCTAAATGTTGATGTGGATGGAAGATGACAAACAGGGTTATTATGAGATAAAAACATGTGTAACATGTGGAATAGTGGCCATTTGGGAGACAAGTATGTTTCACATGTAACAAATGATTATCATGATCATTGAATTTTATGGACAATAATATGTTTAGTTTCTTTGATTTTAAATATGAATAGCAAGAGGCTATTTTTCTTCTGGGAAAAAGAAAAAAAAAGCATCTAACTAGGATGAATTCTACATTAATTTGAAAGAAAGAACATTGAGAATATTTAAATGTGTTAACCAATGCATATATAATGAATTCTAGCTCACATAGTATAGTCAAATATGAGGCAAAGAGATAAGATGGTGTAACACAAAATACATTGACAAAAGAGAAATTAATAGATTGAAGAAAGTGACAACATATGAATCTCTGTTTCTGATAGACTTGTACTTCTGGTCTTCATTAAAGTCTTCAAAAAATATTACATCAATGTATTTTTTGCTCTTGTATCCGACCCTGATTACTTTGTAAAATCAAAATTTATACATAATGTTCTTTGAATAAACCCTACATGATTCTTCTCTAAAAAAATAAATTTCAAAGAAATATCTAATCTTCAAGAACATTTGTTTAGTTGTCGACCAAGATGGTATAGTGTTTATTTGAGTTGGGATGATGTAACACTCAGACATTTAACAAAGGAACTGCAACTTCATTTCAAATTAAGACACTTGTATACTCATTCTTGATATAACCTGTATTTTGTTTTGCGAAAATTTTCAACAATTGTCCATTGCTCTTGATTTGGGATTTCATAACCCATCATTTTTTTCACCATGACCTCCAATTATATGCATGCTGTGTAACATACAGCTAGCAGATGCTTCTTAGTCATTAGAAATTGTTCAAGTATTTCAAAATCATCGGTCAATTTATCAATTATTATCTTTCCAATTAATCCTTTGACCAAACCTTCAAATTTTGAGTGATCCATATGAGCTTGTACAATCAAACTATGATATTTTTCTTGAGTCATTAATTTTCCATCATCACTCCAAAAGGAACGTATACCGGTTTCAAAAATCCCCAGAAATAATTCCTTAAAAGTTTGAACTTCAAGGACCATCTGTTTCTCTTTGTCATGTACTTATTTAACACGATAATGCTTGTCAATAATTCTTCTTGCCGAAATGATGATTGATGGTGTATATTTGATTCCAAAACTCTGCATATCTATTCGAGTTAGAGTGTTTAAAAATTTGACTGTATTTTGAGATGTTTCTAAATCCCTTTTGCATAATGTCTTGTTTGCCACTTCGCACCTCTAGAGAGCTATGTTTTCTATAGCATATTTACCTTCCATAGAATTCAAATGTCACCAGAATTTGGTGACTTCCAATGATATCACATCCCATCTAATGTTTCTAGCTCCTTGTAATGGAATCCTACCTTTCACTCTATCTTTTAATTCTTCAACTTTCTTTTGGAATTGTTTTCTATCACTCAAAGCTTTTTTATTTTCTTTAGAATTTTGAATTACTTCCTATTTCAAATCCCGGTTTTCCGCTTTCAACTCTTCTATCTCTACATATTTTAGACACATTTGTGACATGGCACTAGTCAGTTCCTCTATGGAGGGATTTTCCATTTTTACTTCATCCGTACATAGATATTGATCCCTTGGCTTCTCTGACACTCACACAGTTTCAATCTGATTGGTATTTAATACTCAAATTTATGACAACAATTCAAACGTTTATTTTTCCCAAGCATTCTTTTCATGTTGTAACTTTAACATTTTACCTTTGTGATCCATCATTTCTTGATATATGGATTATTTTTCTTGTTGTAAGGTTGTCAACTCTGGAGATTGCACATGATTATTTGGCACCTTCAATTTTTTCTTGAGCATTTGAATGGTATTTTCTTTTTCATCAAGGAGCCTTTTGGTAGACTGAGTGTTCCCTAGCTCATCTCCCATATTCACAAGGTCCACTTGTAGTCTTTTAATCTGGATCAAATTTTCTTTGTTTCCTGTTTTCTCTTGCCTCAATTGACTCTCCATCTTTGCTATTACAGAATACAATTTATAAAATTTTAAAGTGGACTATAATAAATTAGAGTACATAAAATCTCTTGTTTGTTTATGCAATTGAATATTATGGGGTATAATAATCTCATCAATATTAAATTCCATTTCAGAAACTTTCTCATAGTTAACCACTACAAAACTTAGAGTGTTTGTTTATGGATCCTTAGCTGTAGGAAGGGAAACGTTTTGTTCTGTCAACTTTCTTACTTGAGGGAACAATTTTTGAGATTCTTCCAAAGATTTCTTCCTCTTTTCTGCATTTTGTGAAAGGAAATCAAATATGGACTTATACTTAGATTTAATTCCACATTCCTTTATTTATGAAAAAGAATATTGTTGCATATTTAAAGGTGGTTGTGAAATCAAATTAGTTTTTTTCTGGAACAATTAAATCTCATTTGTCCATACTAATAATTTCCTTCTGTATTTCCACTTTTTATTTCTTGCTTGAAACTTCTTCATCGACTTCCATAGATTGCTTTTCAAAAACCTTAAACAAAACCCCGAGTTTCTTTATTCTGCTAGATTATTCCATAAGTATATAGTTTTGAGCATTGACTTCTCTTCTATGAAAAAGTATAAAATTATGCCAATTAGAAACAATGTATGTAAATTAATATATAAATAAACATACTTTATTAAGGGCTTCAAACCCTAAATTATATTACATAGCAGTAATTTAGGTATACGAATAAACTAATTTAAATCTGAAAACAAACTACATAATTACTGTAGGATTCAACTATTGTATTAATACAATTTTCTTACTATAAATAAATAATTTTTATACTTGAGTTAGGGTCGGAACCCTAACCATTATAACTCTTAAAAATATTAACTTTATAACAAATTCGGAATAAACAAAGTTGCCAAATATGAATTTATTACACATTTCATTAATAACGAAGTAGATAACAATTGTAAATAAAAGAAAATATCATCTTAAAACAATAATAAGATAACACCCATCGATAGTATCAATGCCTTCCACAAAGGAATGGTTACGGGTTTGAGTCTTGTATATGAGCTCCCCTTGCCATCAAGTCATACACATGAATACAATTTCCACTTATCCAACTCAGTAATAAGTATAGCACGGGTCGAGCCAATCGAAAGGAATTGCCCAGGTTTAAAAAGGGCCTACTCTTATAAGAACGCAATACTTAAATTCTAAAAGATTAATACAAGACCGGGGTTTGAGACTGTAAAGGCTCACCCAAAGGGTCATTACATATAGAACATTTACAAACAATTGATATAGGTATCCTAACAAATAAAGGCACAGGGTTAAAATTTTCAACTCACCCTTCAGAACTTAAACTATCAAAATATATCCGAATGCGTTGCTAAGGTTGGGGTTTCAAACCCGTAATAACCAAAAGAATAAATTATTAGCATGGACATATTTAGGATTGGGGTTTTAATTCCTGCATCCTGAATTCTTTTTAGAATGACTTCTTCTATCAACAACACCCACTGTAATGGAAAACAGATTTATAAGGACTAGCGTAGCTCTAAGCACATACATTCTGCATTATAGTATATTCATGTAATAAAATAGAAAAATGCTGAGAACATCCCTCTGATTGTAATATTGTCAACCATACTTTAAATATATGGAAAAATCGTTTATATTCATCCATGAAAATTTATACACAAACAGTAATGAAAGAAAATCATTGAGAAAACAACGCAAGCTCAAAAGCTCGAGGATTAAAAACCTCTTAGTCATAACATTTCCTTACGACTTACAAACTGTGCAAAATGACAAGAGTTAAGACCGGAACTTTATCAAAAGTAAGTGTGAACTGTAACTTGATGAAGGAACTCATACTGGAAGCAATGCCTTTGTTTTTCACCACCCTTTCACTACACAGAGTCACAACTTGGGATTCCAAAGGAACCATCGATGCTTACCCAAGTTTTTCTACGCATCATAGCCTAACCGCAAGCTTTTATCTCCCAAGAAAGCCATGACAGGAGACAACCTGTCCCTCTTCAACCAAATAAAAAATGATTATGAGTTAGGTTATCATACAGTAAGTTTCCTTAGAAAAATATTTAAAAACTGTAATTGTTGACAAGATAATTACCTTCTTTCTTAAAACTTAAACTTGGGACTTTTCCAGTCAAAACCCTGTAATGCCAATCTTTGCCATTGAACCTGCAATAGCATAACACCAACCCCAATTCAAATAGCTTGAATATGCTCAGTTGCAGGTTATGATGAAAGGCGCCTTAGGCAATAAGTTTCTTGCTTAACAAAACACATGACACAACCACAATGCTTACATGAACAGGGTGCAAAACAAGATGCTAGCAGTGGCTTATATTACTTATCGATTCGGTTACAATGCGGAATAACTAAAATGAAAATAACTAACTAAACAGTTGGTCTCAACCATTACAACTTAGAAGTAAATGTGGAATGTTCTCTTAGTATGTTGACCTCACCCTCTCCTAGTTCGTTGTGGAACTCTGTGCTATGGTGATCTCAGCTACCTATTATCAGCATGTGTGACTCTTCTCTCTCAAAACTTCAGACTCTTCTTTGTCTGCTACTAAAATTCCTATTATGCCCCTCAACTGATCGCTTTCTCCCGGGGTTTCTACCCTGCTACTGCTATTCCCAAGATCACTGCGATCCCCGAGACACACATCCTACTATCCGTCGATTCTTCCAAATACTGCACACCTACAACTGTCAGCGCCCTGTTGTGCTACATAGCCTCTTCTTGTGACGACATATGTCATGTCCTTCACATACCTGCAATAACTGTATTAACTTCCTCAGCAACTCCGAATGGCTACCAGTTACAGTCTTCTTTCCCGTCTGCTTCCTCGACCCTGCTACAGAAGTTAGTCACATCTCGACCTTTTTGTAGGTTCATCCTTATCTCTTGCAGTTTGCCAGTCCTCCCCTTCCTCCATGCTTGGCTCCGCCAAACTTGTTGATGTCGCTGTTCGACAATACGTCGACCTTCCCGCGACTTTGTGGCTACTTGTCGCTTGTCGATTGCTGTCTATTGACATTGATATGTCAGCTCTCGAACTGTTCACTCCTGTCAATTGCTTCAATAGCTTTTGCTCGAATTATGTGTTGATGTATATATAACTTTAGAATGTATTTCATATATATTTATTGTACCCTTATAAGAGATGTGTTATTCCTCTATAAGGAAGTGTCGTCATGTGTATTGACAAGTGTCACAAGTGTGTGTACTTGCTGATGGGTTATTAGACCACCATGTGTGGGGTCGGCCCTGAAATATATATTATATTGTGGATGTACCTACCTAGACAAGTCGGCCCCATAGTGTCATTGGGAAAACAGGTTAAGTATAAATAGAGATCGGGAGATCTCTATTTTAATCACTCAGAAACTCACACTTCTCTCACTCAGAAAGTGGCGCACTAGTGAGGAGGAGGATCATCTGCTACTAGGATACTATCTCAGTGTATTTTGGTTGTAATTTGGTTGAGACATTGCTCTCTCTATCTCTGAGGAATTTGTGCGGTTTTTCACCTTAGGGTTTTCCCCACAGAAACTCTATGTCTCTTGTCTCTCATGCTTTTGATTCTTGTGATGCTTGTGATGCTTATTATGATTGTTATGCATTGATATACTATACATGTTATTCTCTCAGTAAAGATCCTAGAGTTTTGTGAATTAATTCTCAAAATTTAACATGGTATCAGAGCTAACCTGAGAAGAAGACATTGTGTAGTGTCGAAAACTAGCATTTCTTGTTTATTGGGTTTCTCTCCAAATATTTTGGAAAAAAAGTATAGTAGATTGACTCTACTCATCAAGGATAATCTATCTATCAAATCAGAATTCATTTTAGAGTATTTTCAGATTTGGCCCTAAAAATTAGGGTTTCCTCAAAAATAGGAATGTTTGGAATCTGAAGACATAGCTGGAAGCGCCTTGCAAAAATCAAAGTTTAGAGCATTGGATCAAGGTTTTTGTCTGGGTAGATATCCGAGAAACTCAAACCCTAATTCAGAGCTCTCCTTAGTGAATTCAAGAAGATAGAAAGGCAGTTTTGAAGGGTGTAGCTTTGCAGATCTCAAATTCTGAATACCCCAGGTTGATCAACTCATCAAGGCACATCTTTCTACACTTTTAGAAAGTTGAAATTCACATTTTGAATTTTTAGGGTTTTTTCGACAAACCCTAATCTGGGACCAGATCTAGTTTTCAACAATTCAAGTGGTAAGACCTAAATCTTTTCTATTTCCATTTGAAGTACTCTTTAAAATTTCTCAGCACACCAAGCTTGAGGATAAGCTTGAAGGGGCTAATAACTTCCAATCCTGGGAGAGAATGAGTTGGATTCATATATAAAAGAAGAAATCCCTATCCCAGAGGATGAAGAGGCTAATATATTGCATAAGAAGAACTTGGTCAAGGCAAAGAGAATCATTGTTGATTCTATCAAAGACCATCCCATTACCCATGTGTAATCTCTGAAGACACCCAAAGAGATGTTTGAATCCCTGACCAAGTTATTTGAAGGGAAGAACATAAATTGGAAGATGAATCTGCGGAATCAATTAAAAGGGGTCAAGATGTTGAATGGAGAAACCATTCAATCTGACTTCTCTAAGGTCTCTCAAATCAAGGAACAACTTGAAGCTGTGGATGAAATAGTGGACAATGGTGAAGTTGTTATGACCACTCTTAATGGCCTACCTAGGTCATGGGACTCCTTTATTCAAGGAATCTGTGCAAGAAAGAAATTGATCTCTTTCAATAAATTGTGGGAGGAATGCTCTCAAGAAGAAGCTAGACTTGTAGCTCATGAGGAAAATATGGGAGGTGAAGATCAAGCTCTCACAGCTCACACCAAAAGAAGCAAGCCCAAGAAGGAGAACTCTCACTACAAGAGATCCTATCAAAAGAATAAGAAGGATCTAATATGCTTCGCATGCAATGAGAAGGGTCACATTGCTTCAGATTGTCCCAAGAACAAAAGTGATAACAACAACAACTCCAGCAAGAAGAAGAAGAGTAGCAAAAGAAAGTTCCATGCTCATGTTGCCGAGGATGATGAACCTCCAAAGAAGAAGGATAGGGCAGAAAGTGATGATAGTGATGATGAATCATCAAGTGAAGAAGAGTATGTTCTAATCTCTACTCTCACAGGTACTATCTCCCATGGTTGTAATGATTGGTTAATTGACAGTGGGGCTTCCAAACACATGACTGGGTTTAAGGAATATTTTGTAAACCTATCTGAACATGAATCACCCCATAAGGTGAAACTTGGGGATGATTATCAATACCCAATAAAAGGAAGTGGTGAAGCCTCCTACAACCTAGATTCTGGAAAATCTTTGAAGATGAAAGAAGTCCTTTATGTACCTGGGCTCAAGAAGAACTTACTCTCCATCTCTGCATTGGATGCAAAAGGTATGAGAGTTGCATTTGTGGATGGCCAAGTACTAATGTGGAAAAAGGGAAAGAACATAGATGATGCAGTAGTGATTGGAGAGCAAGAGGGAGGGTTGTATAAATTGAAGGGACAACCTAAACATGCCATGGTACATGAATCCATGGATCCAAGTGAAGTTTTGCATAGAAGACTTGATCATATGCACTATAGGGCACTTCCAATTGCAAGTAAGGCTGTAGAGGGTCTTCCTGAAATCAAGACCAAACATGAAGGTGTTTGCAAAGGATGTGCAAAAGGTAAGAACATTAAGAAGGCTTTCCCATGCAGTGAAAGCAAGGAAAAAGACATCCTGGAAATCATCCACTCAGATGTATGCTGTCCTATGTCATCTAGTTCTCTGAGTGGGTATGTTTACTATGTCTCATTTATTGATGACTTCTCCAGGAAGACTTGGGTATACTTCTTGAAGAACAAAGATGAGGTGTTTGATAAGTTCAAGGAATTCAAAACCTTGATGGAGAATCAAATTGACAAGAAGATCAAAACATTCAGATCCGACAATGGTGGAGAATTCACCTTAGGTGACTTCAAGAAGCTTTGCAGTGATTCAGGGATTAAGAGGTAGTTGACTGCTCCTTACAGTCCACAAAAAAATGGAGTTGCAGAAAGAAAGAACATAATAATCATGGAAGCAACAAGGGAAATGCTGCATGACCAGGATATACCTATGCATCTATGGACAGAAGCAGCTAGAACAACTGTATATGTACAGAACAGAACACCCCACAAGATATTGGACAACAAAACACTAGAAGAGGTCTTTTCTTGTAAGAAACCTGAAGTTATCCATCTCAGAATATTTGGTTGTCTAGTATACACACATGTCCCAAAGGAAAAGAGGACCAAGCTAGATCCTTCAGGAAAGAAGGGTATCTTTGTGGGTTACAGTGAAATCTCGAAGGCTTACAGAATATACTTTCCAGGGTTCAAGAAGATTGATGTCAGCAGGGATGTAACATTTGATGAAAACTCAACATTCATCAAATCAAAGAAGGCACTTATCGAAGTTTATGAAGAACCTAAGGAAACTAGATTTCAAGACACTACCATGACTGAAGCATTTCCAGAAGTTGTTCGTGAGTTTGAAGATCCGTAAGAACCTGTAGATCCACCCCGTGAGGATAACTCTCACAAGAGGAAACCTGCATGGGCTAGAGAGCTCATTCAAGATGCATAAATATTTGGCATTTCAGAAGAAGAACATAGAGCAAAGAAGAGAACCAGATCACATACCAACTATGTTGCTTTACTCTGTGACATCATTAATAAAGAACCTTCCAGTTATGAAGAAGTAGCGGAAAATAAAGAATGGAAGGATGCCATGGTCGAGGAATACAAATCAATAATGAAGAATGATGTTTGGGATGTTGTCCCAAAACCTAAAGAGAATTATATTGTGAATTCTAAATGGATCTACAAAATCAAGCATGCTGCAGATGGTAGTGTAGAGATATACAAGGAAAGATTCATAGCTTGTGGCTTCTCTCAGAAAGAGGGAATAGATTATGAAGAAAATTTTGCACTTGTAGCCATATATACTTCCATCAGAACAGTACTTGCCATGGTTGCAGCAATGAAATGGAAAATACACCAGATGGATGTCAAGACTGCTTTCTTGAATGGTGTAGTTGAAGAGGAAGTATATGTGGAGCAGCCACTCAGTTTTGAAACACATGATAGGGAGTCATATGTGTGCAGATTGAAGAAGGCCTTGTATGGCTTGAAGCAAGATCCCAGAACTTGGTATGGTAGGATGGACAGTTTCCTATCTAGCTTGGGATCTACCAAGAGTAAAGTGGATTCCAACCTTTACTACAAGGTTGAGGAAGGATATCCTATGATTCTGCTCCTGTATGTGGATGACTTATTTGTAATAGGAAATGACAGATTGATTGCAGATACAAAGAGGAAGCTTGCTGTTGAGTTCAATATGAAGGACCTGGGGATGATGCACTATTTCCTAGGTATGGAGGTGTGGTAGAGTACAGATGGGATCTTCCTTGGACAAGGGAAGTATATTGTAGATATCCTGATCATATCTAGCATACAACAGGATGCATACACATCGTGTTGGATATTGGATATGATCAGTTGGATCATTTGTATGTATTTTGTATATGCATCATGTTGGATGCTTGGACCATGTATCTGTATATGTATTAGGTGGATACATTGTATGATCAGGTAGATCATGTATGTTGATATGTATCATGTATGATCATGTGGATCATGTATTTGTATTTGTATCAGGTGGATACATTGTATGATCAGGTGGATACATTGTATGATCAGGTGGATCATGTATGATGATATGTATCAGGTAGATATTTGGTAGGCATCAGGTAGATGCTTTGTATGATCAGGATGATCATGGATGAAAAGCTTCAGGATGTTGCTCCAGATGATATGCAACAGGATGTTCCAGTGATGATGATCAGGATGATCATGTATACATCAGGATGATGTATGGTGAGTATCAAGATGATACTCTATGGCCGTGGATCAGGTTGTGCATATGAGCATATAATTTGGCCCTGGGATATTTGCTAATAGTCTTTCGAGGTTTTGCCTATGGCATCTAATTTGGCCCTGGGATATCTGGAAAATGATCTTTCGAGGTTTTTCTCTGGGAGGATATAATTTGGACCTAGGAGATCTGCAGATAGTCTTTCGAGGTTTTGCCTATGGCATATAATTTGGCCCTGGGATATCTGGTAGATGCTCTTTCAATGTTTTGTCCTATGGAATATAATTTGTCCCTAGGAGATCCGATAGGTCGGGCTGTGTGCCCATAATAAGTCCTGGGATGCTCTTGTGAGGTTTTTCCATGACCACATATAATCTGTCCATGGGAGATCCTACAGGTAGAGCTGTGTGCTCGTAACAGCCTGGGATGCTCTTGTGAGGTTTTGTGGTGACCACATGTAATCTGTCCTTAGGAGATCCTATAGGTAGATTTGTGTGATCGTAACATCCTACGATGCTCTTGCGAGCTTTTGTGGTGAGGTCACATATAATATGGCCCTAGGAGATCCTACAGGTCAGAGTTTTGTACCTGTAACATCCTGGGATGCTCTTTCGAGGTTTTGTGACGCACGTAATAAGTCCTGAGGATTCCATAGTATGGCCAGTGATGACGAAGACCTGCAGGTGGTGGGCGTACATCTAGTATGAAAAAGGATTGGCTTTGTAGAACTTCCTATGATGAGTAGAGTTAGAGATTGGTTGAGATAGAAGCAACAGTGACGATGATGATGACTATGCATCGATAACGATGATCCCGAGAAGAAGACTTGTCTAGCAGATCTGTGTCGAGAAATACCTTCCTAGTTAAGAGGGAGTCTTGATGTATATATAACTTTGGAATGTATTTCATATAAATTTATTGTACCCTTATAAGAGATGTGTTATTCCTCTATAAGGAAGTGTCGTCATGTGTATTGACAAGTGTTGCAAGTGTGTGTACTTGCCGATGGGTTATTAGACCACCATGTGTGGGGTTGGCACTGAAATATATATTATATTGTGGATGTACCTAGCTAGACAAGTCGGCCCCATAGTGTAACTGGGCAAACAGGTTAAGTATAAATAGAGATCGGGAGATCTCTATTTTTATCACTCGAAAACTCACACTTCTCTCACTCAGAAAGTGGCGCACTAGTGAGGAGGAAGATCATCTGCTACTAGGAGACTATCTCAATGTATTTTGGTTGTACTTTTGTTGAGGCATTGCTCTCTGTATATCTGAGGAGGTTGTGGGGTTTTTCACCTTAGGGTTTTCCCCACAGAAACTCTGTGTCTCTTGTCTCTCATGCTTTTGATTCTTGTGATGCTTATTATGATTGTTATGCATTGATATACTGTACATGTTATTCTCTCAGTAAAGATCCTAGAGTATTGTGAATTAATGCTCAAAATTTAACATTATTGACTTCAATGAGTCAATCTTCTTCATGCACCAGCAGTTGTAGTCACTCCCTCTGGTTGGTTCCCTTCTGTCTATCAACTTCGATTGATCTGCCTACGCTTCAATGCTCCTGCATCAGACTCCCTAGGTGAAAAAGAACTTGGCTACTTCGTCAGTCTTTTGAACTCTTCTTCAGAAATCCATGTCGCCTCCTGCAACTCATCATCCTTCCATCGCACTAAGTATTCCTTATTCATGAAGAAACACTTTTGCAGGTTCACCATCAGTTTCTCCTCCTCCAATCGTTGCAATACGTGTCGGATGTACTCCAAGTGTTATGTCTTGGTTTGACTGAAAATCAGAGTGTCATCTAAATAGACTACAACAAAATTTCCCAATAATGGTTTCAGTACCTCATTCATCAATCTCATGAATGTACTGTGTGCATTAGTCAATCCAAATGGCACAACTAACCACTCATATATCCCTTCTATCGTCTTGAATGTTGTTTTCTATTCATCTCCTTCTCTGACCCGAATTTGTTGATAACCGCTCTTCAGGTCTATCTTTGTGAAGTATGTTGCTCCACTCAGGCAATCCATCAAGTTGTCCATTCTCGACAATGGAAACTGATACTTGATTGTCATCCTGTTGACAGCTATGGAGTCAATACACATTCTCCATTATCCACCCTTCTTCATCATCAATACTGTTGGTACTGTGCACAGGCTCAGAATCTCTCTGATCAACCCTCTGTCCAACAAATATTGGACCTATAGGTTGAGTTCCTAACCTTCTGTCGGACTCATCCTGTGCGGTGCTTCGTTTGGCAGACTCGACCTGGAATCAAGTCGATCTGATGAGATATGCTTCTTGTTGGTAGCAATGGTGTCAGTGTCTCCTAGGCCATTATGTCGCAAAACTCTTCAAGCAACTTTTTGATTTCGACCATAATATCTTCCTCCATTGTCGTCTTCTCGACACATGGTCCTTTTGGAATGATTGCAAAACATCCCGACTGCTTCTCCTCTTCCATGAGGAATTCTTTTGTTGATCTCATCAGCACTCACTTTTCCCAAAGGTTTCTCTCACTGTGCTTACTATCGGCTTTCTCTTCTTTCCTTGGCTTAAGAGTCCTTTTCACGCCATTCTTCCACACCGCAAATGTGTTGGATAAACCATCATAGATCATTTTCCAATCATACTGCCATGGTCTCCCTAACAACAAATGGCATGCGTCCATTGGGACTATGTCGCACAATACACTATATTCAAATCCTTCAACACTTAAATTGATCAGGCACTGCCTGGTTACCTTTACATGGTGTCCTTTCTACAACCATGAAATCTTGTATGGGTGTGGGTGCTCCCTACACTTCAGCCCAATATTTTCGATGAATTCTGTCGACACGAGATTCTCCATGCTTCCACCATCTACTATGGTTTTGCAATGCCATTCACTGATTTGCACGTTTGTTCAAAAGATCGTCTTCAACTGTGTTAGCGTTGTTTTTTTGCATTGATATTTCTAGATCAAGGCTCTCTAGACCGTCAGGTTTTGTTTCTTTCTTTTCTCTCCTCCACTGCTGTCAGATGCCGATTCTTCCCTCTCGTCGACTTGTTCATCTTTCCGATGTCTGGGTTTTGACTCCTCTATAACATGTAGGTTCTCTGGGAAATCATATTCCTTGTGTCCTTCTCTTCGAAACTTGTAATAGATTATGGCTGGTATGTTAGCTCCTTTTCTATCGGATGGACCACTTTGACCATACGCACCTTGACCACGAGTCTCATGAACATCGCATCGGTTCTCTTACATTTTCTTCTGTGTCGATGTCCCATCTGTCCATTGCTTCTCTTCTACAGATTCCTTTCTGTAACCACTACCTTGGCCTTTCACGGAAACAATCTTCGCTCCTCGACCAGTCATCCTACCTCTGGTCACTGTGAATTTTCTTGACAGTTTCTCTTCCTTCAGAGCTAACTGGTAGGCTTCACCGACTTCTTTGAATCTCGACATGCTCAATTCATCCTGAATAGAATATTTCAAGCTGTTCATGTATCTAGCGGCAGCTTCTTCTCCTTCGTCGGTTTGTCCTGACCGAATTGACAATCGGTAGAACTCTTCCATGTACTCCTTCATGGTTATCTCTTTTTGTTGAAATTTCTACAGCTTCTTGAACAAGGAAATCACATAGTCATTTGGAAAGAACTTCCCATTTTCTCCTTACCTTTCTTGACTCTGTAAGCTTGTACATTATCCCACCATAACGAGGCATGACCTTTCAATCTCATACATGCAGTCTTAACCCGTTTAGGGTCCTCGATTTGCTCCATGTCGAAGTATTTATCCCTTTCTATGAACTAGTCAATCAAGTCTTCTGGGTCCAGGCTTCCCGATTAGGTATGAACATCTATCTTTGCCCGACCTCTCATATCTGTCAGAAGTTTGATCAGTTTTTCTTCTAGTTCTTCTGTAGCTTCTTCCTGAGCTTCCACCTCTTTGACTTCCTCATTGCTGTGGTCTAACACTTTAGGAATACAACCACGCCTTTGGCTTTCTTTGATCACCACGAATTCATTTGTCAAAGTTTGCATCATCCTGATGCATTCGTCGAACATGTCACAATCCACTGTGATGGCTTCCACGCCACGCGCTCTTTTTCCTTGAACATTAATGCCTCTGTGAGCCATTTTCAACCTCTGGTGAAACTCTCATGTGTCCAATCACAACCGGACTTCAACAAGTCATGCACAACTCTACCCAACCTCAGCTAGAGCTGTTCAATGCACTTACAGGCTCAATATCACTGACATTCTTCGAAATCCAAGGATTCTTCCACTCTGATACCAACTGATGCAAGGCACCTTAGTTAATAAGGTTCTTGCTTAACAAAACACACGACACAACCACAATGCTTACACGAACATGGTGTAAAATAGGATGTCAGAAGTGGCTTATATTACTTCTCGATTCGGTTACAATGTGGAATAACTAAAATGCAAATAACTAACTAAACAGTCAGCCTCAATCATTACAACTCATATGTAACTGTGGCATGCTCTCTTAGTGTGTCGACCTCACCCTCTCCTGGTTCACTGTGGAACTATGAGCTATGGCTCGATCTCAGCTACCTGTTATCAGCATGTCTGGCTCTTCTATCTCACAACTTCAGACTCTGCTTCATCTACTACTAACCTTCCTCTAGTGCCCCTCAACTGATCCCTTTCTCCTGAACTTTCCACCCTGCTATTGCTGTTCCCGAGATCACTACGATCCCCGAGACACACATCCTCCTGTCGGCCGATTCTTCCAAATCCTGCAGACCTGCAACTTTCTGCGCCCTTTCGTGCTGCACAGCTTCTGCCTGTGACGACATCTGTCATGTCCTTCACCTACCCGCAATAGCTATATTAACTTCCTCAGCAACCTCGAATGACTACCAGGTACAGTCTTCTTTCCCATCTTCTTCCCCAACCCTGCTATAGTAGTTGTTCACATCTCAACCTTACTGTCGGTTCATCCTTATCTCCTGTGGTTCGCCAGTCCTCCCCTTCCTCCACGCTTGGCTCCTCCAAACTTGTCGATGTCGCGGTTAGAAAATACGTCGACCTTCCCATGACTCTACGGCTACTTGTCGCCTGTCAATTGCTGTTTGTCGACATTGATTCATTGGCTCTCGACCTCTTCATTCCTGTCCATTGCTTCGACAGCTTCTGCTCGACTTATTGACTTTGAGAAGTCAATTTGCTTCACGCACCAGCTGTCATCGGCACTCCCTCTGGTCGACTCCCTTCTGTTGATCAACTTTGACTGATCTTCCTAGGCTCTGATTCTCCTGCATCAGGTTACAAGTCTCACTATCAAGTCCCGAGAGAAGCTTGCAACAGTTGGGTTACAAAACCCTAGTTTCCCGAGATCCTGTCGACCTCTCCTATTACCTTTCAAGTGCCAAATGAATGTTCTTGTTAAGCCTTGATGAAGTCAACCAAAATCTAGATAGCCTTTAATGCAAAACCTAGAACCATCACATGATGATACGACACGGAGCTGCAAACAAGCCTTTCCACTACGACCTCAATAAAGAAAATTAATATCACAACTATTAAGCTTGGTACTCCTGCCAATGCAGAGTTCCACTACGGTTAATATCATGGACCATGCCTTGTATATGGTGTAAAGCTTATAGCATATGGTTATAACATTTAGCTTGCAGTCATAACAATTCACATTTTAATTTCATAATGTATAGAAAATAGATTTTATGGATATAGATTTATGTGCATATAGATCAAATTGCATATATATTATAACATATAGTCTTTAACATGTAGGTTACGGTACATACCATATAATGTATATTATAAGGTTAAATCGTGTACAATGTTTTGCACTTATAAGTTAGCAAAACCATGTCGAGTCTTTGCCATGATAAACATATAGTTTGATAATCAAATACATTTAAAACCTTGGCATTTATACAATTAAAACATTATCGTACAAAAATGATATTGTAATGTAAAGTTAACTCCATGAGAAACATGGTGAATACATAGGACAATAATAAACTATGTTTTATGTTGTGGCTCGAAAATACATATAAATACAACATCGTAAGGATAAATTTATCTATACAATGGTACATAACATCGGAGGCAAATTGAAGTACAACAAGTCATTTGACATACTTTGATTATGCGTCAGTATGAAATCGCAACTCTTACCTGTGATCTGTAACAGAAGTTGAATAGCGTTAGCTATAAATAGCTAAGTAAGCCTCGGGGTACCATAAGACCCCTTCATTGCAAAATAAAACAAAGAGTTAGTCACCATAGTTAAAAGTACATCATAGGCTTGGATGATATAAATAACGAAGTGCACTTTGAACAATTAAATAATTCAAGTTTCAAACATTGAAACATAATGTAAACTTTGTTTTAATAAAGAATTTAGACATATGAATGATGATTATATAATGACGTTACATCATTCCGGTAGCTAGCATAAATTTCTCATATAGTGAGATGTACTAACAGTAGTTACGATATTTTTAGTATTCATTTCTTATAGGCGACGTAACCCCTTTAACCACTGACGACCTTTTTAAGTAGTCGTCATCATTGCAATTAATTAATTTGTGATTAGATGAATTAAGTTAAAATTAATGATACTTCCGCATAACAACTACAAGCATTTAATGCTGCTTAATTTTTTTTTTGTGTGTGAAATTTGGGGATGTTATAGCTCTATAGATCTTCGTTCCATCTATCAGACTCTCTTGAAGGAATTGACTCTAATACCAATTGACTGTTGGAAAATTATAGTAAGAGGGGCGGTGAATTAGTATTTAGTACTTTTTGACACTTTTAACATTAAGTACAACATGTAACATTAACCATTAACAATGTTATTCACCATCACATAAAACCAACACATAACATCATCCACAATGCACAAGATATTTAACGTGGATCTGAAACCCAGGAAAGGGAAAAGCACATAGGAAGCACCCCTACACAAACCGCCTATTTTACAAGATCCAACTTGAAGGAAGCTCCAAATCCCTGATTTACCTGCACCAACTGGAAATAATATCCAACCCCCTAATTTATAGGCTCCAACATGAAGGAAGATCCAAATCCTTGGTTTACAAGATCCAACTAGAAGGAGGCTAAAAACCCTTGGTTTTCATAATTTCCAACCAATAGATAGGACTCCAGTCATCAGTAGAATCCAACTCAATATTTTTACTAGCACCAACTAGAAGGAAGCACCAGCTCCTTGAGATCACAAGCACCAATGTCCTAGAAGAGACTTCAATCTCCTATCCTTGCCCCATCCTGCCATCCTGATATGAATAAGAGGAACAATATTCCACTTCCATTGTATCACTATCTCCATCAACCTATACCTGTATATATGTCCTTGTACCTGTATCACTGTCCGTGTACCTATATTTATCATTGTCACAATAATTGTATTGCTGTCACTATCACAATCCATCTTTCTCACAATGAAACAGTCATTTTATCTGTCATAATGACACAAAAACTATCCCTATCACAATGTCAACCTGTACATGCCTAAAATCTGTCCTCCAAGAATGCCAGCAACTTCTTCAAATATATAGTTCAGATGTATAGCAAGACCAGAAAGATGCATCCAAAGAGTGTAATCAAATCCTAGAAATAATCACCAATAGACTTCATCTATTTTAACCTTCAAACCCTTACATCATAGACTTCATAGTACATTCCAAAAGATTAGAGGGATCTCATTCCAATAACATTACCATCGAATATTTCAATACAATCACCAATAATATGTATGCAATATCATCATAGTGTTGATGTATATGTAACTTCGAAATGTATTTCATCTATATTTATTGTACCCTTATTAGAGATGTGTTATTCCTCTATAAGGAAGTGTTGTCATGTGGATTGACAAGTGTCGCAAGTGTGTGTACTTGCCGATGGGTTATTAGACCACCATGTGTGGGGTCGGCCCTAAAATATATATATTATAATGTGGATGTACCTAGCTAGACAAGTCGGCCCCATAAGGTCACTGGGAAAACATGTTAGTATAAATAGAGATTAGGTGATCTCTATTTAGATCATTCAGAAAGTAACATCTCTCTCACTCAGAAAGTGGCGCACTAGTGAGGAGGAGGATCATCTGCTACTAGGAGACTATCTCAAGTGTATTTTGGTTGTACTTTCGTTGATCCATTGCTCTCTCTATCTCTGAGGAAGTTGTGGGGTTTTTCACCTTAGGGTTTTCCCCACGGAAACTCTGTGTCTCTTGTCTCTCATGCTTTTGATTCTTGTGATGCTTGTCATGCTTATTGTGATTGTTATGCATTGATATATTGTATATGTTATTCTCTCAGTGAATATCCTAGAGTATTGTGAATTAATGCTCAAAATTTAACATGGTATCAGAGCTAACCTGAGAAGAAGACATTTTGCGGTGACCGAAACTTGAGTTTCTTGTTTATTGGGTTTCTCTCCACATATTTTGGAAAAGTAGTATAGTAGATTGACTCTACTCATCAAGGCGAATCTATCTATCTAATCAGAATTCAATTCTGAGCATTTTCCGATTTGGCCCTAAAAAATAGGGTTTCCACAAAAATATGAATTTTTGAAATCTGAAGCCATAGCTGGAAGCGCCTTGCAAAAATCGAAGTTTAGAGCTTTGGGTCAAGATTTTTGGCTGGGTAGATCTCTAAGAAACCCAAACCCTAATTCAGGGCTCTCCTTAGTGAACCGTGAGGAAAAAAAGGAAAATCTGAAGGGTAAAGCTTTGTTGATCTCAAATTGTGAATACACCAGGCTGATCAGCTCATCAAGGCACATCTTTCTATCCTTTCAGAAAAACGAAATTCACATTTTGAATTTTTAGGGTTTTTTCGACAAACCCTAATCCGGGATGAGATCTAGTTTTCAACATTTCAAGTGGTAAGACCTAAATATTTTCTATTTCCATTTGAAGTACTCTTTAAGATGTCTCACCACACCAAGCTTGAGAATAAGCTTGAAGGAGCTGATAACTTCCGAGCTTGGAAGTATAGGATTGGGTTAATACTGGAAGAGAATGAGTTGGACTCATATGTAAAAGAAGACATCCCTATCCCAGAGGATGAAGAGGCTAAATTATTGCATAAGAAAAACTTGGTCAAGGAAAACAGAATCATTGTTGATTCTATCAAAGACCATCTCATACCCCATGTGTCTACTCTAAAGACACCCAAGGAGATGTTTGACTCTTTGACCAAGCTATTTGAAGGGAAGAACATAAATCAAAAGATGACCCTCCAGAACCAATTGAAAGGAGTAAGGTTTCAGAAAGGAAAAACCATTCAATCTTATTTTTCAAGGGCCTCCCAGATCAAGGAACAACTAGAAGCAGTGGATGAAATGGTGGAGAATGGTGAAGTGGTGATGACCACTCTAAATGGCCTACCCAAGTCATGGGATTCCTTTATTCAAGTAATTTGTACAAGGAAGAAGTTGATCTCCTTCAACAAATTGCAGGAAGAATGCTCTCAAGAAGAAGCTAGGCTTGTGGCCCGAGAAGAAAAGTTGGGAAATGAAGATCAAGCTCTCATAGCACATGCTAGGAAAGACTAGTCCAAGAAGGAATCATCTCATGACAGGAGATTCTCACACCACTATTATCATAAAGATAAGAAATATCTCAGATGCTTCAATTGCAATGAGAAGGGACACTTTGCTTCAGATTGTCCCAAGAAGAAGAAAGACAACAACAACAACTTGAATAATAAGAAGAAGAATAACAAAAGAAGATATTGTGCCCATGCTGCCGAAGATGATGAACCCCCAAAGAAGAAGGCTAGGGAAGAAAGTGATAGTGATGATGACTCATCAAGTGAAGAAGAATATGTTCTAATTTATGCTCTCACAGGTACTATCTACCATGGTTGTAATGATTGGTTGATTGACAGTGGGGATTCCAAACACATGACTGGGTTTAAGGAATCCTTTGTGAATCTATCTGAACATGAATCACCCCATAAGGTGAAACTTGGGGATGATTATCAATACCCAATCAAAGGAAGTGGTGAAGCCTCCTACAACCTAGATTTTGGAAAATCTTTGAAGATGAAAGAAGTCCTTTATGTACCTGGGCTCAAGAAGAACTTACTCTCCATCTCTGCATTGGATGCAAAAGGTATGAGAGTTGCATTTGTGGATGGCCAAGTACTAATGTGGCAAAAGGGAAAGAACATAGATGATGCAGTAGTGATTGGAGAGCAAGAGGGAGGGTTGTATAAATTGAAGGGACAACCTAAACATGCCATGGTACATGAATCCATGGAGCCAAGTGAAGTTTTGCATAGAAGACTTTCTCATATGCACTATAGGGCACTTCCAATTGCAAGTAAGGCTGTAGAGGGTCTTCCTAAAATGAAGACCAAACATGAAGGTGTTTGCAAAGGATGTGCAAAAGGTAAGAACATTAAGAAGGCTTTCCCAAGCGATGAAAGCAAGGCAAAAGACATCCTGGAAATCATCGACTCAGATGTATGTGGTCCTATGTCATCCAGTTCTCTTAGTGGGTATGCTTACTATGTCTCATTTATTGATGACTTCTCCAGGAAGACTTGGGTATACTTCTTGAAGAACAAAGATGAGGTTTTTGATAAGTTCAAGGAATTCAAAACCTTGATGGAGAATCAAATTGATAAGAAGATCAAAACATTCAGATCCGACAATGGTGGAGAATTCACCTCAGGTGACTTCAAGAAACTTTGTAGTGATTTAGGGATTAAGAGGGAGTTTACTGCTCCTTACAATCCACAACAAAATGGAGTTGCAAAAAGAAAGAACATAATAATCACGGAAGCAACAAGGGAAATGCTGCATGACCAGGATATACCTATGCATCTATGGACAGAAGTGGCTAGAACAACTGTATATGTACAGAACAAAACACCCCACAAGATATTGGACAACAAAACACTAGAAGAGGTCTTTTCTAGTATGAAACCTGAAGTTAGCCATATTAGAATATTTGGTTGTCCAGTATACACACATGTCCCAAAGGAAAATAGGACCAAGCTAGATCCTTCAGGAAAGAAGGGTATCTTTGTGGGTTACAGTGAAATATTGAAGGCTTACAGAATATACTTTCCAGGGTTCAAGAAGATTGATGTCAGCAGGGATGTAACATTTGATGAAAACTCAACATTCATCAAATCAAAGAAGGCACCTATCGAAGTTTATGAAGAACCTAAGGAAACTAGATTTCAAGACATAGATGATGCAGTAGTGATTGGAGAGCAAGAGGGAGGGTTGTATAAATTGAAGGGACAACCTAAACATGCCATGGTACATGAATCCATGGAGCCAAGTGAATTTTTGCATAGAAGACTTGCTCATATGCACTATAGGGCACTTCCAATAGTAAGTAAGGCTGTAGAGGGTCTTCCTGAAATCAAGACCAAACATGAATGTGTTTGCAAAGGATGTGCAAAAGGTAAGAACATTAAGAAGGCTTTCCCAAGCAGTGAAAGCAAGGAAAAAGACATCCTGGAAATCATCCACTCAGATGTATGTGGTCCTATGTCATCCAGTTCTCTGAGTGGGTATGTTTACTATGTCTCATTTATTGATGACTTCTCCAGGAAGAGTTGGGTATACTTCTTAAAGAAGAAAGATGAGGTGTTTGATAATTTCAAGGAATTCAAAACCTTTATGGAGAATCAATCTAACAAGAAGATCAAAACATTCAGATCCGACAATGGTGGAGAATTCACCTTAGGTGACTTCAAGAAACTTTGTAGTGATTCAGGGATTAAGAGGGAGTTGACTACTCCTTATAATCCTCAACAAAATGGAGTTGTAGAAAGAAAGAACATAACAATCATGGAAGTAGCAAGGGAAATGCTGCATGACCAGGATCTACCTATGCATCTATGGGCAGAAGCACCTAGAACAGCTGTATATGTGCAGAACAGAACACCCCACAAGATATTGGACAACAAGGCACCAGAAGAGGTGTTTTCGGGTAAGAAACCTAAAGTTAGCCATCTCAGAATATTTGGTCGTCTAGTATACACTCATGTCCCAAAGGAAAAGAGGACTAGACTAGATCCTTCAGGAAAGAAGGGTATCTTTGTGGGTTACAGTGAAATCGCGAAAGCTTACAGAATATACTTTCCAGGGTTCAAGAAGATTGATGTTAGAAATGATGAATATAAGTTCAAGGACAGGTAATCCAGGAAGCAAAGATCAAGGGGGAGCACACTCCAACAGCTTTTGCAGGGATGAAGATTTTCAGAGGGAGTTGACCATCTTCCTACATTCCACAATAGAAAGGTGTAGAATAAGCTACATCAGCAACTCCTGCCAGGAAGCAAAGACTCAGAGGGAGTCCACCCAACAAACAAACAAAGATAAGTAGTTCAATTATCATTTCTTTCCTATTTTGTTTGTTTAAATAATATTATGCTTATGTTCCTAGACCTAGGAGATGTATTGTGCATATTAGAATGATCGCATTAATGAACAATATACTACTAATATGCATGTGATGGGTAAGTTGCCTATGGCACTGTACAACATTCCAGTGCCACTTATCTAGAATGAAAGCTCTTTGCTGACATGTTGGGAGTAGTGCAAACTCTTAACAATGTTTTGGTAGAGACTGGAGGGCATCTAGAAAGTTGTGGAACATGGATAAGTGTTGTATTGAAGCATTGGCTAAGATAACTGCATGACTGCGTGACATATTTCTTTATGTGTAAAGAATTTGTTCTGAAAATTATGATATGTTTCTAACCATGCAATTTAACTTGTTTTGTAGGAAAGACTGTATATATTCACCTACAAAAGGAATACAACATTTGTTCCAGTAACAAAGATATCTATTGAATATATTGAAGTTCCCAAGATCGAGGATGAAGAAATGGAATGCCATGATCTGTCGATCATGAAGAAGATGTTTGGGATGCAGTCCCAAGACCTGACAGGGAGTCACTTGTGTGCAGATTGAAGAAATCCTTGTATGGCTTGTACCAAGCTCCCGGAACTTGGTGTGATACAAAGAGGAAGCTTGCTGCCGAGTTCGATATGAAAGATTTGGGTATGATGCATTATTTCCTAGGTATGGAGGTGTGGCAGAGTGCAGGTGGGATCTTCCTTGGTGAAGGGAAGTACACAGTAGATATCCTAAAGAGATTCGGGATGATGGATTGCAAGGCCATGGCCACACCTATGGCATCGAATCTGAAGCTTCTATGTGATGCTTCATCTGAGCCAGTTGATGTCTCTATGTATCGTCATATTATTGGGTCCTTGATGTACCTGAAGAACACGAGACCAGATATTTGCCTTGTAGTGGACACATTGAGTCAGTTCCTAACAGATCCGAGGAGTGTTCATCTGGTTGCCGTAAAGCATGTTCTGAGGTACCTGAAGGGTACAGTGGATTATGGGCTCAAGTATGAGTCAAATCAAAATTTTAACCTGCAAGTTTATGTTGATTCAGATTGGGCTGACAGTGCTACAGATAGGAAGAGCACATCTGGATGCTGCTTTAGTATGGGATCAGGTGTGATCTCTTGGTTTAGCAGGAAGCAGTCCTACGTAGCACTGAGTACAGCTGAGGCATAGTATGTTGCAGCCTGTTCAACTAGTTGTGAGGCAGTATGGATACGGAAGCTACTGTCTGAGTTATTTGATCTCCCGTTGGATGCTACTGGTATCTTCTGTGATAACCAGAGTTGTGTGAAGCTGTCTAAGAATCCAGTGTTTCATGATAGGTCAAAATCAAATATCACTATATCAGGGATATGGTGTAGAGAGGAGCTGTGAAGCTCCTGTATGTTGCGACGAATGAGCAGATTACAGATGTGCTGATGAAGCCACTAGCCAGGGTGAAGTTCGAGTACTTCAAAGAGAGGCTTGGTGTTCTTCAGATTGATGACACTTCGAGGAAGAAGTGATGGACACATTTCCTAAAGAAATTCCAAGCATGTTGGAAGGAGGATCCTTCACATGGCTATGGATGTAAGCGCTGGATGATGAGCATCAGGATGATGTTCTGGTATGATCAGTTGGATCATTTTTATATGTATGTATGTACGCATCATGCTGGATGCTGGATATGATCAGTTGGATCATTTATATGTATGTATGCATCATGTTGGATGCTGGATATGATCAGTTGGATCATTTATATGCATGTACGTATCATGTTGGATGTTAGATATGATCAGTAGGATCATTTGTATGTATTTTGTATATGCAGCATGTTGGATGCTTGGACCATGTATCTATATATGTATCAGGTGGATACATTGTATGATCTGGTGGATCATGTATGATGATATGTATCATGTATTTGTATTTGTATCAGGTGGATACACTGTATGATCAGGTGGATCATGTATGATGATATGTATCAGGTAGATACTTGGTATGCATCAGGTAGATGCATTGTATGATCAGGATGATCATGGATGACGAGCTCTGGGATGTTGCTCTAGCTGACATGCATTAGGATGTTGTAGTGATGATGATCAGGATGATCATGTGTACATTGGGATGATGTATGGTGAGTATCAGGTTGATACTCTATGGCCATGGATCAAGTTGTGCAGATGAGCATAAAATTTGGCCCTCGAAGATTTGCAGATAGTCTTTTGAGGTTTTGCCTATGGCATATAATTTGGCCTTGGGATATCTGGAAAATGCTCTTTCGAGGTTTTGCTCTAGGAGGACATATAATTTGGCCTTGGGAGATCTGCAGATAGTCTTTCAAGTTTTTTCCTATGGCATATAATCTGGCCCTGGGATATCTGGTAGATGCTCTTTCGAGGTTTTGTCCTATGGCATATAATATGTCCTTGGGTGATCTGATAGGTTGGGCTGTGTGCCCGTAATAAGTCCTGGGATGCTCTTGCGAGGTTTTTTCCATGACCACATATAATATGTCCCTGGGAGATCCTATAGGTAGAGCTGTGTGCTCGTAATATCCTGGGATGCGCTTGCGAGGTTTCGTGGTGACCACATATAATCTGTCCCTGGGAGATCCTATAGGTAGAGCTGTGTGCTCGTAATAGCCTGGGATGCTTTTGTGAGGTTCTATGGTGAGGTCACATATAATATGGCCCTGGGAGATCCTATAGGTAGAGCCATGTGCTCGTAACAGCCTGGTATGCTCTTTCGAGGTTTTGTGACGCACGTAATAAGTCCTGAGGATTCCACAGTATGGCCAGTGATGATGAAGACCTGCAGGTGGTGGGCCTACATCTAGTATGAAAAAGGACTGGCTCTGTAGAACTTCCTATGACAAGTAGAGTCAGAGATTTGTTGAGATAGCAACAACACTGATGATGACGATGACGATGCAACAATGACTTTGACTCCGAGAAGAAGACTTGTCTAGCAAATATGTGTCGAGAAATACCTTCCTAGTTAAGAGGGAGTGTTGATGTATATGTGACTTCGGAATGTATTTCATCTATGTATTTCATATATATTTATTGTACCCTTATTAGAGATGTGTTATTCCTCTATAAGGAAGTGTCATCGTGTGGATTGACAAGTGTCGCAAATGCATGTACTTGCCGATGGGTTATTAGACCACCATGTGTGGGGTCAGCCCTAAAATATATATATTATAATGTGGATGTACCTAGCTAGACAAGTCAGCCCCATAAGGTCACTGGGAAAACGAGTTAGTATAAATAGAGATCAGGTGACCTCTATTTAGATCATTCGGAAAGTAACATCTCTCTCACTCAGAAAGTGGCGCACTAGTGAGGAGGAGGATCATCTGCTACTAGGAGACTATCTCAAGTGTATTTTGGTTGTACTTTGGTTGAGCCATTGCTCTCTCTATCTCTGAGGAAGCTGTGGGGTTTTTCACCTTAGGGGGTTGATATACTGTATATGTTATTCTCTCAGTGAAGATCCTAGAGTATTGTGAATTAATGCTCAAAATTTAACACATAGAATTTGCCAAAATAATTACCAAGATCATCATTAAGTATGTTGATCCAATGTGCCAATAATTTTGTGCTTCTGATACCGTATGAGAAAGTTATGCAAGATTTTGGCAAACTTATTCTCTTGAATTTTAATTGTCTCCGTGATTGTCACAAAGCCTAACCTTCAACAAGTATAACTCTTAACATACAATAAATAAATATATGAAACTTTTACCACATATTCTTCAATATATCTATGACATCTCCCGTAAGGTTCATTCTCTGGAACATCATGGATCAAAATTTATAGTGAAAATGCCAAACTAACTTGTTTAAAGATTATTTTTGAGTCATTTAAAAGCCTTGTATTCCCAAGTTCATATTCTAAAAAAATATAGTGAACCAAGATATGAAATTTTAACCATATGTTATTAAAGATATTTTTTTCACCTCCTCCAAAGGGAACTATCTGAAACATTCTGGATCAAAACTTATAAGGAAAATGCCAAATTTACATGTTTGAAGGTTATTCAAAAACCCTAACTTTCCGAGGTCATATCTTCTGAACTGTAGAAAGTTAGCATTTGAAATATTTACAATAGGAACTCACAAGTCTTGACACATTGTATCCATCCCTCAAAAATTTCGAGGTATGAAAATCCTAGAAATAAAGATCTACTAAAAATTCCAAGATGGCCTAAAACACAAACAAAAACCAAATAGAAATCATCGTAAGATTTCAGCTTCCACTAGAATTTCAACCCTCTTCACTTCAACTTTCCCTTAAATTTGACCCTCTACTCTTGAATATGAGCTCTTAAATTTTTTTATGATGAAGATGAAAATTTTCCTCTCCCATTTATTCTACTCTAAGAGCATGATTTAGCTTAATATTTTATGGTTACCCTTTAGGATCCTTTATCTTTATCTTGAGTAACTCTTTAGCCTTGCTTGTGTGATATTTTATAGGAGAGATCACACAATTGGAGAAAACCTCACTAAAACTCACTCAAGAATAACAGAGAAGAGAAGAAGAATTGGTGAATCAATAATAACTCATTAACACAAAAATGACAAAAATTGTTGTAATCATACATCAACAGTAAGCTGGCACTATGAAAGTGAATAATAACTTAATACAATCAAATGGATTTGAATGCCTCCTAAGTTCATTCGATTTCTCCACAATTTGTGGCTTGGATAACATTGGAGACATCATCCAATCAATGGTAGTAGTCACATATAGTCAAAATTCAGTGAAATGAGTCAAATTGAGTCTAACTGAGTCATGTGAGAAAAAATCAAGGGATAGAGACTCTAAGGAGGGCACATGAGGCTGATGAGGCTATTAGTAGGTCAAGTGGCACTCCAATACAGACAACTAGAAGCTACAGGCAGTTAAACTGAGCAATAAATGCATGAACTAGTTAATAAATGCTGCAACTAACTATCAGTGATCCAAGTAGTGTAGTAGGGCTCATACGTCATTCGAGTGATGAAAACAAGGCGCTGGGGAGACTAACATACTGATGACTAGATTCAAGCATGATGACTGGATGCATGTATAATGCATGCAGAAATTCAAATATTAACAATGATGGTGAGAATATTCCAACACCCCCCACAAGACAAACTATGAGAAATGAACTGAAACTAGTAGGGCCCTAGTAACTGATACCGAAGGTCACCCCGTACAATAATCTAAATAAATAAAGTGAGGAAAGAGGGAAAACCTAGTGGGAAGAAATCCCCCCCTCAAGATAGACTGTGGTAGGATAGTCAATCATGTACATCGCTCACCCCAAACGGTAAGTGCACTTCTCCACCGAAGAAGGATTTGTCGGCAAGAAATGGATCAGTAATGTGAGAAGGATGAAACCTTCCATATTGAAAATCATATCTGGTTCTCCTTGGATCAAGTGGATCTCCAACAAGATCTCCAACGAATCTAAGAGTAGTGGCTTCCCATCTAGGAAGAGGAGGATCTATAAGTTGTAGATTTGGATCTTGGTCTTCCATTCTCTCATATTCACTAATTGGTTGTAGATCTTCAGGTTCTTGTGGATTTGGATCTATCATTCTCTCTTTGTCATCTTCATTGTCATACTCTAAATCTAAAGTCTCATGTGATGAATATTCACTCTCTTGCTCATCAAGTAGTGGAGGTGTGGTAGGAAAGCACTCTTGCTCAACAGGATTAGCATCATGTAGAGGCCATTCCTCAAACTCTACACTCCTATCAAGGAATGTTGTCATAGTAGAAGGATCAAGAATCTTGTAGGCCTTTGCATTTAATGCATAACCCACCATAATACACTCTCTACTTTGTGGATCTAGGGATCTCCTTTTCTTTGTTGGAATCCTTTTCCATGCTCTCGATCCAAACACTGTCAGATGAGACACACCAAGTCTGTATCCCATCCATGCTTCAAAAGAAGTCATATCCTTGAGTCCTTTATGAGGAACTCTGTTCTGAGGATAGGTGGACAATTGATGGCTTCTTCCCAAAGACTAAGGTGAAACCCTTTCGACTTTAGCATGCAGGTTTCCATTTCTTTCAATGTTATGTTCTTACTCTTAGAAACACCATTATGATGTGGTGTATAGGGAACAATATGTTGCATCTCAATTCCTTCTTCAACACAAAAGTTTTGAAAATCACCCTTGATGTACTCTCCTCCATTATTAGTGTGAATGGCCTTGATCTTTCTATCTGAAAAATTTTCTGTAGAAGTCTTGAAAAACTTAAAGTATCCAAATACTTCTGATTTTAATTTGAGAAAGTATACCCATGTAAATATTGAATAATCATCAATAAAAGTAAGAATATACCTTTCCTTGTTCAAAGATAGATATGGAAATGGCCCTGCAAAATCACTATGAATCATATCTAGAGGTTGAACGGCTCTCCTTTCCTTCCCCTTCTCAAACTTCTTTTCTAGATGCATTCCCATCAAACAACCATGACAGTTTCCCTTAGCAAACTTGATCTTGGGAATCCCTTCAACTATCTCTTGAGTATGCATGTATTTCAAGTTTTGATAGTTGAGATGCCCAAACATTTCATGCCATAGCCTACTCCCTTCATTTGCATGACTGTGAAGAGAAGATTGTTTAGAGAGAGGTATAAATGGGAGAACTCATAGCATTTTGACTTGTGGTTTGCAACACCTTTTTCAATGGTAGATCTTGATAGCATGTCTTGGATTTCGACCTCAGTTGGAGAGATTATCACCCTCTTGGGATCTCTAGTGTGGGTCATCTAGTAGACTGAAAGTAAATTAGCAGTGATTCTAGGGACATAGAGAACATCTGAGTGTTAAATTTTCAGAATTTACTTCAATTTGATCTAGGATCTTAACTGAGAGAACAACATGTACAACAAATCTACAGCATATCAATCATGGACACAATAATGCAAGCACATAAGAGACACACAGTTTACTTGGGGAAAACCATAAAGGTGAAAAACCCCAATAACTTCCTCAAGGATAGATAGAGCAATGATACAACCAGAATACAAGAGATAGTCTTCTCCTAGCAGTAGAGCCTCCTCCTCCACAAGTGCGCCACTCTCCAAAGTGTGAGTGAGAGAATAGAATGTGTAAAATGAGAGAGACACACTCTCTATTTATACACTAACTTGACTTGACCTTTACTCAACTAGGTCGACCTCAATCTAACCACTTAACATAATGTTGACTGGGCCGACATCCAATAGGGTGGTCTAATAACCCTTGATTCGCATCATACTTGAGCCCATAATCAACTGTACCCTTCAGGTACCTTAGAATATCGTTTACAACAACCAGGGGAACACTCCTCGGATCCGTTAGGAAATGGCTCAATGTGTTCACCGCAAAGCAAATATCTGGTCTCGTGTTTGTCAGGTAGATCAAGGACCCAATCATCTGACAATACATAGTGATATTAACCAGCTTAGATGAAGCATCAAACAGAAGATTCATGTTCGATGCCATAGGTGTGGTCATAGCCTTGCAGTCCATCGTCTTGAACCTATTCAGGATCTCTACTGCATACTTCCCTTGTCCAAAGAAGATTACATCTACACTCTACCAAACCTTCATGCAAAAAATAAATAGTGCGTCATCCCCAAGTTCTTCAACTTGAACTCGGTAGCAAACTTCCGCTGCATGTTGGCAATCAATCTATCCTCACCTGTTACAAATAGATCATCCACATAGTAGTATCACTGGATTTCCTTCCTCAACCTTGTAGTAAAGGATGGTATCTGCTTTATTCTTGGTAAATCCCAAATTGGATAGAAAGATGTCTATCCTACCATACCAAGTTCTGCACATATATGACTCCCTATCATGTGTCTCAGAACCAAGTGGCTTCTCCACATACACTTCTTCTTCAACTACACCATTCAAGAAGGTTGTCTTGAAATCCATCTGGTGTATCTTCCACTTCATCACTGTAGCCAAAGAAAGTACTGATCTAATGGAAGTTTATCTGGCTATAAGAGCAAAATTCTCTATGCTACCACCTGAACCATGCTTGATCTTGTAGATTCTCTTAGAAGTCACTACAGACTCCCCTTCAGGTCTTGGGACTGTATCCCAAACATCTTCATGATCGAATGGTACTCCTCAATCATGGCATTCATCCTAGATCCTGGTAACTTCAATATCTTCAATATTTTCAATAGATAACTTTGTTGCTTGAACAAATGTTGTAGTCCTTCTTTTGTAGGTGAAGGTATATGGTCTTTTCTACAAAACAAGTTAAATTGCATGATTAGAAACATCTCATAATTTTCAGACAAATTCTTACACCTAAAGAAATACGTCATATAGTCATGCAATTATCTTAGCCAATGCTTCAATACAACATTTATCCATGTTCCACAACTTTCTAGATGCCTTCTAGTCTCTACCAGAACATTCTTAAGAATGTGCACAACTCCCAACATGTCAGCAAAGAGGTTTCATTCTAGATAAGTAGCAATGGAATGTTGTACAGTTCCATAGGCCACTTACCCATCAAATGCATATTAGTAGTAAGCTGTTCATTAATACAGTCATTCTAATATGCGTAATACACATCCTAAATCTAGGAACATAAGCATATACATCATTGAATAATATTATTTAAACAAACAAGTATGTAAGGAATGGTAATTAAAATACTTATCTTTGTTTGTTTGTTGGGTGGACTGCCTCTGAGTCTTTGATTCCTTGTAGGAGTTGCTGAAGTAGATTCTTCTACACCTTTCTATTGTGGAATGCAGAAGGATTGTCAACTCCCTCTGGATATTTGCATCCTTGCAGAAACTACTGGAGTATGATCCTTTGCTTTCTTCCAGGAACAACTGGAGTGTGCTCCCTCTTGATCTTTTCTTCCTGGATTACCTATCCTTGAACTTACATCCATCCTTAGACACTATGCATGCTTATTAGTATCATCATTGTGTTATCCTTGAGGTGTCATACATAATCACACATTTATTAGTATAATCTTAATACTATCAAAACATAGTAATGTTAAACATGTATAGTCATGATCATAAACATTAGTATTCAAGGTTTCAGGGAAGTCTTCTTTTACTCATGCATATTCTTATTTGATCATAGGACTCTTCTGATTAGTTAAATCATCAATGCATAAACCCGTGATTACTCAAACCTATACCTTCATGATTCTTCTAGTTAGTCATATCATCAATTATGGTAAGAAACATAATATGCATACAACCATGACTATTCAAACCTATGACTTCATGAATAATCATTATCAACAACACAACAGTATAAGATCCAAACACAAGGTAGGATTCTAGCTTGATATAGGAAAACATACCTGGATTAGCATGCTGGCTAGTTATGTCTAACATACCCACATAATGTCTTTTGGTTCTCTTCAGTGACTTGTGCTAGTAACCTGCATGTCTCATAAGTTAGCCATTGTAGAACCAAGTTACACATACCTCGTAAGTAGATCTTCCATGTGATCCATGACAATGGATGAATCTTTGTCTTCATGTCACCATGATCATATGTTCTTGAAGTAGAACATGATTTGTCTTTCTTAGTGTACCTTTTATGTTAGCGAACAACACAAACCTCATGCAACATCACAATGCATTAGTACAATCATAAGTGTCAAAACCTTAATCAATGAATATCTTCTATTAAGGTAATACGACAAGTCTAGTAATTAATCAAGATTGTACTGTAATGATATGAAGACAAACATATCATAAACTTAACCATGAACATAATTCGAAACACACCTGTAAGCCATACCTGTCAAGATTGCTTGTAATCTTCTTATCGAAGGCCTTAGCCTCATCTCCCTCTGAAACATGAACTTCTTCACTTATGCAGGTGACCAATCCATCCTCTTCTAGGATTAACCCAATACACTTGATTTGCAGGAATTGGATCTGGAGCTGTAATAGGGTTTGTTAGAGAAACAAAAAAAATTCAAACTTTGAATTTCAAACTTCTGAAAGGATAGAAATATGGACCTTGATGAGCTAATCAAACTGGTATATTCAAAATTTGAAAACTGCAAAGTTTCACTCCTCAATTTTGCCTTTGAAACTTCTGGATTCACTAGACGTGACCCTGAATTGGGGTTTGATGAAGCCCACTCTTATGCCCAATCAAAAGGTTTGATCCAAATCTCTAAGCTTATATTTTTATGAGGCGCTTCGAGCCGTGGTCATAGATTTCAAAAATTCCCATTTTTACAGAAGCCCTAATTTTCCACTTTTATGATCAATGTCCCGAACTAGGGTCTTATCAGGCCCGAATTTCTTCCCAACCCAAAATTCTGATCTTGGTCTATAAATTTTGAGTTTGATCAATAGAATTCAGCCATTGTCTCCGACTACAAAAATTCCATTTTTATCCGAAACCTTAAATTCTGGAAGCCATGAATGAAGGTGCTAAAAAATAATTCTGTTTTGACAGAAATATGTACCTGATTGTTTTTGGTGTAACTCTAAACTTTTTGATCGACAAGGTCTGAAAATATTTCTTCCGATAGCTCTACCTGTCATCTTTCCATCCCAACTGTTCTGACCTCAATTGGATTCTCTGAGAGAGATTTATTCACAGTGTCGTAACGTGACCGGTTTATGGGATAAAACAGGAGAGCGAACTTGTACGGAGTGCCATGTGTCACTGGTTCAACTTCGGCCTCTGACAAATTTTCCTAGGATAGTATAGTCTGTTTAATACCTGTCGCTTTTTCCTAAATTGCATTTGGAGCTTCCTATCCCAAGTTATGACCTTTTTGCCAAGGTCACCTATTTTTTTACTTAGATCTACAAGAGGCCGAAACCCTATATTATGCAGATCATAAATCACAAAGTACAACGAATTAGAGGTTCTCCTTTGGAAAAAAGGTACATGGGGATCTGATCTTCGACCTGTAAACTTTTCCGATCTGAAACCTTCGCGAAAATGGATTTATAGCGAAAGTGCTATGATGACTCGTTTTTTCTATATCAAGCCCTAGCATCGTAAGTGCAACAAGTGTCATACATGCCATATCGTGCCTTCTTTCAGGCTAGCTCTGATACCATGTTAAATTTTAAGAATTTACTTCAATCTGATCTAGGATCTTAACTGAGAGAAGAACATGTACAACAAATCTACAACATATCAATCATGGACACAATAATGCAAGCACACAAGAGACACAAAGTTTACTTGGGGAAAACCATAAAGGTGAAAAACCCCTATAACTTCCTCAGAGATAGATAGAGCAATGATACAACCAGAATACAAGAGATAGTATTCTCCTAGAAGCATATCCTCCTCCTCCACAAGTGCGCCACTCTCCAAAATGTGAGTGAGAGAATAGAATGTGTAAAATGATAGAGACACACTCTCTATTTATACACTAACTTGACTTGACCTTTACTCAACTAGGTTGGCCTCAACTTAACCACTTAACATAATGCTGATTGGGCCGACACCCAATAGGGTGGTCTAATAACCCTTTGAACCACATGGACGACCCCCAATAGGGTGGTCTAATAACCCTTCAACCCACATGACTTATACAAGGCTGACCCCAACAAGGTGGTCTAATAACCCATCAAGTATAAGTTACGACAGTTACAATATAAATGACGACACTTACATATAGAGGAATAATAACATCTCTATAGGAATACAAACACTTCTGTATAGAGGAATAAAAACATCTCTATAGGAATACAAGATGCATATATGTGAAATACATTCCGAAGTTACATATATATCAACACTCCCTCTTAACTAGGAAGATATTTCTCAACACAGGTCTTCTAGCACAAGTCATCTTCTCTGGATCATCCTCACTGGATAATCATCATCGAGTCATCATCATCATCACTACTACTGCTATCTCAATCAATCTCTGAATCTACTCGTAATAGGAAGTTCTACAGTGCTATTCCTTTTTCATACTGGATGTAGGCCCACCACCTGCAGGTCGTCGTCATCACTGGCCATATTGTGGAATCCTTAGGACTTATTACGTGCATCACAAAACCTAGCTGCAGCATCCCGGGCTATTACAAGCACATAGCTCTACCTATCGGATATCCCAAGAGCACATTACATGTGACCCATCAAAAAACCTGGTTGATGCATCCCAGGCTGTTACGAGAACACAACTCTACCTGTCGGATGTCCCAGTAGCACATTACATGTGATCTCACCACAAAAACTGGCTGAAGTATCCCAGGTTGTTACGAGCACACAGCTCTACCTGTCGAATCTCCCAGGAGCACATTACATGTGGTCCACCACAAAACCTGGCTGAAGCATCTGAGGCCTTTTTCATCTTGTCCAGATCTCCCAGGAGCAAATTACATGTGGTCATGGAAAAACTTGGCTGAAGCATTTGAGGCCTTTTTCATCCTGTCCAGATCTCCCAGGAGCAAATTACATGCCATAGGACAAAACCTCGCAAGAGAATATCAGGATGTTACAGGTACACAACTCCGACTTGAAGATCTCCCAAGGAACAAATTACATGTCCTCCCAGAGCAATGTCTCGAAAGAGCATCCTAGGCTGTTATGGGTACACAACTCCGACCTATAGGATCTCCCATACATGCTCATCTGCACAACCTGATCCACGACCACAAACTATCATCCTGATACTCATCATACATCATCCTGATGTACACATGATCATCCTGATCATCATCAGTGCATCGTCCTGATGCATGTCATCTGGAGAAGCTCGTCATCCACGATCATCCATATGATACAATGCATCCACCTTATGCATACGAAGTATCTACCTGATACATATCATCATATACAATGTATCTACCTTATACATACATAGATACATGATCCACACAATGTATACAACATGATGCATACATACATAAATGATCCAACTAATCATATCCAACATACAACATGATGTGTACATACATAAATGATCCAACTGATCATATCCATCATCCAACATGATGTGTACATACATAAATGATCCAACAGATCATATCCAGCATCCAACACAGGGAAGATTTTAAGGGCGAAATTTCGCCAATTGGCTATTTTTGGGGGGTTTTTTCAAAAAATAAATTCGCTATTTGGTCATTTTTAGTCTCTAATATCGCCTATATTTACATAAAATATGTTTTTTTATCATAATATTCGCCAAAATTTACAATTTTTGGTAGTAAATTGTATGTTTCATATTTATTATTCGCCTACCAATCTATATATATGTTTTTTTCAATCGAAAATAATCGCCTAGAATACTATACTTAAGTCTACTTTTATAATCCTTAAAAAATACCTTGATCCAACACGATGCATACATACATAAATGTAAATGATCCAACTGATCATACAGAGCAGAAACTAGAACATCATCCTGATGCTCATCATCCTGATGCTCATCATCCAACGCTTACATCCATAGCCATGTGAAGGATTCCCCCTTCCACCATGCTAGGAATAGCAAATGCAAATGTGTCCATCACTTCTTCCTCGAAGTCTCATCAATATGAAGAACACCAAGCCTCTCCCTGAAGTACTCGAACTTCACCCTGGCTAGTGTCTTCATCAGCACATCTGCAATCTGCTCGTCCGTCGCAATATACAAGAGCTTCACAGCTCCTCTTTGCACCATATTCCTGATATAGTGATATTTGATCTCTATGTGTTTCGACCTATCATGAAACATTGGGTTCTCAGACAGCTTCAAACAACTCTGGTTATCACGAAAGATACCAGTAGCATCCAACAGGAGATCAAATAACTCAAACAGTAGCTTCCGTAGCCATACTGCCTCACAACTAGATGAACAGGCTACAACATACTTTGCCTTAGCTATACTCAGTGCTACGCAGGATTGCTTCCTGCTAAACCATGAGATCACACCTGATCCCATACTGAAGCAGCATCCATATGTGCTCTTCCTATCTGTAGCATTTCCAGCCCAATCTGAATCAACATAACCCTGCAGGTTAAACTTTTGATTCGCATCATACTTGAGCCCATAATCAACTGTACCCTTCAGGTACCTTAGAATATGCTTTACAACAACCAGGTGAACACTCCTCGGATCCGTTACGAACTAACTCAATGTGTTCACCGCAAAGCAAATATCTGGTCTCGTGTTCGTCAGGTACATCAAGGACCCAATCATCTGACAATACATAGTGATATCAACCAGCTTAGATGAAGCATCACACAGAAGCTTCATGTTCGATGCCATATGTTTTGTCATAGCCTTGCATTCCATTGTCTCGAACCTATTCAGGATCTCTACTGCATACTTCCCTTGTCCAAAGAAGATTCCATCTGCACTCTTCCACACCTTCATGCCAAAAACAAATAGTGCATCATCCCCAAGTTCTTCAACTTGAACTCGGTAGCAAACTTCCACTGCATGTTGGCAATCAATCTATCCTCACCTGTTACAAATAGATCATCCACATAGTAGTATCACTGGATTACCTTCCTCAACCTTGTAGTAAAGGTTGGAATCTGCTTCATTCTTGGTAAAGCCCAAACTGGATAGAAAGTTGTCTATCCTACCATACCAAGTTCTGCACATATATGACTCCCTGTCATGTGTCTCAGAACCAAGTGGATTCTCCACATACACTTCTTCTTCAACTACACCATTCAAGAAGGCTGTCTTGAAATCCATCTGGTGTATCTTCCACTTCATCACTGTAGCCGGAGCAAGTACTGATCTAATGGAAGTGTATCTGGCTATAAGAGGAAAATTCTCTATGCTACCACCTGCAGCATGCTTGATCTTGTAGATTCTCTTAGAAGTCACTACATACTCCCCTTCACGTCTTGGTACTGTATCCCAAACATCTTCATGATCGACTTGTACTCCTCAATCATGGCATTCATCCCAGATCCTGGGAACTTCAATATATTAAATATTTTCAATAGATAACTTTGTTGCTTGAACAAATGTTGTAGTCCTTCTTTTGTAGGTGAAGGTATACGATCTTTTCTACAAAAACAAGTTAAATTGCATGATTAGAAACATCTCATACTTTTCAGACAAATTCTTACACCTAAAGAAATATGTCATATAGTCATGCAATTATCTTAGCTAATGCTTCAATACAACATTTATCCATGTTCCACAACTTTCTAGATGCCTTCCAGTCTCTACCAGAACATTCTTAAGAGTGTGCACAACTCCCAACATGTCAGCAAAGAGGTTTCATTCTAGATAAGTAGCAATGGAATGTTGTATAGTGCCATAAGCCACTTACCCATCAAATAAATATTAGTAGTAAGTTGTTCATTAATGCAATCATTCTAATATGCATAATACACATCCTAAATCTACGAACATAAGCATATAAATCATTGAATAATATTATTTAAACAAACAAGTATGTAAGGAATGGTAATTAAAATACTTATCTTTTTTTGTTTATTGGGTGGACTGCCTGTGAGTCTTTGCTTCCTTGCAGGAGCTGCTGAAGTAGATTCTTCTACAAATTTCTATTGTGGAATGCAGAAGGATTTTCAACTCCCTCTGGATATCTGCATCCTTGCAGAAACTACTGGAGTATGCTCCTTTGATTTCTTCCAGGAACAACTGGAGTGTGCTCCCTCTTGATCTTTGCTTCCTGGATTACCTTTCCTTGAACTTACATCCATCCTTAATCACTATGTATGCTTATTAGTATCATCATTGTGTTATCCTTGAGGTGTCATACATAATCACACATTTATTAGTATAATCTTAATACTATCAAAACACAATAATCTTAAACATGTATAGTCATGATCATAAACATTAGTATTCAAGGTTTCAGGGAATTCTTCTTTTACTCATGCATATTCTTATTTGATCATAGGACTCTTCTGATTAGTTAAATCATCAATGCATAAACCCGTGATTACTCAAACATATACCTTCATTATTCTTCTGGTTAGTCATATCATCAATTATGGTAATAAACATAATATGCATACAACCATGACTATTCAAACCTATGACTTCATGAATAATCATTATCAACAAAACAATAGTATAAGATCCTACCACAAGGTAGGATTCTAGCTTGATATAGGAAAACATACTTGGATTAGCATGCTGGCTAGTTATGTCTAACATACCCGCATAATGTCTTCTGGTTCTCTTCAGTGACTTGTGCTAGTAACCTGCATGTCTCATAAGTTAACCATTGTAGAACCAAGTTACACATACCTCGTAAGTGTTGGCTCGGTTTTGCAACCAAGCTTAGTGCTATGGGCACCTGCTAACTAGTAGCAGCAGTTTCAATAGAAATAAAAACAATAAACTAAATAAACAATACTTTTCATGGATCTAAGCAAGAATCTAAGCAAATAATTTAAATCTTTCAAAAATCAAGAACAAGAAACATAAGAAATAATTTTTGTATTGAAAAGTGGGGGGCAAGCAAGTGCTTGCGATATTACCTTCAATGGTGAAGGTTGATGTTGAGCAACTCCCAAGATGAGTAGCTCCAAACTCCAATAGGTCTCTTTCTCCAAGGTTGCTTCAATGGCTAAAAGTGCTCAGGGGAGATTTCAGCAGCATAAGGATGAGATAATGGAAGGATGTGAAATGAGGAGCCCCTACCACCTTTTTATAGGTTTTGGTGGTGAGGAATACCATTTGTGGTTTTGTGGAAACCAATGGTATTGACCAACATGGTTTAGGTAATTTTCCCTCCTTTTTCCTTTTTTGAATAAAAATAATATTTTAATTCCCTTTTTAATATTTTTGGGAATTTGGACCCTTTTTGAGGGTTTTTTATGATTTTCTTGGAAAAATAATCTTTTTTAATGGAAAAAGGGGTGTACTAAGGTCTTTTGGTGACCTTTTGTTGGTTTCAGAGGCTCAGATGGTGGAAAAGTGGACAAATGGGTCATGTGAGTAAGGGAATGAGCTAGTGAGCACTTTTTAGGTGTTAACAGATTGCCCCCTGATGTGTGAGGGCAGGAGCTCATCGTATGGCCGATAGACATCATAGTTCTTTTGTCCTTTTTCTGGGTTTTAGGGGAGAGAAGAGACCGATTGGAGACTGGAGCCACGGCCCTTGGAAGCTGCAAAAACAAAAAATATTACATTGCCTCAATATGAATGAGGTATAATCTCTGATAAAGGACGAGGCGGGCATTCCCATGCTCGTATCAAGATATATACAAAACAATTAGTCCCAAGAAGGGGGATCTAATACGTAAAGAGATATACTGGTACATCATAATGGTCCAGAGGGGACATGATTGTGGGATATTCTCATGATCATGGCTGATCTCAATAACTGATACACTGGAATAACTGTTGAACTGCTGAAACTGAAGGTGTCCAACATCTGTATGGACTCAATGACTGTGAGCCATCTCTAGGCAGTATTGTAACTGTATACTCAAGGGAGTATGGAACCTGGGTAAATCTGAATACTGTCGCCATGCGCAGCCCGGATATCTATAGAAAAAGTGTAACTGGTGTTATCCATAGGAAGACTCTCAAATGTGGAGGAGTCAGGAGGTATCCGGGGTCTTCGACTAATAACTGAATGGACCAATACCCTGTGCGAGTCTCGACGATGCGATCAAGGTGTTGAAGTCGAGCATGTGAGAAACAACCATTGGGAGAGGTACTGAGGATTTCTCTCGAAATGATTCGTAGGCACTCATCATAAATGGTAATGAGTCCAAGACACAGGGGCCTCTAGGTCTATCCTCTGGAATCAATGTGGTTGTCGTCGACAGAGGGAGACCAGCAACTAACAAGGCAATGATGTTTCCTTGCTGGGAGCGCGAGGTGTAAACTGAAGTGATGTAGTACTGCTGGTAGGACTGACATACTTGTGGGGATGGGAAATAACTGGGTCAAAAAATGGGTAGACTCAAACTTCCTTTGTTCAGAGCATGATGACATGGTTGACCTGGCAGCGTAGGGAACTGACTTGTAGGTGTGGGGATCATCTTTTAGGGACTGAAGGGTATGTACTGACTCTGGGGGGGTGAAGCTGATGGTAGCTGTCGAGGGAGTTTCCGGGTGACATACTGCAGAATACTCTGAACAAAGGCGACCAGAATGGGGAAGCTGCTATGTGAGTAGATATGATCTGTCGTGGCGCCAAGAGGTACCATTGATTCCTTCTTCGTAGTTTTAATGAGCTCCAAGAAGGGATAAAAGTGTGCTCTGAAATGGTACGGTCCTGTGGATTGTGTGAGCCCAAGACGGCTCATGCTCATGGTTGTTTTCATGTTTAGAGAGTCTGAAAACGGTAAGTGGACACTGTTGGTGTTTCTTTTTCGTGGTTTAGTCTCCAAGGCCCAAAAAAGCATAAAATGATGCGGATGGAGAACTCTTCTAGCCGATGTGACTAGAGTATACCTTTTTCGTAATTAGTCTACGAGGTCCGGAAAAGGGGTAAACTTATACCAGGTAGACGCCCTTTCAGATACGTTTAGCGAGCATGAAAGGAAGCAAGATTGCTCGGCGATCTTTTCATTGTTTTAGGAGTCAGAAAAGAGCTTAACAGAAACTCCCTAAGTGCCTTTTTCGTAAGAGGGGTTGCTCGGCCTGAAAAAGGGATAAAATTATACCGAACAAAAATGGATTGATGAGGGAGAGAAAAGGTCTCAAGCATCGTCATCTGTTTGGAAAACTGGATCCGGTGACATAAGGATTGTCGAAAACGGAGAACGGCCGATGTGGCACGCAAACCGAGGTGACGAGGGGGCGTGGAAAAAATGCCCGGAAAATCTAAAGGTGAGGGCGAGAAATGATCTCTAGCATCATCAAGAGCGCGGAAAACTGAATCCAGCGATATAAGACACATCGAAAACGGAGAACGGCCGATGTGGCACGCAAACCGAGGCGACGAGGGGGCGTGGAAAAAATGTCCGAAAAATCTAAAGGTGAGAGCGAGAAATGATCTCTAGCATCATCAAGAGCGCGGAAAACTGAATCCGGCGATGTAAGACACATCGAAAACGGTGAACGGCCGATGTGGCACGCAAACCGAGGCCACGAGAGGGGCTAAAAAATGGTCAAAAAATGACCCCGTGAAAAAGGGGAAACGGAAGGAACCTTTATGAAGTTCTTGCTGTGCTGATCCCAACGGTACCAACGGTTTGAGAAATGGACTTCGTATGACACCGTAATGGTTGTTTGAAATTTGTGGAATTTCTATAAATAGGACGTGGGGCCCAATATGACATGTCATTGTTACGGGCGAGTTTGATAGAGCAGTCAGAGCTATTTCTCGATTTCTGGGAGATTTCACCGTTGGTTTTCGATTTAGCGAGTTGCAGGTAACTCTATTCGCCTTAACCTAGTCAATTATGTCTTTTTTATTTGGCGGTGGGCCCCCGAAGGCCGCGAAACTCCACGTTGACTCTCCAACGTGGAACCGCGCGGGTTTCGGGGCGGAACCCGCGATGAACCGCGCGGGTTTCAGGATCACAGTCGCGATGATCATCGCGACTGTGAGGTCGGAACCCGCGATGTTCATCGCGTGTTCATGGGTGACAGTCGCGATGTTCATCGCGACTGTCTGGACGAAACTCGCGATGTTCATCGCGAGTTTTTTCATGGAACCCGCGATGGTCATCGCGGCTTTTGTGGAAAAGCCGCGATGGTCATCGCGGCTTTTTGTGAAAAAGCCGCGATGGGATTTTTTTCTAAAATTTTTATGCTGGGGCTAAAATTTTCTGTGTTTTCTTGGCAGGATGTTGCGGAGGGCTCAGTCCGTATGGCGGGAGAGAGATATTGATGCCGAGATTGTGGCGAGGATCGAGAATGATGGGGGGGTGAGACAGACCCTAGCCATGAGCGGACTCTTGAAGTTCGCTCAGATACCTTATATCCGTTCAGTGAGGAGACTCCTGAACAAGCTCGTGCAGTGGTGGGTGCCGGCAGAGGGTGCCTTTATTATTGGTGGTGAGACGTTGGAGATTACTCTCACTGATGTATATTTTTTGACTGGTTTGCCTCGCTTGGGTGAGGTGGGTGATATCTCTCCGAGGTTGCCTCCAGGCGTGGATATGGAGGACCTTTTACAGACCTTTTGTGGGGATGACGCTGTTTTGGTAAACAGCTCTATCCGTCTGAAGTTCCTACGTGAGTGGGATATGCGGGCCGTTGGTGCCTGTGTTCTGAGGGTTTTGGGTGCTGCTACACCACATCGTATGTCTGGGGGGCAGACGGTGATGGTGGACTCCGTTCTACGGGGTACTTACTATGCTTGGGCTCAGATGTTCTTGGCCGGTGTCCGGAGAGATCTGGACAAGGCCGTGAGAGAGGGAGGTGAGTTCTGTTACGCCTCTTTTTTATGTTGTTTTTTCTTTGAGCGGGTGCCGACCTTACGGCCACACGTACCCGTTCGTGCTGGTCTTCCTAGCGAGCCTCGTATGATGAGGTGGGGGCAGATGATGCCCCGTGCTGGCGGTGGTATCCGTGGCTTCTTCACAGAGGATTTTTTCCAGCAGTGGGAGCAGATGCCACTGGTGATCGAGGACTATCCATACGCCGGCATGGACTACCGGGGAGACCCAGAGATGCCACGTGCCCCAGGACAGGCCTGGAGCTTAGACGGTATGTTTTTTGTGCCTTATGTGATGTTTATACCATATGTATTATGATTGATCATGATGATATCTGTTGTATAGTATCTGATGGTTGTACTTGCTTTGTGCAGATATTGGTCCGGTACCACCACCTGACTATGTGGCTCGGCAGGGGCGGGCGATGGTGGTTGCTCGTCCCCCAGTACCTGTACGTCCTCCTCGTGGTGGAGGATATGGAGCCCGTGGGCGAGGGGTTGGCCCTCAGGACGATGCTATAGATGGTGTTCGACGGACTTTAGCCCGGATCGTAGCTAGACTTCCGGAGGATGGCTGGAGGGACCTTGATCGGGACATTTTGCAGGGATGTCTCGGTGCACCGCCTGAGTGGCAGTCACTGTTGTTGAGGGAAGCGGTGCTTGCTGCGAGACACGGGGGTGGTGGAGGAGATGCTCCGGCAGAGCCGGCACCGGGGAGGATACGTCTGAGGGACGACCCAACAGGGCCAGCCGAGCGGCGAGTTCGGGGTCGTCCTGACCCGGCTGGGCCAGCGGATGTGGAGTCGGAGGAGGAGCCGGAGGAGGAGCCTGAGGATCCGGAGGATCCTGATGATTAGACGTCATTGTACTTGCCCCCAAATGCTCATGAGCATATGGGGAAGCATTTTTTGTATGACAGATGTATTTTGTGTATATCGAGTGCTGAGGGCACTTATGACATGTGGACTATTTGGTTCGTATATATATGTGGATATATATTTTGGATATTTTGTTGTGTATGCACGTGGATGCACTTTGTCTTTTGTATATGCCCATGGAGGCACATGTTATGCACGTGGATGCAGTGTGTTTGTAGATTTATATATGCCCGTGGAGGCACATTCTATGCACATGGATGCATTATTTTGGTTTGTTTGTTTTTATGCCCGTGGAGGCACATGTTATGCACGTGGATGCAATATTGGTTTTTTGTATATGCCCGTGGAGGCACATGTTTTGCACCTGGATGCATGTTTGTTTATGGATATGAAATGATGTGATTGGTGTGCCAGTCGAGGACACTGTTGGCCATATTATCTGCTACACTATTGAGGTGTCTTGGGACATGTGTGAATGTAATGGATTCAAACTGTCTAACCATTTGTTTAGTGCGCAGGAATTTTCTGAACAGACAGGGATCGCGTACCTGGTAATCATTGTTGAGCTGGGAAACTAGGAGCTGTGAGTCCAAGAAAACGTTGAGGTGACGTATGCTCATCTGGAGAGCAGCGGCCAGGAGACCGGTCACGGCATCGTATTCAGCTTGATTATTGGTGGCGGCACCTAAACATACTCCATCAATGTGAATTAAATCATGTGAAGGGGAGTATATTACCCAAGCTGCGGAGGCGAGATTGGGAGACCAACGGCTTGCATCATCAGCGAAACCGATATGGCAGAGTGGAAGAGGCTCCATCTGTGGTCATGCAGGGAAAACAAATATTTAGGTTTTTTGAAAATTTTTTGTGAACGAAAAAACGTATGCCTATACTAAAAAATGGACGATGGTGTCCATGAGATTTTCTATGGGTAAAATCTTTTAAGGTACAACCCGTTGCGTGGGTTGCGTAAGGTGTTGCCTTCTGAATCAGTCAGAATGTATGCCCCCTGCCCGAGGCAGGTGTGTATGATGTAGGGGCCTTGCCACATAGACACGAACTTTCCTTTGCCGGTTTTATCATGAGCTTGATCGTAAGCGAGGACAAGGTCTCCCTCCGAAAAGGTTCTTGGGTGGACGCATTTGTCGTAACTTAGTTTCGATCGTTGTTTAGCAGCTTCCATGTTTTGAATGGCTGTGCGCCGATCTTCATCGGCCTGCTCTAGGAGCAGTAAACGTTGCTCGATCGGGGAAGTATCCGGTAGGAGCTCAACGGCGATGTGTAAAGCTGGGATCTGGCACTCAATAGGGAGGACAGATTCGACACCGTGAACTAAATGGAAAGGGGTAAAGCCGGTGGCGGTTTTGGTTGATGTGCGGTAAGCCCAGAGTGCTGGGAAAAGCATGTGATGCCAATTGGATTTGTGCTTGTCTACAGTGCGTTGGAGAATGGTCTTCAAGATTTTATTGATCGCTTCGACTTGGCCGTTTCCTTGGGGGTAGTAAGCGGAAGAGAAATGGTGTTCGAATTTCAACATGGTTGATAATTCCTTCCATACGGCATCTTCGAAGTGAGAGCCGTGGTCAGAGACTAACTGTTGTGGTACTCCGAAACGAGCGATGACGTGGTTGAAGAAAAACCGCGCTGCAGTGTCGGCTTTGCAGTTATAGGTCGGCATGGCTTCTGCCCACTTGGTGAAATAATCTACGGCCACGATTATATGTTTGTGACCGCCGGCTGACGGGGGGTTGCAGTCGAGGAAATCTATGGCCCATTTGCAGAATGGTCCAACAGTGATAACTGGATGAAGGGGGGCAGGGGGGGTTCTTGCTTTGGGGGCAAAGAGCTGGCAGTTTTGGCAATGCTTGACTGCGGTGATGCAATCAGTAAACAACGATGGCCAAAAATAACCTGCCCGAATGATTTTCTGGGCGGTAGCCATGCCGGAGAAATGGCCTCCACAGGCACCGCTATGACAATCATTGAGGACTTGTTCTGCCTCACTATGGGATAGGCAGCGGCGTAAGATAGTATCAACGACGCGTCGGTAAAGTACATCTCCAATAAGTAGGTATCGGGGTGCGTGGTGTCGTATGCGACGACGTCCATCACGATCGATGTGTGGTCGGAATTTTTGCGTACGAAGGTAAGTCAAAATGTCTCCGTACCAAGGGTCGTCCGACGAAATGACGAAGATCTGCTCGTCAATTAGGTCCGTATGGATAACGGGTGATGTCGAAGAGGACGGGAGATCTGTAATTAGGTGAGCAAGCGCGAGGGCTTTGGTGCTTTTGGGAGTCTTGAAAGTGAGGTCATATTCCTGGAGGATAATGACCCATTTAGCGACACGACCCTGCAGGAGCCTCCTGGTGAGGAGGTAGACCATGGGGTTGGAGTCGGCCACGACCGTGGTATGACTAAGCAAAATGTAGTGTCGTAGTTTTTGTACGGAAAAGACTACAGCTAGGGCTAATCTTTCCTCGTATGGGTAACGTAGCGGTGGGCCAGACAAGGTCTGGCTGACGTAATAAATTACATGCTCTTTGTGGGAAGCATCTTCTTGGACCAAAACTCCGGATACGGCATATTCGGATGCCGAGACGTAAAGGGTGAAGTCTTGGGAGAAATCCGGTGGGGATATCAAGGGGGCTTGTGTGAGAGCCTTCTTGAGGGCTTCAAATGCCGTGTCTGCTTGTTCGTCCCAAACAAAGGGTATGTGGGTACGAAGCAAGCGTAAGAACCCGTGGACTTTGGTGGCATAATCAAGGACAAAGCGCCTAAGAAAATTGGACCGCCCTGCAAGCTCTGAAGCTGTCGAAGCGTGCGAGGAGGGGGGAGTTCTAAGATGGCTTTGACCTTCAGGGGGTCGACAGTGATCCCATCTTGGGAAACAATGAAACCCAACAACCGGCCCGCTGGGACGCAAAAGACACACTTGTGTGGGTTCAAGCGGATTTTATATTTGCGACAACGCAGGAAAACTTGCCGGAGGTCGCTAAGGTGGTCTGATCGTTTTCGGGAACGCGCTGTGAGGTCGTCAAGATAGACTCGCAGGATATGGACTAAGTCGTGAAAGCAATAGGTCATGGCTCGCTGGAAAGTGGCACCATCATTTTTAAGGCCAAATGGCATGACGCGATAGGCAAAGGTGCCCCATGGGGTGGTAAAGGCAGTCTTGTACTGATCCTCCTTGCGGATGTGGATCTGGTTATATCCGGAAAAACCGTCCATGAAGGATAGGACCTCATGGCCCGCACACTCATCAATGAGTTGGTCAATGAATGGCGTGGGGAAATTGTCTTTTGGACAAGCGTGGTTTAGATCGCGGAAATCAGTGCATACTCTAAGGGTGCCTTGTTTTTTGTTGACAGGAACGGGGTTCGACACCCATGTGGTGTACGGGATAGGGTAGATGAAACCTGCTTTTCGAAGTTTTTCGACTTCAGCCTTAACAGCGGGGAGCTTGGCAGGGTGAATAGGTCGCTGTTTCTGACGAACAGGGGGTACTTCGGGCCATGTATCGATATGGTGTTCAATAATGGCGGGGTCGAGACCAGGCATCTCGGTATAGGACCAGGCAAAGACATCGCGGAACTCCTGAAAGAGCTTTCTGTACGCCTGAGTTTCTGCTTGAGTGCAAGATGCGCCTAGCGAGATGAGCTCAGGTTTCCCTGGTGTTGTGGAAATGTCTATCTGGATAGTGGGGGAAATGTTGGACATGTTCCCTTCTTCAAAGGCATCTGGTGCTGGGATGGGGTCCTTTAACCAATCGACCTTAGCAGGTATGAAGTCTTTCGACTCGACTGATAGCTGGTCGGATGCGGTGGAGGTAGATGTCTCCGGTAGGAAGTACGAGCGATGATGCATGTCATCCCAAGGGTAGTCGGGTGCAGTGAGTGTCTCCAAAATCTGCTCGTCAGTACTGAAGTAATCAGACCATAAATCGAGGGGTTCTGGTTTGAAGGTTGTCGAAATCATATATATCGTATTGACTTCTTCTGACGAGGATGATGGTGGAGGGTGAATCTCCTCGATAAGGGGAGGAGAGATCTCTAAGTCGGCATTGTTTAACTCGTACAACGCTGCTCTATAGTCAGGTAGATCAGGGCAATGGTGAGAGTAGTGGCCGTAAACACTGCATATAGCACAAGGATGGTTAGTGCGCAGTGATTTGTCGCGAGGCTGTAGAGGTGGCTCTAATTTGACTACTGGGATTCCTATGTCATCGTCCAACATATTCATATGTTCTTGGAGTGCCGGTAAATGTGGGCATTGGTGAGTTGGATGGCCAATTTCATCGCATAATGAACATTTGGGGGGAGCTCGAAACACCGGTGGGGGTTTGGCTGCCTTAGGAGGTGGTATGGCAGTGTAGGGTTGTGGACCTCTGCCCCCAGTGGGCTTAGGCAGGAGAGGGGGATCGTTTGACGCCGAAGCAATCGTGAGACCAGGAGGAGGTTTCATTGACGACGAAGGAATATTGAGGTTAGGAGGGGGGTGTCGTTGCCGACGAAGGGATCACGACGCCAGGAGGAGGCTGATTTGTGGTAACAATAGGTTGTACCGGTTGGAGGATGACGTCTGGTGTCGGTAATCGAACGGGAGGCGGAATATACCACACGGGTAATCCCAATGTTAGCCCGGGTAGGCTAAGGGTAGCCATAACCGGGGCGCTTACTACACCCGAAGGAGGAAATAGGAAGGGGATGGTGTGGATGGGTGTAACACCAATGTGACTGGGGATCAATGGTGGTTGACCGCCGGATGTTTGCGTATTCTGTGAAACAGTACAGAGATTTGCGACCTGGGTCTCCGGTGACGGTGGTGGGATGGCCTGGAATGTAGAGGTCATTGGTGTATCCGAATACAGTCCGGGTGCCACAGAAGACACAAAGGAGGTAACTGCACTAGAAGCGGGTTGTTCAATCATGGGGAGAACATTCTCCGGTGCTGCAGGGGCGTTGGGGTCATAGTAGGTGAGTTGGTCAATTTTGACCACGCGGCCCTCATGGGGGAACATCATGGTGCGGAAGACGGAGGAGGCGACCGCTTTCATGGCATACATGTAACTGCGGCCAAGTAAAAGGTTATAGTCCAGCTGGGCGTTAATGACCTCTATGTCGATGAGCACAGTCTTCCCACCTAATTGGACGGGTACCTTGGGTAATAAACCTTGAGGTTGAGCTGACCGGCCGTCGTAGGCCCGCAATGCAGTGGTGGATTGCTGGAGAGCAGGGGAGCCCAACTTTTGCCAAACAAAAGTGGACATGACGCATGTGGAGGCACCCTCGTCGATGATACATCGATGGATGACAAGATTCCGAATAGAAACGGAAACTTGGACTGCTATGGTAGAAGGCAGCCGTGGTTCAGATTGGTCTAAATCAAAGGTCATCAAGTTCGAATCATTTGGGTCAATCGCCCCAATGGCGGAAAGTAAAGTCTTGCGCTGAGTAGGACAGGTTTTTAAGACTTCTAACGCAGACATGGCTGCGGGAGATTGAGCTAAGTCATCTACGATGTTGTAATTGGACGCAGCCCGTGCATTGGGGTTGTTGTTGATTCGGCGAAGGGGAAAGCGAGGTGCTTTAGAAGCGCCATCGAGTGGAAGCTGAGGTATACGCAATGTCTGATCAGTGGGATGAGCATTAGTATCCTTTTCAGCGGGGGGGGCTTCAGTAGTCGGTCTGTATTGATTTCGACGGGTTTGGATATTGACGTCAACGGTGGACATCATCAATAAGTGGTGGGTGCCTGAATCAAACATGGGTTGATCAGGAGCTGTGTAAGTTATTTGTTGTGGTTGCACGTTGCCCTGTTGGGGGGCTAACGGCTGGGTGTTTACCACTCCCTGTGTTGGAAAGGGGTTTTGGAGAACCAGAGGTTGTTGTGGAGGTGGTGGGGGGTTGGGTGGTGGCTGAGGAGCCGCCTGCCCTTGACGATGGGCGTCATTTGTCCATAGTTGTCGAGCTCGCTCGAGATGTGCGCAAGCGTGGGTATAGTGGCCATAGACACCGCAAATGGAACAAGGATGGTTTGTCCGTAAATTAGCATTTTTAGGTTGCTTAGGTGGCCGATCAGGATTCTGATGAGCGGGCGCCGCGTTATTGTTTTGCGGGGGCTGGGTAGGCTGTGGAGCTTGGTTGCGGTTTTGATTGTTTCCACGGTTGCGTCCTCTTCCGCGGTTGGGTTGTCCACCCTGGTTGCGTTGGTTATTTTGATATTGGGGCTGCTGTTGTTGTGCGTACACATGCCCTTGAGCATTGGGGGGATTCTGAGGAGCCGCAGGTGCGGGAGCAGGTTGCGGTGGATAGTATGCAGGTGGAGCTGGAGGTGGTCCAGTTGCCTGTTGGGGTTGTTGGTACCCCTGAGCTGGTGGAGGTGTGAGGTTAGCCGGTGCAACCGGTTGTGGGTAATGCATGGGCTGTTGTGGAAACTGCATGGGGTTTTGTACCGTAGGTTGAGCATAGTATGTAGGAGGTACATATGCTGATGGCGCTTGGCCATAACAATGTTGTGGACAAGAGGGTCCATGAACATGATGGGTCTGGTTGGTTGGAGCATAAGAAGTTGTCGCTCCGGAACTGGATGTAGCCCTAGAAAGGTCTGGGGCGGGCATGGTGCTCACCATACTGAAAGGTTTTGCTTGCGGTGTAATTTGGCCAATAATGCCATCAGCGGCATGGGATGCCCCCGGTGTGTCACCGCGTGCAGAGTCACCTCGTGGGGCGTCAGGTATGATGGTGTATAGGTAACCTGACTGGGCATAGATAAGGTCAAACTGTTGGGCCTTAAGGATGGCCTCCTCTTCAGACTGGGGTCTTTCGGATGCTACATCCTTCGCAATGAGAGGAAGGAGGGATTTAAGGAACCAGTCTAAAAAGATTCGGTCGTCTAATTTGATCTTGCATAGGCTTCGGCGCCGACGCCAATCATGGATATGGTCAGTGATGTGCGTGGCCGTGTTCTGTCTGCAAGACAGTAGGATTTCGACGCCCGCATCATAGCGGACCGGTAGCTGAAAGAACTGCAGGAAGGTCGAGGCAAGGGAGGTAAATGTGGAATGCGTCCCATGGGGTTGCTCGATATACCATTTGGCTGCAGAGCCAGTGAAGGTGCGCTGTAATAAACGGAGGCGGACAGAGTCGTCCACTATGGAGTTGGAGGAACACCATAAGTGGAAAGACATGATGTGGTTCTGGGGGTCTTCTCCGGCCTTTCCCTCAAACTTAGGGATGTCAGAGGGAAGCTTAGTTGGCATATGGGGCCAAGCAGGGTCATGCCTGATGGGGTCATTTGTGAGCCTAGCTAAATCTGGCAGGTTGAGACTTGCCATGTATGGTAGACTAGCGGATGTGGTGACCGGAACCGGGGACCTGCCTAGCCATTGTGGTATGGTGTAGGGGTCCAGTAGCGCCTATAGGTATGCTAGGTATGGAGGGTATGTGCCCTCCAAAAGGTGTGGCCTGATATGGGTTAGCACTCCCAAGTGCAACTTGGGTTACACTTGGGTTAGGAATCGCACTAGGGATTCCTGGTATAGCACTACCGAGTGCAATATGGGTTACACTTGGGTTAGGAATCGCACTAGGGATTCCTGGGATAGCATTCCCAAGTGCAACAGGAGTTACACTTGGGTTAGGAATCGTACTAGGGATTCCTGGGATAGGGTTTGTGGAAACCGAAGGGGGTATGACCCCCATGTTGGGCATGCCCATGACAGGTGGTGGTCCTGTGTTAGGCATTCCTGAATGTGGAGTGGTACCCATATTGGGCATACCCAAGGGGGTGGATGTTGTCATGGATGGTATTCCCGCAGAAAGGTCTGCTGATGTCTGACCTATGGTTAATGTAAATTGTGGATCATCTGGTGTTCCAGACATAATTGTGGTTGGTGGTAACTCTGTGGGGTTTTCGGATTCTACCTCCAAATCAAAGGTGAAGTGGGGTATGTCAGAATCGGATGACCGTCTAGATGATCGACGATGTGTCGAATCAAGGGATAATGCTCTTCGTCCGTGACGTGGAGAGCCAAGTGGACTAAACTCTGGGAGTTCGCCCTGTAGACGACGAGAACGTCTAGAATTCTCAATGGTGAGAATATGTTTTTTATGTAAAAATTTGTTTTAAGTATCAGGTGGTGATATATATGTAAAAGACTCAAAACCCTAATGCAACCAAGGGTGCAAAAAGGGGAGTGAAAAAAAGAAGGCTCACAGGCCAAAAAATCAATCCTCAAAAAATGCACTTATTCTAGCAGCTGTGCTACAATAAGTGGAGGAATGCAACAACCGGTCAGAATACCAACATGCAAGCGGCTCCTAGAAAAAATAGGTGTAACTAGACTCAAAAGGTGGTAAAGATCATGCAAACACCTAATCTAAAAGTATTGTGACTCAAACAGACGATATCCCCTGCAAGGTGATGAAATCCAAGTCAGACAATATGAATGTAGAGACAACGGCTAGATATCCCCCTACCGGGAGGGACACCGGGTAATCAATCCTAAAAAGACAGGCTACTAGGATACTCCGTTCATGACGCGTCGAGAAAAGGTAAATCTGCCGTTTGGTCCTTTGATCGCAATATCCCAATACAGGGATATCCCGAGAACTGCGAATGGTAGCCCTTCGATTACTGAATGGGTTTCGGTATCCCACTCAGGCTTCCGGAACCATCCTCGCGACTTCAACCCTCCTAGGGGAGAGGCCTTCCCACAAACCGGTTGTGACCGCGCCAAAAAGTACTAAGAGATTTTAGCTCCCTAATTGGACAACTTCTATGTCTCAGATGTATGAACTGAGGGGTGTTATTGGAACACCTATCCCCCCAATACTACCTAGCTACAAGAATTCTTTTCGTGTTCCCCAAGTGGGGTTAAGAGTGTGTTCAAATTAGGGTAAGTTTTAAGTCTTAGTTCAATTAAGTGATCGTGTGAGTGCACGTGAGGTGTTGTAAACTGAACTTGAAAAAATTAAATGCTTTAAGGGAAATTTTCAAAAAATAAAGGACTTTTCGAAAATACAAAGCAAATATTTAAGACTTTTTTTCACTAAAAGGAATTAATGTGCTTTTCAAAAAATAACCCAAAAAATAAAGGATTTCTTGGATTTATGAAAGCAAATAATAAACTCCTTTTTAAAAGAAATAAATGGATTTCTTCGTTTCAATAAAAAATTGCTAAGGGCAAGATTCTAAAGAAGTAAACAAGAAAAAATTTGAATCTAGATAAAGAATGCAAAATGAGTCTTTCTTTCACTTTCTTGAAAATTTTAAAAAGATTTCTAGGTATGCACTTTTAAATAGTAAAACAATTTTTTTTTTAAATCTGTAAACTATGCAGAATTTAGTACTGTAAAAAATGTGCTATGGGCAGAAAGTACAGTAAAAAATATTTTTCAAAATCGGGATGGCCGAATGAAAAAATTCAGCCGCGCGGGTTTTGGACGAACAGCCGCGATGGGCCGCGCGGGTTTTGGCCGAACAGTCGCGATGGACCGCGCGGGTTTTGGACGCACAGTCGCGATGGACCGCGCAGGTTTTGGGCGCACAGTCGCGATGGACCGCGCAGGTTTTGGGCGCACAGTCGCGATGGACAGCGCGGAAAAAGGCCGCGAAGCCGCGGTGTGCAGCGCGGAAAAACACAGAAAAGTCGCGATGGACCGCGTGACTGTCTGGAAAAAGGCCGCGATGGACCGCGCGGAAAAATGCAGAAAAGTCGCGATGGACCGCGCGACTGTCTAGCAAAAAGCCGCGAGGCGGAAGCCGTGCACGGAAACCGAGAAACGAACGCGAAAATTTAAAATTTAGGGCTGTTTTTTGGGGCCAAATCTCAGAACAGCAATGGATCTGCTGTCTAAGATGGCAGATCTATGGATCTAATGGTTAAAAACTCATAAAAACTAAGATTTAATGGCAAAGCTAGAGATCTAAAGTTCAAACCAAAGCGGAGTCGCCAAAAACTGTTGGCTCGGTTTTGCAACCAAGCTTAGTGCTATGGGCACCTGCTAACTAGTAGCAGCAGTTTCAATAGAAATAAAAACAATAAACTAAATAAACAATACTTTTCATGGATCTAAGCAAGAATCTAAGCAAATAATTTAAATCTTTCAAAAATCAAGAACAAGAAACATAAGAAATAATTTTTGTATTGAAAAGTGGGGGGCAAGCAAGTGCTTGCGATATTACCTTCAATGGTGAAGGTTGATGTTGAGCAACTCCCAAGATGAGTAGCTCCAAACTCCAATAGGTCTCTTTCTCCAAGGTTGCTTCAATGGCTAAAAGTGCTCAGGGGAGATTTCAGCAGCATAAGGATGAGATAATGGAAGGATGTGAAATGAGGAGCCCCTACCACCTTTTTATAGGTTTTGGTGGTGAGGAATACCATTTGTGGTTTTGTGGAAACCAATGGTATTGACCAACATGGTTTAGGTAATTTTCCCTCCTTTTTCCTTTTTTGAATAAAAATAATATTTTAATTCCCTTTTTAATATTTTTGGGAATTTGGACCCTTTTTGAGGGTTTTTTATGATTTTCTTGGAAAAATAATCTTTTTTAATGGAAAAAAGGGGTGTACTAAGGTCTTTTGGTGACCTTTTGTTGGTTTCAGAGGCTCAGATGGTGGAAAAGTGGACAAATGGGTCATGTGAGTAAGGGAATGAGCTAGTGAGCACTTTTTAGGTGTTAACAGTAAGTAGATCTTCTATGTGATCCATGACAATGGATGAATCTTTGTCTTCATGTCACCATGATCATATGTTCTTGAAGTAGAACATGATTTTTCTTTCTTAGTGTACCTTTTATGTTAGCGAACAACACAAACCTCATACAACATCACAATGCATTAGTACAATCATAAGTGTCCAAACCTTAATCAATGAATATCTTCTATTAAGGTAATACGGCAAGTCTAGTAATTAATCAAGATTTTACTGTAATGATATGAAGACAAACATATCATAAACTTAACCATGAACAGAATTCGAAACATACCTGTAAGCCATACCTGTCAAGATTGCTTGTAATCTTCTTATGGAAGGCCTTAGCCTCATCTCCCTCTGAAACAGGAACTTCTTCACTTATGCAGGTGACCAATCCATCCTCTTCTAGGATTAACCGAATACACTTGATTTGCAGGAACTGGATCTGGAGCTGTAATAGGGTTTGTCAGAGAAACCCCAAAAATTCAAACTTCGAATTTCAAACTTCGGAAAGGATATAAATATGCACCTTGATGAGCTAATCAAACTAGTATATTCAAAATTTGAAAACTGCAAAGTTTCACTCCTCAATTTTGCCTTTGAAACTTTTGGATTCACTAGACGTGACCCCGTATTGGGGTTTGATGAAGCCCACTCTTCTTCCCAATCAAAAGGTTTGATCCAAATCTCTAAGATTATATTTTTATGAGGAGCTTCCATCCGTGGTCATAGATTTAAAAAATTCCCATTTTTGTAGAAGCCCTAATTTTCCACTTTTCTGATCAAAGTCCCCAACTAGGTTCTGATCAAGCCCAACTTTCTTCCTATCCAAAATTTTTTATCTTTGTCTATAAATTTTGATTTTGATGAGTATCAATCAGCCATGGTCTCCGACTACAAAAATTCCAACTTTATCCGAAACCCTAAATTTCGGAAGCCATGAATGAAGGTGCTAAAAAATAATTGTGTTTTGACATAAATATGTACCTGATTATTTCTGGTGTAACTCTGAACCTTTTGATCCACAAGGTATGAAATTTTTTCTTGTGATAGCCCGACTTGTCATCTTTCCATCCCAACTAGTCTGACCTCAATTGGATTCTCTGAGAGAGAGTTATACCAAGTGTCATAACGTGACCGGTTTATGGGATAAAACAAGAGAGCGAACTTGTACGGAGTGCCACGTGTCACTGGTTCAACTTCGGCCTCTGAAAAATTTTCCTAGGATAGTATAGTCTGTGTACTTCCTGTCACTCTTTACGAAATTTAATTTGGAGCTTCCTAGCCCAAGTTATGACCTTTTTTCCAAGGTCACCTGTTTTTGACTCAGATCTAGAAGAGGCCGAAACCCTATATTATGCAGATCATAAATCACAAAGTACAATTAATTAGTGTTTTTACTTTGGAAAAAAGGTACATAAGAATCTTATCTTCCACCTATAAATGTTTTCGATCTGAATACTTTGCCAAAATGGATTTATAGTGAAAGTGCTACAATGACTGGTTTTTGCTATATCAAGCCCTAGCATCGTAAGTGCAACAAGTGTCATACATGCCATATCATGCCTTCTTTCAGGCTAGCTCTAATACCATGTTAAATTTTCATAATTTACTTCAATCTGATCTAGGATATTAACTAAGAGAACAACATGTACAGCAAATCTACAGCATATCAATCATGGACACAATAATGCAAGCACACAAGAGACACAAAGTTTACTTGCGAAAAACAATAAAGGTGAAAAACCCCAATAACTTCCTCAGAGATAGATAGAGCAATGATACAACTAGAATACAAGAGATAGTCTTATCCTAGAAGCAGATCCTCCTCCTCCACAAGTGCGCCACTCTCCAAAATGTGAGTGAGAGAATAGAATGTGTAAAATGATAGAGACACACTCTCTATTTCTACACTAACTTGACTTGACCTTTACTCAGTTAGGTCGGCCTCAACTTAACCACTTAACATAATGCTGATTGGTCCGACACCCAATAGGGTGGTCTAATAACCCTTTGAACCACATGGCTGACCCCCAATAGGGTGGTCTAATAATCCTTCAACCCACATGACTTATACAGGGCCGACCCCAACAAGGTGGTCTAATAACCCATCAAGTATAAGTTACGACACTTACAATATAAATGACGACACTTCCATATAGAGGAATAATAACATCTCTATAGGAATACAAACACTTCCGTATAGAGGAATAAAAATGTCTCTATAGGAATACAATATGCATATATGTGAAATACATTCCGAAGTTACATATACATAAAAACTGAGAAGTACCCATGATCTAGTTTGATTCTTCCAATCCCCTCAGAGGAGACCTCATAATCATTCCCCAACATGATGGATGGTCAAACAGTGGATTCGAAAGCAGTAAAGAGGTATTTGGAGGAAGACATGTGTCTTGATGCTCCTGAATCTATTATGAAGGAGGATTGTGATGCCAATAATTTTGTGCTTCTGATACCATATGAGAAAGTTATGCAATATTTTGGCAAACTTCTTCTCTTGAATTTTCATTATGTTTGTCATTGTCACAAAGCCTAACCTTCAACAAGTACAACTCTTAACATACAATGAATAAATATATGAAACGTTTACCACATATTCTTCAATATATCTACGACATCTCCTATAAGGTTCATTCTTTGGAACATCATGGATCAAAAGCTATAGTGAAAATGCCATACTAACTTGTTTAAAGATTATTTTTGAGTCATTTAAAATCCTTGTATTCCCAAGTTCATATCGTGGAAAAATATAGCGAACCAAGATATGAAATTTTAACCATATGTTATTAAAGATATTTTTTTCACCTCCTCCAAAGGGAACTATCTAAAACATTCTGGATCAAAACTTTTAAGGAAAATGCCAAGTTTACATGTTTGAAGGTTATTCAAAAACCCTAATTTTCCGAGGTCATATCTTCGGAACTATAGAAAGTTAGCAATTGAAATATTTACAATAGGAACTCACAAGTCTTGACACATTGTATCCATCCCATAAAACTTTCAAGGTATGAAAATCCTAGAAACAAAGATCTACTAAAAATTCCAAGATGGCCTAAAACACAAAAAAAAAAACAAGTAGAAATCATTGCAAGATTTCATCTTCCACTAGAATTCCGGACGTCTTCACTTCAACTTTCCCTTAAATTTGACCCTCTACTCTTGAATATGAGCTGTTCAATTTTTTTATGATGAAGATGAAAATTTTCCTCTCCTATTTATTCTACTCTAAGAGCATGATTTAGCTTAATTTTTTATGGTTACCCTTTAAGATCCTTTAGCTTTATCTTGAGTAACTCTTTAGCCTTGATTGTGTGATATTTTATAGGAGAGATAACACAATTGGATAAAACCTCACTAAAAATCACTCAATAATAGTAGAGAAGAGAAGAAGAATTGTTGAATCAATAATCACTCATTAACACAAAAATGAAAAAAACTGTTGTAATCATACATCAGCTGTAAGCTGGCACTGTGAAAGTGAATAACAACTTAATACAATCAAATGGATTTGAATGCCTCCTAAGTTCATTTGATTTCTCCACAATGTCTGGCTTGGATAACATTGGAGACATCATCCAATCAATGGTAGTAGTCACAGATAGTCAAAATTCAGTGAAATGAGTCAAATTGAGTCCAACCAAGTCATGTGAGAACAAATCAAGGGATAGAGACTCCAAGGAGGGCGTATGTGGCTGTTAGTGGGTCAAGTGGCACTCCAATACAGACAAATGGAATCTACATGCAGTTAAACTGAGCAATAAATGCATGAACTAGTCAATAAATGCTGCAACTAACTATCAGTGATCCAAGTAGTGTAGTAGGGTGCATATGTCATTCGGGCGATGAAAACAAGACATTTGGGAGATTAACATACTGATTACTAGATGCAAGCATGATGACTGGATGCAAGTAGAATGCATGCGGGAATTCAAATATTAAAAATGATGGTGAGAATATTCCAACACCCCCCACAAGACAAACTATGAGAAATGAACTGAAAACTAGTAGGGCCCTAGTAACTGATACCAAAGGTCACCCCGTACAACAATCTAAATAAATAAAGTGAGGAAAGAGGGAAAACCAAGTGGGAAGAAATCCCCCCCTCAAGATCGACTGTGGTAGGATAGTCAATCATGTACATCACTCACCCCAAATGGTAAGTGCACTTCTCCACCAAAGAAGGATTTGTCGGCAAGAAATGGATCAGTAATGTGAGAAGGATGAAACCTTCCATTTTGAAAATCATATTCGGTTCTCCTTGGATCAAGTGGATCTCCAACAAGATCTCCGACGAATCAAAGAGTAGTGTCTTTCCATGTAGGAAGAGGAGGATCTATAAGCTGTAGATATGGATCTTGGTCTTCCATTCTCTCATATTCACTAATTGGTTGTAGATCTTCATGTTCTTGTGGATCTGGATCTATCATTCTCTCTTTGTCATCTTCATTCTCATATTCTAAATCTAAACTCTCATGTGATGAAGATTCGCTCTCTTGCTCATCAAGTAGTGGAGGTGTGGTAGGAAAGCAGTCTTGCTCAACAGGATTAGCATCATGTAGAGGCCATTCCTCAAACTGTACACTCCTATCAAGGAATGTTGTCATAGTAGAAGGATCAAGAATCTTGTAGGCCTTTGCATTTAATGGATAACCCACCATAACCCACTCTCTACTTTATGGATCTAGGGATCTCCTTTTCTTTGTTGGAATCCTTTCCCATGCTCTGGATCGAAACACTCTTAGATGAGACACACCAGGTTTGTATCCCATCCATGCTTCGAAAGAAGTCATATACTTGAGTCCTTTATGAGGAACTCTATTATGAAGATAGGTGGAACAGTTGATGGCTTCTTCCCAAAGACTAAGCTGAAACCCTTTCGACTTTAGCATCCAGGTTTCCATCTCTTTCAATGTTCTGTTCTTCCTCTTAGAAACACCATTATGATGTGGTGTATAGGGAACAATATGTTGCATCTCAATTCCTTCTTCATCACAAAAGGTTTGAAAATAACCCTTGATGTACTCTCCTCCATTATTAGTGTGAATGGCCTTGATCTTTCTATTTGAAAATTTTTCTGCAAAAGTCTTAAAAAACTTAAAGTATCCAAATACTTCTAATTTTAATCTGAGAAAGTATACCCATGTAAATATTGAATAATCATCAATAAAAGTAAGAATATACCTTTCCTTGTTCAAGGATAGATATGGAAATGGACCTGCAAAATAACTATGAATCATATCTAGAGGTTGAGAGGCTCTCCTTTCCTTCCCCTTCTCAAACTTCTTTTCTAGATGCTTTCCCATCAAACAGCCATGACAGTTTCCCTTAGAAAACTTGATCTTGGGAATCCCTTCAACCGTCTCTTGAATATGCATGTATTTCAAGTTTTGATAGTTGAGATGCCCAAACATTTCATGCCATAGCCTACTCCCTTCATTTGCATGAGTGTGAAGAGAAGACTATTTAGAGAGAGGTAGAAAATGGGAGAACTCATAGAGTTTCGACTTGTGGTTTGCAACACTTTTTTCAATGGTAGATCTTGATAGCATGTCTTGGATTTCGACCTCATTTGGAGAGAATATCACCCTCTTGGAATCTCTAGTGTGGGTCGTCTGGTAGACTGAAAGTAGATTAGCACTGAGTCTAGGGACATAGAGAACATTTGAGAAGTACCCATGATCAAGTTTGATTCTTCCAATCCCCTCAGAGGAGACCTTAGAATCATTCCCCAACATGATGGATGGTGAAACAGTGGATTCGAAAGCAGTAAAGACGTATTTGGAGGAATACATGTTCCTTGATGCTCCTGATTCGATTATGAAGGAGGATTGTGATGCCAATAATTTTTTGCTTCTGATACCGTATGAGAAAGTTATGGAAGATTTTGGCAAACTTCTTCTCTTGAGTTTTCATTGTCTCTGTCATTGTCACAACGCCTAACCTTCAACATGTATAAATCTTAACATACAATGAATAAATATATGAAACTTTTACCACATATTCTTCAATATATCTATGACATCTCCTCTAAGGTTCATTCTCTGAAACATCATGGATCAAAATTTATAGTGAAAATGCCAAACTAACTTGTTCAAAGATTATTTTTGAGTCATTTAAAAGCCTTGTATTCCCAAGTTCATATCCTGGAAAAATATAGCGAACCAAGATCTGAAATTTTAACCATATGTTATTAAAGATGTTTTTTTCACCTCCTCCAAAGGGAACTATCTGAAACATTCTGGATCAAAACTCATAAGGAAAATGCCAAATTTACATGTTTGAAGGTTATTCAAAAACCCTAACTTTCCAAGGTCATATCTTCGAAACTATAGAAAGTTAGAATTTTAAATATTTACAATAGGAACTCACAAGTCTTGACACATTGTATCCATCCCATAAACATTTCAAGGTATGAAAATCCTAGAAACAAAGATCTACTAAAAATTCCAAGATGGCCTAAAACACAAACAAAAACCAAGTAGAAATCATTGCAAGATTTCATCTTCCACCAGAATTTCATCCCTCTTCACTTCAAGTTTCCCTTAAATTTGACCCTCTACTCTTGAATATGAGCTCTTCAATTTTTTTATGATGAAGATGAAAATTTTCCTCTCCTATTTAATCTACTCTAAGAGCATGATTTAGCTTAATATTTTATGGCTACCCTTTAAGATCCTTTAGCTTTATCTTGAGTAACTCTTTATCCTTGATTGTGTGATATTTTATAGGCGAGATCGCACAATTGGAGAAAACCTCACTAAAACTCACTCAAGAATAACAGAGAAGAGAAGAAGAATTGCTGAATCAATAATCACTCATTAACACAAAAATGACAAAAACTATTGTAATCATATATTAGCTGTAAGATAGCATTGTGAAAGTGAATAATAACTTAATACAATCAAATGGATTTGAATTCCTCTTAAGTTCATTCGATTTATCCACAATGTGTGGCTTGGATAACATTGGAGACATCATCCAATCAATGGTAGTAGTCATAGATAGTCAAAATTCAGTGAAATGAGTCTAATTGAGCCTAACCGAGTCATGTGAGAACAAATCAAGGGATAGAGACTCTAAGAAGGGAACATGAGGCTAATGAGGCTATTAGTAGGTCAAGTGGCACTCTGATATAGACAACTGGAAACTACAGGCAGTTAAAATGAGCAATAAATGTATGAATTAGTCAATAAATGTTGCAACTGACTATCAGTGATCCAAGTAGTGTAGTAGGGTGCATATGTCATTTGGGTGATGAAAAAAAGGCGCTGGGGAGACTAACATACTGATGACTAGATGCAAGCATGATGACTGGATGCATGTAGAATGCATGTAGGAATTCAAATATTAAAAATTATGGTGAGAATATTCCAACACCCCCCACAAGACCAACTATGATAAATGAACTGAAAATTAGTAGGGCCCTGGTAACTGATACCAAAGGTCACCCCGTACAACAATCTAAATAAATAAAGTGAGGAAAGAGGGAAACCCCAGTGGGAAGAAATACCCCCCTCAAGATAGACTGTGGTAGGATAGTCAATCATGTACATCACTCACCCCAAATGGTAAGTGCACTTCTCCACTGAAGAAGGATTTGTCGGCAAGAAATGGATCAGTAATGTGAGGAGGAAGAAACCTTCCATTTTGAAAATCATATTTGGTTCTTCTTGGATCAAGTGGATCTCCAACAAGATCTCCGATGAATCTAAGAGTAGTGGCGTCCCATCTAGGAAGAGGAGGATCTATCAGCTGTAGATATGGATATTGGTCTTCCATTCTCTCATATTCACTAATTCGTTGTAGATCTTCGGGTTCTTGTGGATCTATATCTATCAGTCTCTCTTTGTCATCTTCATTCTCATACTCTGAATCTAAACTCTCATGTGATGAAGATTCGCTCTCTTGCTCATCAAGTAGTGGAGGTGTGGTAGGAAAGCAGTCTTGCTCAATAGCATTAGCATCATGTAGAGGACATTCCTCAAACTATACACTCCTATCAAGGAATGTTGTCATAGTAGAAGAATCAAGAATCTTGTAGGCCTTTGCATTTAATGCATAACCAACCATAATACACTCTCTACTTTGTGGATCTAGGTATCTTTTTTTCTTTGTTGGAATCCTTTCCCATGCTCTGCATCCAAACACTCTCAGATGAGACACACCAGGTTTGTATCCCATCCATGCTTCGAAAGAAGTCATATCCTTAGGTCCTTTATGAGGAAATTTGTTCTGAATATAGGTGGAACAGTTGATGGCTTCTTCCCAAAGACTAAGGTGAAACCCTTTCGACTTTAGCATGTAGGTTTCCATCTCTTTCAATTTTCTATTCTTCCTCTTAGAAACACGATTATGATGTGGTGTATAGGGAACAATATGTTGCATCTCAATTCCTTCTTCAGCACAAAAGGTTTGAAAATCACCCTTGATGTACTCTCCTCCATTATTAGTGCGAATGGCCTTGATATTTCTATCTGAAACATTTTCCATAGAAGTCTTGAAAAACTTAAAGTATCCAAATACTTCTGATTTTAATCTGAGAAAGTATACCCATGTAAATATTGAATAATCATCAATAAAAGTAAGAATATACCTTTCCTTGTTCAAGGATAAATATGGAAATGGCCCTGCAAAATCACTATGAATCATATATAGAGGTTGAGAGGCTCTCCTTTCCTTCCCCTTCTCAAACTTCTTTTCTAGATGCTTTCCCATCAAACAACCATGACAGTTTCCCTTAGCAAACTTGATCTTGGGAATCCCTTCAACCATCTCTTGAGTATGCATGTATTTCAAGTTTTGATAGTTGAGATGCCCAAACATTTCATGCCATAACCTACTCCCTTCATTTGCATGAGTGTGAAGAGAAGACTGTTTAGAGAGAGGTAGAAAATGGGAGAACTTATAGAGTTTCGACTTGTGGTTTGCAACACCTTTTTGAATGGTAGATTTTGATAGCATGTCTTGGATTTCGACCTCATTTGGAGAGAATATCACCCTCTTGGGATTTCTAGTGTGGTTCATCTGGTAGAATGAAAGTAGATTAGCAGTGAGTCTAGGGACATAGAGAACATCTGAGAAGTACTCATGATCAAGTTTGATTCTTCCAATCCCCTCAGAGGAGACCTCAGAATTAATCCCCAACATGATGGATGGTCAAACAGTGGATTTGAAAGAAGTAAAGAGGTATTTGGAGGAAGACATGTGTCTCGATGCTCCTGAATCTATTATGAAGGAGGATTGTGTTGATGCACCTGCTATGAGAGAATGGAATCTCTCTTTGTCCTTTGATATTGATGGTTCGCCTTCTTTCTTTCTAGCACATACAGGTACTGGAAGGTTATTCTTTTCAAGAAGTGAAGCCATGAGATCAATGGTCTTCTTCATACATGAACTCTTAGGATGGAATCCTCTACTACAGTATGTGCATTTGGATTTCCCATTCTGAGTTTGCTTGTCTTTCTTGGGATTTTAAACTCCATCTAACTAATTTGGATCTCCTTCTGCTTCTTCTTATTTGAATTTCTGTCAATTTTTTTTTTGCTCTCCCTTTCCATTCACTCTCTTCACCTCAGCAACTGCAATTGCTGAATCCATCTTGGGTTTTATCATTCCCATTTGAATTAAGTTATCCTCCCCTTGTGTGAGAGACTGGATGAAGACATCAAGGCTAGGTAACTTCCATTTTGGGATAGATAGCTTTGTTGTTCGAAAGGTAGAAACAAATACTGAGTAGTTAGGGCCCAATTTTTATAGTATGGAAAGGATGAGCTGCTTCTCTTCCTTCTCCATTCCATATATCTTCAATTGTGAAATCAATTTTTTTAACTTGGTATGAACTCATTTATGGAGTCGAAATTGCAAGGGATCAAGGAGATGAGCTCATTTTCTAATTTGTGACTTTCCAAGTCATCTTTTTGTCCAAGAAAATATTCGAGCTTGTCCCAAAACTCTTTTGGAGTTGCTAGATCCATGACATGAAAATGGAGGTCTTCAGAAATGTTGAGGAGCAACAGTCCTACTGCTTCATCAATTTTATCCAAGTACTTGGATTTCTCTACTACACCAGTGGATTCGAATGCAGTCCCATTCAATAATCTGGAGAGGCTCTTGGAATTCATGAAGATGTCCATCTTGGCCTTCCATTCGACATAATTGAATGAATTCAGTTTTAGATCCATTGGTAGCCGTTGAATTCGAATTGAAGATGAATTCGAATGATGGAATAACCTGCAATACAAATGAGAATTGTAAATGGAGATCTGTTGCAATTCGAATTGAACACTACCTTAGGAAAATGAGCACATGTGACTGGATCCTTCATACTTGGATAGACCTCACTGGATTTCTCCATTGAATTCAAGACAATTGTACTATGAATTGTTGTTGAAATCCAGAGGCTTGTGGTGCTCAATGAAAGACAACTGCTCAAAGAATTGTTGCAACTACCACTGCTGCACTTCGAATAGTTGACTCCAACTCTGATACCATGTGATATTTTACAGGAGAGATCACACAGTTAGAGAAAACCTCACTAAAAATCACTCAATAATAGCATAGAAGAGAAGAAGAATTGCTGAATCAATAATCACTCATTAACACAAAAATGAAAAAAACCGCAGTAATCATACATTAGCTGTAAGATGGAATTGTGAGAGTGAATAATAACTTAATACAATCAAATGTATTTTAATTCCACCTAAGGTCATTTGAATTCTCCTCAATGTGAGGCTTGGATAGCATTGGAGACATCATCCAATGAGTGGTAGTAGTCACAAATAGTCAAAACTCAATCAAATGACTCTAATTGAGTCATGTGAGCTGAAATAAAGGGATGAAGACTCCAAGGAGGGTGCACGCAGCCGTCAGTAGGCCAAGTGGCACTTCGATACAGACAACTGAAAGCTACAGGCAGTTAAATTGAGCAATAAATGCATGAACTGGTCAATAAATGTTGCAACTGACTGTCAGTGATCCAAGTAGTGTAGTAGGGTGCATATGTCATCCAGGTGAGGAAACTAAGGCACACTAGGTAGGTATGAGGGCTCTCAAGGCCTAAAAACAAGCTCTAGGGGGATGAACATAGGCACCAAGTTCCGCGGAGACTACAATACTAATGACTAGATGCATGTAGATGCTTGCATGATGACTGGATGCATGCATATGCTTGCATGATGACTGGATGCATGCAGAATGCATGTAGGAATGCAATTATAAAAAATGATGGTGAAAATATTCCAACAGCTTGTGAACATGAAAGTGAACAACAAATTGCAAAGGTACTGATGATCAAGAGTCCAATATAAATGAACTAAAAGGTTGAATTACCAAGATGCAACTAGATTTCTAGGGTGAAGAGTTGTTGAGAAGAACTAGAAAGACCCTTTGGGACAAAATATCAGTTGGAATGCTAGATAGATGGGATTATTTGGATCGTATACAAGATGAGTTAGATATTTTTTAAACATGTCAAACGGAAATCAAAGATGTTGAAAAGAAGCTTGGAGAAATGACTTCGTAGGATGCTGAAATAATAAATTATTTTTCTTGAAACTGGTATAACTAAGAAGCAATTGGAGGACTTGCAGGTTGATAACAAGACTCATATGATAAATATATCCAACCAAATGATTACCAAGGAGGTCTTGATATCTAGAACTAAATACAAAGCTAAAGCATTGGCTAAAGAGATTATTAGATTCAAAGGTCTTTATAAATAAAAGTCTTACACTAGTCTTGGTTTACCTCATCGTTGGTATGGGAATGGTGATATGTATAAGAAGGATGAGTACAAATCCAATCTATTAACTCAAAAGAGAGATGATGTTGCACAGTTTCATTATTTAGAAGGAATCATAATTGGTGATGCAATGGTAGACAACTTTAGATATGGATAAATCATAAAAGCACACTCAATTTAAAGATTAAATGCCATATCTTATGGGAATATTACTAATGTTGAAATAATATTAGAGTACTTTAGGGGCCACCAATTCTCAATTGGTAATTTGTGGCAGTCATTTTCCAAATACCTTTTCACTTTGTTGTCCACTTTCAAGTTTCCAAAGGGCTTCAAAGGAGTGAAGTTTGTTATTCAAGTCATTGAAGATAATAGTTTTTGTATTCATGAACATATTTTCTAGATTCACTCCCTCTTTAAATTTGTATTTATCGATTTGTATGTTCATTGGACATTGCATAGATTGTATTTCATTTCCATCCAACCTTGATTTTTCTATTAGAATTTTGATTACTTGCCAACTCAATCTCCATGGTTATAAATATTTTTCAAATATTTTTTTTCATATTATCAAGAATTTTTTATGTTTATAAAAATTACTCTAATATGGGTTCTTGGTTTATTTGGGTTAGGAATTTCTTATTAAAATCTATAGATTAGAATGATGCAAATTTTGTTGCTTTTTTGAGAAATTGGATGCAACCATGCCCAATACTCCAACTACATAGGGGTGAAACATGAAACAGATTTTATCTTGGGTAATTCATCCCCATTGTCTTTTCCACCTCATTTTCTTCACTATGCATTTGTGATTTGTCCAACGAGCTCCTTACAAACATCTTCTACACCATTTGCATTCATAATTTGTCCAATGGGCTCCTTATATGACTAGACTTCTTTGAAGTTATAGGTATTTGCATAATTTTGAACTATGGATTGGATTTTCAAATATGTGTCGCATTTTGTATGTGGGGAACAAAGTTAGATGTAGTGTTTTAACTTTCCACAACCAAATTGTTTGAAATTTGTAATGAATTATGCGACTAGTCTATGGAGGAAAAGTCTAAAATGACGCACACTAATGAACCAAAAAAAAATCACACTTCCGATATTGTACAACCTCACTGCCAATTTTTGCAATTTCCAAACCTTGAATGGTAGAATTATGCAGATAATATGAAATGGGTCGTGTAAAAAATTAACACCAACCTTAGATCTTATTCCCATGACAAGTTATCTCTCCTTGTTTTCCTAATTATGTTTCATGTCAATGCCATCTTGGAATATTAATCTTGTTGTTTAGAATTCTCATATCTCTTATGGCCATATCTCCCTCTTCTTCATCGAATTTTTCCCATGTTACACTAGATCTTCTACAAACCCATCTACAAACAATGTCTAGAAATGGTATAATTTATCAAACAAGTGATTTCTTCATATTGTTAGCCTTTTTGTCTTTATTTTTTTTTAATTTATTCTATATGGATTCTTGGGTTATCTAACTAGAACATATTAATATAAAATTGCTTATTAAATTTTATAGAGAGGAACAATGCAAATATTGTCACTATATTAAGAAACTTGTAAAAGCTATAACCAAAATTTGAGGTACTATTACATTTTCAAATGAAAAGAATGATTTGTTTTTACATTGCAACATAGGGTTCAATATCTCATAGACCTTAAAAGTGAAATGGGACCCTACCCTTGATTATATATATAACATACATAATTTTATATATAATACTATTATATATAAAATATTAATATATATTATACATACAATATTCTATACCATATTAATATATATATAACTAATATATATTATTAATATTTGTAAACCCTAGCAGTCAATATGTCCCATCAGTTAATCCAAAGTTCGTTCAGGGTAAGGTATATGACTCATAATTTCATATAACCCTCTTTCAAGTACTTTGATATTTAATTTCAACGGTTGTGGATATTTCTTCCTAGCCATGTTTAGGTTTTTTCGTTTATTTTCACTCCTTTAAATTAGATCTTCCCCCGTTCCTTGTTGTTTGCCGGAAATGTTGTCTAAAGTAGCTTTGTCTTTGGAAGTTTCCCCGTCCATTGACCCTCCTCATCGTTTGGTTGTCAAAATTTCAGAAAAAGCCAGGCACCAGATTTTGACTATTGCTCTGATTAGTGGTGGCGAGCTCTCGTACGAGAAGCTTTGTTACAACAGGTCTTCAGGGCTATCTCCTTTTTATATAATGGTGAAAGGTAGCAGTCAAAACCCCGTTGGAAGGACTAGTGTCACTGATGCATACAGCAGAAGATTGGAGAAATTAGAAAAGGATATAGTAGATCCTCGACATAAGCTCGAGGGGAAATGCAAAAAAGAGGACTCGGAGTCATTGAAGAAGATAATCGAGGATACTATCAACTACAATTTTGCACATAACAATGTCGAACTGATTGAATAGACATGAAGGATCCTTGACAAACACCATGAAGCCACCCAAGCTCATGATGATGAGAGGATCCCAGTGACTTTGGTAGGTTATGGACAGTCCCATTCAGCTGACAGGCCTCCCTCAGGGCCAAAATTAATGGATATTGGTTGAGGGAACCATGCATCCCACCCACCACAGTATCTTGATACTTACTTGTATGATTAGGTTTGCTTTCTGTTTTTAGATTTTCATTTTCTATTAGTTTAGGGGAGGGATTTTGTCCTATTTCCCAAGGCCCTTTTGTTTAGTAAAATTGGAAAATAGGACTTTCCAAGTCCCTTTTGTTATGTTCAGTAATATTTTCCAAGTCCCTTGTGTTCTATTCAGTAATATTTTCCAAGGCCCTTTTTGTCGAATTGTTGTTTAAAATCTATAATTGTAAACTTCATTTTACACAAAGGGTTACATATCAAACCCGGCTTCTAAGTCAGTGGGTAATTAGTATCTAATATTTCATGTATATCTTTCTGGAAATATAATTATCTCTTGTGTATGTACAAATTTTTCCAGCAAGAATATGAAATTTAAAGTTTTTGTTTATTGAAAAAATGAATTCACATATAACACCATATGTTTGAGATCAAGTTTGGAATAACTTATGGAAGAATGAGACCATTTTAATAATAGATTAGAGTGCATGTAATTATATCATCATATTGCACAATCCCTATTCATTTAGAATTATTCATAGTATTGAGTCTTAAGTAATATATGTAGGTTGGGTTGTAGTCTAGTGGTAAATTATTGAAAATTTACCACAACTACACCTAAGTTTGATTCTTAACACATTGCATGTTATTGAGTTTGTACCTAAAAATCCATAAAAAAAAATACATTTCAAGGTTTCATTGCCTCTCTTTGACCATAAAATTGTTTTTTTAAAGAAATGCGAAGACATAGAGAGATTTAGATAACAAGATATCATAGAATTACTCATAACAAGAAAAGTTACTTTAGAAGTAAAGGAAGATTTTACCAAAATATTACCCTAAAAATTCTAGATATATTTATGGATATAAGATTTGTGTATATTCCTCGGGAATTTAAATCTATTTCTAAAAATTCTAGATATATTAATGGATATAAGATTTGTGTATATTCCTTGGGAATTTAAATCTATTTCTATAAGTAGTAAGACACTTTGTCCCTGCAAGTAGAACACTTTGGTTAAACTTCTTCCAACTTCTTCCTTGTCGTAATTTATCGGATTAGTTATTTCTTCCACTTCTCACTTTGCTACAAAGGCTAAGAAGTAAAGCATGACTAGTTTCCTAGTTTGCACATGAGCTGTTGGTTCAAAAAGAAAGCCTCTTTGAAAGATAATTTGTAACAAATGGATACTTCTATTGAAATATTGCATTATGAATTCTCAATATTCAAATGACTATAAGACTAGTAACTATTTGTTGGGCTTGTGATTTGGTTTCTTAAATGGAGTGGAATATTATTTTGTATTCTATTCATTGTAATGTTGTGATTTTTCTTTTCTTTGATTCTATAATATATATGTTTTCCTATTCAAATTTAAAGTACAATACTAATTATATAATGAATTCATTATGGTTCTATAAGTAAATTAATCCTGAATTAATCTGCTAACTCTTAACTCATAGATCAAAGAATCAATATTCTAAGAAGTGTTTGAAAAGAAAGAACAAATAAAATTTGAATATTTTAATGCCCCTCAAAGGGATTTCATTGATTACATAGTCCTATAACAACAATTTGTTCAAATATTGTAACTTCTAAGAATATTACATTTGTATTTTATTATTCCGGAGATGTTACATTCCTTCAACGGGACTTTGTCATGTATCCCGAGATGTTTATTCCTCGGAGAGATTGTGGTAACTAGGGTTATTAGATCTCCCATGTGAGGTCGGCCCTGAGTTAGTTGTTTAGGGGTTATTAGACTCTCTTAGGAGAGGTCTGTAACATCCCATATTTTCATAAAAATTTAAAATTTTTGTAAATAGCAACAATTAGATTAATTTATGATAATTTGTATCTGCGGAATTTAATAATGCGAGTTGCAACGATGTTAACTTAACAACTGTTGTATTAAAAATAATTAAAATTCTATTATAACTAATGTGACAGCGACAACTTAATTATATTTATAACAACTATCATTAAGATAGTTAAATGCATGAATAGATTGACTTTTGATGCGACACCTTTTTAATGCAATGAAATGTATGAATGATGTAATAATGAAATGCCAGGTTAGAAATATGACATGGTACTTTTTCTTTGAGATGATACTGACAGTTTGCTTCTTTGTTGTTCAAGGGAATCCTATGAGGGACCCCGAAGCTTACTTAGCTGCAACGCTAAAGAATTTGACCTATTTTATGTGCAGACGACAGGTAAGAAGTTTCATGATGGAAATAAATTCTAGTTTACGTGATTTCAACTTAATCTTTTCGAAAATAAAATAGAATAATTAGATACTGTTGCCATTGTAAAAGAATACAGGTACGATTCACGTGCTTACTCTTCAACTTTCCAAGGTTCATCTTGTATCAACCCAAGTAAACATCGTCACTGTAGTCGTCATTATACTAGCTGGTTCTGTTGTCATTATTGTGCTAGCTGGTTCTGTCGTCGTCATTGCATTAGTTGTCTTGTTATCGCCATTTTAATTGGTAGTACCAAGTTGGTACAGTACCATTGTATCGCATGAATAAAGTGGATAGGAAACTGGAGAACTTATTGTTCCGAATTACCAAACTCTATGTGATAGCATAAATATATATGTGGGTTTTATACAACACTATTGATTAACTATATAAGTCTTATGGTTCACCATTCATATTCACTACTATAACTATTTAGGTCTTATGTAAGCAAAAATAGTCTTTCCCAAAGACTAGACATTTGTAACAATTGGATAATAAACAAATACAACACATAGATTAACTATTTTGCAAAATAAGACTTGAACTATTTAACTATTATCCCATATCGTGATATATTCAAATTCCTATTGATATAGTGGTGTGACTATATCGATTCTTGGTTTATTATCAACATTACATATTCATATCGAAACTCATTGCAATAAAATGCAAACATTAGATTTATCACTTAACTATATAAATAGTTTGCAATTGTTATCACATTGTATTATGTCGAAACAATAATAATATAGGGCAAGCAATATAATGAAATCTTTGCATATTGTTATTAATACTATGGTGAATTTAAATGTTTATATTAACATGAACAATGCAGGGTTTAAAGTCACGTCGAGAATGCTGACAGGAATTTAATTTGAAACTTGACAGGCTGTTGGTTCAATAAATGGCGCCAGTCTCGAGTTGTGGTAGAGATCATGCATTGATATTGCATTAAAATCTTGGTTCCATATCCCTGCCGAGTTGGATGTCCATCGATCCATGTAGACGTGAATGCCTCCAAACTAGTCTATGTGTAAGAATAATGTGCCACGTTTAGGTTCTGCATGCTCCACTGTGTGCCATGGTGGCGTTGTCCACCTGTAAGGTAGGTTGGGAATTTATTGTTGACATCGTTTGTACCAAAGCTAAGTTCGCTGGAAATGTGGAGACTGTCTATGATCGTGAGTCTAAACCATCAAATGGAAACCCTAAATTTTACCGTGTAATTGAGTTAAGAACTTGGAAATAGTGGTTCATTGTGTTATTGTTTTTGCTGGAGGTGGCCGATAGGCTGCCGAGATTTTGGTAGGAAGTTTGTAAGGGTTCCAAACCCGAGATCTGTGAACTGATGTAGAAGGTTGCAGGTTTTAACCTCTGTAATGGTGTTGCAATCTTAGATGGAGTCCAAGTTTAGAGTGATAAAATATTGAAGGTTTGAAGTTCTTTGTTGAATGTTACAAATGTGGTGCCAACTATAAATGTTGCGTTCTCTCACCAAGACTGGAATGAATCCTTTATTGTTGTCCTGATGTATGCCAAGAACTTCCCGCAAGCGATGAAGGTAAGCATCCAAGATGATGTACTATTTCTTTTTATGGTACTTCGGTTCTTAGTTTTGAAAGTATCATGAGTCTAACTCAGAACTATTGTTTTCTAGGTGCAGGGTGTAAAAAGAAAGTTTGGCTAGGGTTCGGTGAAAGGAAAAACCACGCACTCTTACACCAGTAAGCTTCAAGTCTTCCATACCCTCATAGTGCTCTTCGTCTGTGCCATGGCTCTGTCATTGAAGATGGTTGGGGAAATCTTCGAAACACTTTTATTTGATAGTGATACTTGGGTGCTATATTTTGCAAACTTTGATGTTCGTCAACTGGAGATGTAACTCGTCGATTTTGAATATTTGGGATCTTCTGCCTATTAAATTTTTGGGATAAACCCTATGTAACCTTGTTTTTCAAAACATATTATAAATGTTGCTTGAGAGCTTTGTCTTCATTTAGAGGTTATTCTGTTGTGATGTTTGAGGTTCTGTAAGATTTGAATTGTTTTTGTAATCATTTGAGACAGTGAGAAAGAGAGCCGAGGGCTCAATCTCTATGTAAGATAATAATCCTTTTGGTAATACAATGTATGTTAAAACATTTGTATAGATATTTGGTTTGTTTATCTAGATACTGTAAGTTGATCTCGTAATTCCTTGTTTGGTAATGTTGATAAATAATAGTGTGAAATGTAAAAATGGTTTACAATAGAATGTACATGGGAAACAAATAGTATTAAACCCTACGTTCATATTTTAGTTGTATTTGGATAAAACAAAGATAAAAATGGAAGACTAAACCTAACTAGGGTTTGAAATGAAAACTAAATAAAATACGAATGACACTAACAGTTTTGCAATAGAATAGGTGAGTATAAACAAAGTGATGTTCATAGAGTGTCTACTATTTGATAGAATGATAATTAACACAATGTTTAAAATAAGAGATAGAAAACTATTTCTTATCAGGAACATAATATTTCTATTTAATCTAAATTCTGTTTGGACTGTAAGTTTATGAAATTGATAAAATAAGAAATGAAAGAAAAATGATGTGTATATGAATGTATTGTAGAAACTTGAAAATTATAGAATGACTGTAAAAAGATTTTGCTTACAGCATGTAATTCAAGATATTAGTACATAAAGATAATAACCTTGAAAAACATTTAACAAAGATAATGAAATCAAGTATCTATAATTAATATGAAAACGGGTATAATCTTATTTGGAATGATCACTACCATTTAATTGTTACTCTGTTATGATACCTGTATACTTGTGACTTCTATACTTTTCTTTTAAATAGAATATTGATAAGATAACAAAGATTATACATTATTCAAATTCTTAGAAAGCTCTGATACTTATAATACATATAAATATTCAATAGGTAGCAGTCCCAAACACTTGCTCCTACAACTCTATTTCTCCTCAGTAAATAAGCCAAACTCAGTTTTCAATCACCACTAACCTCCCTTATTCGAATCTCTCTTGAAATCACCTGATTTACAAGAGGAAAATATTCTCCAGAAATATCGATTAAGGGCTGCCTGCCCAATTTGAATTTGCCTTTATAGGCTGCCTAGGCCTTTACAAATGTTACTGGGTCATTAAATGAGCTGCCTGCTCACTCCCTCCACCTAGGGGATAATGCCATATTTTAGGGGAAGTTGTCCCATAACCAACAGTTAGTGGTGTGATGTAACTGTTGCCATGTGTCCCATACCTTTCAACAATTTCCATTCCTCCTAGTGGGTCAGTGAACACTCATTCAACAGTCCTCTTGAGTGTTTGTCTCCTAATTAATTTATTTAAATAATAATATTCAGGAATTACATTCATCCATGATCAAAACTGATCATAATTACAAAACTTGTAATTAAATTTAACATAAAGTATGTTTGCAAATAAATAATAATGTTCAGAAATTTGGGTAGGTGACATACACCCCCCCTTAAGTCTCAACATCATCCTCGATGTTGGCTAATCACTCCTTGAGTGTTCATGAAATAGAGTTGGGTATGCTGCCTACATACTAATCTCCAACTCCCAGGTTGCCTCTTCTGGGCTAAGGTGCTTCCATTGCACCTTCACTTTCCCAATGTTGCGATTCCGGAGAATAGTTTCCCTCCTTCCGAGGATACAATCCGGTTCCACAGGAAAATATCTGTCTTGTCCCATTTGTACATCATTCCAGTTTACAACATGAGTAGTATCATGCACATATTTCTTTAAAAACGATATATGAAAAACATTATGTATTTTCAGGTTAGGTGGAAAGGCCAGTTGGTATGCCATTGCTTCAACCTTAGATAATATTTCAAAAGGACCACAATACCTGGGTGCCAACTTGGCACAACTCCCCAATTTCAGTGAACTCTTTTTCGGTCTTACCTTGAGAAACACATGTTCACCCACCTAGAACTCTTTATGAGTTCTTTTTGAATCTGCTTGACTTTTCTGCCTATCTTGGGCAACTTTTAAATGTCCTTGCACCTGTTTCACAATTAGTTCTAATTCTTTCAATAATTCAGGTCCTAAAACAACTCTATTGACTAGATCATTCCACGAAACAGGTGTATTATATTTCCTACCATAAAGAATTTCAAAAGGACTAAGTCTAGCTAAAGCATGATAATGATTATTATAAGCAAATTCTGCTAAGTGTAGATAATCTTCCCAATTACCAGGCTGATCCTTAACATACATTCTTAATAAATCTTTTAACACTTGATTTACCATTCTTGTCTGTCCATCCGTCTGTGGATGAAATGCTGTACTAAAATGTAAAGTTGTATTCAATCCCTTAAACAATGATCTCCATAAGTTTCCTGTAAACTTCGAGTCACGATATGAAATTATTACCTTTGGTATTCCATGCAGTCTAAAGATCTGTTTCATATAAATCTCTGCAATGTCTGGTGCTTTAAGTGTGGTCTTCACTGGTATGAAATGTTCTGCCTTGCTGAGTTTGTCCACCACCACCATGATAGAATCATGTTTTTTTTTTTTTTTTTTTAGGTAATCCAGTAATGAAATCTATGTTGATCACTTCCCACTTCCAGCTTGGTATTGGTAGTGGTTGCAACAATCCAACAGGATGTTGATGTTTAACCTTCACCTTTTGACAGTCCAAGCATTTTGCGATGTTTTCTCCTACTTCATCTTTCATTTTGCGCCAATAGTATTTTTTTCTCAGCATAGTGATGGTCTTTTGATATCCTGGATGACTAGAATAGTGACTTTTATGCATCTCATTTAATATAATAAATTTTATTTCTGGTATATTTGGTACATACAATTTGTTTTTATACAGTAATATACCATTTTCCTTAATTTTGTAATCTGCCATACAATATTCAGAACTGTTATTGGCTATCTTTTCCTTCATTTTTCTGTATTCTTCATTTGTTTCACCTTTTTCCAAAATCTGATTTTCCAAATCGGTTGAATAATTACTGATTTCTGAAATGAAAATCAGTTTTGCCTTCCGACTCAAGCATCTGATACTTTATTATTCTTTCTTTTGATATGCTGAATTTCGAAATCATACTCACTTAAGAATGTCAACCATCTAGCTTGTCTAGCGTTCAGGTTTGTTTGATCCAATAAATATTTCAGACCCATGTTATCTGTTAATAATGTAATCTTTCTGCCAATAAGGTGATGACACCACATTTTTAAGGCATGAATAACTGCTAATAACTCTAAATCATATGTAGAGTAATTCGTTTCATGTACTTTCAACTTTCTAGATTCATATGCTATCGCATGCCCTTCCTGTGTCAAGACTCCACTGAGTCCATCATTGCATGCGTCTGTACAAACTACAAAATCCTTGTTGGGGTCAGTTATCTTCAAGATAGGTGCTGTCGTCAATAGTTCCTTTAATTTCTTAAAAATCTCAGCACATTTCTGATCCCAAACAAATTTCTTCCCTTTCTTCTGCAAGGAAGTTATGGGGTTGGCAATTTTTGAAAAATTCTCTATAAAATTTCTATAATACCCTGTAATGCCCATAAATGACCTTACATCCGACACATCTTTAGGAACCGGCTAGTCATTAATGGCCCTTATCTTATCAGGGTCAACCGAGCGTCCTTTTGCTGAAATTATGTGTCCTAGATACTTAATTTTGTCTTTGTGGAAGTCACAATTACTAAATTTGGCATACAATTGATGATATCTTAATACTTGTAAGATAATCCGTAAATGTTCATCATGCTCTTCTTTGATTTTTTAGTACACTAAAATATTGTCCTTAAACACAACATCAAATTTGTCTAAGTACTTATGCAAAATATTATTCATCAAACACATAAATACAAACGGGGCATTAGTTAAGCCAAACGACATGACTACAAACTCGTAATGTCCATACCAAGTTCAGAAATCTATTTTGAAAATATATTCATCTTTAACACTTAGCTGATGATACCCTGATCTTAGATCAATCTTTGAAAATATTGTTGCTCCATGTAGCTAATCAAATAGATCATCTATGCGAGGCAATGCGTATCTATTCTTGATCGTCATCTTATTAAGCTGGCGATAATCTATGCACAGTCTTAATGTTCCATCTTTCTTCTTAACGAAGATGATAGGTGCTCCCCAAGGAGACACACTTGGTCTAATATACTTCTTGTCAATAAGTTCCTTCAACTGAGATTTTAATTCGTTTAACTCCAGTATATTCATTCGGTATGGAGCTTTAGAGTTTGGTACTGCTCCTGGTATCAACTCTATGGTAAAATCTAAATCTCTTTTGGGTGGTAATCCTAGAATCTCCTCAGGAAATACATCTTTAAAATCCTTTAGCACAGGTATGTCCTCTAATTTCAATTTTTCCTATTTATCCATAGTCTCATCATTTATCACGTTTACTGCAAACATTTGGCATCCTTTCCTAACTGCCCTCTTAACTTGGATGGCTGAAATTTGTCTAAGGGTTACAATCTAGGATGACATGATGGGATTCCAACCAGTTCATCCCAACTACAATATCATATGAACCTAAAGGTAAAATGTTCAGCTTGATTTGTGTTTTCAAATGGTTCATGGATAAAACACGGTTCTCTATAAAATATGAAACTTTCGTCTTCGTTCCAGTTGCTAGTCTAACTAGCCATGATTTACTAAATTTTTCATTTCTCAGTTTAAGACTTTCTACAACATCTGGTGATATATAACTTAAACTGGCACCCGGGTCAATTAAAACAGTAACAGGATGGTCATGTATCATACCTTCAATTTATACCATGGATATTTGATGATCTGCTTGCCTGTTGTCAAGTGCTGCATTAATTCTTGGCATCTCCCCTGCTACGTCTCCAACAGTAGGTTTAGTCTATATAGAGTTGATGTTGTTTGTCTTCCGCTTCCTTAAGGGACATTCCGATGCATAATGAGGGCCTTGACATTCAAAACATTTACTATGTGTTTTTGGATCACTGGACTTTGCAGAATTAGATGCATTTTTCGGTGCTATAGAATTCCGTTGTGAATTATTTCTCGAATTATTTCCTTGGGAATTTCAATTCTGAAAATTCTTCCTTTGGAATCTCGAATTCCCACTGAATTTGGAATTTTTCTTCTTCTGTTCAAAATTGTTGGACTTATGATTTTTACAATTAGACATACCCTCTCTCTTCCGATTTGTATCATAACAGAAAACTGCCTTTCTCATAGCCTCCTCTAATGTTTTAGGACTGTCATACTCAATTCTGTCTTTAATGCTGAAAGGTAAACAACTTAAATACCTTTGAATTTTTGGTTTTTCTTCTATGAAGTAGGGTACATATCTTAGTAAGTTTAAGAACTTACTCTTTAATTCCTTCATGTTCATACCTCCCAACTTCAAATCGTAGAACTCTTTAGATTTTTCTTCGTAGTACTGTTCAGATAGATACTTCTTTTTGAAATATTGTTTGAAAGCACTCCAGCTTACACCTTTATCCTTGATGCCCTTTACCCTTTCGACATCTTGCCACCAGATATCTGCTTTTTCGGTTAAGTTATATATAGCCATTTTTGCTTTTAAGAACACTTAATAGTTGTATATATGGAAGTATTTCTTCATCGTTGATAGCCAAGCTTCAGCTGTCTCACCCTTCTCAGTTTCTCCATTGAATGTTGGAGGTCTTATCTTCTTGAATTCTCCAGAAATCTGCTCATATTGTTTTTTATTTTTCCTTCTTGGTTTGGAATCTTCTTCACTGTTGTCACTGGTGTAATTACGTTTCTTTTTGTGCTCTGCAATAGCATCTCCAGATGAGGTTGAGCTATCTTTTACTTCATTGAATTTGATATTCTGATTTTTATCAACGTGAGGCATGTCCTCAACTTTGGAAATATCCTCATTGTTTTTCTCTTATTCCTCTGTTTGGCTGTGTTCAAACAACACTTGATTCAGTTGTTCTTGTGCTTGCAGAATCCTTTCATTATCTAGTTTCATAGATCTGATTTCTGCTTTTAAATATTGAAAGGCAGGTAACAGTTCCATCAAACTGTTATTTATTTCCCCGTGACCTTCCTCTACATAGTGCTATCCCAAACTGTGACTGTTAGGCTGAAATCTGTCACTTAAATGTTCAGTTGAGTTCTCCATATTTGTAACTGAAAATAATTTATGAAGATAACATAATAATAAAATTTTCAAATTAGTATAAATTTATGTTGTATATACAAATTTCTACTATGTGTTTTGGACCTCATTCAGGTCTAGAGTTTGAATCTATGCTCTAATACCACATGTAACATCCCATATTTTCATAAAAATTTAAAATTTTTGTAAATAACAACAATTAGATTAATTTATGATAATTTGTATCCGTGGAATTTAATAATGTGAGCTGAAACGATGTTAACTTAACAATTGTTGTATTAAACATAATTAGAAGTCTGTTATAACTAATGTGACAACGACAACTTAATTATATTTATAACAACTATCATTGAGATAGTTAAATGCATGAATAGATAGACTTTTGATGCAACACCTTTTTAATGCAATGAAATGTATGAATGATGTAATAATGAAATGCGAGGTTAGAAATATGACATGGTACTTTTTCTTTGAGACAATACTTTTCTTGAAATCACCCGATTTACAAGAGGAAAATATTTTGTAGAAATATTGATTAAGGGATGCCTGACCAATTCAAATTTGCCTCTATAGGATGCCTAGGCCTTTTCAAATGTTACTGGGTCATTAAATGTGCTGCTTGCTCACTCCCTCCACCTGGGATAATGCCCTATTTTAAGGGAAGTTGTCCCCTAACCAATAGTTAGTGGTGTGATGTAACTATTGCCATGTGTCCCATACCTTCCAACAACTTCCATTCCTCCTAGTGGGTCAATGAACACTCATTCAACAGTCCTCTTGACTGTTTGTCTCCTAATTAATTTATTTAAATAATAATATTCAGTAATTACATTCATCCATGATCAGAACTGATCATAATTACAAAACTTGTAATTAAATTTAACATAAAGTATTTTTGCAAATAAATAATAATGTTCAGAAATTTGGGTAGGTGACATACACCCCCCCTTAAGTCTCAACATCATCCTCGATGTTGGCTAATCACTCCTTGAGTGTTCCTGAAATAGAGTTGGGTATGTTTCCCGCATACTAGTCTCCAACTCCCAGGTTGCCTCTTCTAGGCTAAGGTGCTTCCATTGCACCTTCACTTGCCTAATGCTGCAATTCCGGAGAATAGTTTCCCTCTTTCCGAAGATACAATCTAGTTCCATTGGAAAATCTCCGTCTTGTCCCACATGTACATCATTCCAGTTTACAACATGAGTAGTATCGTGCACATATTTCTTTAAAAACGATATATGAAAAACATTATATACTTTTAGGTTAGGTGGTAAGGCCAGTTGGTATGCCACTGCTCCAACCTTAGATAATATTTCAAAAGGACCACAATACCTGGGTGCCAACTTGGCAGAGCTCCCCAATTTCAATGAACACTTTTTCGATCTTACCTTGAGAAACACATGTTCACCCACCTGGAACTCTTTATGAGTTCTTTTTGAATCTGCTTGACTTTTCTGCCTATCTTGGGCAACTTTTAAATGTCCTTGCACTTGTTTCACAATTAGTTCTAATTATTGCAATAATTCAAGTCCTAAAACAACTCTATTGACTGGATCATTCCGTGAAATAGGTGTATTACATTTCCTACCATAAATAATTTCAGAAGGACTAAGTCTGGTTGAAGCATGATAATGATTATTATAAGCAAATTCTGCAAAGTGCAGATAATCTTCCCACTTACCAGGCTGATCCTTAACACACATTCTTAATAAATCTTCTAACACTTGATTTACCCTTTCTGTCTGTCCATCCATCTGTGGATGAAATGCTGTACTAAAATTCAGAATTGTATTCAATCCCTTAAACAATGATCTCCAGAATTTTCCTATAAACTTTGAGTCACGATCTGAAATTATTACCTTTGGTATTCCATTCAGTCTAAAGATTTGTTTCATAAAAATCTTTGCAATGTTTGGTGCTTTATTTGTGGTCTTCACTGGTATGAAATGTGCTTCCTTGCTGAGTTTGTCCACCACCACCATGATAGAATCATGTTGTTTTTTATTTTTAGGTAATCCAGTAATGAAATCTATGCTAATCACTTCCCACTTCCAGCTTGGTATTGGTGGTGGTTGCAACAATCCAGTAGGATGTTGATGTTCAACCTTCACCTTTTGACAGTCCAGGCATTTTGCGATGTATTCTGCTACTTCATCTTTCATTCTGGGCCAATAGTATTTTTTTCTTAGCATAGTGATGGTCTTTTGATATCTTGGATGACCAGAATAGTGACTTTTATGCATCTCATTTAATATCATAAATTTTATTTCTGGTATATTTGGTACATACAATCTGTTTTTATACAGTAATAGACCATTTTCCTTAATTTTGTAATCTGCTATATAATTGTATGAACTGTTATTGGCTGTCTTTTCCTTCATTTTTCTGTATTCTTCATCTGTTTCACCTTTTTCTAGAATCTGATTTTCCAAATTAGTTGAATAATTACTGATTGCTGAAATGAAATTTAGTTTTTTTTTGCGACTCAAGCATCTGTAACTTTATTCTCCTTTTCTTTGATATGCTGAATTTCGAAATCATACTCACTTCAGAATGTCAACCATCTAGCTTGTTTAGCATTTAGGTTTGTTTGATCCAATAAATATTTCAGACCCATGTTATCTGTTAATAATGTAAACTTTCTGCCAATAAGGTGATGATGCCACATTTTTAAGGCATGAATAACTGCTAATAACTCTAAATCATATGTAGAGTAATTCTTTTCATGTACTTTCAGCTTTCTAGATTCATATGCTATCGCATGCCCTTCCTGTGTCAAGACTCCACCGAGTCCATCATTGCATGTGTTTGTACAAACTACAAAATCCTTGTTGGGGTCAACTATCTTCAAGATACGTGTTGCCGTCAATAGTTCCTTTAATTTCTTAAAACTCTCAGCACATTTATGATCTGAAACAAATTTCTTCCCTTTCTTCTGCAAGGAAATTATGGGGTTGGCAATTTTTGAAAAATTCTCTATAAACTTTCTATAATACCCCGTAATGCCCATAAATGACCTTACATCCGACACATCTTTAGGAATCGGCCAGTCATTAATGGCCCTTATCTTATCGGGGTCAACCGAGATTCCTTCTGCTGAAATTATGTGTCCTAGATACTGAATTTTGTCTTTTTGGAAGTCACACTTACTAAATTTGGCGTACAATTGATGATGTCTTAATACTTGTAAGATAATCCGTAAATGTTCATCGTGCTCTTATTTTCTTTTTGAGTACACTAAAATATATTCTATAAACACAACAACAAACTTGTCTAAGTACTTATGCAAAATATTATTCATCAAACACATAAATACAGCCGGGGCATTAGTTAAGCCAAATGGCATGACTACGAACTCGTAATGTCCATACTGAGTTTGGAAAGCTGTTTTGAAAATATCTTCATCTTTAACCCTTACTTGATGATACCCTGATCTTAGATCAATCTTCGAAAATACTTTTGCTCCATGCAGCTGATGAAATAGATCATCTATGCGGGGCAACGGGTATCTATTCTTGATCGTCATCTTATTAAGCTGGCGATAATCTATGCACAGTCTTAATGTTCCATATTTCTTATTAACGAAGATGACAGGTGCTCCCCAAGGAGACACACTTGGTCTAATATAATTCTTGTCAATAACTTCCTTCAACTAAGATTTTAATTCGTTTAACTCCAGTATATTCATTTGGTACGGAGATTTAGAGTTTGGTACTGCTCCTGGTATCAACTCTATGGTAAAATCTAAATCTCTTTTGGGTGGTAATCCTGGAATCTCCTAAGGAAATACATTTTTAAAATCCTTTAGGACAGGTATGTCCTCTAATTTCAATTTGTCCTCTTTATCCATAGTCTCATCATTTATCACGTTTACTACAAACATTTGGAATCCTTTGCTAACTGCCCTCTTAACTTGCATGGCTGAAATTTGTCTAAGGGTTACCTTTCTTGGAATGCCTTTTATTTCTACAGTTTTCCCTTCATCATTTAAATATGTAAAACTTTTTCCATAACAGTCTAGGATGACATGATGGGTTTCCAACCAGTCCATCCCAACTACAATATCATATGAACCTAAAGGTAAAATGTTTAGCTTGATTTGTGTTTGCAAATGGTTCATGGATAAAACACAGTTCTCTATAAAATCTGAAACTTTCCTCTTCATTCTAGTTGCTAGTCTAACTAGCCATGATTTACTAAACTTTTCAGTTTTCATTTTAAGACTTTCTACAACATTTGGTGATATATAACTTAAACTGGAACCTGGATCAATTAAAATGGTAACAGGATGGTCATGTATCATACCTTCAATCTCTACCATGGAGATTCAATGATCTACTTGCCTGTTGTCAAGTGCTGCATTAATTCTTGGCATCACCCTTGCTACGTCTCCATTAGTACGTTCAGTCTATATAGAGTTGATGTTGTTTGTATTTCGCTTCCTTAAGGGACATTTCGATGCATAATGAGGGCCTTTCCATTCAAAACATTTAATATGTGTCTTTGGCTCACTGGTATTGGCAGTATTAGATGCATTTTTCGGTGCTGTAGAATTTTGCTATGAATTATTTCTAGAATTATTTCCTTGGGAATTTTGATTCTAAAAATTCTTCCTTTGGAATCCAGAATTCCCACTAAATCTGAGGTTTTTCTTCTTCTATTCAAAATTGTTGGGCTTATGATTTTTCCAATTAGACATACCCTCTCTCTTCCGATTTGTATCATAACAGAAAACTACCTTTCTCATAGCCTCCTCTAATGTTTTAGGACTGTCATACTCAATTCTGTCTTTAATGCTGAAAGGTAAACAACTTAAATACCTTTGAATTTTTGGTTTTTCTTCTATGAAGTAGGGTACATATCTTAGTAAGTTCAGGAACTTACTGTTTAATTCGTTCATGTTCATACCTCCCAACTTCAGATCGTACAACTGTTTAGATTTTTATTCATAGTACTATTCAAATAGATACTTCTTTTTGAAATGTTGTTTGAAAGCAATTCAACTTACATCTTTATCCTTGATGCCCTTTACCCTTTTGACATCTTGCCACCAGATATCCGCTTTTCCTGTTAAGTTATATATAGCCATTTTTTCTTTTAATAACTCTGAATAGTTGTAGATATGGAAGTATTTCTTCATCCCTGATAGCCAAGCTTCAGCTGTCTCGCCCTTCTCAGTTTCTCCAATGAAAGTTGGAGGTCTTATCTTCTTGAATTCTCCAGAAATCTGCTCATATTGTTTTTTATTTTTCCTTCTTGTTTTGGAATCTTCTTCGCTGTTGTCACTAGTGTAATTACGTTTCTTTTTGCGTTGTGCAATAGCATCTCCAGATGAGGTTGAGCTATCTTTTAGTTCACTGAATTTGATATTCTGATTTTTATCAGCGTGAGGCATGTCCTCAACTTTGGAAATATCCTCATTGTTTTTCTCTTGTTTCTTTGTTTGGTTGTGTTCAAACAGCACTTAATCGGAGACCATGGATGGATGCTACTCATCAAAATCGAAATTTAGAGACCAACATCAGATTTTTTGGTTGGGAAGAAGGCCAGGCTTGATCAAACCCTAGTTCGGGACTTTGATCGAAAAGATGGAAAATTAGGGCTTCTTCAAAAGTTGGAATTTTTTAAGTCTGTGACCACGGATGGAAGCTTCTCAGAAAAATCAAAGTTTAGAGCTTTGGATCGAACCTTTTGGTGGGAAGAAGGGTGGGCTTTATCAAACCCTAGTTCGGAATCCTGTAAGAAGATCTGGAAGGTTCAAAGGAAATTTTGAAGGGTGAAACTTTGCAGTTTTTAAATTATGAGTATACCAGCTTGATCAACTGATCAAAGCGCATCTTTCTATCCTTTCAGAAGTTTGAAATTCAAATTTTGAATTTTTAGGGTTTCTTTGAAAAACCCTAATCCAGCTCCAAATCCAGTTCCTGCAAATCAAGTAGATTGGGTTAATCCTAGAAGAGAATGGATTGGTCACTTGACTAAGTCAAGAAGTTCTTGTTTCAGAGGGAGATGAGGCTAAGGCCTTACCTAAGAAGATTAAAAGCAATATCGATAGGTATGACTTATCTAGGTATGTTTCGATATTTGTTCATGATTAAGTTTATGGTATGTTTGTCTTCATATTATTACGGCTAGTACATTCTTGATTAAATTTAGACTTGTCATATTACCTTAATAAAATTATGAATGCATGATAGAAGATATTCATTGATTAGGGTGTTGACACTTATGATTGTACTAATGCATTATGGTGTTGTATGAGGTTTATTTTGTCCACTAACATGAAAGGTACACCAAGAAAGACAAATCATGTTCTAGTTCAAGAACATATGATCATGGTGACATGAAGACAAAGATTCATCCATTGTCATGGATCACTTAGAAGATCTATTTACGAGGTATGTATAACTTGGTTCTATAATGGTTAACTTATGAGATATGCAGGTTACTAGCACAAGTCATTGAAGAGAACAAGAAGACATCATGTGGGTATGTTAGACATAATTATCTAACATACTAATCCAGGTATGTTTTTTCTATATCAAGTTAGAATACTACCTTGTGATAGGATCTCTTATATAAGTATACATGGCCTGATTGATAATGATTATTCATAGGTTTGAATAATCATGGGTGTATGCATATTATGTTTCTTACCTTAATTGATGATATGACTAACCAGAAGAGTCATAAAAGTATAGGTTTGAGTAATCACGGGTTTATGCATATTATGTTTCTTACTTTAATTTATGATATGACTAACCATAAGAGTCCTTGAATACTAATGCTTATTATTTATGTTTGAAATGATCATGACTATACATGCTTAAGATTATTGTGTTTTGATAGTATTGAGAATATACTAATAAATGTATGATTATGTATGAGATCTCGAGGATATCACAATAATGATACTTGTAAGCATGCATAGTGATCGAGGATGGATATAAGTTCAAGGACAGGTAATCTAGGAAGCAAAGATCAAGAGGGAGCACACTCCAGTAGTTTCTGCAAGGATGTAGATATTCAGATGGAGTCGACCACTTCTCACAATCCACATCAGGATGGAGTTGCAAAGATTCAGAGGGAGTCCACCCAACAACCAAACAAAGATAAGTATTTGAATTGTCATTTATTACATATTTGTTTGTTTAAATAATGTTGTTCAACGATGTATATGCTTATGTTCCTAGACTTAGGTTGTGTATTATGCATATTAGAATCATTGCATTAATGAATAGTATACTACTAACATGCATGTGATGGGTAAGTGGCCTATGGCACTGTACAACATTCCATTGCTACTTATCTAGAATGAAACCTCTTTGCTGACATATTGGGAGTTGTGCACACTCTTAACAATGTTCTAGTAGAGATTGGAAGGCATCTAGAAAGTTACGGAATAAGGATAAATGTTGTATTGAAGCATTGGCTAAAATAATTGCATGACTGTATGACATATTTCTTTATGTGTAAGAATTTGTTCTGAAAACCATGAGATGTTTCTAATCATGCAATTTAACTTGTTTTGTAGGAAAGATCATATACCATCACCTAAAAAAGAAGGAATACAACATTTGTTCCAGCAACAAAGATATCTATTGAAGATATTGAAGTTCCCAGGATCTGGGATGAAGTAATAAAAGAATGCCATGATAAGTCGATCATGAAGAATGATGTTTGGGATGCAGTCCCAAGACCTGAAGGGAAGTTTGATGTGACTTCCGAATGGATCTATAAGATCAAGTATGTTGCAGATGTTAGCATGGAGAAAGACAAAACGAGTGATGAAATGGAAGATACACCAGATGGATGTCAAGACATCTTTCTTGAATGGTGTAGTCGAAGAGGAAGTGTATGTGGAGCAGCCACTCGGGTTTGAGACACATGACTGATAGTCACATGTGTGTAAACTAAAGAAATCCCTGTATGGTTTGAAACAAGAAACCAAAACCTGGTATGGCAGGATAGATGGCTTTCTATCTAGTTTGGGCTTTACCAAGAGTAAAGCGGATCCCAGCCTTTACTATAAGGTTGAGGAAGGAAATCTAGTGATACTACTTTGGTATGTGGATGATCTGTTTGTTACAGGTGATGATCGATTGATTGTTGACATGCAGCGGAAGCTTGCTGCCGAGTTCGAGATGAAGAACTTGGAGATGATGCATTATTTTCTAGGTATGGAGGTGTGGCAGAGTGCAGAGGGAATCTTCCTTAGAAAAGGGAAGTATGCAGTAGAGATACTAAAGAGGTTCGGGATGATGGACTGCAAGGCCATGGCCACACCTATGGCATCAAATATGAAGCTTCTGTGTGATCATCTGATCCGGTTGATGTCACTGTGTATCCTTAGATGATTGGGTCTTTGATTGACCCGACGAACACGAGACCAGATAGTTGCTTTGCAGTGAACACATTGAGCCAGTTTCTGACGGATCCCAGAGGTGTTCACCTAGTTGCTGTAAAGCATATTCTGAGGTACCTGAAGGGTACAATTGACTATGGGATCAAGTATGATGCGAATCAAAAGTTTAACCTAGAGGGTTATGTTGATTCAGATTGGGCAGGCAGTGTTGAAGATAGGAAGAGCACTTCTGGGTGCTTCTTCAGTATGGGATCAGGTGTGATCTCTTGGTTTAGTAGGAAGCAGTCCTATGTAGCACTGAGTATAGCTGAGGCAGAGTATGTTGCAGCCTATTCGGCTAGTTGTGACGCAGTATGGCTTCAGAATCTACTGTTTGAGTTATTTGATCTACCACTGGAGGCTACTAGTATATTTTGTGACAACCAGAGTTGTGTGAAGCTGTCTAAGAACCTGGTGTTCCATGACAGGTCGAAACACATAGAGATCAAATATCACTATATCAAAGATATGGTGCAGAGGGGAGCAGTGAAGCTCCTGTATGTTGGGATGGATGAGCAGATTGCAGATGTGTTGATGAAGCCATTAGCCAGAGTGAAGTTCGAGTACTTCAGAGAGAGGCTTGGAGTTCTTCATATTGACGACACTTCGAGGAAGAAGTGATGGAGACATTTGCTGAAGCCATTCCAAGCATGGTGGAAGGAGGATCCTTCACATGGCTATGGATATAAGCATTGGATGATGAGCATCAGGATGATGTTCTAGTTTCTACTCTATATGATCAGTTGGATCATTTATGTATGTATGCATCATGTTGAATGTTGGATATGATCATTTGGATCATTTATGTATGTATGCATCATGTTGGATGCTTGGACCATGTATATGTATATGTATCAGGTGGATACGTTGTATGATCAGGTAGATCATGTATGTTGATGGATACATTGTGTGGATCATGTATATATGTATGTATCAGGTAGATACATTGTATATGATGATATGTATTAGGTAGATACTTGGTATGCATCAGGTGGATGCATTGTATGATCAGGATGATCATGGATGACGAGCTTCATGATGTTGCTTCAGATGACATGCATCAGGATGATGCAATGATGATGATCAGGATTATCATGTGTACATTAGGATGATGTATGGTGAGTATCAGGTGGATACTATATGGCCATGAACAGGTTGTGTAGATGAGCATGTAAGTTGACCCGAGAGATCTGGATAGGATGAAAAAGGCCTTAGATGCTCTTTCGAGGCATTGCTCATAAAGGACATATAATAATGCCCTGGGAGATTTGCAGATGCTCTTTCTAGGTTTTACGGCTGGCATATAATAGCTCCCTGGGAGATATGGCAAATTATCTTGCGAGGTTTTGTCATATGGCATGTAATGTGTCCTTGAGAGATCCGACAGGTAGAGCTGTGTGCTCGTAACAGCGTAGGATGCTCTTGAAAGGTTTTGCCATGAACACATAGAGATCAAATATCACTATATCAGGGATATGGTGCAGAGGGGAGCAGTGAAGCTCTTGTATGTTGCGATGGATGAGCAGATTGCAGATGTGTTGACGAAGCCACTAGCCACAGTGAAGTTCGAGTACTTTAGAGAGAGGCTTGGTGTTCTTCATATTGACGACACTTCGAGGAAGAAGTGATGGAGACATTTGCTGAAGCCATTCCAAGCATGGTGGAAGGAGGATCCTTCACATGGCTATGGATATAAGCATTGGATAATGAGCATCAGGATGATGTTCTAGCTTCTACTCTGTATGATCAGTTGGATCATTTATGTATGTATGCATAATGTTGAATGTTGGATATGATCATTTGGATCATTTATGTATGTATGCATCATGTTGGATGCTTGGACCATGTATATGTATATGTATCAACTGGATATGTTGTATGATCAGGTAGATCATGTATGTTGATGGATACATTGTGTGGATCATGTATATATGTATGTATCAGGTAGATACATTGTATATGATTATTTGTATTAGGTAGATACTTGGTATGCATCAGATGGATGCATTGTATGATTAGGATGATCATGGATGACGCGCTTCAAGATGTTGCTTTAGATGACATGCATCAGAATGATGTAGTGATGATGATTAGGATGATCATGTGTACATCAGGATGATGTATGGTGAGTATCAGGTGGATACTATATGGCCATGAACAGGTTGTGCAGATGAGCATGTAAGTAGACCTGGGAGATCTAGATAGGATGAAAAAGGCCTTAGATGCTTATTCGAGGCATTGCTCATGGAGGACATATAATAATTCCTTGGGAGATTTGGAGACGCTCTTGCTAGGTTTTGCAGCTGGCATATAATAGCTCCCTAGGAAATTTGGCAAATTGTCTTATGAGGTTTTGTCCTATGGCATGTAATGTGTCCTTGAGAGATTCGACAGGTAGAGCTGTGTGCTCGTAACATCCTAGGATTCTCTTGCAAGGTTTTTCCATGAACACATGTAATATGCTCATGGGAGATCCGACAAGTAGAGCTGTGTACTCATAATAGCCTGGGATGCTTCAGCTAGGTTTTGTGGTGGACCACATGTAATTTGCTCCTGGGAGATCTAACAGGTAGAGCTATGTGCTCGTAACATCCTGGGATGCTTCAGCCAAGTTTTGTAGTGGACCACATGTAATGTCCTCTTGAGAGATCTGACAGGTAGAGTTGTGTGCTCGTAACAACCTAGGATGCTTCAGACAGGTTTTGTGGTGAGATCACATGTAATGTGCTCCTGGGAGATTCGACAGGTAGAGCTGTGTGCTCATAATAGCCTAGGATGCTTCAGCAAAGTTTTGTGATGGGTCACATGTAATGTGCTCCTGGGAGATTTGATAGGTAGAGCTGTGTGCTCGTAACAGCTTGGGATGCTGCAGCCAAGTTTTATGATGCATGTAATAAGTCCTGAGGATTCCACAATATGGCCAGTGATGATGAAGACCCGCAGGTGGTGGGCCTACATCCAGTATGAAAAAGGACTAGCTCTGTAGAGATTCCTATGATGAGTAGATTCAGATATTAATTGAGATAGCAGCAGCAGTGACGATGACGATGACTCGATGATGATTATCTAGTGACGATGATCCAGAGAAGAAGACTTGTGCCAGAAGACCTGTGTCGAGAAATACCTTCCTAGTTAAGAGGGAGTGTTCATGTATATGTAACTTCAGAATGTATTTCACATATATGTATATTGTATTCCTATAGATATTTTATTATTCCTCTATACGGAAGTATCGTCATTTATATTGTAATTGTCATAACTTATACTTGATGGGTTATTAGACCGCCTTGTTGGGGTCGGCCCTGTATAAGTCATGTGGGTCAGAGGGTTATTAGACCACCCTATTGGGGTTCGGTCATGTGGGTCAAAGGGTTATTAAACCACCCTATTGGGGGTTGGCCCAGTTAGCATTATGTTATGTGGTTAAGTTGAGGCCGACCTAGTAAAGGTTATTAGGCAAGTCAAGTCATGTATAAATAGAGTGTGGGAGGCACTCTATTTGATCATTCTATTCTCTCACACACACTTTGGAGAGTGGTGCACTTGTAGAGGAGGAGAAGCTGCTGCTAGGAGATGTCTATCTCTTATGCTTGGCTTGTATCATTGCTCTATCCATCTTTGAGGAAGTTATTGGGGTTTTTCACCTTTATGGTTTTCCGCAAGTAAACTCTATGTCTCTTGTGTGCTTGCATTATTGTGTCCATGATTAATATGCTCTAGATATGATGTACATGTTGTTCTCTCAATTAAGATCCTAGATTAGATTGAAGTAAATTCCGAAAAACTAACAGTCAACAAGATCATTTCATAGGTAGCTCGAAAACCTCAATTTTCAGAGTTTGTTTCTAAGATAAAGAAAGTTGAAGACCTTGTTCCGTTCACTGAAAGTTTAGATGAGAATGAGGAGCTTGGATTTGGCAAGGAAAGGGATACTTTTGACCATGTTTTATCTGTGTGTAGTATTTCGTAGTCTAAAGATAAATTAATGGAGTTTAAGTCAGAGGGAAAGAATGTATTTAACATTTTTGGTTTTCTTATCTATTATTTTTGTGTCGAACAGACCATACACTTCCCTGAATTTGTTGGTTGGTGTGTGATGAATTATTCACAGGCCGAAAGGGTAATCATTAATGTAAATAAAACCAAAATTTTATGCTGAGTCAATGCGGATATTTTCCAAAAGCCTCGAGTCGTTTAACGAATAAAAGAAATCTATATGTTTATATTGAAATGGTGCCACTTAGATGGTGCAAAAGTAATTAGATTTACCTTTTTTTTAGGAGTTAGCATCTATAATTTTGATAAAACACACCATTTCCAAAACATATGAATTTTGTGGCAGATTTATATCGGCCCATGATATGCATATTAAACCTAACTTCTGAAGCATATCAGCCACTCCACTCCGTCTCTTCATTTATGGAATATTTTCTTTGAGACCGTGGTAGTTTTAAAAAATATGCTTCGGAAACAGAGTCAACACGGTCCGTATCCCTAATAGATATGTGTGACAGTGATGTTGTTTTCCTTCGTTTGTGGGCCAAATTTTGAAATGCAGGGTTTCTTTTTGTGAACTAATTTATTATTTTGGGCTCCATATTCCAGCACTAGGTGGGAGGAAGGCACGCAGGGGTGGTTTCGGTGGATCCAAAAAATGTCCCTAACTGTGGCGATTTTAATAATAAAATATTTATTTGGACAAATTCATAGGCATATTGTCTATCTGAGTTCAGGAACTCGTTTTTTGCTATAGTAAACTTGATTATTTAAAAAAATACCTCCCTAAACTAGTTTTACCATAAATAAAAACACCTCCTAACCTCCCTCTCACCCCATGATCGCACAATTTAACTTAAACTTGAAGCTCATTTTATCCCTTACATAATAAAATTGCTCTATTGGATGGCTTACACTAAACCCTAGTGCTAAAGGCCCTGAGGCTAATCTTGTAAACAAAATATTTTAAGAATTGAAGCCTGAAGCTGCAAGATTACTATTTACCAACACATTCATAGACTTATTTGTATGAATATTTTACTTATAGACGTCCTTTTCTTTTTATCTTCTGCTTCCAAGTGCTCAATCTCTTGGATTTTGTGACTCACTTTGTCTTTTCTCGGGATTTCCACACCACAGTGGTTTCCTCTTCTTCACTATCATCATCATATTCATCATCGTCTATGGTGGAACTCCAATCTAGTTCAAAATATTCATTTCCACTTGGTGATATTTTAACCCTATTATTGCATGATTTCTTAGTTTTTACCTCGATGTTTTTGCTCTTCCATTGAGATTAGCATAGCTTAAATCCATATGTTTATATTAAAATGGTACCATTAATAGACTTAATATTCATTTATACAATATTTAAACTAATTTTAAAAATCAAATATGCCACATGTCACAATCGAGCGTTCCACATGTCACCCTTGAGACTAGATATCGACATTTTAACAACAAAATTTATAGAATTTTTTCTTGAAAGAGTTTGCTGGCAAGTAAAAATTTTGATATAGAAAGAGCGGTTGATTTTTCCTTAGGTTGTTCTATTTTGAGGTGCTGTAAGTAGATGCTAAGGAGAAAGCGCATCCTCTCCTTCCTCTAGAGATTTTTATTAGAAGTGGATAAAGTAGATATCGATACTCTAATCAAAAATTCCATAGGAACATTGGTTCACACAGTTTGTTGGCAAGTCGAAATATTCTCAGAAAAAGAGCGAACGCTCTTTATTCAAGTTGTTCTATTTTTACAATTCCCTCATAAATGAAGGGGAGGCCAACCCTTCTTCTTCCCAGTATTATTTTTCATAACAGTTTTAGACTGCAAGAAGGGTTGGTCGATCCTTCTTGTGTTTTTCATTCTGGATATAGCTGAATTGCTAGATATAGGTGTTCACAATTATCTACTAAACAAAGGGACAACCGATACTTCTTGTCGGAAAACAGAAGTCAGGACAAACATTTTTTATATGTTATAACTTAGCTGATATCTAGCACCATACTATTTACAACAGAGATTGGAAGTCAGAAATCGTTGGCATAGCCTTCGTAGATTAAATATTTTTACATTTCTCTCATAAATGAAGGGTTGGTCACCCCTTCTTGTGCTCATTATTCTTCGAGTGTTCACCATTTTTGATATACATGAATTGACGGGCTAGCCTTCATAGGTTGAATATTTTTACAATTCCCTCATAAATGAAGGGGCGACCGAACATTCTTTTGCCCACTATTATTTTCATAATAGTTCTAAACTGCACGAAGGGTGGGTCGATCCTTCTTGTGTTCTCCATTCTGGATATAGGGAATTGTTTGAGATAGGTGTTCACAATTATCTACTAAAGGAAGGGGTTGTCTATCCTTCTTGTTGGAAAACAAAAGTTGGGAAATTTTTTTTATATGTTATAACTTAGCTGATGTCTAGGTTCATACTATTTACACCAGAACTCAGAAGTCGACAATTTTCACGCTAGCCTTCATAGATTAAATATTTTTACATTTCTCTTGTAAATGAGGGGTCGACCAACCCTTCTTGTGCTCAGTATTCTCCTAGTGTTCACCATTTTGGATATGCATGAATTGATGGGTGAGACTTCATAGGTTGAATATTTTTACAATTCCCTCATAAATGAAGGCGAAGACGACCCTATGTCTGCCCAATATTCTTTTCATAATATTTCTAGACTGCAAGAAGGGTCGACCGATCCTTCTTGTATTTTCCATTGTGGAAAAGGGGAATGGTTGGATATAGGTGTTCACAATTATCTACTCAATTAAGGGGCAGACGATCCTTCTCGTTGAAAAATGTAAGTTGGAATAAACATTTTTTATATGTCATAACTTAGTTGATGTTTGGATCCCTACTATTTACATCGGAATTCGGAATTCAAGAATTGTCAGCCTAGATTTTGTAGATTAAATATTTTTACATTTCTCTTCTAAATGAAGGGTTGGTCGACCATTCTTGTGCTCATTATTCTTCCAGTGTTCACAATATTTTATATATATGAACTGATGGCCTAGCCTTTGTAGCTTGAATATTCTTACGATTCCCTCATAAATGAAGGGTAATCAACCCTTCTTCTTCCTAGTATTATTTTCATAATACTCCTAGACTGCAAGAAGGGTTCGTCGATCCTTCTTGTGTTCGCCATTATGGATATAGGGAATTTCTGGATATAGGTTTTCACAATTATATACTAAATAAAGGGGCAACCGATCCTTCTTGTTGGAAAATGGAAGTGTTTACACAGATCTGTCGACATGGTTTCACTCTGCACAATTGTCAACAAAGCTCAACACAAACTCCAATAGATATCGTCCCGAAAGGGGTTTATCCATTCCAACAACACTCGCAGAGCGAGTGAGGTCTCACCCGAGATACCTAAGGGGGATGTAGGAACCACGTTTTTGCAGGTGTAAGAATACATCCATCATTATCATTCAATCGCAATGAAGCTCAGAGATCAATGTAATTATCATTTGCATTAGAACACCATTATCGCATAATAGACATACTAATCAGATCTAGGAAGTAACAAATTATTGAAACATATCTAACTAATCGGAGAAACATATCATAAATGCAACATTGCTAATTCATTCATAAAGCACAATTAACCATACTGTGATAACACAGATCTAATCGTACTGCGACCTAGTACATCCACATTTTTCCTCACTTCTTCTTTAATCATTGTGATATCACCAACCTCCTTCTTTGTCAGATGTTCGCTTTTTATCTGCTGCACCTTCACTAATTTTTCCTTTATCTGAGTCAATATTGGCATAGCTTCAACTGCTAGCTGCTCCACTTTTGATTGCAACTCATTCAACTACGTTGTTCTTCTATGTTGCCTCATCCGTGCCTTGTTGAATCAATGTTGCAATTCCTTCAGTTATGTCACTGTGGTCATCTGTTCCATTAGGGGCATCAACTTTAGCAATCCCCATTATGGGCATCTGCATAAATATGGGCATCAGATTTAGTGATCCCCATTATGGTCATTGATTTCTTCGCTCACCCCTATTGAAACAGATCTGTTGACAGGGATTCACTTCGCATTATTGTCAACAAAGCTCGACACAACTCCCATAGATATCGACTTGGAAAGGTTTTATCCTTCGCAGCAACACCTGCAAAGTGAGTAAGGTCTCACCCAAGATACTTAAGGGTGTTGCAGGAACCATGTTTCCGCAGATTATAGAGGACATGCATAATTCACATTTAATCATAATGTAACTCATATATTGAAATAATCAACATTCCCATCAGAACATAATCATCTCACTCTTGACATATTAATCAGATCTACTCAATATCAAATTATTAACCAAAAAAATATATCGCGTAATTATCCATACGACATATTGAACCCTACTGCGACACAAATTCATTCATACAGTGACAGTTTACATAGAGGCAAAACATAAACAACATAATTCTTCTCATTATTCATCATCATGCCTTATACATCACATAATCCATCCAGAGAGGCAACATAAAGTCAAAACAATAAAGAATCTGTGAACCTAAGATCATATCTCAAGATAAAATATAGATCAATATATGATTCTTCATCATGCTAGATGCCAAAAAATATGCCCTTAGTCTTACAATTCTACTCCTATTAATAGGCTCACTTGGCCATTATGACTTGGTCCAATGACCCATTAACTAACTAATTACTTCCAATGACCCATTAACTAACTAATTACTTAACCAATTGTTCCGCATTATCGTCTCTATTTCACTCCGCAACCAATCGTTTTCCCATGTTGATGACCCTTTCGTCATTGATTGTAATAAACCTATAAGCTTTAGACCCATGCGAATAGGCCCCCAACACAAACTTGTGTCTCTCCCTCCAACCACCTCAGCTAGATGTTGTTGGTGCATTCACCTCAATTCTGAATTTGTAGTATGCTGCCTTAATCTGGTCGATTGCTTGCTTGTCTGTTTCTTTCAGTGTTGTGCAATCTTCCACTTCTTGTTCCATTGGGTGCTCACCACCTATATGCCATGCCTTCTCCATATTTTCCTTAATCCATGTCATTCGTGACATCGCTTCAACATCCAGCCACTCAGATTTCATCTGTAATTCATCCAAGTGTTCCTTTATTATTTTTTTCTTTGCTTGTGCCTTGTTGACACGATGTTGTAACTCTTTCAATTCTTTGGCCTTCATCATTTGTGCCAGTAGGGGCATCACCTTAAGCAATCCCTTAAGTGCCTCTATCTATGTTTTAGCCTTTCCGAGTTGCACGTTTAGTTGGTGCAACTACTCATCTTAGACAAGACTTACACAAAATTGCGTGACATCTTCTAGGATGCTCTGAGTTTCTTTCTCTAATTCCATGATTTCTATCATGACCTCCTTAATGGAACTTTTCCTTCCGTCTACTTGCTCTAGTGATGTGCTCAACACTACACTTGTCTGCAGTTCCTCATTCTCTTTTTGGAGGTTTGCAATGACTGCACCCAACCTCAAAACCTTTTCTTCCGTGAGCATATATTTTACTATTTATGGTGCGTCTTCACATGCCATTGAAATCGCATGTTCCAATATTTTTATGTCCTCTACTACCTGTTCCCTTTCAATCATTGCCGCTTCTTTCTCTCCATGGAGACGTTCAATCTTCAATTCAATGCTTCGCACCTACCTCTTGTAGTTGGACATCGGATCATGTGTTGAAGCTTCACGATCATTGATCTCTTCACTTACTACGGTGTGAGTGCGATGCAGCATGAACATCCAAATCTCTCCCATGTAGCATGACATCCAAGTATTCATCTCCTATCGTGATTGCATTGGGTAATATTCGCACAATCCATCATTGAGTACCGATATCTACATTGACCCTCCTTACCTATGATGTACTCGGCCCCACTTGTCCTTTTTGTAGCCTTGTTTTTACAACTGCATTGCTTAGCGTCTGCAGTAGCTGCAATACCCGATGGAAATATTCAGTCGCATGTTACATGACTTTCGCACGGTTCTCCTCTACCACAGTTATTATCTTATCTTGTAACATGTTCATTTGTTCATTGGGGAGACCTACATTAGTGCTCCCCTCACCTCTCTCCATCCTATTATTTGTTCTTTCTTTCGTCAAAGTGGCCGATGACGCTCCATCGTTGCTTGCGGTGCACAATTTTCTATCCGCACCATACTCTTCATTGTCTGAATCTTTTGATTCTTCTTGGGATTTCGGTATGCGTGTCGACTGTCGATCCTTTGGGTCCAATTGTCACATACCCCAATTTTGCAAAAATAATGTAATTATTTTATTATATTCCTGAGACATTATGTTAAATTTAATGCTAAGTAGGAATTGATGACTCAGCAAAGTCACTAGAAATGGAATGTAATTTTGAATATTTTATTATTTAATAAATAAATTATGGAGACAACAGCATGGGAGAGCTGTTAAAATAGGTTACTGGTCTAACTGGTGGATGGAACTAGGTGGAAAGACAAAAGACAAGTGACAGCATCCTCAAACACTTCCTAAGTTGCAGGTGGCAACTTCCCTATATTTTGGGGTCATGATTCCCCAAGAAAGTGGAATCTGAGTAGGTGGCTCATTATTGACAGTTAACCCAACTAAGACCTAGGCAATCTTTTAAATAGTACTCAATGAACTGAGCTGGGGGTTGAACATTGTTCTGGAGGGAGAATACATTCAGGTGAATGCTATTCAGGAGTCCCATTGAGGAAGAGGGAAAATACAGTAAGGGAGTGTTTTGATCTGAGATGCTGTAGTAACTTGGTTCTAGTTTAGCTGTTTGGCTGAGTGAATTGTTTTGCTGCACCTAGTTCCAGCCAGTGAGACCAGAGCAAGCTCGGGGGTCCTGTGAAGTGCTGTCTGGGCACTCTCCAGGAGTTGGTAGAGAGGAACAGCCTCCCATTGTTGTTGTTGTCTACAGTTGACATAGGTTCTGCCACGTATTCCTGCTGTTTATTGAGTAATATGAATGTAGATTATGATTATCTCCTCTATGTTTGAACAAGATTTATTTTAGTAAAAGTTAGTATCTCTGAATTGTTAGTAGTTAGATTCTGCAGAATTATTATGTCTTAGAAATTTTCTAGTATCACTATTATCTTACAGTTCAAGTATTTGTTTAATGTGTGATACGTTTTGTTGTAATTATAAGTTATAGGATGTTATTATGATTTTACACTAGGTTATTACAATAGTTAAATAGGTAAGTATAGGCTAATTATACAGTAAATATTTCCTGGAATTTAAACTAGTTAAAACAATCGTAGGAACAGAAAGATAGATAACCATATAACCACAGTAAATCTATTTTCATAGATAATTTAGTAGGTACAAACCCTAGCTAACTAGTGTACAGGTTATTATCTGTCACATGAATGGACGATCCAAATTATATTAGTAAGTTTATTTATTTACTGACATAACATACGAAAAGATTGGCTGAACTTTTATTGACTCATTATCAAACCGAATAACAATATAGCCTTATCTTTCAACTTTTAACTATTTCCTTCCTTCAACAAAATCTTAGCTAAAACAAAACAATGGATCATTTAAACCAAAAATAGTAGCTACAGATTTAACATCTACACCAAATCACTGTTGTCATTCGGAATCAAACCCTACCACTCTAGTTATTAACAATAAGAAATTTCTTATCAAATAAAAATCCAGATGTTAATCTATAATAAATGAAACGAATAAGAACGATTTTCCCAGCTCATCGATTGAGTTTTATTTATCTTTACAAATCTTTCAATCATTTTCAAACTACCAACAGTAGAACATCATAGCTATGGAATCAGCATGTAGCTAAAATCACTATTTTACTTTCGTATTAAAACCCTATCATGCCAAACATTACAGGTATTTAAACTTGAACAATATTACCATGACTCACACACAGCCGTAGGTACTCTTTGCAAGATTTATTATCCAAACCCTGGATGAATTTTTCTTCTTCTCCAAAATTTAATTTATGGTTTAAATAACAAAACTTAGGCACGTAAAACCCAACAGTAGATATCTATAATAGTTATAAGTAGCATATTAATCGAGTAGTATTTCTTTCCTTCCAACAAAATTACATAAAAAGAAAACACGGAGATTAGGGACCACGCCCTCACCTACAGTTGTGTTACAAATTCAATTCTTTATGTAATTTAAATTTTAAAAACATTCCTACCACTATACATAGCTTTAAAATTAACAGAAGATGCATACTTAAACCAAGTCGTTTACAGATAACAAGTTATATTAAGATAACTTTCAAAACCTGGGCATTAATCCATAAACTTTTAAAGAAAATGTAGTAACAAAACATAAATCACCGAGACTGTAACCTCCCCTACGGGACAGACTCACAAGCCTTTTAAATCTTCTAAATTCTACATTACAGATCTTCCGTGTAAAAACCAAATAAGTGCAGAAAGAAGTACAATAGCCACAATACCGGCTGAAGCCGTATATCCAACCAACGCAGAGTTAAACTCTTATCTAATCTTTTAAGTCATACAGTTACAAGATTTTTCAAGGGTGCCGAGACTTTTAAAGTCAAATCAAAACCCTACCACCCAAACAACCCACAAGGAGGAATTTGCCATGGTAAGAACCAGGCTTACCCGGGAATGCCAGATGTCGCAGCTCGTGCCATCAATCCGTTAAGTGGAGCTTGAACCTGCAATGAAAGAACAAGTTTTTAACCCTTATGTGTTGTTTGGAGATTCCAACAAATTCACATAACTTTAAACAACAAATTATAAAACCCTGTAGCTTACCAGTGTGTTGAATGCAGATGCAAATTGGAGACATTTTGATAGTCACGAGCAACAGAAGGGTGAACCCCTTTCTTTCCACCAATACGAACAAGCTGCCTAAAAACAAGGGTTTATTATGTAATGGAAGCCCAAATGAACACCACATAAGCCGATACACCCAAGCCATGACATGAAGCCTTAGAACCATACCCTCACATCATGTCCAGACTATTAATGGAGGCACGCATATTAACCCAAGTCATAACTACTTCATAGCTACCACTAGCCGGAATACAATGACTCTAGACAATACAATGGTGAAATACGAGGGCTATTAGAAGCATAGGGATTGCTAGTAAAAAGTAACAGCAGAAAAGATAGCTGAGGTGCTCAATAACTTATGGAATGTCAATCACAGAAGCATATAGCTCACGAACGATACTATGGACACACACCATGAACTGTAGCAGTATGGGCACCGTTACTTACAGCACTACAATGAGAAACTCATACCAGGAGGGTTTTCTCAGACAACCGAGCCCGAAGGCAGAGGGAAATGACCAAGTAGGGTTTGGACAAACCATTTATATCATTAAACACAAGGCCCAGGACTATCCACGTAGCCTTAAAATAATTTAACCTGCCATGGGTCGACAATCTAAAGTCCTTGACGTATTCACAAATTATTTGATTCTCAAATCTAAATCATAGCATGGATAAAACTTAATCATAGTCGGGATATTCTCCAATGTTCAAGACACTATCATTTAACCCATTATATCTAACATATTAGAACAATGCCCTTGAAGTTACCTAGTACACGTTTTTGCTTGCCCTACAAACAACGAAAATTATGCATTATTCATATGTTCAAAGCTATGATGAGATTTTCATCAATGGTTATAAAAATAACAATCTTAGCATGAGTTTTGGAACTATTCATAGTGATACATAAAGGTTGAAGTAGCATAAAATTCTTTATTATCTTTAGAAATGATAAAAAACAACAACATATCTCTTCGCAGTCATCAAGATAAGAGTGACATTGTTGGGTGGTTCATAGCTCCCATGACTTTGACATCCATAGGAATAAGAATAGCTATCAAGATAAACGATTTCTGAAATAGTTAAAAGGAGACATGAAATTTTACAGGACATCTGCAAGTGTTAGAAACAAGCAAAGCATATTTTTATTGGCACCTTCAGAACTCTACAATTGTAACAATGCATATCATATATTCTAATTATAAAATATGACTGATACGACCATAATGGAGGAGTAAAGAAATAACTGACTATTAAATGTCTGTCATACTCTAAAGCTCTAGCTTAGCAATTTATGCACATCAAATAGTTATCTTTATCTCCAGAAATTTCCAATTCTTACACAGCTAGATCAAATGGAGGTCATAGGGTATTTGCTACCTGTAAACATTTTGGTAACCTGGCTAGTATGCTTAGAAATGTACTGAATGATATGATACAGATAATTGAAATACAATACTGTTGAAATTAAAATCAGCGACCTGTACCTTACCTGTGTATCTGCAAGAAGAAGACAATGGGAGGCATTAGCTCAGCAGCTAAGTAAGCTCGGTCTGCTATGGAAACTCCCCCTTGGGGCTGCAAGACATTAAAACAATCAGTAACGGAAAAGAGAAAACCATAGTACATTTAAGTACAACAAAGATCCTTCAGACACAATTACAATCACATAAGACAGTTAAATGACTGCTTTCAACAACATTTATTGTTATCTTAAAAGTTTTAAATTTTTCGAAAAAATGTTGGGTTATGACACCGACAGTTGATCCTCATTCAATGGAGCTTTCCATTCTTCTGACCATTCTTCCACAATGGCATCCAGTTATGCTTCGCTCAGCTTGTATTGTGCCATGAACCACTGCTTTTGCGGGTCTAGGCACGCTTGAATGAATATTGCTTGCAGTTCCACATAAATCCTTGTGATTCTCCTATGCTTCTTTGGTGCCTCTTCTGTTAGCCTTGGAATCTTCACCACTTATATTCGAAGCTCTTCTAGGTAAGTATAAAATTGAATGTTATTACCTATTTTCCTCTCCTTGTCGTTTAATGCCCACAAATTCTGATATGGTGCCCCTCGACACACTTTGGATACCCTTGTCTCCATACCTTGGTACTATGGTGTCTCCATCCATGCAACTAGTGCAATTAATAACAAAATCCATGAGTATGTGAGTGACTTACCTTTTTCCTAGGCTGCTACGACATCCTCCATTAGCTCATTTAACAAAAATAGTGACCAGTTCATTTGAACTCCAACTGCACACTATTCTGTCGATGCAATCACCCCTGATGTACACTGATTAGGGTGATTCTTCCTTACAATCTTGATATCATCAACTTTGATGCGATCCTAATGGATTGATCGTTGATCGTGTCAATCAAGTATCCTCAGATGTTTTTCTCCACCCCATACTTGGTCTTCATCTTCGACACTAACTTCTTATCATTGTCCTTCCCTTGGAAGTATTGCGAAGCATCGACCCCATCTTTGGGTAATCCAGTGATCTGCGATATAAGTTCGATGATGATCGGAATCTCCGTATCCAACCATAAGTATCCATCATGAAAGAAAACCAACAATTTCTTTATACATGCATTCACTTCTATTGATCTCCCAAAATGCGGCATGTGAATTATTGATAGGATCCCTCATCGCTCCAAGCCCAATGCCCACTACATTGGCTCCCTCGTGATTGGATCTCCATCTCCATGCTTTTTCTCCATGTATGTGCACTGTGTGCATTCTAGATAAGCCAAAATATCATGGTCGTTGTACTACATTTTTTGCAGTCACTTAAATATATCTCCAGTGGTATGGATACCCTCCGATGTCGCTAGGTCATTGCTGATCCACATCGTAGTTGGCATTATTGTCGGATTCTAACTTTGACACATCCTCGACCAATCATAGTTGTTGATACAACTTCTACAAGTTTCGACGTGACATGAATTCGTTAACTTTAATACTTCGACTGGTTCAATTTCGACACAACTCTGACGAGTCTCTGTTAAATTTTCATAATTTACTTCAATCTGATCTAGGATCTTAACTGAGAGAACAACATGTACAACATATCTACAGCATATCAATCATGGACACAATAATGAAAGCACACAAGAGACACAAAGATTTACTTGGGGAAAACCATAAAGGTGAAAAACCCCAATAACTTCCTCAGAGATAGATAGAGCAATGATACAACCAACCATAAGAGATAGACATATCCTAGCAGCAGATCCTCCTCCTCCATAAGTGCGCCACTCCTTCTTGAGTGCATGAGTGAGAAGTGAGTGAGTAAATAGAGTGTCTCCCGCACTCTATTTATACTTGACTTGACTTGCCTTTTTACCTAACTCATGTAGGCTCGAACTTAACCACATAACATAATGCTGACTGGGCCGACCCCCAATAGGGTGGTCTAATAACCCATCAAGTATAAGTTACAACACTTACAATATAAATGACGACACTTCTGTATAGAGGAATAATAACATCTCTATAGGAATACAACCACTTCCGTATAGAGGAATAGTAACATCTCTATAGGAATAGAATATACATATATGTGAAATACATTCCGAAGTTACATATACATCAACACTCCCTCTTAACTAGGAAGGTATATCTCAGCACAGTTCTTCTAACACAAGTCATCTTCTCTGGATCATCATCACTGGATAATCGTCATCGAGTCATCATCATTGTCACTGCTGCTGCTATCTCAATCAATCTATGAATCTACTCGTCATAGGAAGTTCTACAGAGCTAGTCCTTTTTCATACTGGATGTAGGCCCGCCATCTACAGGTATTCATCATCACTGGCCATACTGTGGAATCCTCAGGAATTATGTGCGTCACAAAACCTGGCTGCAGCATCCCAGGCTATTACGAGAAGATAGCTCTACTTGTAGGATCTCCCAGGAGCACATTACATGTGACCCATCACAAAACCTGGCTGAAGCATCCCAGGCTATTACGAGCATGCGGCTCTAACTGTCGGATCTCCCAGGAGCACATTACATGTGATCTCACCACAAAACCTGGCTGAAGCATCTGAGGCCTTTTTCATCTTGTCCAGATCTCCTAGGAGAAAATTACATGTGGTCATGGCAAAACCTGGCTGAAGCATCTGAGGCCTTTTTCATCTTGTCCAGATCTCCCAGGAGCAAATTACATGCCATAGGACAAAACCTCGCAAGAGCATCTGCCAGATATCCCAGGGCACTGAATTACATGCCATAGGAAAAACCTCGAAAGACTATTTGCAGATCTCCCAGGGCACAAATTACATGTCCTCCCAAGCAAAACCTCGCAAGAGCATTTGCCAGATGTCCCAGGGCACCGAATTACATGCCATAGGCAAAACCTCTAAAGACCATCTGTAAATCTCCCAGGGCACAAATTACATGCTTACTTGCACAACCTGATCCACGGCCACAAAGTATCATCTGATACTCATCATACATCATCCTGATGTACACATGATCATCCTGATCATCATCACTGCAACATCCTGCTGCATGTCATCTGGAGAAGCTCATCATCCATGATCATCCTGATCATACAATGCATCCATATGATGCACACCAAGTATCCACCTGATACATACATAGATACATGATCCACACAATGTATCCATTAGCATACATGATCTATCTGATCATACAAAGATACATGATCCACACAATGTATCCATCAACATACATGATCTACCTTATCATACAAAGATACATGATCCACACAATGTATCCATCAGCATCCAACATGATGCGTACATACAAAATACATACACATGATCCAACCGATCATATCCAACATCCAACATGATGCATATACAAAATACATACACATGATCCGAGCGATCATATCCAGCATCCAACATGATGCATACATACATACATATAATGATCCAACTGATCATATCCAGCATCCAACATGATGCATACATACATACATATAATGATCCAACTGATCATATCCAAGCAGAAACAAGAACATCATCCTCATGCTCATCATCCAGCGCTTACATCCATAGCCATGTGAAGGATCCCCCTTCCAACATGCTTGGAATGGCTTCAGCAAATGTGTCCATCACTTCTTCCTCAAAGTATCCTTGATCTGAAGAATGCAGAGCCTCTCTCTGAAGTACTTGAACTTCACTCTAGCTAATGGCTTCGTCAGCACATCTGCAATCTGCTCGTCCGTCGCAACATACAGGAGCTTCATGGCTCCTCTCTGCACCATATCCTTGATATAGTGATATTTGATCTCTATGTGTTTCGACCTGTCATGAAACACTGGGTTCTCGGACAACTTCACACAACTCTGGTTATCACAGAAGATACCAGTAGCATCCAACGGGAGATCAAATAACTCAGACATTAGCTTCTGTAGCCATACTGCCTTACAACTAGCTGAACAAGCTACAACATACTCTGCCTCAGCTGTACTCAGTGCCACGCAGGACTGCTTCCTACTGAACCAAGAGATCACACCTGATCCCATACTGAAGCAACACCCATATGTGCTCTTCCTATCTGCAGCACTGCTTGCCCAATCTGAATCAACATAACCCTGAAGGTTAAAATTTTGATTCGCTTCATACTTGAGCCCAAAATCCACTGTACCCTTCAGGTACCTCAGAACATGCTTTACAACAACCAGGTGAACACTCCTCGGATCCGTCAAGAACTGGCTCAATGTGTTCACCGCAAAGGAAATATCTGGTCTCATGTTCGTCAGGTACATCAAGGACCTAATCATCTGACGATGCATAGAGACATCAACTGGCTCAGATGAAGCATCACAAATAAGATTCAGATTCGATGTCATAGGTGTCGCCATGGCCTTGCAATCCATCATCCCGAACCTCTTCAGGATCTCTACTGCATACTTCCCTTGTCCAAGGAAGATTCCATCTGGACTCTGCCACACCTCCATGCCAAAAACAAATAGTGCATCATCCCCAAGTTCTTCATATCGAACTCGGCAGCAAGCTTCCGCTGCGTGTCGGCAATCAATCTATCTTCACCTGTAACAAACAAATTATCCGCATACAAAAGTAGTATCACTGGATTTCCTTCCTCAACCTTGTAGTAATGGTTGGAACCCGCTTTACTCTTGGTAGAAACCAAACTGGATAGAAAGTTGTCTATCCTACCATACCAAGTTCTGCACACATATATGACTGCACCATGCTGTCTTGAAATCCATCTGGTGCATCTTCTATTTCATCACTTTTATATTTCTCAATGCTGCCATCTGCAACATGCTTGATCTGATAGTTCCATTTGGAAGTCATAACAAACTTGCCTTCACGTCTTGGGATTACATCCCAAACATCATTCTTCATGATCGACGGATCATGGCATTCCATTTCTTTATCCTAGATCCTAGGAACTTCAATATCTTCAATATCTTCAATAGATATCTTTGTTGCTGGAACAAATGTTGTAGTTCTTCTTTTGTAGGAGATGGCATATGATCTTTCCTACACAACAAGTTAAATTGCATGATTAGAAAACATTTCATAGTTTTCAGAACAAATTCTTACACATAAAGAAATATGTCATACAGTCATGCAATTATCTTAGCCAATGCTTCAATACAACATTTATCCATATCCTGTAACTTTCTAGATGCCTTCCAATCTCTACCAGAACATTGTTAAGAGTGTGCACAACTCCCAACATGTCAACAAAGAGATTTCATTCTATATAAGTAGCAATGGAATGTTGTACAGTGCCATAGGCCACTTACCCATGTATATTAGTAGTATACTGTTCATCAATGCAACTATTCTAATATGCACAATACATATCCTAAGTCTAGGAACATGATCATATACATCATTGAACAATTTTATTTAAACAAACAAATATGCAAGAAATGATGATTAAAATACTTATCTTTCTTTGTTCGTTGGGTGGAATTCCTCTGAGTCTTCGCTTCCTTGCAGGAGCTGCTGGAGTCCTAATTTGAAGTAGCTTCTTCTACACCTTTCTGTTGTGGAGTGTAGAGAGATGGTCAACTCCCTCTAAATATCTGCATCCTTGCATAAACCATTGGAGTGTACTCCTTTTCTTTCTTGCAGGAACAACTGGAGTGTCTTCCCTCTTGATCTTTGCTTCCTGGATTACCTGTCCTTGAACTTATATTCATTCTCGATCCCTATGCATTCTTGTTAGTATCATCATTGTGTTATCCTCTAGGTCTCATACATAATCAAACATTCATTAGTATAATCTTAATATTATCAAAACACAATAATCTCAAGCATGTATAGTCAGGATCAATTCAAACACAAATAATAACCATTAGTATTCAAGGTTTCAAGGAAGTCTTCTTTTATTCATACATATTCTTATTTAATCATAGGACTCTTCTGGTTAGTTAAATCATCAATCAAGAGAAGAGATATAATATGCATAAAACTTGTGATTATTCAAACCTATGCCTTCATGATTCTTCTGGTTAGTCATATCATCAATTATGGTAAGAAAAATAATATGCATACAACCATGACTTATTCAAACCTATGACTTCATGAATAATCATAATCAACAACTCAACAGTATAAGATCCTAACACAAGGTAGGATTCTATCTTGATATAGGAAAAACATACCTGGATTAGCATGCTAGCTAGTTATGTCTAACATACTCACATGATGTCTTCTTGTTCTTCTTCAATGACTTGTGCTAGTAACCTGTATATCTCATAGGTTAACCATTACAAAACCAAGTTATACATACCTCGTAAATGGATCTTCTATGAGATCCATGACAATGGATGAATCTTTGTCCTCATGTTATCATGATCATATGTTCTTGGACCAGAACATGATTTGTCTTTCTTGGTGTTCCTTTCATGTTAGTAGACAACATAAACCTCATACAACACCATAATGCATTAGTACAATCATAAGTGTCAACACCCTAATCAATGAATATTTTCTATCGTGCATTCATAGTTTTATTAAGGTGATATGACAAGTCTAAAATTAAGATTGTACTAACCGTAATAACATGAAGACAAACATACCATAAACTTAATCATGAACAAATCTCAAAACATACCTCGATGATTCATACCTGTCGAGATCGCTTGTAATCTTCTTATGTAAGGCCTTAGCCTCATCTCCCACTGAAACAGGAACTTCTTCATTTATGCAGGTGACCAATCCATCTTCTTCTAGGATTAACCCAATCCACTTGATTTGCAAGAACTGGACCTGGAGCTGGATATGGGTTTGTCAGAGAAACCCCAAAAATTCAAACTTTGAATTTTAAACTTCCGAAAGGATAGAAATATGCGCCTTGATGAGCTGATCAAACTGGTATATTCAGAATTTGAAAATTGCAAAGTTTCACTCCTCAATTTTGCCTTTGAAACTTCTAGATTCACTAGACGTGACCCTGAATTGGGGTTTGATGAAGCCCACTCTTCTGCCCCATCAAAATGTTTGATCCAAAGCTCTAAGCTTCTATTTTTCTGAGGAGCTTCCAGCCGTGGTCACAGATTTCAAAAATTCCCATTTTTACAAAAGCCCTAATTTTCCACTTTTATGATCAAAGTCCCAAACTAGGGTTTGATCAAGCCCGACCTTCTTCCCAACCAAAAATTATGATCTTCATCTCTAAATTTTTATTTTGATGAGTAGAATTCAGCCTTGGTCTCCGCTTACAAAAATTCCAACTTTCTCCAAAGCCCTAAATTTCGGAAGCCATGAATGAAGGTACTCAAAAATAATTCTATTTTGACATAAATATGTACCTGATTGTTTCTGGTGTAACTCTGAACTTTTCAATCCACAGGGTCTGTAAACGTTTCATGAGATAGCCTGACCTGTTGTCTTTCCATCCTGACAGATCTGACCTCAATTGGATTCTCTGAGAAAGAGTTATGCCAAGTGTCGCAACGTGACCTGTTTTGGGATAATATAGGAGAGTGAACTTGTACGGCGTGCCACGTGTCACTATTTGAACTTCGGCCTCTGAAAATTTTTCTTGAGATATATCACCTTGTTATATTTCCATCCTGATAGGTCTGACCTCCATTGGACTCTCTGAGAGAGAGTTATGCAAAGTGTCGCAATGTGACCTGTTTATGGGATAATACAGGAGAGCGAACTTGTACGACGTTCCAAGTGGCACTGATTCAACTTCGACTTCTACAAAACTTTTCTGAGATAGTACCATCTGTGTACTACCTGTCACTATTTACGAAATTTAATTTGGAGCTTCCTAGCCCAAGTTATGACTTTTTTCCCAAGGTCACCTGATTTTGACTCAGATCTGGAAGAGGCAGAAACCCTATATTGTACAGATCATAAATCACAAATTACAACGAATTAGAGGTTTTCCTTTCGACAAAAGGTACCTGGAGATTTAATATTCAACCTGTAAATATTTCAGATCCGAAACCTTCGGAAAAACGGATTTATAGCGAAAGTGCTATGACGACTGGTTTTTTCTATATCAAGCCCTAACATCGTAAGTGCAACAAGTGTCATACATGCAATATCATGCCTTCTTTCAGGCTAGCTCTGATACCATGTTAAATTTTCATAATTTACTTCAATCTGATCTAGGATATTAACTGAGAGAACAACATGTACAACATATCTACAGCATATCAAGCATGGACACAATAATGCAAGCACACAAGAGACACAAAGATTTACTTGGGGAAAACCATAAAGGTGAAAAACCCCAATAACTTCCTCACAGATAGATAGAGCAATGATACAACCAACCATAAGAGATAGACATATCCTAGCAGCAGATCCTCCTCCTCCATAAGTGCGCCACTCCTCCTTGAGTGCATGAGTGAGAAGTGAGTGAGTAAATAGAGTGTCTCCCGCACTCTATTTATACTTGACTTGACTTGCCTTTTTACCTAACTCATGCAGGCTTGAACTTAACCACATAACATAATGCTGACTGGGCCGACCCCCAATAGGGTTGTATAATAACCCTTTGACCCACATGACTTATACAAGGCCGACCCCATCAAGGTGTTCTAATAAACCATCAAGTATAAGTTACGACACTTACAATATAAATGATGACACTTCCGTATAGAGGAATAATAACATCTCTATAGGAATACAATATACATATATGTGAAATACATTCCGAAGTTACATATACATCAACAGTATCCACTTCGACATAATGCGACACATTCCACACCTTTGACATGTTCAACAACCTCACAGTTCGCTACATCGACATGCAACCAGTGACTATCAAACTTCGACAAACTATCTCTTTATCGTCTAGTCGACTGTAACAGTTTAACTATTGGAACCATTCTAACTTCTTCTTTATAATTGAATGTAACGGGCAGGCACCCAAGCATCTCAGAATTCTATATAAGCATGTATAATATTGTAACATACAGGAGAATCAATCAGTTTTGATATGTTTGCAAGTAATAGAGAACAGTTCGCATTCCTGCATATTGTCTGTGCGTATTTGTGTTTATCTATATTGTGTAATCCTGCTTATGCTCATTTTGTCTATTAAGATTCTGCCATAACAGAGCCGACCCATTCAGTCAAATTGTTGTCCCCCTCATGCTTCCTGGACACGACCTGGATCATTGGTATCAAAGCACTCAGTTTTGTTCATGCTTAAGTCCCGCGTATACACTTCTCTCAAAGTTACCTGACTTATGTCAGTTCAAACTCGCTCGCAATCTAATCAATTCAAGCAGATGCGATCTCCAGGAATGACAAAAGAAATAGACGATAGACATGCAACCAATGAGACAACACAGCTTATTGAGCAAGCTCTAGCTCGACAATGGACTAAAATGTTCAACCAATTCAATGAGATTCTCATACGATTTGCTTCGACATCCGAGGGATCCTCGATGAGAACTCACTCCAATAAAATCATCCCATTCAAAGTGCAAATGAATCTGGATATACCTAATCTTGAAGGTAAGATTTATGTGGAATCCATCGACAATTGGGTGCAACAATTGGAATCCTTTTACGCTGTAAATCAACTATATGAAGCTAAAAAATTCACCATTGCATCCATAAAGATGTCTACCTCCGTGCACTGTTGTGGGAGAACCTCTCGACAAAGATGGAGAAAAGAGGAGAACCCATAGACACATGGGATAAATTCGTTAAACACATATGAAAGTAATCTTATCCATTAAATACCTCGAGCAGCAGTATAAGAAGTGGCAGCAGCTAAGGCAATGTAAAGATCAATCAGTACAGAGTTACACCCATGAGTTCCATAAACTCATGGATAGACTTGGTGTCCAAGAAATAGAGAAATTGCTTGTTTTGAAGTACATTAGTGGATTGTCCCAGTACATTCAGTAGGAGATGAAATTTTTTACTGTCAATACGCTTGCAGATGATTTCCACTATTCCAACAAACTGGAAACCAAGTAGAAAGGAAAAGCATGTTACGTGACAAGGCCAACATCAGGACAACCACCTGACAAGAAGGCATTAGCTGACTTCGACATGTCGAAATCTTCTCAGCCGACACCACCAAAGCCATATCACAGAAAGAAGCCTTTTCACAAGAGGGAATGTAGCAAACAACCACCGACTAGAAAATGGTGTGATTACCACCACTCATCTTGGCATGATACATTTGAATGCAAATCTCGGAAGACATTCTTGACAAAAATGTCGACCTCCAACGTGTCCGACAAGACAGTGGAAGAATATGATCCAGACACAATGACTCTTTTAACCTCAACCACTCGAGCAACCTCGACTATCATTGACGAGGAGGAACAAGAACGCTTGTTCCATACACAGATATGGGTCCAAAGCAGCCCATTACATCTGATTGTGGACAACGGGAGCCAAAAATACTTGGTTTCTGAAGAATTTGTGAAGAAACTAGGTCTCTTTACCACTCCACATCATCAGCCTTACAACATCGGTTGGATGAAGGATGGACAATAACTATGGATCACTCAATAATGCAAACTCTCCTACTTCATAAATCCTTTTGAAGATGAAGTACTCTGTGATGTGGCACCACTCTCTATAGTCGATGCCCTGTTTGGGAAACCTTACCTCTGGGATAGACATGGAAGTTATCAGTCATGTCCTCAGAAGGTGATTTTCAGATTCTAAAATATATGGTTCAGCATACCAGAGCATCAACCTACAACTACGGTTGCACTGATATCTGCCAAACATACAAAGAAGCTCATCAATCATGCTCAAAAGTTCACATTAATCATGATCAAGCCACAATATTCTAAGAAGACTGTAGCAACAAGTTGAGTCACCGACCAATGCAGTTCTCGACAAAAATAGCAAGTCAATCATATTCTCGACGAGTAGCAGAACCTCTTTCAAGCTCCAGATGGAGTACCTCAAAATTGTCAGGTAAAACACTCCATTGAACTTGTTCCTGGTTCTTCTTTTCGTAATTCATTTGTTTACATAAGATCCATTCTCGAAAATGAAGAGAGTCGCATAAAAATACAAGAATTAATCGACAAAGGTCATATCCGACCCAACTCCTCTCCTTGTGGAAGTCCAATCTTCTTAGTTCCAAAGAAAGATGGGACTTGGCACATGTGCATGTGCATCAACTACTCAGCTCTCAATAAAATATCGGTGAAGAATAGGTACCCTCTGCCACAGATAGATGAGCTTATCAACTATCAGAAAGGTGCTAAATTCTTTACTAAGCTCGACCTCTAGTCGGGATACCATCAGATTCCAATCAAGCCCTTATATGTGTGGAAAACTGCTTTCAAGACCAAAGAATGATTGTTTGAATGGTTAGTCATGCCTTTCATTTTAACCAACATACGTGAGACCTTCATGCGACATATGGATAACCTTCTACAACCTTTCATCGGTAAATGCATCATTGTCTATCTTGACGACATATTGATTTTTCAATCGATCATGGGAAGAACATGTCGTACATCTTCGGTAAGTCCTCGACACTCTCCAGCAACATCGACTTTATATGAACATGGACAAGTGCTCTTTTGCGATGACCAGCATCAAATATTTTGGATATGTAATTGACTCTGTAGGCATTCATGTCAATCCAGACAAAGTACATATCCTCAAAGATTGGCCCATTCATAGAAGCATTCGAGAGCTAAGAAGTTTTCTTGGTTTGGCGAATTTCTATCGATGGTTCATACTCGGATTTAGTCACATAGCATGGCCCTTGAATGAGTTGACGAAGGGAAATGGGAAAACTATATTTCAATGGATAGAAATACATCAAGAAACTTTTGAACAGCTCAAACACAAGCTCTGCACTACACCAATACTTGTGTTACCTAATTTGCATTAGCCCTTTGAGATTGAGATGGACACATTGGACTATGCCTTGGGCGCAGTGATCACTCAGTCTAGTCACCTAGTCACTTTTCATTAAGAGAATTTTAATGACACAGTTAGAATATACTCGACATACGAAATTTAACTGTATTCCATTGTGCGAGCTCTCAAGCAATGGAGGCATTACATCCTTGGAAAGGAAACGGTCATTCTCACTGATCACAAGCCTCTACAGTTTGCTCTGACACAACCAAAGTTGCAGACAAACCGAAAACTCAAATGGATTAATTACTTACAACAATTCTAGTTGGTAATTAAGTATTGGAAAGGTAAAGCTAATGCTGCCACCGATTTCCTCAGTCGACCACCCATTACTCTCCTTTCGACAGCAATAAGTATGCAAGGATACATCATGACCACTTGGCAACAGTTGTACAAGGATGACATCGACTTCTCAGCAATCTACCAGTAGTCACAGACTAACAAGTCGTCGAGCTCAGACTCCGACTACTTCCTGAAAGACACCCTGCTATACAAGATTGGACAACTTTGTGTACCAACTAGTGAGCAACGACAACAACTCATTTGGGATGTGCACTACAACAAGACCGCAGGACACATTGTAGTAGCAAAGACACTTGCTATTATGCAGAAGTATTTCTTTTGGCCTACAATTAAATATGATTTCAACAACTACATTCGATATTGCATGGTTTGCGCCATTTCTAAGCTACCTACTATTAGCTTTTTTCAGAATTTACTCCAATATGATCTAGGATATTAACTGAGAGAACAACATGTACAACATATCTATATCATATCAATCATGGACATAATAATACAAGCACGCAAGAGACAATAGACACACAGAGTTTCACCGGGGAAAACCATAAAGTTGAAAAACACCCCAACTTCCTCAGAGATAGATAGAGCAATGATACAATGCAAGCATAGGAGATAGTCTTCTCCTAGCAGCATCTTCTCCTCCTCCACAAGTGCGCCACTCTCCAATCAGAGTATGAGTGAGAAAATGAATGATCAAATAGAGTGCCTCCTGCACTCTATTTATACATGACTTGACTTTCCTAATAACCTTTACTAGGTTGGCCTCAACTTAGCCACATAACATAATGCTGACAGGGCCGAACCCCAATAAGGTGGTCTAATAACCCTTTAACCCACATGACTTATACAGGGCCAACCCCATCATGGTGGTCTAATAACCCATCAAGTATAATTTACGACACTTACAATATAAATGACGATTTCCATATAGAGGAAAAATAACATCTCTATAGAAATACAAACACTTCTTTATAGAGGAATAATAACATCTCTATAGGAATACAATATACATATATGAAATAAATTCTGAAGTTACAAATATATCAACACTCCCTCTTAACTAGGGAGGTATTTCTTGACACATGTCTTCTAGCACAAGTCTTCTTCTTTGGATCATCGTCACTGATCATCGTCATCAAATCATTGTCATCGAATCATCGTCATCATCGCTGCTGCTACTATCTCAATCAATCTCTCATCTACTCGTCATAGGAATTTCTATAGAGCCAATCCTTTTTCATGTTGGATGTAGGCCTAGCGTCCATGTAGATCTTCAACATCTCTATGAGCAAGCCATCAAGTACGTACACCTCAGGACTGATTACATTGCCTCTGCAAAACCTACAAGATCTCCTAGGACTGATTACACTGCCTCTGCAAAACCTGTAAGAGCATCTCAAGACTGGTCATATGCCTCTACAAAACCTATGTACCATACTGTCACATCATCGTCTTCATATCATCATCATCATCCATGGAGCACAACCCAGATGCACACACACAACACTTATATACACCGGCACGGGAGGACCTACCTACCATCATCCAGGAATGGCTCAACACTTACATCACAACCATGGGAGGACTCTCCTATCACCATGACACCATGGAAGGAACTACCTGCCACCATGTCGGAAAGGCACAACATTTACATCACGACCATGGGAGGACTCTCCTGTCACCATGTCACCATGGAAGGAACTACCTTCCACCATGTCGAAAAGGCATGACAATTACATAAAAGACCATGAGAGGACTCTCCTATCACCATGTCACCATGGAAGGAACTACCTACCATCATGTCGGAAAATCCCAACAACCCTTACATCTCACCATGGGAGGACCTACGTACTACCATGTGAGAATGGCCCCAGCCCTTACATCTGCACCATAGGAGGACCTACCTACCACTACGCGAGAATGGCTCATGTGCATCTATGTCTCCGGATTCATCACTTCCCCTTGGAAGGAATCTCAATTTGAAGTACACCAAATCTCTCTCTGAAGTACTCAAACCTTACTCTAGCCAGGGGCTTAGTCAACACATCAACTATCTGCTCATCCGTCGCAACATTTAGGAGCTTCACTACTCCTCTCTGCACCATATCTCTGATATAGTGGAAGTTGATCTCAATGTGCTTCGGCTTGTCATGGAACAGCAGGTTCTCACACAACTCTGGTTGTCACAATATATACAATTAGCACTCAACTGGAGATCAAAACAAATCAGATAGTAGCTTCTTAAGACATACTGACTCACAACTAGCCGAACAAGCTGCGACATACTCTTCTTCGGCTGTACTCAGTGTCACACAGGACTGCTTCCGACTAAACCAAGAGATCAGACCAGATCCAATACTGAAGTAGCACCCCGAAGTGCTCTTCTGATCAATGGAACTACCTGCCCAATCCGTATCAACATAACCCTCTCAGTGTTCACCACAAAGCATATATCTAGTATTGTATTCGTGAAGTACATCAAGGACCCGATCATCTAACGATACATCATCACATGATCATCCTGATCATCATCACAGCATCATTATGATGCATATCATCTGGATCAACACCCTGAAGCTCATCATCCATGATCATCTTGATCATACAGTGCATCCACCTGATGCGTACCAAGTATCTACCTGATGTATATCATCATACATGATCTACCTAATCATACAATGTATCCATCATCATACATGATCTACCTGATCATAACAAGCATCCAACATGATGCATATACATATACATGATCCAACTGATCATAACAAGCATCCAACATGATGCATATACATATACATGATCCAACTTATCATAACAAGCATCCAACATGATGCATATACAGATACATGATCCAACTGATCATAACAAGCATCCAACATGATGCATATACATACCAGTAACTGGAGCATCGTTATGATGCTCATTATCCAACGCTTACATCCACAGCCTTGGGAAGGATCCTCCTCTCACCATGTTTGGAATGTCTCTAGCAAATGTGTCCATCACTTCTTCCTCGAAGTGTCGTCAATCTGAAGAGCGCCATGCAAAAAATCTATCATGACATCGATCTGGTGTATCTTCCATTTCATCACTTGCTTTTTATTTCTCTATGCAGCCTTATGCAGCATGCTTGATCTTATAGATCCACTTGGAAGTCACAAAAGACTTCCCTTCAGGTCTTGGGACCACATCCCAAACATCATTCTTCATGATCGACGGATCATGGCATTCTTCCTGGATCCTGAGAACTTCAATATATTCAATATCTTCAATAGATAACTTTGTCGCTGGAACAAATGTTGTAGTCCTTCTTTTGTAGGTGCTCGTATACGATCTTTCCTACAAAACAAGTTAAATTGCATGATTAGAAACTTCTCATAGTTTCCAGAACAAATTCTTACAAATAAAGAAATATGTCATATAGTCATGCAATTATGTTAGCCAATACAACATTTATCCATATCCCGTAACTTTCTAGATGCCTTCCAATCTCTACCAAAACATTGTTAAGAGTTTGCACTACTCCAAACATGTCAGCAACGAGGTTTCATTCTAGATAAGTAGCAATGGAATGTTGTACAGTGCCATAGGCCACTTACCCATCACATGCATATTAGTAGTATATTGTTCATTAATGCAATTATTCTAATATGGATAATACACACCCTAAGTCTGGGAATATAAGCATATACATCATTGAACAATATTACTTAAACAAACAAATATGCAAGAAATGACAATTCAAATACTTATCATTGTTTGGTTTGTAGGGTGTACTCCCTCTCAATATTTGCTTCCTTGCAAGAACTACTAGAGTGTGCTCCCTCTTGATCTTTTCTTCCTGGATTACATGTCCTTGAACTTATATCCATCCTTGATCACTTATGCATACTTACTAGTATCATCATTGTGTTATCCTCGAGGTCTCATATATACATTCATTAGTATAATGTAAATACTATCAAGACACAATAATCTTAAACATGTATAGTCATGATCACTTCAAACACAGATAATAAACATTAGTATCCAAGGTTTCAGGGAATACTACTTTTACTCATGCATATTCTTTATTTGACCAAAAGACTTTTCTGGTTAGTCATATCATCAATAAATGTAAGAGACATAATATGCATAAACCCTTGATTAGTTACATTTCTAACTTCATGAACAATCATTATCAACCATACAACAGTATAAGATCCTAACACAAGGTAGGATTCTAACTTGATATAGGAAAAATTCACCTGGTTATCATATTTTCTAGTTATGTCTAGCAATGTCTTCTTGTTCTCTTCAATGACTTGTGCAAGTAACCTGCATATCTCCTAGGTTAAGCATTGTAGAACCAAAGTATACATACCTCGTAAGTAGAGCTTCTATGTGATCCATGACAATGGATGAATCTTTGTCTTCATGTCACCATGGTCATATGTTCTTGAACTAGAACATGATTTGTCTTTCTTGATGTAGCTTTCATGTTAGCGGACAACATCAACCTCATACAACAGCACAAAGCATTAGTACAATCATAAGTGTCAAAACCCTAATAAATGAATATCTGCATTCATAATTTTTATTAAGGTGATACGACAAGCCTAAAGCTAATCAAGATTGTACTAACCTTAATTAAGACAAACATACCATAAACTTAATCATGAACTGATCTCAAAACATACCTGGATAATTCATACCTATTGAGATTCCTTGTAATCTTTGTATATAAGGCCTTAGCCTCATCTCCCTCTTAAAACTTCTTCACTTATGCAGGTGACCAATCCATTCTCTTCTAGGATTAACCCAATCCACTTGATTTGCAGAAACTAGATTTGGAGGTGGATTAGGGTTTGTTAGAGAAATCCTAAAAATTCAAACTTTGAATTTCAAACTTCTGAAAGAATAGAAAGATGCACCTTGATGAGCTGATCAACCTGGTATACTCAAAATTTCAAAACTGCAAAGTTTCACCCCTCAAAATTGTCTTTGAAACTTCCAGATCTTCTGGATAGGATCCCGAACTAGGGTTTGATAAAGGCCACCCTTCTGTCCAACCAAAAGGTTCAATCGAAAGCTCTAAAATTCAATTTCTTTGAGGAGCTTTCAGCCTTGGTTGCAGACTTCAAAAATTCCAACTTTTGTAGAAGCCCTACTTTTCCACCTTTCCGATCAAAATCCCGAACTAGGGTTTGATCAAGCCCGACCTTCTGCCCAACCAAAAAATTTGATCTTGGTATCTAAATTTCTATTTTGATGAGGATCATCCAGCCATGGTCTTCGATACAAAAAATTCCAACATTCTCCAAAACCCTAAATTCCCGGAGCCATGAATGAAGGTGATCAAAATCCAATTCTGTTTTGACAGAAATATGCACCTGACTATTTCTAGTGTAACTTTGAAATTTTGGATCTAAAGGGTCTGAAAATTCTTCCTATGGTAGCCTGACCTGTTATATTTCCAACTCCATAGGTCTGAACTTAATTGGATTCTCTGACAGAGAGTTATGCCAAGTGTTGTAACGTGACTTGTTTATGGGATAAAATAGGAGTGCTAACTTGTATGGAGTTCAATGTGTCATTGGTTCAATTTCGGCCTCCGAAAACCTTCCCTGAGAAACTTCCATCCGTACCCTACTTATCAGTTTTGACAAAATTTCATTTGGAGCTTCCTAGCCCAAGTTGTGACCTTTTTTCTTAGGTCACCTGTTTATGACTAAGATTTGGAAGAGGAAGAAACCCTAGATTGTACAGATCATAAAACACAAAGTAAAACGAATTAGAAGTTGTTCTTTAGACACGAGGTACATTGGGATCTTATCCTAGACCTGTAAAAGTTTCAAACCTGAAACTTTTCCAAAATGGATTTATAGAGAAAGTGCTATGATGACTGGTTTTTGCTATATCAAGCCTTAGCTTCGCAAGTGCAACAAGTGTCATAAATGCCATACCATGCCTTCTTCCAAACTAGCTGTGATACCATATTAGTTTTTCATAATTTACTTCAATATAATCTAGGATATTAACTGAGAGAACAACATGTACATAAATTCTACAGCATATCAATCATGGACATAATAATGCAAGCACACAAGAGACAAAAGACACACAGAGTTTCACTGGGGAAAACCATAAAGGGGAAGAACCCCACAACTTCCTCAGAGATAGATAGAGAAATGATACAACCCAAGCATAGGATATAGTCTTCTCCTAGTAGTAGCTTCTCCTCCTCCACAAGTGCGCCACTCTCCAATGAGAGTATGAGTGAGAAAATGAATGATCAAATAGAGTGCCTCCCGCACTCTATTTATACATGACTTGACTTGCCTAATAATCTTTACTAGGTCGGACTCAACTTAACCACATAACATAATGATGACAGGGTCGACCCCCAATAGGGTGGTCTAATAACCCTTTAACCCACATGACTTATACAGGGCCGACCCCATTAAGGTGGTATAATAACCCATCAAGTATAAGTTACGACACTTACAATATAAATGACAAGACTTTCGTATAGAGGAATAATAACATCTATATAGGAATACATACACTTTCATATAGAGGAATAATAACATCTCTATAGGAATACAATATACATATATGATATACATTCCGAAGCTACAAATACATGAACACCTAATCGACGATAGGGATTGTATACACCTCTACTAGTTCCTAGTTGATCATGGCAATCTATTTCTATGGACTACTTGATGGGTCATCCTACTACCAGACATCAGCATCACGCGATATTAGTAGTAGTCGACTGATTTTCCAATATGGCCATTCTCATACCGTGTAAGAGGACCACAAAAGTGTAGCAAACCACTCAGCTCTTCTTTATACATGTTTGGAAACACTTTGGTTTACCCACAACCATCATTTCCGACCGAGATGCCAGATTTGTTAGCATCTTTTGGAAGACCTGTTGATGTATATGTAACTTCAAAATGTATTTCACATATATGTTTATTGTATTCCTATAGAGATGTTATTATGCCTCTATATGGAAGTGTCTTCATTTATATTGTAAGTGTTGTAACTTATACTTGATGGGTTATTAGACCACCTTGTTGGGGTCGGCCCTGTATAAGTCATGTGGGTCAAAGGGTTATTAGACAACCTATTGGGGGTCGGCCATGTGGGTCAAAGGGTTATTAAACCACCCTAGTGGGGGTCGGCCCAGTCAGCATTATGTTAAGTGGTAAATTTGAGGCCGACCTAGTTGAGTAAAGGTCAAGTCAAGTTAGTGTATAAATAGAGAGTGTGTCTCTCTCATTTTACACATTCTATTCTGTCACTCACACTTGGGAGAGTGGTGCACTTGTGGAGGAGGAGGATCTACTGCTAGGAGAAGACTATATTTTGTATTCTGGTTGTATCATTTATCTATCTATCTCTAAGGAAGTTGATAGGGTTTTTCACCTTTATGGTTTTCCCCAAGTAAACTCTGTGTCTCTTGTGTGCTTGCATTATTGTGATCACCTTGTTGGGGTCGGCCCTGTATAAGTCATGTGGTTCAAAGGGTTATTAGACCACCCTATTGGGGGTCGGACATGTGGGTCAAAGGGTTATTAGACCACATTAGTGGGGGTCGGTCCAGTCAGCATTATGTTAAGTGGTTAAGTTGAGGCCGACCTAGTTGAGTAAAGGTCAAGTCAAGTTAGTGTATAAATAGAGAGTGTGTCTCTCTAATTTTACACATTCTATTCTCTCACTCACACTTGGGAGAGTGGTGCACTTGTGGAGGAGGAGGATCTACTGCTAGGAGAAGACTATATTTTGTATTCTGGTTGTATCATTTATCTATCTATCTGTGAGGAAGTTATTAGGGTTTTTCACCTTTATGGTTTTCCTGTTAAGATTTAATATGCTAAGACAGAAAATAGCAGCATTACATTCCATTTCACAATAATAGCATATACAGGATCACTGAAGAAACAACAAGCACAGCATAAACACAAGAGACAGAGATTTATCCTGGGAAACCCTCATGGGGTAGAAAACCCAGCAAAGCTTCCTCAATATAGATGACCAGCAATATACAAAGATGAAACCCTGAGACATGATCTCCTCCTCCACAATAGCAGACCTCTCCTCCACAAGTGCGCTATCCTCAAGTGAGTGAATGTGTATAATGAGGAACACACCTCCTCTATTTATACACTACTCTGATATGTATTTTACACAAGTACATGTAGGCTCGTATTTAACCATTAGGTTAAATACCCCATTATAACTGACTGGGCCGACCCCTCTAGGGTGGTCTAATAACCCTTTGACCCACATAACACATACAGGGCCGACCCCCACTAGGGAAGTCTAATAACCCAATTTACCACATTCCGACGGAGGAATAAACATCTCCGGATATACAATAAGATCTTCACGGAGGAATGAATCATCTCCGGAATAATAAAGTACAAATATAATATTCTCTGAAGTTACAATATCTCAACACTCCCCCTTAACGAGAAGGATATTATAACAGCATCTGCACGAGCAAGGAGTCATCAACATCATACATGATACATCTATAAATCATTGGAAGCTTTCTCAACATCATCAGTAACTCAACCAGTTACTGGAATATCTTCAATACTGGAACATCAACATCTTCAGTACTGAGTCTTTATCTTCTGCAGCACTCAAACAGCTACAGCAACATCAATATCTGAATCCTCACGATTGTCAGCATTGCCATCACACGATCACCAGCATCGTCATCACATGATCAACAACATCGTCATCTCACTATCATCAACATCGTCATCACACGATCATCAACATCGTCATCTCACGATCATCAACATCGTCATCACACGATCATCAGCATCGTCATCTCACGATCATCAGCATCGTCATCATACGATCATCAGCATCGTCATCTCACGATCATCAGCATCGTCATCACACAATCATTAGCATCGTCATCTTACGATCATCCGCATCGTTATCTCACGATCATCAGCATTGTCATATCATCTCGATCTACAGCATCTGGATCATCTCGATCTACAGCATCTGGATCATCACGATCTACAACATCTGGATCATCTCGATCTACAGCATCTGGATCATCTCGATCTATAACATCTGGATCATCTCGATCTACAGCATCTGGATCATCTCATCTACAGCATCTGGATCATCTCGATCTACAGCATCTGGATCATCTCGATCTACACCATCTGGATCATCTCGATCTACAGCATCTGGATCATCACGATCTACAGCATCTGGATCATCACGATCTACAGCATCTGGATCATCTCGATCTACAGCATCTGGATCATCTCGATCTACAGCATCTGGATCATCTCGATCTACAACATAAGTATCCTCAACCATACAAGTACATTAATCAATACATGTATCATCAAAAGTATGTATTCTCACCAATACATCTATCATAAAAACATGTATTCTTACTAATACATATATCATCAAAATCATGTATTCTCACTAATACATCTATCATCAAAAGCATGTATTATCACTAATACATCTATCATCAAAAGCATGTATTCTCACTAATACATCTATCAATACAAGTATCCACACTGATACAAGTATACACAACAGCAGCATACCCTGCAACACACATGATCCAATTACGGGATGGTCAATCCCTCTCACTTTAGGACATAGGTCCAAGGATGATACAATCCTGATCCACTTATGGGATGATCAATCCCTCTCAATTTAAGACATCTCTCATGTCTATGGATGATGCAATCCAGATCAACAGGATGATCAATCCTTATCCTTTTAAGACACCTCACCATGTCTAAGGATGATGCAATCCCGAATCAACTTACAGGATGATTAGTCCTTATCACTTTAAGACACCTTACCATGTCTAGGGACGATGCAATCCCAATCTACTTACAAGATGATTAGTCCTTATCACTTTAAGACACCTCACCATGTCTAGGGATGATGCAATCCCAATCTACTTACAGGATGATTAGTCCTCATCACTTTAAGACACCTCACCATGTCTAGGGACGATGCAATCCCAATCTACTTACAGGATGATTAGTCCTTATCACTTTAAGACACCTCACCATGTCTAGGGATGATGCAATCCCAATCTACTTACAGGATGATTAGTCCTTATCACTTTAAGACACTTCACCATGTCTAGGGACGATGCAATCCCAATCTACTTACAGGAGGATTAGTCCTTATCACTTTAAGACACCTCACCATGTCTAGGGACGATGCAATTCCAATCTACTTACAGGATGATTAGTCCTTATCACTTTAAGACAAGTCTCATGTCTAGGGACGATGCAATCCCATCACGTACATTTTGAACCCAGTTCATGGACGATGCAGTCCTCACGTACATTTTGAACCCAGTTCATGGACGATGCAGTCCTCACGTACATTTTGAACCCAGTTCATGGACGATGCAGTCCTCACGTACATTTTGAACCCAGTTCATGGACGATGCAGTCCTCACGTACATTTTGAACCCAGTTCATGGACGATGCAGTCCTCATGTACATTTTGAACCCAGTTCATGGACGATGCAGTCCTCACGTACATTTTGAACCCAGTTCATGGACGATGCAGTCCTCACGTACATTTTGAACCCAGTTCATGGACGATGCAGTCCTCACGTACATTTTGAACCCAGTTCATGGACGATGCATTCCTCACGTACATTTTGAACCCAGTTCATGGACGATGCAGTCCTCACGTACATTTTGAACCCAGTTCATGGACGATGCAGTCCTCACGTACATTTTGAACTAGTGGTTCCGGGATGATGCAATCCCCATCACTTTATTCTCGAAGACCATACGTCTACGGATCAATTCAGGGACCAAGGTCTGGGGATGATACAATCCCCACTTCTCGGAGACCTTACGTCTACGGCTCTCTTTAGGACTGAAAGTCCAGGGATGATCCAATCCCCTTAACTGTCCACTAAGGACTTCGTTCTCGGAGACCTCACGTCTACGGCTCTCTTTAGGACTGAAAGTCCAGGGATGATCCAATCCCTTCAACTGTCCACTAAGGACTTCATTCTCGGAGACCTCACGTCTACGGCTCTCTTTAGGACTGAAAGTCCAGGGATGATCCAATCCCCTTAACTGTCCACTAAGGACTTCATTCTCGGAGACCTTACATCTACAGCTCTCTTTAGGACTGAAAGTCCAGGGATGATCCAATCCCCTCAACTGTCCACTAAGGACTTCATTCTCGGAGACCTCACGTCTACAGCTCTCTTTAGAACAAGTGTTCAAGGATGATACAATCCCCACATGTATTCTCATCAATATACTATCGATCCTGGGAACCCATACAGAACCTGATTCACACTTCTTCTTTAATTGCACCATTAAGAGAATGGTCTTATCTATCCACTTGGAGCAAACATCTCATCATGATTCTCTTCCTCTTTCTAAGAGAATCTTCTAGCCACAAGCCTTCTATATTTTGTTTGATTTGTACATCTTCTTGTTGAACATCCATCACTTGTTCGGTGTTCATTATTCTTCATGATCTTTCCTACAAAACAAAATTAAGTACATGATTAGTAATCCTTCATAATCATGAAATCATGATAACCTATTATGCATACAGATATCATTTACATAGTTATGCAACTATCTTGACCAATACTTTGGCACAACACTTTCCCATATCCTGTATGCATACAGTGGCTATCTAGATGCCTTCCATCTCTACCAGAACATACTATCGAGAGTGTGCACAGCTCTCAGCATGTCGGCAAAGAGGTTTCATTCTAGACAAGCAACAATGGAATGTTTGTCCAACTTACCAATCATATGCATATTAGTAGTATAATGTTCAATGCTCTATGAATGTTTGCACTCAGCATGATATGTTCTAGGAATACAAATATGCATACAAGAAATATCATTTACTATTTCAAATAACAACTCAAATACTTATCTTTTATGTTTGTGTGGTTGCCTCCCGCTTGATCTTCTATATGTCCTTTGAACTTCTATTCATTCTGTACCACTGTGCATTCTCAAGTGTGCACTAGTGTCATCCTCATGATCTCATACACAAACATTCATTCATTAGTATATTCTCAAAACATTCTAATTCTAAATAATCTTGAATATGTATAGTCATGATCATTAGTATTCAGGGTTTCAAGTAAGTCTTCTTTTACTCATGCATATTCTTGTTTGATCATAGTACTCTTCTGGTTAATTAAATCATGCATAAACCCTTGATTACTAACTTTATGAATAAGCATAACCAATCATATCAAGTATACTTATATAAGGGATCCTAACACAAGGTAAGATTCATGGGAAACATACCTGGATTAGTATACCTACTTGGTTATGTACAACATACCTAAACAATCTCTTCAATGATTTAGAGATCCTGAGCTAGAACCTGCATGTCTCATAGGTTAAGCATAATATAACAAAGTCATACATACCTCGTAAGTAGAACAAAGATTATGGATGAGTCTTTGTCTTCATGTTTTCATGGTCATGGAGCCTGATTTGTCTTTTGTGATGTACCTGTATCTTGTTAGCAGACAACATCAACCTCACACAACATTATAATGCATTAGTACAATCATAAGTGTCAACACCCTAACCAATGAATATCTTCTATCATGCATTCATAATTTTGTTAAGGTGATACAACAAATCTAAAATCAAGATTGTACTAACCGTAATAACATGAAGAAAAACATACCATAAACTTAATCATGAACAAATCTCAAAACATACCTCGATGAGTCATACCTGTCGAGATCGCTTGTAATCTCCTTATGTAAAGCCTTAGCCTCATCTCCCTCTGAAACAGGAACTCCTTCACTTATGCAGGTGACCAATCCATCTTCTTCTAGGATTAACCCTATCCACTTGATTTGCAAGAACTGGACCTGGAGCTGGACATGGGTTTGTCAGAGAAACCCCAAAAATTCAAACTTTGAATTTCAAACTTCTGAAAGGATAGAAATATGCGCCTTGATGAGCTGATCAAACTGATATATTCAGAATTTGAAAACTGCAAAGTTTCACTCCTCAATTTTGCCTTTGAAACTTCCGGATTCACTGGACGTGACCCTGAACTGTGGTTTGATGAATCCCACTCTTCTGCCCAATCAAAATGTTTGATCCAAAGCTCTAAGCTTCTATTTTTCTGAGGAGCTTCCAGCCATGGTCACACATTTCAAAAATTCTCATTTTTACAGAAGCCCTAATTTTCCACTTTTCTGATCAAAGTCCCGAACTAGGGTTTGATCAAGCCCGACCTTCTGCCCAACCAAAAAATCTGATCTTGGTCTCTAAATTTCTATTTTGATGAGTAGCATTCAGCCGTGGTCTCCGTTTACAAAAATTCCAACTTTCTTCAAAGCCCTAAATTTCGGAAGCCATGAATGAAGGTACTCAAAAATAATTCTGTTTTGACATAAATATGTACCTGATTGTTTCTGGTGTAACTCCAAACTTTTCAATCCACAGGGTCTGAAAAAGTTTTCTGAGATAGCCTGACTTGATATCTTTCCATCATGACAGGTCTGACCTCAATTGGATTTTCTGAGAGAGAGTTATGTCAAATGTCGCAACGTGACCTGTTTTGGGATAAAACAGAGGAGCGAACTTGTACGGCGTGCCACGTGTCACTGTTTGAACTTCGGCCTCTAAAAAACTTTCCTGATGTATCTCAGCTTGTTATCTTTCCATCCTAATAGGTCTGACCTCAATTGGACTCTCTGAGAGAGAGTTATGCCAAGTGTCGTAACATGGCCTGTTTATGGGATAATACAAGAGGGCGAACTTGTACGGAGTGCCACGTGTCACTGGTTCAACTTCGGCCTCTGAAAACGTTTTCTGAGATATTACAGACTGTGTACTACCTTTCACTTTTTACGAAATTTCATTTGGAGCTTCCTAGCCCAAGATATGACCTTTTTCCCAAGGTCACCTGATTTTGACTCAGATCTGAAAGAGGCAGAAACCCTATATTGTACAAATCATAAATCACAAAGTACAACGAATTAGAGGTTGTCCTTTGGACATGAGGTACCTGGAGATTTAATCTTCGTCCTGTAAAAATTTCCGATCCGAAAACTTCGCCAAAACGGATTTATAGCGAAAGTGCTACGATGACTGGTTTTTGCTATGTAAAACCCTAACCTTCAAATTGTCGTGAGTAAAGCAAGTGTCGTAAGTGCCATACCTTGTCTTCCTTCAGGTTAGCTCTGAAACCATGTTAAGATTTAATATGCTAAGACAGAAAATAGCAGCATTACATTCCATTTCACAATAATAGCATATACAGGATCACTGAAGAAACAACAAGCACAGCATAAACACAAGAGACAGAGATTTATCCTGGGAAACCCTCATGGGGTAGAAAACCCAGCAAAGCTTCCTCAATATAGATGACCAGCAATATACAAAGATGAAACCCTGAGACATGATCTCCTCCTCCACAATAGAAGACCTCTCCTCCACAAGTGCGCTATCCTCAAGTGAGTGAATGTGTATAATGAGGAACACACCTCCTCTATTTATACACTACTCTGATATGTATTTTACACAAGTACATGTAGGCTCGTATTTAACCATTAGGTTAAATACCCCATTATAACTGACTGGGACAACCCCTCTAGGGTGGTCTAATAACCCTTTGACCCACATAACACATACAGGGCCGACCCCCACTAGGGAAGTCTAATAACCCAAGTTACCACATTCCGACGGAGGAATAAACATCTCCGGATATACAATAAGATCTTCACGGAGGAATGAATCATCTCCGAAATAATAAAGTACAAATATAATATTCTTTGAAGTTACAATATCTCAACATTTCCCCAAGTAAACTCTGTGTCTCTTGTGTGCTTGCATTATTGTGACCACTGTTAAAATTCAATATGCTAAGACAGAAAATAGCAGCATTACATTCCATTTCACAATAATAGCATATACAGGATCACTGAAGAAACAACAAGCATAGCATAAACACAAGAGACAGAGATTTCTCCTGGGAAACCCTCATGGGGTAGAAAACCCAGCAAAGCTTCCTCAATATAGATGACCAGCAATATACAAAGATGCAAACCCTGAGCATAGGCTCCTTCTTCTCCATAGCAGACCTCTCCTCCACAAGTGCGCCTTTCTCAAGTGAGAGTGAGTGTGTGTAGTGAGGAACACACCTCCTCTATTTATACACTACTCTGATATGTATTTTTACACAAGTACACGTAGGCTCGTATTTAACCAATAGGTTAAATACCCCACTACAACTAACTGGGCCGACCCCTCTAGGGTGGTCTAATAACCCTTTGACCCACATAACACATATAGGGCCGACCCCTACTAGGGAAGTCTAATAACCCGAGTTACCACATTCCGACGGAGGAATAAACATCTCCGGATATACAATAAGATCTTCACGGAGGAATGAAACATCTCCGGAATAATAAAGTACAAATATAATATTCTTTGAAGTTACAATATGTCAACACTCCCCCTTAACGAGAAGGATATTATAACAACATCTGCACAAGCAAGGAGTCATCAACATCATACATGATACATCTATAAATCATTGGAAGCTTTCTTCAATTTGTCTTCATCAGTAACTCAAACAGTTACTGGTACATCAATGTCAACATCAATATCAGCATTACGATCATCAGCATCGTAATCACACGATCAGCAGCATCATCATCACACTATCAACAGCAGCACGATCAGCATCGTCATCATACGATCATCAGCATCGTCATCACACGATCATCAGCATCGTCATCACACGATCATCAGCATCGTCATCACACGATCATCAGCATCGTCATCATACGATCATCAGTATTGTCATCAACATCGTCATCACACGATCATCAGCATCGTCATCAGCATCGTCATCATACGATCATCAGCATCATCACCGCACGATCATCAGCATCGTCATCATACGATCATCAGCATCGTCATCATACGATCATCAGCATCGTCATCACACGATCATCGGCATCGTCAAGGAATGATGTAAACCAGTCATGTACCTTTTGAACCGAAGTCCAGGGACGATCCAGTCCTATCATTATCGAAGACATACGTCTACGGCTCTTCTTTCGGACTTAAGTCCAGGAATGATCCAATCCCTTCATTATCGGAGACATACGTCTACGGCTCTTCTTTTGAACCGAAGTCCAGGAATGATCCCAATCCCTTCATTATCGGAGACATACGTCTATGGCTCTTCTTTCGGACCGAAGTCCAGGAATGATCCCAATCCCTTCATTATCGGAGACATACGTCTACGGCTCTTCTTTCGGACTGAAGTCCAGGAATGATCCCAATCCCATTATTATCGGAGACATACGTCTACGGCTCTTCTTTCGGACTGAAGTCCAGGAATGATCCCAATCCCTTTATTATCGGAGACATACGTCTACGGCTCTTCTTTCGGACCGAAGTCCAGGAATGATCCCAATCCCTTTATTATCGGAGACATACGTCTACGGCTCTTCTTTCGGACTGAAGTCCAGGAATGATCCCAATCCCTTTATTATCGGAGACATACGTCTACGGCTCTTCTTTCAGACCGAAGTCCGGGAATGATCCCAATCCCTTCATTATCGAAGACCTCACGTCTACGGCTCTCTTTAGGACTGAAAGTCCAGGGATGATCCCAATCCCCTCAACTGTCCACTAAGCACTTCATTCTCGGAGACCTCACGTCTACGGCTCTCTTTAGGACTGAAAGTCCAGGGATGATCCCAATCCCCTCAACTGTCCACTAAGGACTTCATTCTCGGAGACCTCACGTCTACGGCTCTCTTTAGGACTGAAAGTCCAGGGATGATCCAATCCCCTCAACTGTCCACTAAGGACTTCATTCTCGGAGACCTCATGTCTACGGCTCTCTTTAGGACTGAAAGTCCAGGGATGATCCAATCCCCTCAAGTCCACCAAGGACTTCATTCTCGGAGACCTCACGTCTACGGCTCTCTTTAGGACTGAAAGTCCAGGGATGATCCAATCCCCTCAACTGTCCACTAAGGACTTCATTCTCGGAGACCTCACGTCTACGGCTCTCTTTAGGACTGAAAGTCCAGGGATGATCCAATCCCCTCAAGTCCACCAAGGACTTCATTCTCGGAGACCTCACGTCTACGGCTCTCTTTAGGACTGAAAGTCCAGGGATGATCCAATCCCCTCAAGTCCACCAAGGACTTCATTCTCGGAGACCTCACGTCTACGGCTCTCTTTAGGACTGAAAGTACAGGAATGATCCAATCCCTTTCTGTATTCTCATCTATACAAGAGCAGTTATCACATTAGCATGTATTCTCACCAATACATCAAAACATGTATACATCACACCAAAACATGTATACATCACAACTAGCATGTATTCTTACTAATACATCAAAACATGTATACATCACATCTAGCATGTATTCTTACTAATACATCTAACATCAAAACATGTATACATCACAACTAGCATGTATTCTTACTAATACACCAAAACATGTATACATCACAACTAGCATGTATTCTTACTAATACATCAAAACATGTATACATCACATCTAGCATGTATTCTTACTAATACATCTAACATCAAAACATGTATACATCACAACTAGCATGTATTCTTACTAATACACCAAAACATGTATACATCACAACTAGCATGTATTCTTACTAATACATCAAAACATGTATACATCACATCTAGCATGTATTCTTACTAATACATCTAACATCAAAAGCATGTATAAGTAAAGCTAAGTATTCTAAGTATAAGAGTCCTAAATCTAAATATTTCTAAGTAACTGGGTGTAGAGAACAGGTTACCTCATCAACGACCTTGTTGTTTGATGAGACAATCTCATCAGTAGTGACTATACTACTCCCCCTTTCGAGGAGGGTCCTTTTGAACTACACCAAGCTTGTCTCGGAAGTATTCAAACTTCACTCGAGACAGAGGTTTGGTTGGTAACTTCTTCACTTGACGTAGAGGCTTGGTTAGTACAACGGTAACCTGTTACAAATTCAAACTTTTAGAGTTCCTTTCTATGTCATATCTTGTTAGTTCCCTATGTTCTTTGACTTATCATGGAACACTAGATTCTATGTCATCTTGATACAACTCTAATTATCACATAGGATCTCAGTTGGTTCTATCTCTAAGTCAAACAATCCTAAAGCCAAACTTCTTCACAACTAGCAGAGCAAGCAGCCATATATTCCGCTTGTGCTGAGAGCCACACTAGACTGCTTCCAGCTAAACCACGAGATCATGGCTAATCCCAGACAATAACATCCTCTCGATGTGTTCTTCTTGTCTGATACACTTCCTGCCCAAACAGAATCTGAATAGCCATCTGAAGTCATGATCTTCAAGATAGCATAGATCAAATTCTATCGTGTCCTTTATGTGCCTCATCACATACTTTGCAACTATCAGGTAAACACATCTAGTTTCCACTAGATACTAACTCAAGGTGTTCATAACAAAGCATATATCTAACCTAGTATATGTTAGATATATCAAAGACCCAATAATTTGACTGTACAGAGTTATATCTACTAACTCTGATGAGTTATCCCCTAACAGCTTCAAGTTGGAATCCATAAGAGTGGCCATTCCAACACCTCAAGTCATATTTCTCATCATACTTTCCCTGGTTGAGAAATATTCCTTCTGAGCCTTGCCATACTTCCAGACCTAGGAAGTAAAGCATCAATTTGAGATCTTTCATTTTTCATTTCTGCATTGAATGATCTTCTGCATATCTATCTGTGCCATCTCTCGTTAGATGGGTCTACTGATATGAGCCTCAATATCATTCAAACTCTGTGGTGAGTTCCTTCTTGCATCCATGTCATATGTGTATCATATTCAACCTTGTAGCAAAGGTTGAGATCCACATCACCCATGGTGATCATTAAGCTTATCAATTTATTATCGATCCTAGGTACCTATACAGAACCTGATTCATACTTCTTCTTTAATTACACCATACTTGGAGAAAACATCTTGTCGTGATTCTCTTCCCCTTTCTAAGAGAATCTTCTAGCCATGAGCCTTCTATATTTTGTTTGATTTGTAAATCTTCTTGTTTTAACATCCACCACTTGTACGGTGTCCATCATTCTTCATGACCTTTCCTACAAATCAAAATTAAGTACATGATTAGTAATACTTCATAATCATCAAAAGATAACCTATTATGCATACAGATATCATTTACATAGTGATGCAACTATTTTGACCAATACTTTGGCACAACACTTTCCCATATCCTGTATGCATACAGTGGCTATCTAGATGCCTTCCATCTCTACCAGAACATACTATCGAGAGTGTGCACAACTCTTAGCATGTCAGCAAAGAGGTTTCATTCTAGACAAGCAACAATGGAATGTTTGTCCAAACATATGCACATTAGTTGTATATTGTTCAATGCTCTATGAATGTTTACACTCAGCATTATATATTCTAGGAATACAAATATGCATACAGGCAATATCATTAATATTTCAAATAGCAACTCAAATACTTATCTTTTATGTTTGTGTGGCTGCCTCCCGCTTGATCTTCTGTATGTCTTTTGAACTTCTATTCATTCTGTACCACTGTGCATGCTCAAGAGTCATCCTCATGATCTCATACACAAACATATACTCATTAGTATATTCTAAATGCTATCAAAACATTATAGTACTAAATAATCTTGAAAATGTATAGTTAATAAACATTAGTATTCAAGATTTCAGGGAAGTCTTCTTTTACTCATGCATATCATTGATAAAAGATATAATATGCATAATCCCTTGATTACTAACTTTATGAATAAGCATAACCAATCATTCCAAGTATACTTATATAAGGGATCCTAACACAAGGTAAGATTCATGGGAAACATACCTGGATTAGTATACCTACTTGGTTATATACAACATACCTAAAGAATCTCTTCAATGATTTAGAGATCCTGAGCTAGAACCTGCATGTCTCATAGGTTAAGCATAATATAACAAAGTCATACATACCTCGTAAGTAGGACAAAGATTATGGAAGAGTCTTTGTCTTCATGTTTTCATGGTCATGGAGCCTGATTTGTCTTTTGTGATGTACCTGTATCTTGTTAGCAGATAACATCAACCTCACACAACACCATAATGCATTAGTATAATCATAAGTGTCAACACCCTAACCAATGAATATCTTCTATCATGCATTCATAATTTTGTTAAGGTGATACAACAAATATAAAATCAAGATTGTACTAACTGTAATAACATGAAGACAAACATACCATAAACTCAATCATGAACAAATCTCAAAACATACCTCGATGAGTCATACCTATCGAGATCGCTTGTAATCTCCTTATGTAAAGCCTTAGCCTCATCTCCCTCTGAAACATGAACTCCTTCACTTATGTAGGTGACCAATCCATCTTCTTCTAGTATTAACCCTATCCACTTGATTTGCAAGAACTGGACCTTGATGAGGATATGGGTTTGTCAGAGAAACCCCAAAAATTCAAACTTTGAATTTCAAACTTCCGAAAGGATAGAGATATGCGCCTTGATGAGCTGATCAAACTGATATATTCAGAATTTGAAAACTGCAAAGTTTTACTCCTCAATTTTGCCTTTGAAACTTTCGGATTCACTGGACGTGACCCTGAACTGGGGTTTGATGAAGCCCACTCTTTTGCCCCATCAAAAAGTTTGATCCAAATCTCTAAGATTCTATTTTTCTGAGAAGCTTCCAGCCGTGGTCACAGATTTCAAAAATTCCCATTTTTACAGAAGCCCTAATTTTCCGCTTTTCTGATCAAAGTCCCGAACTAGGGTCTAATCAAGCCCGGCCTTCTGCCCAACCAAAAATTCTGATCTTGGTCTATAAATTTCTATTTTGATGAGTAGCATCCAGCCGTGGTCTCCGATTACAAAAATTCCAACTTTCTTCAAGGCCCTAAATTCCGGAAGCCATGAATGAAGGTACCAAAAAATAATTCTGTTTTGACAGAAATATGTACCTGATTGTTTCTGGTGTAACTCTGAAATTTTTGATCCACAGGGTCTGAACAAGTTTCCTGAGATAGCCTGACCTGTTATCTTTCCATCCTGACAGGTCTGACCTCAATTGGATTCTCTGAGAGAGAGTTATGCCAAATGTCGCAACGTGACCTGGTTTGGGAAAATACAGGAGAGCGAACTTGTACGGCGTGCCACGTGTCACTGTTTGACCTTCGGCCTCTCAAAAAGTTTTCTGAGATATCTCGGCATGTTATCCTTCCATCCTGACAGGTCGGACCTCAATTGGATTTTCTGAGAGAGAGTTATTCCAAATGTCGCAACGTGACCTGTTTATGGGATAATACAGGAGAGCGCACTTGTACGGAGTGCCACGTGTCACTGGTTCAACTTCGGCCTCTGAAAAGGTTTTCTGAGATAGTACAGACTGTGTACTACCTGTCACTTTTTACGAAATTTCATTTGGAGCTTCCTAGCCCAAGATATGACCTTTTTCCCAAGGTCACCTGATTTTGACTCAGATCTGGAAGAGGCAGAAACCCTATATTGTACAGATCATAAATCACAAAGTACAACGAATTAGAGGTTGTCCTTTGGACACAAGGTACCTGGAGATTTTATCTTCGTCCTGTTACAATTTCAGACCCGAAAACTTCACCAAAACGGATTTATAGTGAAAGTTCTACGATGACTGGTTTTTGCTATGTAAAACCCTAACCTTCAAATTGTCGTAAGTAAAGCAAGTGTCTTTAGTGCCATACCTTGTCTTCCTTCAGGTTAGCTCCGATACCATGTTAAAATTCAATATGCTAAGACAGAAAATAGCAGCATTACATTCCATTTCACAATAATAGCATATACAGGATCACTGAAGAAACAACAAGCATAGCATAAACACAAGAGACAGAGATTTCTCCTGGGAAACCCTCATGGGGTAGAAAACCCAGCAAAGCTTCCTCAATATAGATGACCAGCAATATACAAAGATGCAAACCCTGAGCATAAGCTCCTTCTTCTCCATAGTAGACCTCTCCTCCACAAGTGCGCCTTTCTCAAGTGAGAGTGAGTGTGTGTAATGAGGAACACACCTCCTCTATTTATACACTACTCTGATATGTATTTTTACACAAGTACACGTAGGCTCGTATTTAACCAATAGGTTAAATACCCCACTACAACTAACTGGGCCGACCCCTCTAGGGTGGTCTAATAACCCTTTGACCCACATAACACATACAGGGCCGACCCCTACTAGGGAAGTCTAATAACCCGAGTTACCACATTCCGACGGAGGAATAAACATCTCCGGATATACAATAAGATCTTCACGGAGGAATGAAACATCTCCGGAATAATAAAGTACAAATATAATATTCTTTGAAGTTACAATATGTCAACAACCACCTTGTTGGGGTCGGCCCTGCATAAGTCATGTGGGTCAAAGGGTTATTAGACCACCCTATTGGGGGTCGGCCATGTGGGTCAAAGGGTTATTAGACCACATTAGTGGCGGTTGGCCCAGTCAGCATTATGTTAAGTGGTTAAGTTGAGGCCGACCTAGTTGAGTAAAGGTCAAGTCAAGTTAGTGTATAAATAGAGAGTGTGTTTCTCTCATTTTACACATTCTATTCTCTCACTCAAACTTGGGAGAGTGCCGCACTTGTGGAGGAGAAGGCTCTGCTACTAGGACAAGGCTATCTTTTGTATTCTGGTTGTATCATTGCTCTATCTATCTCTAACGAAGTTATTGGGATTTTTCACCTTTATGGTTTTCCCCAAGTAAACTCTGTGTCTCTTGTGTGCTTGCATTATTGTGTGCATGATTGATATGCTCTAGATTTGCTGTACATGTTGTTCTCTCAGTTAAGATCCTAGATCAGATTGAAGTAAATTCTGAAAATTTAACATGGTATCAGAGCTAGCCTGAAAGAAGGCATGATATGGCATGCATGACACTTGTTGCACTTACGATGCTAGGGCTTGATATAGAAAAACCAGTCATCGTAGCACTTTCGCTACAAATCCGTTTGCACGACGTTTTCGAATCTGAAACTTTTACATGTATAAGATCAGATCCCCATGTACCTTGTGTCCAAAGGACAACCTATAATTCGTTTTACTTTGTGATTTATGATCCGTACAACATAGGGTTTCTGCCTCTTCCAGATCTGAGTCAAAATCAGGTGACCTTGGGAAAAAGGTCATCACTTGGGCTAGGAAGAACCAAATGAAATTTTGCAAAAAGTGACAGGTATTACACAGACTGTACTATCTCAGAAAAATTGTTTAGAAGTCGAAGTTGAACCAGTGACACGTGGCACGTCGTACAAGTTCGCTCTCCCGTATTATCCCATAAACAGTGCACGTTGCAACATTTCAACTAACTCTCTCTCAGAGAATCCAATTGAGGTCAGACCTATCGGGATGGAAATCCAACATGTCAGGCTATCTTAGGAAAATATTTTAGATACCGAAATTGACCCAGTGACACGTCGCATGTTGTACAAGTTCTCTCTCCTATATTATCCAATAAACATGTTACATTGCAACACTTGGCATAACTTTCTCTCAGAGAATCCGATTGAGGTCAGACCTGTCGGGATGGAAAGATAACAGGTCCAACTATCTCACCAAAATTATTTAGAATCTGGGGATTGAAAAGTTCGGAGTTACACCAGAAACAGTCAGGTACATATTTCTGTCAAAATATAATTATTTTTTAGCACCTTGATTCATGGCTTCCGAAATTTAGGGCTTAAGAGAAAGTTGGAATTTTTGTAATCGGAGACCACGGCTGAATGATACTTATCAAAATCAAAATTTAGAGACCAATATCAGAATTTTTGGTTGGGAAGAAGGCCAGGCTTGATCAAACCCCAGCTCGGGACTTTGATCGAAAAGATGGAAAATTAGGGCTTCTGCAAAAATTGGAATTTTGGAAATATGTGACCACGGCTGGAAGCTCCTAAGAGAATTCGAAGATTAGATTTTTGAATCAAATATTTTGGTTGGGTGAAGCTCTGGGAAACTGAAACCCTAATTTAGGGTCCTCCCCGTGAATCCAAAAATCTAAAAGGAAATTTCGAGGGGTGAAAGTTTGCAGTTTTCAAATTCTGAATATACCAGCTTGATTAGCTCATCAAGGCACATATTTCTATTCTTTCGGAAGTATGAAATTCAAAGTTTGAATTTTTGGGGTTTCTCTGACATACCCTAATCTAGCTCCAGGTCTAGTTCTTTCAAATCAAGTGGATTGGGTTAATCCTAGAAGAAGATGGATTGGTCACTTGCATAAGTGAAGAAGTTCATGTTTTAGAGGGAGATGAGGCTAAGGCCTTACATAAGAAGATTACAAGCGATCTCAACATGTATAACTCATCGAGGTATGTTTCGAGATTTGTTCATGATTAAGTTTATGGTATGTTTGTCTTTATGTTATTACGGTTAGTACAATCTTGATTTTAGATTTGTCATATCACCTTAACAAAATTATGAATGCATGATAGAAGATATTCATTGGTTAGGGTGTTGATACTTATGATTGTACTAATGCATTATGGTGTTGTTTGAGGTTTATGTTGTCTGCTAACATAAAAGGTATACCAAGAAAGACAAATCATGTTCTACTTCAAGAACATATGATCATGTTGATATGAATACAAAGATTCATCCATTGGCATGGATCACATAGAAGATCTACTTACGAGGTATGTATAACTTGGTTCTACAATGGTTAACTTATGAGACATACAAGTTACTAGCACAAGTCACTGAAGAGAACCAGAAGACATTATGCAGGTATGTTAGACATAACTAGCTAGCATGCTAATCTAGGTATGTTTTTCCTATATCAAGCTAGAATCCTACCTTGTGTTAGGATCTTATACTGTTGTGTTGTTGATAATGATTATTCATGAAGTCATAGGTTTGAATAGTCATGGTTGTATGCATATTATGTTTCTTACCACAATTGATGATATGACTAACCAGAAGAATCATGGAGGTATAGGTTTGAATAATCACGGGTTTTATGCATGTTATATCTCTTATCTTGATTGATGATTCAACTAACCAGAAGAGTCCTATGATCAAATAAGAATATGTATGAGTAAAAGAAGACTTCCCTAAAACCTTGAATACTAATGTTTATTATCTGTGTTTGAAATGATCCTGACTATACATGCTTGAGATTATTGTGTTTTGATAGTATTAAGATTATACTAATAAATATTTGGTTATGTATGAGACCTCAAGGATAACACAATGATGATACCAATAAGCATGCATAGTGATTAAGGATGAATGTAAGTTCAAGGACAGGTAATCCAGGAAGCAAAGTTCAAGAGGGAGCACACTCCAGTTGTTCCTGCAAGAAAGCAAAGGAGCACACTTCAGTAGTTTCTGCAAGGATGCAGCTATTCAGAGGGAGTTGACCACTTCTCACAATCCACATCAGAATGGAGTTGCAAAGATTTAGAGGGAGTCCACCCAGCAACCAAACAAAGATAAGTATTTGAATTTTCATTTCTTAAATAGTGTTATTCAATGATGTATATGCTTATGTTCCTATGAATTAGGTTGCGTATTATGCATATTAGAATAGTTGCATTGATGAACAGTATACTACTAATATACATGGGTAAGTGGCCTATGGAACTGTACAACATTCCATTGCTACTTATCTAGAATGAAACCTCTTTGCTGACATGTTAGGAGTTGTGCACACTCTTAACAATGTTTTAGTATATATTGGAAGGCATCTAGAAAGTTACAGAATATGGATAAATGTTGCATTGGCTAAGATAATTGCATGACTGTATGACATATTTCTTTATGTTTAAGAATTTGTTCTGAAAACTATGAGATGTTTTATAATAATGCAATTTAACTTGTTGTGTAGGAAAGATCGTATACCATCACCTACAAAAGAAGAACTACAACATTTGTTCAGCAATAAAATTATCTATTGAAGATATTGAAGTTCCTAGGATATGGGAAGAATTCCATGATCCGTCGATCATGAAGAATGATGCTCGGGATGTGATCCCAATACCTAATGGGAAGTTTGTTATGACTTCCATATGGATCTATAAAAATTAGTCATGCTGCAGATGCCAGCATAGAGAAATATAAAAGTGATGAAGCTGAAGATACACCAGATGGATTTCAAGATAGCCTTCTTGAATGGTATAGTTGAAGAAGAAGTGTATGTGGAGAAGCCACTTGGTTTTGAGACACATGACAGGGAGTCATATATGTGTAGAACTTAGTATGGTAGGATAGACAACTTTCTATCCACTTTGGGCTTTACCAAGAGTAAAGCGGATTCTAACCTTTACTACAAGGTTGAGGAAGCGAATCCAGTGATACTACTATTGTATTTGGATGACTTGTTTGTAACAGGTGAGGATAGGTTGATTGCTGACACGCAATGGAAGCTTGCTGCCAAGTTAGAGATGAAGAACTTGGGGATGATGCACTATTTGTTTTTTGCATGGAGGTGTGGCAGAGTGCAGATGGAATCTTCCTTTGACAAGGGAAGTATGCAGTAGAGATCCTGAAGAGGTTCGGGATGATGGACTGCAAGGCTATGGCCACATCTATGGCATCGAACCTAAAGCTTTTGTGTGATGCTTCATATGATACAGTCGATGTCACGATGTATCGTGAGATGATTGGTGTTAGAAAAACAGGATCGCAGAGCAATAACATTAAACAGAAATGCAAATATAATCACACATACACATTACAAGAGAGACACAGATATATCATGGTTCACTCAACTTGGGATACGTCCACACTGAATTTTCCAGTCATTATTATTACCGTCCAGCAAGGTGAAGGGATACAACCTGCAGCACAACCACTGCACTTCCTCTTCTTTGTTTCACAGTCTCTCTCCTGATCTCAGAGATCTTTACAATGCATAAAACCTAATACATCATCCTCCCTAGCCATATTACAATGTCTTTATTTTATACGGGAAATACAATGGGAAAATACCACGGGATACCCAAAACCATGGGCCCGCAAAACAGCTGGCGAAAACAACCCCAAAATTTTTATGTTAGGAACCCATGTCTTTACTTTGTTAGTATATTGTTGTTGGACGCATATGCTTTGTAAGTCGTCTCGTAGTATTTGTTGATCAATAGTTTATGTTATTGTTGTTGGTGTATATGCTTTGTAAGTCGCCCGTAGTATTGTTGATCCATAGTTTGTAGTGGCCCATGGTTTTGACCCATAGTATTGGCGCGTAGACTTAGTATATAAGTGTGTGTTGAGACCTATGAAGGCACCATGAAGTTAATTGTATTGAGCTTGCTCAAAGGAGGTTTCCCCCTCAAAGTGGCTCGTGATCAATATAAAAGTGATTTTGAGTTCTATTATTTCTGATATCTTGTGTATTTGCATTAATTAATTATTGCAGGTTCATCACATCTGGTATCAGAGCACTTTCTTGGGATCACTGGGTGAAATTTCTGCCAAACTTTTTTCACATCTGTTGTAGGTTCGGAGTTGGTAATAATCCCTATCCGCTCAACTGTGGAAAGTACTTGGGCATAAGCCCTAAAACTCATCGTGAGGAGTACGACAGGAACCCCGAAGTAGCTGGCCCATTGAGAGGACCTACCAGCAAAAAGGGCAATGACCCCTACCTGATTGACTAGTTCCCACCCGTGAGGTAAACCAAGAGTTGTCGTTTGTGGCAAAGCAGTTATCAGTTTTACCTGAGCCGTGGAGTGAGGGGTATTTCCCCAATACGCAAGCCGTCAGACAGCATTGGTGGCCGAGTGAAACGCTTGAACTGTTAGGAAGCCGGACATACCTGGGGTCCATATCTATTTTCAGCTGAACTGTTGTCGATCGTTGCTATGCCATTTTAGATCCAGTCATTCAGATCCATTTTGCAAGCCATTCCAGATCCAGCCATTTTCAATCCATTCGGCGCCATTTCAGATCCCTTCTGAGCCATAGACGCTCTAGTCTAAAAAAAAGAAAAAAATTCAATTTTTTCTCCATATCTCCCTTGTTTTCACTCTGATTCCCTTGAAATTTTTGGGGAACCCTTGTCATCCCATTCTGCATATTTCATTCCTGAGGACCCTATCCCCAATTTCCCTTTCCAAATCCTGAAATCCCACATTTGTCTATTTTTAGGGTTTGCCATAACTTCCTCATATTTCACCCAATCACCTTCAAATTTTACCACAGAGTTCCTTTCTGAATTCTGCTTCTCTGCTCCCCTTTGCCAAATTTTCCCATTTTTTCACCCCGCTTCTGAAATCCTGATTTTTGCTTCCCTGTCTATTCGACAATGTTCAAAACCTAGTCAAACCCCAATTACCCTTCAGATTTTTTCCCAAGTCCATATTTTCCTTTTCTGAAGTAGTTTCTGTTTTTGTTTTCCTACCCAGTCAACCCCAAAAAAAAAACTCTTGGTTATGGTTGTCACCCGTGCATGAGCAAAAAACATGGAGGACGCACTTGCAACCATCCAAGCCAAACTCCAGGATCTGGATGAAAAATTTCTCGGCCTCCATCTTCAACATTCAGCTATGAACAACAAACGGCAGTCCGAGTCTTCATCAGACAATGGGTTCTCTTCTTCCAGCAATTTTCGTGGTCCGAAGCTTGATTTTCCTCACTTCAATGGAACCAATCCAACTGGATGGATCTATTGTGCAGAACAGTATTTCAGTCTGCATAATACTTTTGATTTCAACAAAGTTCCACTGGAATCCTTTCATTTGGAACAGGAAGCTCTTCAATGGTACCGTTGGTACATCAAGGCTCATCCAGAGCCCAAATGGCCAGACTTTTCCCAGCTCCTTTTGCAACAATTTGGTCCTAGTGCTTTTGATGACTTCACAGGAGCCCTCACTAAACTTTTCCAAGTTGACACTATGAGAGAGTATCAAACCGAATTTGAGAATCTAGCCAACCACACTGAAGGATTGTCTGATGACTTTTACCGGAGTTGTTTTATCAGTGGTCTAAAGGATGCCATCTGCTTTGAGGTCAAAATGTTATGTCCCAACACAATGATGGAATCCCTAGGATTGGCTAAGTTGGCAGAAGACAAGATTGCAACCCAGCAACGATCCAAGCCCACTTTTGTTCCCTTTCGAAATATGGGTTCTCAACGACCACCTATACCGCAGGCTCCTCAACCAACTCCTATAAAGCGTTTGTTTGAAATAGAGATGAAATCACGTAGAGAAAAGGGGCTTTGCTATAATTATGATGAGAAATTCACTCGGGGACATAGATGTGTTTAGCAAAAGCTCTATCTCTCAGATGTGGATTCTCCACCTTCCTCTGAAATTGGTGATGAAGATCCAGAAACACTGGATGCTCCGGTCAACATTCAGCAACATCTTATTGACCCTCCGTCTCAGGATGACCAGCCAGAGATATCTCTCCATGCTTTAGCTGGAATCACCACCCCCCAAACAATGAGGGTCAGGGGTTACTTCAAGAAGCTTCCTCTTACAATACTCATTGATTATGGTAGCACTCGTAGTTTCATTGACCCTCGGATCGCCAAACAAGCCGATTGTTTTATCCATCCTTGCTCCAACTTTGAAGTCATGGTTGCCAATGGGGGCACCTTACCTTGCAAAGGGAAGTGTTAAAATGTGTGTATCTCTATGGGAGATTATACCTTGCGCTCTGACATGTTTTCCTTGACCTTAGGAGGATGTGATGTGGTTTTGGGCACTCAATGGCTACGCACACTTGGCCCGATCTTATGGGATTTTGCTGAACTTTGGATGCAGTTTTCCCTCAATAGCCAAAAACACACCTTGACAAGATTACAACCAGGTTCTCTCATCATTATCAGTTCACATCGCATGGAAAAACTCCTCATGAAGAATTCACATGGTGTCATCGCTCAGCTTTATTCCATTCAGATGCAACCTTCAGTGGTCTCCACTACTCCTTTGGATCTACAACAAATTCTGGATCAATATACAAATGTTTTTGCTGAACCAGTGGGCTTGCCACCTTCCAAGCCAGAATACCATCGTATTCAGCTCCTTCCTGGCAGCGTTCCTCCCAACATCAGGCCCTATCGCTACCCATTTCACCAAAAAACGGAGATTGAAATGCTCATTCGGGACTTATTAAAGCAAGGTATTATTCGCCCAAGCACTAGCTCCTTTTCTTCTCCAGTTATTCTTGTTAGCAAAAAACATGGGCCATGGCACCTCTGCATTGAATTTCAAGCACTTAATCACCTCAACATCAAGGATAAGTTTCCAATTCCTGTTGTTGATGAGCTTCTTGATGAGCTTCATGGGGCTCACTTTTTCTCCAAGTTGGATCTTTGTTCTGGGTATCATCAAATTCGGGTTCATGAGGATGATATCCCTAAAAGAGATTTCCGCACACATGATGGCCATTATGAGTTTTTGATCATTCCCTTTGGCCTCACTAATGCTCCTTCCACATTCCAGGCATTAATGAATAAAATATTTCGACCCTACTTGCGGAAATTCATTCTGGTATTCTTTGATGATATCCTCATCTACAGTAAAACATAAGATGAACATCTCCAGCATCTGGATCTTTTCATGCAACTTTTCTCTGACCATCATCTCCATGCCAAGCAGTCTAAATGTGTTTTTGGATAGAATTAAGTTGAGTATCTCGAGCACATTATCTCAGAACAAGGGGTTCGCGTGGATCCTACCAAAATCGATGCCATGAACAATTGGCCGCATCCTTAGACACTCAAGAGCCTTCGTGGCTTTTTGGGGTTGACTGGCTACTACCGCAAGTTTGTCAAGGATTATGGGAAGATTGTAGCTCCATTAACTACTCTATTGAAAAAGCATGCTTTTACATGGACACATGCTGCTCAGTGTGCATTTGACAAACTAAAACAAGCTATGTGTACTACACCTGTTCTAGCTATGCCCGATTTTTCCAAGCCCTTCACTATTGAGAGTGATGCTTGCGACAATGGACTTGGTGTGTTCTCCTTCAAGATGAACACCCCATTGCGTTCACCATCAAAGCCCTTTCAGGTAAGAATTTAGCTTCCTCTACCGATGAGAAGGAAGTGATGGCTATTTTGCATGCAGTACAGAAGTGGTTCCCATACCTATTAGGGAATCATTTCTGCATCAAGACTGATCACCAGAGTTTGAAATATTTCATGGAACAGCATGTCTCCTCCCCGGCACAACAGAAATGGGTTAGCAAACTCATGGGTTATGACTATGAGATCACTTACAAGAAGGGTAAAGACAATATTGTGGCAGATGCTCTTTCTCACACATTTGATGCCCAAGGTTCTCTTTCATCTATTTCTATGCCTGTTCCAAATTGGTTGCAATCTGTTCAACAGGGTTATGTCAATGACTCTTCCTTATCTCAAATCATCCAACGCTTCACCAACAACCCTTCTGCTATACCACATTACTCTTGGGATGGTGCTTCTCTAATATACAAGGGTTGTCTGGTGCTTCCCCAGAGCACAGATCTTCAACAAGTTGTCTTCTATGAACTCCATGATTCTCCATCGGCAGGGCACTATGGGTTCCTCAAAACGTATGAACGGGCACGACATAACTTCTTTTGGCAGGGAATGAAAAGGACAATTCAACAGATGGTGGATGAATGTGATACCTTCCAGCGCAATAAGGGTGAAACAACACTCCTTCTAGGATTGCTCGAACCCTTGCCCATACCTACATGGATTTGGATAGATATTTCTATGGATTTCATTGAAGGGATCCCTAAATCTGGTGGGAAGATAGTGATTCTCGTTGTGGTTGATCGCCTCTCCAAATATAGTCATTTTTGTGCTCTCATCCATCCCTATACAGCCTGTTTAGTCACTCAAATTTTCCTGCACCAGATCTTTCGTCTTCATGAAATCCCTTCTTCCATTGTCTCGGATTGTGATGCGACTTTCACCTATCATTTTTGGACTAAACTATTTCTCCACATTGACACCAAACTAAAGATGAGTTCAGGGTATCACCCACAAACAGATGGTCAGACTGAAATTATCAATAAATTCTTGGAAACTTATCTTCGTTTCTTCACCTCTGAACAACTACATCAGTGGGAAAAGTGGCTCCCTCTCGCTGAATGGTGGTACAATACCTCTTACCACACTGCCTCTAAAATGACCTTAGATGAAGTAGTCTATGGTCAGGCACCTCCAGTTCTTCTTCCATACACCCCCACCAGTTCACCAGTTCAAGAAGTTGACACGGTCCTTCATAACCGTGATCAGATTCTTCGCATTTTGTGGGACAATCTTCACATGGCAAGAAATCGCATGAAGCAACAAGCTGATCAACACCGTTCTGAGGGAACTTTTCAAGTCGGCGATATGGTTTTTCTTCGTCTCCAGCCGTACAAGCAGTCCTCCCTGAAACTCAAAGGGCATCATAAGCTCGCTCCAAAGTTCTACGGGCCATATTGGATACTTCAGAAGATTGGGTCCGTTGCTTATAAATTGGAACTTCCTCCTTCTTCCCGCATTCATCCAGTCTTTCATGTCTCTTGTCTGAAGAAATTTATTGGCACCAACATCAGTGGACAAACGATTTTACTCGAACTAGACAATGAAGGATCCATCCTTTTGGAGCCGAAGGCCATCCTCAATCGGTGCACTCGTCAGCTTCGCTCTTGCTCTATCACAGAGGTCTTAATTCAGTGGCACAGCATGCAACCAGAGGATGCTACATGGGAACCACTCCTTCAGATTCAACAACAATTTCCACATCTAAAGCTTCGAGGACAAAGCTTTTTTTAAGGGGGAGGGGATGTTAGGAACCCATGTCTTTACTTTGTTAGTATATTGTTGTTGGACGCATATGCTTTGTAGGTCGTCCCGTAGTATTTTTTTATCAATAGTTTATGTTATTGTTGTTGGCGCATATGCTTTGTAAGTCGCCCGTAGTAGTGTTGATCCATAGTTTGTAGTGGCCCATGGTTTTGACCCATAGTATTGGTGCCTAGACTTAGTATATAAGTGTGTGTTGAGACCTATGAAGGCATCGTGAAGTTAATTGTATTGAGCTTGCTCAAAGGAGGTTGCCCCCTCGAAGTGGCCTGTGATCAATATAAAAGTTATTATGAGTTCTATTATTTCTGATATCTCATGTATTTGCATTAATTAATTATTGCAGGTTCATCACATTTCTTGGGGGTGTTGCCCCCGGACCCCCCAGCCAGGGGGGATGATCTCCCCTGGAACCCCGTGGGGGGGCAATGACGCCGCACCCCCCCCCCCCCCGCTGGGGTGACTGTACAGTCAATCTACATATCATATAAAATTGGGGTACAAACACGACTGATACAATATCATCTATGACACTAGAAGATTTGGCTCCACAACCAACAATCTCCCATTTGGAGACTGATCACAGCAACTCCACCGCTGTTGCACTTGCTGGAATTGGACTTGGAAAATTTCTCCTCTTCACCTTCATGTTAGAAGGCCAACTGAAACCGAGCACGAACTCAGTTTCTCTCTGGTCACTACCTTTGTGAACATGTCTGCAGGATTCTGTCTAGTATGTATCTTTTCCAGCTTCAACAATTCATCTTCCAGAATAGAGCATATGAAATGGTACTTGAGCTGTATATGTTTAGTCCTGGAATGGAATGTTGAGTTCTTTGCAAGGTGAATGGCACTCTGGCTGTCACTATACAATCTGCTATCCTTCTTCTTTTTACCCACTTCCTCCATAAACCTCTGCAACCAAATCATCTCTTTACTAGCCTCTGTAATGGCAACATACTCTGCTTCTGTTGTTGAAAGTGCAACAACCTTCTGTAGTTTTGAAATTCAGCTTACTGTTGTTCCACCTACAGTAAACACATACCCTGTGGTGCTCCTCCTACTTTCCTTGTCACCTGCCATATTTTCATCAACATATCCCTGTAGAACATTGTCTGAACCTCCAAAACATAATGGCTCAGTGGTAGTACCTCTCAAATACCTAAGAATCCACTGTACTGCCTTCCAATGTTCTTTACCTATATTGTTCATATATCTGCTCACAACTCCCACTGCATGTGCAATATCTGGTCTTGTGCACACCATGGCATACATCAAGTTGCCAACTGTTGATTGATAGGGAATCTTGGACATGTAATCTGTCTCTTCTTGTGTCTTGGGACACATTTCTTTACTTAGACTGAAATGGCTAGCCAAAAGTGTATTTATAGGTTTTGCATTCTGCATTCTGAACTTCTCCAACACCTTTTGTATGTACTCACTTTGAGACAATGTCAATTTGTGATTTTTTCCATCTCTTGTTATTCTCATACCAAGGATTTGCTTTGCAGCACCCAAATCCTTCATCGCAAATGAATTAGCTAGCTTCCTTTTGAGTACATTTATATCCTGCATGTCAGACCCTGCAACAAGCATGTCATCCACATACAATAACAAGATGATATATCTTCCATTGTCTAGCTTCTTGAAATAAACACAGTGGTCAGAATGACATCTACTATAACCTTGTTCTGTCATAAACCTATCAAACTTTAGATACCACTGCCTTGGAGCTTGCTTCAAGCCATACAAGCTCTTTTTCAACCTGCATACTAGATCCTCCTTACCTTTGACCTCATACCCTTGTGGTTGCTGCATATATATTTCTTCCTCCAAATCCCCATTGAGGAAGGCGGTTTTTACATCTAACTGTTCAAGATGCAAATCTTCTACCGCCACTAGACTTAAGATAGTCCTAATTGAAGTCATCTTAACAACAGGAGAAAATATTTCAGCAAAATCTATACATTTCTTCTGTGCAAACCCCTTTACAACAAGTCTGGCCTTGTACTGCTTCTTACCTCCTTCTTCTTCCTTCAACCTATAAATACATTTGTTTTGCAATCCTCTTTTACCAGCAAGCAACTGAACCAAATCCCAAGTATGGTTTCCTACGAATGAGTCCATCTCCTCATTCATGCCTTGCTCCCACTTCTTTCTAGTTTCCACCTGCATTGCTTCTTCATAACATTCTAGTTCACTAGAATCAGTCATCAATAAATAATACATTGAAGGAGAGTATCGTTCAGGGAGTCTACTTAACCTGGTAGATCTTCCTATAGTTGCGGGAGTTTCAGGTACTTGCTGTTGCTCTTGATTTTCTGGCACCTTCGGAACTTCATTTTCTTTAATTTCATCAAGCACTATGTACTCTGTCTTTTCCTTTTCCTGTTTCTTTCCCTGCAACTGATCTTTATACATGACCTTTTCATTGAATATCACATCTCTACTCCTGATGATTTTGTTATTTTCAAAATCCCATAAACGATAACCAAATTCATCAACCCCATATCCAATAAAGGTACATTTCTTGGATTTAGCTTCAAGCTTTGTTCTATTTTCTTTATCAATATGGACAAATGCTTCACAACCAAACGTTCTCAGAAATGAGTAGTTTACCTTTTTATTTGTCCATGCTTCCTCTGGAATACCACCATCCAAAGCACTTGAAGGTCCTCTATTATTAAATAAACAACAGTATTTATAGCATTTGCCCGAAACTGTAAGGGCAACCCTGCATGCAGTCTCATACACCTTGCATGCTCCATGATCGTTCTGTTCATTCTTTCTGACACACCATTTTCCTGTGGTGTTCCTGGGACTGTCTTCTCTCTACGAATCCAATGGTATGAACAGTAACTATCAAACTCCTTGCCACAGTACTCACCTCCATTATCACATCTGAGACACTTCAATCTTTTTCCTGTCTCATTCTCAACCAAAGCTTTCCACTTCTTAAAAGTAGCAAACACATCAGATTTATGTCTAATGCAATAAACCAAAGTTTTTCTAGTTGCATCATCAATAAATGTAACATAATAATGAGAGCCACCAAGAGATTGTACCTGAGCCAGTCCCCATACATTTGTATGCACAAGCTCTAATTTTTCATTCTTCTTCTGTTTCCCAACCCTGAGAAATCTGACTCTCTTTTGTTTTCCATAAACATAGTTTTCATAGAATTCCAAACTTACCTGCTTCAACTTCCTTGAGTGGAGAATCTACATCCCCTTCTCATTCATGTGGCCAAGCCTATGATGCCACAATGCTGTATCTGTTCCTGTGGAAGCTAAAGAGATAGAATGGTCAGTATTATGAGGACATAAATACAACGTACCTACTCTGTCTCCTTTTGCTATCACCATTGATCCTTTAGTGATCTTCCACCACTTTTTTCCGAATGTAGATAGACAGCCGCCATCTCCCAACTGCCCTATTGAGATCAGATTTCTTTTCATAGTAGGAATATGCCTAACTTCTTGCAATAACCAATCAGTTCCATTCTTAAGTTTTATCCATACCTTACCCATTCCAACAATTTTACATGGCTCGTCATCACCCAATAAAACATGTCCAAAGTCGCCAGGAACATACTCCTGAAAGTATTTCCTATGGGGTGTAGCATGACATGAAGCTCCTGAATCTACTACCCAATAATCACTAGTATTATCTAATGCAAGAATCAAAGCATCTTGTAACACATCACCTGCTACATTTTCTTCCTCGGTAGTTTCCTTCTGTGCATCTCCTTTCTTCTTTAGAGATTTGCCGTCTTTCTTCAGATGTCCTTTCTTTCCACAGTTCTAGCACTCTATCTTTCCCAGTCAGGACTTGGATCTGCCCATTTTAGACTTTCCACGATTACCTTGGCTCTTTCCTCTCTCCTTTTTTCTTCCCCTGCTCTCCATGGTCAACGCATTACGTGATGTCTCACCTGTGCTTTTTCTTCGCATTTTCTCTCTAAGAATAACACCAATAACATCATCAAATTTCAAGGTGTTTGAACCAGAGACAGAGTTACTTACATCCATGACCAAGCTATTCCAGCTTTCTGGCAATGAACACAAGATTAGAAGAGCCCTAACCTCATCATCAAAGTTCACACTTACAGAACTTAGCTGATTTGTAACCATATTAAACTCATTTAAATGATGAGTAACAGATCCACCTTCAGACATCTTCATATTAAATAAACGCTTAATTAGAAATACCTTGTTGGAGGCCGAGGGTTTTTCATACAGCTTACCCAATGCACTCATCAAACCCTCTGTTGTCATTTCTTTTGAGATATTGAAAGCCACCGATGAAGCCAAGCTCAACCGTATTGTTCCCAAAGCCTTTCTTTCAAGAACCTGCCATTCTTCGTCCTTCATAGCCATCGGCTGCATTGCTTTTCCTCCCAACGGTAGGAATAGATCCTTCTGGTACAGATAGTCCTCCATTTGCATCTTCCATAACCCGAAGTTTTGGCCGTTAAACTTCTCGACCTTAAACTTTCCTTCTTCTGCCATTGCTCCCACTCGAACCAGAAACCCTAGATTCCTGCGGGTTTAACTGCCAAATAGACCTTTGGCTCTGATACCAATTGTTAGAAAAACAGGATCGCAGAGCAATAACAATAAACATAAATGCAAATATAATCACACATACACATTACAAGAGAGACACAGATATATCGTGGTTCACCCAACTTGGGCTACGTCCACACTGAATTTTCCAGTCCTTATTATTATTACCATCTAGCAAGGTGAAGGGATACAACCTGCAGCACAACCGCTGCACTTCCTCTTCTTTGTTTCACAATCTCTCTCCTGATCTCAAAGATTTTTACAATGCATAAAACCTAATACATCATCCTCCTTAGTTGTATTACAATGTCTTTATTTTATAAGGGAAATACAATGGGAAAATACCACGGGATACCCAAAACCATGGGCCCACAAAACAGTTGGTGAAAACAACTCCAAAATTTTTCTTTAGGGGCGCTGCCCCCACCCCACTAGAACCCTGTGGGGGGACTATTCCCCCCAACTGGGGTGACTGTACAGTCCACCTACATATCATATAAAACTGGGGTACAAACACGGCTGATACAATATCATTTATGAGACTAGAAGATCTGGCTCCACAACCAACAATTGGGTCCTCTATGTACTCGACGAACACGAGACCAGATATTTGCTTTGTGATTAACACATTGATCCAGTTCCTGACGGATCCGAGATATGTTAACCTAGTTGCTGTAAAGCATATTCTTAGGTACCTTAAGGGTATAGTTGATTATGGACTCAAATATGATGGGAATAAAAAGTTTAACCTGCAGGGTTATGTTGATTCAGATTGGGCAGGAAGTGCTGCAAATAAGAAGAGCACTTCTGGGTGCTTCTTCAGTATGGGATCAGGTGTTATCTCTTGGTTTTGCAGGAAGCAATCCTGCGTAGCACTGAGTACAGCTGAGACAGAGTATTTTGCAGCCTGTTCAGCTAGTTGTGAGGCAGTATGGCTACGGAAGCTATTGTCTGATTTATTTGATCTCCTACTAGAGGCTATTGGTATCTTTTGTGACAACCAGAGTTGTGTGAAGCTGTCCGAGAACCCAGTGTTACATGACAGGTTGAAACACATAGAGATTAAACTTCACTATATCAGGGATATGGTACAGAGAGGAGCAGTGAAGCTCCTGTATGTTGCGACAAACGAGCAGATTGCAGATGTGCTGATGAAGCCACTAGCCAAAGTGAAGTTCGAGTACTTCAGAGAGAGGCTTGGTGTTCTTCAGATTGACGACACTTCGAGGAAGAAGTGATGGACACATTTGTTGAAGCCATTCCAAGCATGTTAGAAGGAGGATCCTTCACATGGTTGTGGATGTAAGCGTTGGATGATGAGCATTGGGATGATGTTCTAGTTTCTGCTTTGTATGATCAGTTGGATCATTTATATGTATATGTATGTACACATCATGTTGGATGCTGGATATGATCGGTTGGGTCATTTGTATGTATTTTGTATATGCATCATGTTGGATGCTTGGACCATGTATCTATATATGTATCAGTTGATACATTGTATGATCAAGTAGATCGTGTATGTTGATATGTATCATGTATTTGTATTTGTAACAGGTGGATACACTGTATGATCAGGTGGATCATGTATGATGATATGTATCAGGTAAATACTTGATATGCATTAGGTGGATACATTGTATGATCGGGATGATCATGATGATGAGCTTCATGGTGTTGCTCCAGATGATATGTATTAGGATGATTCAGTGATGATGATCAGCGTGATCATGAGCATCAAGATAATGCTTTGTGCGATGATGATCCGTTGGATCATGAGTATCAAATTGATACTTGGGGGTCAGAGATGATATGTGGCAGGTTGTGCAAATAGCATGTAATCAGTCCTGGGAGATCTTTCCGGTCGTGCTGCGGCACATAAATGTTCCTGGGATACTCCTTCCGGGTATTGCTATGTAGTATGTAATCATTCCTCAAATATCCGATAGGTTGAGCTGTGTGCTCGTAATCAGTCCTGGGATGAGGTATTACTACGGAGACATGTAATAAGTCCTGGAGATCCGAGAGGTTGAGCTGTGTGCTCGTAATTAGTCCTGGGATGCTCTTTAGATATCTTGTCGATTGTGTTGTGGCACATAAATGTTAATGGGATGCTCTTTAAAGGTTTTTTCTATCCACATGTAATCCATCCTGGAGATCCGAGAGGTTGAGCTGTGTGCTCGTAATAAGTCCTGGGATGCTCTTTAGAGATCTTGTCGGTCGTGCTGCAGCACATAAATGTTTCTGGGATGCTCTTTGAAGGTATTGTGGAGGAGATGCATGTAATCAGTCCTGGGAGATCTTGCCGGTCATCCTTAGGCACATAAATGTTTCTAGGATACACTTTCCGGTATTGCATCCACACATAAAATTAGTCCTGAGAGGCCACCTTTATCAGACTGTTCGCACAGATGATATGTATCAGGATGATATGTAACAACACCAAGAGTAAAGAAGATTCCAAAATTTACTACAAGGTTGAGGAAGGAAATCCAGTGATACTACTATTATATGTGGATGACTTGTTTGTAACAGGTGAGGATAGATTGATTGTCGACACGCAACGGAATCTTGCTTCCAAGTTCAAGATGAAGAACTTGGGGATGATGCACTATTTGTTTTTGGCATGGAGGTGTGGCAAAGTGCAGATGGAATCTTCCTTGGACAAGGGAAGTATGCAGTAGAGATCCTGAAGAGGTTCGGGATGATGTACTGCAAGGCTATGGCCACATCTATGGCATCGAACCTAAAGCTTCTGTGTCATGATTCATCTGATCCAGTCGATGTCACGATGTATCGTCAGATGATTGGGTCATCTATGTACCTGACGAACACGAGACCAGATATTTGCTTTGTGATGAACACATTGAGCCAGTTCCTGACGGATCTGAGATATGTTCACCTGGTTTCTCTAAAGCATATTCTGAAGTACCTTAAGGGTACAATTGATTATGGGCTCAAGTATGATGTGAATCAAAAGTTTAACTTGCAGGGTTATGTTGATTCAGATTGGACAGGCAGTGCTGCAGATAAGAAGAGCACTTATGGGTGCTTCTTTAGTATGGGATCAAGTGTGATCTCTTGGTTTAGTAGGAAGCAGTCCTACGTAGCACTGAGTACATCTGAGACTGAGTATTTTGCAGCCTGTTCAGCTAGTTGTGAGGCAGTATGGATACATAAGCTACTGTCTGAGTTATTTGATCTCCTGCTGGAGGCTACTGGTGTCTTTTGTGACAACCAGAGTTGTGTGAATCTGTCCGAGAACCTGGTGTTCCATGACAGGTCAAAACAAACAGAGATTAAATATCCCTATATTAGGGATATGGTACAGAGAGGGGCGGTGAAGCTCCTGTATCTTGCAACGGACGAGCAAATTGCAGATGTGCTGATGAAGCCACTAGCCAAAGTGAAGTTCGAGTACTTCAGAGAGAGGCTTGGTGTTCTTCAGATTGACGACACTTTGAGGAAAAAGTGATGGGCACATTTGCTGAAGCCATTCCAAGCATGTTGGAAGGAGGATCCTTCACATGGCTATGGATGTAAGTGTTGGATGATGAGCATCGGGATGATGTTCTAGTTTCTGCTTTGTATGTTCAGTTGGATCATTTATATGTATATGTATGTATGCATCATGTTGGATGCTGGATATGATTGGTTGGATCATTTGTATGTATTTTGTATATGCATCATGTTGGATGCTTGGACCATGTATCTATATATGTATCAGGTGGATACATTGTATGATCAGGTAGATCATGTATGTTGATATGTATCATGTATTTTTATTTGTATCAGGTGGATACACTATATGATCAGGTGGATCATGTATGACGATATGTATTAGGTAGATACTTGGTATGCATCAGGTGGATACATTGTATGATCGGGATGATCATGATGACGAGGCTCAGGGTGTTGCTCCAGATGATATGTATCAGGGTGATACATTGATGATCATCAGCGTGATCATGAGCATCAGGATAATGCTTTGTGCGATGATGATCTGTTGGATCATGAGTATCAAGTTGATACTCGGAGGTCAGAGATTATAGGTGGTAGGTTGTTGGTTGTGCTGCGACACATAAATGTTCCTGGGATACTCTTTCCGATATTAATATGTAGTATGTAATCAGTCCTCAGATATCCGATAGGTTGAGCTGTGTGCTCGTAATCAGTCCTGGGATGAGGTATTACTATGGAGACATGTAATCAGTCCTGGGATGAGGTATTACTATGGAGACATGTAATCAGTCCTGGAGATCTGAGAGGTTGAGCTCTGTGCTTGTAATTAGTCTTGGGATGCACTTTAGAGATCTTGCTGGTCGTGCTGCGGCACATTAATGTTCCTGGGATGCTCTTTAAAGATTTTGTCTATCCACATGTAATCATCCCCGGAGATCCGAGAGGTTGAGTTGTGTGCTCGTAATAAGTCCTGGGATGCTCTTTAGAGATCTTGTCGGTCGTGCTGCGGCACATAAATGTTCCTAGGATGCTCCTTAAAGGTATTGTGGAGGAGATGCATGTAATCAGTCCTGGGAGATCTTTTCGTTCGTGCTTAGGCACATAAATGTTCCTTGGATACTCTTTCCGGTATTGCATCCACACATAAAATTAGTCCTGAGAGGCCACCTCTATCATACTGTTCACACATATGATGAAGACCTGCAGGTGGTGGGCCTACATCCAGTATGAAAAAGGACTGGCTCTGTATAATTTCCTATGACGAGTAGATTCAGAGATTGATTGAGATAGCAGCAGCAGTGACGATGATGACGACTCGATGATGATTATACAGTGACGATGATCCAAAGAAGAAGACTTGTGCTAAAAGACCTGTGTCAAGAAATACCTTCCTAGTTAAGAGGGAGTGTTGATGTATATGTAACTTTGGAATGTATTTCGCATATATGTATATTGTATACCTATAGAGATGTTGTTATTCCTCTATACGGAAGTGTCTTCATTTATATTGTAAGTGTTGTAACTTATACTTGATGGGTTATTAGACCACCTTGTTGGGGTCGACCCTGTATAAGTCATGTTGGTCAAAGGGTTATTAGAGCACCCTATTGGGGGTCGACCATGTGGGTCAAAGGGTTATTAGACCACCCTAGTGGGGGTCAACCCAGTCAGCATTATGTTAAGTGGTTAAGTTGAGGCCTACCTAGTTGAGTAAAGTTCAAGTCAAGTTAGTGTATAAATAGAGAGTGTGTCTCTCTCATTTTACACATTCTATTCTCTCACTCACACTTGGGAGAGTGGCGCACTTATGGAGGAGGAGGCTCTGCTGCTAGGAGAAGACTATCTTTTGTATTCTGGTTGTATCATTGTTCTATCTATCTCTGAGGAAGTTATTGGGGTTTTTCACCTTTATGGTTTTCCCCAAGTAAACTCTGTGTCTCTTGTGTGCTTGCATTACTGTGTCCATGATTGAAATGATGTAGATTTGTTGTGCATGTTGTTCTCTCAGTTAAGATCCTAGATCAGATTGAAGTAAATTATGAAAATTTAACAAGACCCTCTGGTAATATCTAGACACACGCCTCTCATTATCGACAACTTTTCATCCTCAGACAGATGGATAGACGGAATTTGTAAATCTCTTGGTATAACAACTACTTTGCATGTACAATCACCAACATCGATGCACATGGGATGAAATTCTTCCATACATTCAGCATAGCTACAATTGTGCTCAACACAGCTCAATAGGAAAGAGTCCATTTGAGATCTGTTACAGATTTCAACCCTCAGTGCCTATTGACTTGATTAGATGTTCGACACAGCCAAACAATGACATAGACCGCAGCCAGCGAGAAGTTGATAAAGTAGTCAATTTTCAAGAACATATTTGTGACATTCAATGACAAGCACAGGATATGTTGCACATAGAAAACGAGAAAGATAAGGCCTGACACAACAAGCATCATATTCCTCATACATTCCAAATTGGGGATAAGGTCTTTTTACATATTAAGAAGTAGCGCTTCACTGGTCCTTTCAAGAAGCTCAAGGCTTTGTGATATGGTTCGTATAGTATTCTTTGACAGATTGGAAAAAATGCTTTCGAGATCGACATTCCTGCTTTCCTGGGTTTGCATCCAGTTTTCAATGTGGATCTGCTTCAACCATACCATGCAACTTTGTTGGAACATAACTACTTCACCATAGCAGCACCCAAATACATCCATCCAGATGTTCAAGAGACTCTTCCTATCAACACCATTCTGGGACAAAGAGTACACCTTACAAGGACAAACACAAGTCCCTTGTTTTAGGTTTCCAAAGCTGGCCAAATCCCATCCCATGGAAAGTTGTACTCTGCTACTGAAGTGATCAACAACTTTCCTCACCTCCACAAGCAAACAATTAGGTCCATTGTTTCTTAAGGAAGGAGGTTTGATCTACATCGTAGTTGGAATTAATGTCGGATGCTAACTTCAACACATCCTCGACCATTAATCATTTTTTATACAACTTCAATAAGTTTTGACGCAACATGACTTTGACAACTTCAGCACTTCGACATGTTCAACAACCTCATATTTCACGATGCCAACATGTGACCAGTGACTGTCGAACTTCGACAGACACTCTCTCTCTCTTCCAGTCGACTATAACGGTTGAACTGTTGGAACCATTCTAAATTCTTCTTTGTAACTGAATGTATTGGGAAGGCACCCAAGCGTCTTGAAATTCTATATAAGTATGTATAATATTGTAACATATAGGAGAATCAATCAGTTTTGATCAGTTTGCAAGTAATAGAGAACCGTTCGCATTCATGCATATTGTCTATGTGTATTTGTGTTTATCTGTATTGCGTAATCCTACTTATCCTCATTCTGTCTATTAAGATTCCACCATAACAGAGCCGACTCATTCAGTCGAACTGTTGTCTCCCTCGTTCTTCTTGGACACGACCCAGATCAATTGATAGTGTATTTGGAATTCTCACCAAGTCTTACGACTAGTGCTCCTTCCTTTCATGGTGGCACATACCATGGAATGTCCACGACTATCAGAACTTGATGTCTTCCCCTTGCTTCTACTATTTCTTCTTATGCGGCCCCTGATCTGCCTACTTCTCCTTTTCCGCCGTGGCCCTTTCCAAGGCACGGGTGGTCTTTGTTCTTCTTTTCGAACTTACCAATCGGCTGGCGCTTCTCTTCTTCATGAATATCCCACTAATGCAGACGTAATTTACGATTGTTCTTCAACAATGGTAGCTCTTGCCCTGGGTTGTTCCCATGTGCTTGTGTTGGAGATTACATGTGCATTGTAAATTTCTAACTTCACTTCTGTTAGTATTCGCTTGAATCTTCTTCCACAATTATCACAATGGAAAATGGGTTGAACTATTCATCTTTGCATGTTTTTATAGGGTTTGGTTTCCCACTCTCCGTCCATCGAGTCAATTTAGGACAATAATTTCCAAATCCTCCGTTGATTTACTGAATCTTTCTCTCTCTTTTGCCATTAAAGGTTCCTTCATCAACTTGTGCCATCGTGCACCACGCCTTAACTGTTGAACTCAAATCCATCATCGATTTAGCCAATCCTTCCTCGATCTACCCAAATCGGCGCAATGATGCGACATTAATTCCATATGCTTATATTGAAATGGTACCACTTTAGATGGTGCAAAAGTCATTAGCTTTAACTTTGTTTTAGGAGTTACCATCTATAATTTTGACAAACCACACTATTTCCAAAAAAATAAAATTTGGAGGCAGATTTGTATCGACCCATGAATCAAGGATAAAAAATGAACTTGCCATTACTCGTCAAGAGCCTTTTAGATTTCCATAGAAGAGTAAAATTGTTGGAATGCCTTACTTTCTTGTCAATAAATATACTAAGAACTTTTTTTTTTCACACAACAAAATAGCTATACTTTATTAAGAAGTATATGAAAAGTTACAAGTCCTTCAAATAAAACTGGTACAAACTGATACAAACTCCCACCAAGGAAGAAAAACCAACATCCTAACATCAAAATAACACTTAGAACCTTATCTCGCTCTTGTAGCATGTCGAAACATTCTAGTTATATCGAACTTGCATTTAAGATTTGAAAGAATAGCTTGGAACCATATGGATATTAAATTAATAAATAATTTAATACAACTGACCAATTCTTTCCGATACAAGATCACTCTTTCATTTATTTAAGGAACCTTTCTCTCCAATCGTGACATAGAAAAATGTTTTCTATTTGCTCTTTTCAATCCTATATATATAGTTTACAAATGGTTACATAACGACCCGTCAGTTCACTAACCAACTTGAGTAACTGACTCGACATGTGGTGTTCAAAACAACAGTTTGACATGTTCTTTGAAGTGGTCAAATGGAGGACATAGTCGGGAATCCAACCTAGCCTCCTCCAACATCTCCCCCATAAACAAGATCTTTCTTCATCCTGAAGAAATCATAAAATAAATGGAGCTGGATAAATAGATGAACTTCGCCACAGCTTGTCTTGTAACTAAGTGTAGACAGTTGATGAATCTGAGTTGGTACCGACTACTATTATGGATGGAAATGGGTCATCAAGTTTGGTAGCGTGTCCATGTTGATAGAAGAAGATAACATGGTTTGGTACCAAACAAATTTGGATGACCGACTACTATCATGGTTGGAAATGGGTCCTTGAGTCTGGGAGCTGGTAGACGAAAGTTGTCGACATGGCTATTCTTGCATGACTTCTGCAAGCCTAACATTAATGATAGTGGAATCTCATGTTGTTTTAGAGAAGTAAGTGTCCAAGAAATCAGGTACATGGACCACTAATCTTCTCACGTCCACTCCAACTTGTACACCAATCAGTTAGTGAAAGAAGAATGACGAAAATGTGATTGGTTGCAAGGAATATTTTTATTTATTTTTGCTTCACCTGGAAGCTACTGAGTCATATTAGATACAAATCTTGGTCTTGGGGCTTTGAGAGTGCTCAAAATTCCCATATACCATGGCATGGTGAGTATTTTTTAGGGAATTGATGTCTAAATGCTCATATATCACGAAGAGAACTAGGGAGTGACCATAAGACTCAATTATTTCTGATAAAACAACAAAGTAAATGGAAAAAAGGAGGTAAAGAAGAGTGCCATGACTTCCCAAATATTTCATTTTGCTACGATATGGGGTATGGTTTAGCCTATATATAGTGAGTGGCTAGTTAATTGGTGAATTGACTGGGATGGGACGGATGGGGAATGGTAATTATCATAGTAGGGCATGATGGTGTTCATAGATATCATATGTAGCGACATTATATCTGATGGAGTAATTGTACATGTATCACTCCAATCGATGCCTTCAGAAAGGATTGTATGGTAACATGGTGATGGTTTATACGATGAAATTCTGAAATAGCGGTTATCCTAATGGTGGTAGAATGATGGTTTGTACAACTTGTGTGAAGAAAATAATCTCATCATGCTTTAGTCAAAATTATTTCTTATCACGAACAAGTGATAGTGATGATGATGATTCAGTATTGACAATTTTAAAATTACCCAGATCGCCGAAATTGCAATCTGAGCACTCCAAATTGTGATTTTGGCAAGAATTGCTACGCCAGATTCTACCGAATTAGGGACATTTTAGTTCTCCCTTATATAGAAATTATTGGTGTTTGGTCATGTTTAAAAATAATGATACAGACTACACACTAAATTATATGGTATAACGAGCGGACTAACATATATATTGGCCACCGCTAGTACTTGCACGAATTATGCTCATTATCTATAGTTCGATTAAGAATATAAATTTCCAATAAATATAACTCACTGATACAATAACCATCTCATTTTCTTCAAGTATTCTACTTATGGAAAAAATAATATATTCAAGGACACATAGGATCACACTTGGTTGCATGGGTAATTTCCATCAATCATAAGAAGATACTAGCTTTTATAATATCTCGTGTAGGTGGTTTCGGGATCAGGACAAGTGGTTTTACATTACAATTTTTCATTCAGTGGAAGGATCCTCGACTCAACACGTGGTAAGCGGTAAAAATTCCGCTACTTCTTACCCTTTTCATTCTCCATGCTAGATGAAAGTGCGAAATCAACATTAACCATATATATTTTAATCTCCCTCTCATCCACCGTAGATTGCTTCCTGAATTTAACACATACCAAAGGTCATTTTTCCAAAGTTGCCAACGTTATAGAACATGCACCTTTTCCTAAATGATTTCCTAGTGTAATTTTTTTAATTAAATCCCTTCATGCTAGAAGGGTGGTATGAATATAAAACCTTCAACCTGAAATTAAGTTCATCCCTTCAAATTTGATCCCTGATAGCTATTCCAAAAATTTATACAATTCAAATTCATATGTTTATATTGAAATAGTACCATTAATATCCTTAAAATTTGTTTATACAATGTTTAGACTAATTTTAAAAATCAAATATGCCACATGTAACAATCTGAGCGTTCCACATGTCACCTTGGGAAATTAGATATTGAAATTTTAACAACAAAATTTATAGAAATTTTGCTTCAAAGAGTTTGTTGGCAAGTCAAAATTTTGTTAGAGAAAGAGAGGTCATTCTTTCCTCGGGTTGTTCTATTTTGGGGTGTTGTAAGTAGATGCTTAGGAGAAAGAGCATCCTCCTTCCACCAGGGATGTTTTTTTGGAGTGGGGAAAGTAGATATCGACACTCTAAATACAAATTTCATAGGAACATTGCTTCTCACAATTTGCTGGAAAGTGGAAATATTCTCAGAGAAAGAGTGACTGCTCTTTCTTCAAGTTGTTATATTTTTACAGTTCCCTCATAAATGAAGGGGTGGCCGACCCTTCTTCTTCCCATTATTCTTTTCATAATAGTCTTTTACTGCAACAAGGTTCAGTCGATCCTTCTTTTTTTTTCCATTCTGGATATATGTGAATTGTTGGATATATGTGTTCACAATTATATACTAAATGAAGGAGCAGTCGATATGTAAAACCGCCAAAATTTCACTAAAATTTAAAATTTGCGTAGTAGCATAAATTACTATGGTTACGATGTGGAAGTATTAAAATGTAACAACAACCACTAGTACAAAATGAGAGATAAGTGACCAGGTGACCAAAAAATTTGGTCACCGCAGCTTTTTCAAGGGATAAATGACCAAAATTGTGAAATTTTAAGTGAACTGACTAAAAATGACCAAGATAACTGACCAATTTGGTCATGGGATAAGAACTAAACTAAAAATGACCAAGATAAATGACCAATTTGGTCAGCAGATAAGAACTAAACTAAAATGACCACATAACAATTGGTCATTTATGTGGTCATTTTTTGTTTTGTCATTCCGACAATGGAAAATTATAATTTTGATAATGAATTTATACAATTTACTAAATTTTAACACATCAGATGGATTTCGAGACCCCCCTAATCCATTTGGGGTCTCCGAATCCATCTACAGTGTTAACATTTAGTAAATTGTAACATTAACAGTACAAAACTTGGATTATTTTTACATGTCTTTTAAGGGATAATTTTTTGGGGCCATCCGAACCATCCTGATACCTATTGTGTTAGATGATAGGAGAATCATTCAGATGCCCATTAAGGCGTTTCTCTAATAATTAGTGCCTTGGGTGTGGTGATTTGATATCTAGATAATACATCATGTCTTGCATATAGTTTATCAAGTGATAGATGAGTTCTTCTAGTACATGTGGTTGAGTCGAGTCTTAGATATTTGTCATCTTTCCCTTTTGGAATTTTCATGTCCTAAAGTTAGTGTCACTTTGTTCATCTTGTTCTACTGGTTGTGTTCATATTTTGTTTCAACAAAACCATTGTCGTTTGACCATCTCGAAAGTCTGTTAAAGTTTCAACATACACCAAATTAATATGTAGCTTGGTTGTGGCCTTAAAAATACATTATTATTATTATTACTCACATAAAAAACAACAACATCAATATTTATATTTCCATACACAAATTCATAAAATTTAAAAATTTTAATTTTTTAAAATAATTTTTTATTATGAAAAAAACAAGAAATGATTCCTATAGGCTATTAAGTCCCATCATAATTTTTTAGCCAAATAAAAAACTTTAAATCATCAAATTTAAAAATTCACAAAACTATTTATATTTTTCAAAATAATAATAATTTCAATATAAACATTAGGAAATGTTTCAATCAAGGGGATAAAGAAATATTAAGTCAAGCTGCTTTGATTTTATTGGTTCAAGAATTTACCTTCTCCATTGTGATTAAAACTCGGAAATCATGCATTCTCTATAATGGTTAGACATGGGAACTTGGAAGTCAAACAAACATATTAAATTAATTATCTTTAAATGATTTTTGGAATATTGGACACTATCTCTCTCTATTAATGAATGTCCCTCCAAAATTGCAAACCCAAACTAGAAAGCCATTAATAGAGAGAGAGAAAGAAGCATCCAACATTAAAATTCCAGAGTTCGATTCCACAGATTGTTGAGCCCCATGTTTGTTCTGCAACTTTGAAGGAATTTCAACTGGAATTGGCTCCATTACTTGTGAATCTGCGAATTTACCCTTCTATTTGCGGTTGTTTTTGTATAATAATTATTTTTTCAACAGTTCAATGATTTGAGGATTATGTCTATGAAATCTGCTGATTATTTCTGGAATCAAAGCAGATCGATTAAAATTTTGCAGGCCCTTGTTCTATTTGCTTTGGTTTTTAGGGTTTCATTTTACGGTTTCACAAAGTTAAGTGTTACAGGTTGCTTTAGTGATATAAATTAGGGCTTAGGGCCTACCTTCATTGGGTTTGATAAAAAATTTATTTTCTACCAATTAATCCTTGTTATATTCTATGTTATTGACGTTATTTTTATTTTTGTCTGGTTTTATTTATTTGATAGTTTTAGGGGTTTTAACACTCGTATCTGGCCCAAAAATCTTGTTCTACGACATATTTTATGCATCCTGTAATTATTAGTTGATCAACTTAATCCACGGCTGCTTGTAGCTTTGTTAGCTCAATCTCCAGCTCCAGAGCCGTATGAATCAATTCACAGACATTTACAGTAAACAACAACCCTTGCACTAGCAAATTTACCATCTAGATGGATAGGCCCAATCTCTCTATCATTTTTATACGCTACCTTTTATTTTTGAATTTACCATGTTTCCCATATTGTACACCCTTCTACATACCTCTAGACACTCCCAACAACATCCTACACTATTCTACGATCTCCTACCACCCCAATTTTACCTATAACTTATAAATCGAAGTCTCTTAGATCTATCTACAAAAGTCTTCTCAATGACAACATGACAGTACAAAAGTTGAATAGTAGTCCTAGATAATCTCCCCTTGAAATCTAAACTATACACCAAGATGAAGCACAATGTATAGTCTACACAAAAAAGCATACAAAAGTATACCGAGCTTTGTATTTACATGGATTGATAAGACTTTGATGGTGAGTTACATAAGAGCTTGAATGCAAAAGCAAAACATGTGGTGCCACTACAACTACAACTCCCATCACAGTTCGAACCTTGAATATGCCCTACCTCATTTCAACTTAGCTCAATTACATAAATTGTCGACTGCTCGAACCACACTTCCATTTTGGTGTCTACACCCGCCCTGTAATCAAACCGAAAAACAAATCTTACTTTTTCTCTTCTTTTCCATTGCACTCCCTCATATATGGGCTCAGGCATATAATAGCATGCTGTTGCTTTTGGACAACCATGTGACAATGGACACACTATTTGGCCGTGTGAGAGCATTGACATGTAAAGTTGTTTTTTAGTTCAAAGTTGAGTTCATATATGAAAGTCACGATCATTGATTTACACTTTGGTTTTTTGAGTATTCCAATTTTTTTAAGTAATAATTTTGACAATATAATTTATTTGATTTTTTTAATATTTCAAACAAATCTACCCATTGTACACCTGGTTCCTCAAGCATTTGGTTTAGTCGTAATACTTAGCCTGGAGTAAGATTTTTTTTTGCCTTGATATTGCCTTTCAAAAAATGATATTTATTAGAACCCTAGTCATTACTGCAGAATGTGAAACACCAAAAACTGCCACAGTTTGGTAGGAAAACTTTTCAGTCAAAGCTGGAATTTATTTATCGCATTCTAGGCACTAATGCTGAGAATTAATTTGCAGGTGGGTGAAACTCTGAGGATGGAGCAAACATAAATCTGTTAGCTTATCCTCGAGCTCTTTATCAAGTTCTGTAGATATTTTAGCTTATCCTCGGGCTCTTTATCAAGTTATGTTATTTTCTTATGGATGCCTCGATAGAGAAAGCTACAAAAATGAAAACAATTTTGGTAGTTTGCATGGCCAACAAGCCCACACTTGGAGCTCAACATGGTCAGCAATTTGGGCTTTCCTTTTGCACTAAAGCATAGGAACTTGGTGTTAATTGCACATCAATTAATTTGCGGTGGGATTTATATACTAAGAAAGAGTGATCGATGATTCATCATTCTAATAAAACCATCACAACGATGATCAACTTTGAAATAGGATTTCGATAGGAATGCACTTAAGGTATATCTTGATCACAATCCAAGGGAATGATGCATGATACAAGCCAAAAATTCAGAATATGTTAAGAGCAATATAGAACACTGGCCTTCCCCTTCGAGCTGGTCTGGTGCTAGAAAATGATCGGGCTTCAAGGGTAAATCCCATGGAAATGGAAATACATTAAATTGTGTGACTATGTGCCCATTAATTAATTCACTACCAAATGAACTGAATTCACAACTCGAAAATGGTCAAGGCTTCAAAGGTAATCCCATGGAAATGGATATTAAGATATATTAAATTGTGTAACTGTGTACCCATTAATTAAATCACTACCAAATGAACGGAAATCAATCAGCAAGATCCAGATCCTGGATTTTCTTATGTGGGTGAGCCTCAAGAAAAGGAATTATCTTGGTGAGCTGCAGGAAAGGAAGTGAGCTAAATGTTCTATGATTTTCATTTTTGATCAAATCTACAATGAGATTTTTGTTGAAATCCAAATTTTCATGGTTCAAACTTCAAATTACAATTTTTATTGTAAAAATTGATTCACTACACTCAATTATCTCTGAGCATTATAATTATGCAATTCCAATAACCTAATACTACAATTCCAACCAAACCATTTCAGCCAAATTTTAACTAAAAAAATCATAAAAAAAATGAACTGAAAAAATCATCAAAAAATAAATACAAATAGTTTACTACTTAAGAAAATGGAAAATCCTTATTCTTAAGAAAATGGGAAATCCGTATGCAACAAACATACAAAGAGGCTCGCATTGCTCTCCCATAATAGTCAAGGGAGAAACAGTTAGATGAGAGATCCAATGGTGATTGGGGTGTGGCAAGTCTAGGAAAGTGCACTCTGGTAGTCTGTTCTAAATGAGCCAGCATTTATAGATTGAGCCAAAGGAGGGGGCACTGCATGTGTCAGGTGTTCATCGAATAGGGAGGGGGTGAGGGAGTGCAATTCAAACTGAGCAAGAAGTCCACCACCCTACATTAATGTGCATCGACCTACTCCTGCAATATCTTTAAGACTTTGTCAGAGGTATAGATATGCATAGTGCCAGCCACCCAACATTTGTAGGTCTCATAAATCATGCAGAGGGAGGCCCAAAATTCCATTTAAAAACCTATAAATATATGGTTAATTGTTAGATCGCAATTTCAAAGAATTTATTTATTTTTCTTGATTGATTGTGCGTTCTTAAGCTTAAATTCTTAAATACAAGTGATTTTCCAAGAGATAATACTGGCTGTGTAATGTGCTTCTAGGCTACGTTCTGGGCTGTGATTAGGCAATTATACTCTTTCATTTTCCTCTATGTTTCACCTCGAGATTCCAGGCTCCAAATGTAATAAATTCAAGTACTTAGAAGTTCTGTTTAGACTCTAGCTTGCAACTAGATTTTAATATTGAGTAGTAGCGAGCAGCCACACTGTGTCATGAATCAGGATGATTGTAGGTGTATCTTTAATTCTCCTATGAAGACTTGTAGAACATTTGAGTTATTATTTTAGCTCATTAAAATTTTCTTATACTTTTTGGCCTCAAGCTTTTGTGGATTTGGCAGTATAACACTTTTGATAGTTCTTAACTTACTTTTCTGTGGAGTGTACTTGTACATACTGTCATCTAATGGGGGTTACAAAAGAGGCTAATGAAGTTGCTAAGTGTTTCTGCAGTAGAAATCCAACAGTTCGACAGTAGATAATATTGGGCTTTAATAATGTTCATACACAATCTAAAATTATTTTTTCCTATCAAATTAACCAACAAAAAATATCTTAAAAGTGAACACTATTTTTTGTTTCCCTCTATTATGCTGGTCTTTTCCTAGAACCCCAAATTCCATCAAAATGATTATTTTATATTATTGTCAGTCTTCATTTCATTCACCTCGTGCATCCTCCTAATGAAGCACAAATCTATTTAACATTCTGAGTGATTTTCTTACAAACTATCTTTATATAGTCACTTTATCCTACTATCTAAAGATTTTGTAATTATTCTCATTAATTCTAGGCATGCTCATCAAAACTGAAACTATCTAAAGATTGTACACAAAATTACTATTTTCAAACCTGGCACAAACATCAGTGCACCCGTCACAACATATTTTCTCTAGTGACAATGGGTGATTGCAATATTATAGATTTGGAGCAAGGATGGCATCATGTGGGCAAGGGTATTGCAAAGTTAAAGAACATCTTGGAAGGGGTGCCAAAGAATCCATTTTATTTAGAGATCAGTATTCATTGCTTTATACATATCCTTTGGAAAAAATCTCTATACTCTCTTTAGCTTATTCTTTGTTGTAATCCCAATATTTAAATCTTTAAACTTCTAACTTTTTAGAATGAATGAGCCTTAACTTTTATTACAGAACTATCTACAATTTTTGCTCACAGATATATCCATATGACTACTCATAGCAACTCTATGATAGATACATATCGAATTTTGTGGAATACATTAAGTCATCGATAAGTGAATTGTATTTTTGTGCTTATGTTAATATGACGTTACTGGCAATATTCAATTTGTTTATTCTTCTTGCTTCTTTATAGGACCCGATATTGTAGTGAATTAAAGTATTATCTTTGAAGTTCAACTATACACATCAAGTTTCAATTAACATGATCATTAGGTAGCTCGGATGTAGGCTAAACATGGTCATTATACTGAATCTTTGTTTTCAATATACTTTACGCAGTTCCCATGCTATTCAACCAAACTTTGTGTAGTTTCACTGTCAATGAAATGAGAATTCATATTAGTATTTAGTGATCATACTTCCACTAATTTATCAAGTAGCTTGAATGTAGATGGGTGGAAAGTATGGAATATAACACTGTTGATTCAGAGGATGATGTAGCGCATCCAATATTCTGGATTCCTATTTTGTAATGTATGGAAATAAGCTTTTTCCTTTTTGCACCATTCTTGGAATACTTGACCACTTGGAAAGCTTTTTTTAAAACAATATTTTGTATACAAAGTTGGGCATTTGATTAGATACATCACCATGGTTTAATACAACATTGCAATATTTACAACAATAATTGTTGAGCTATAGGGGCTTCCATCATGATCAAACATGATACATGCAAGAAAATGCGAGGACCATTAAGAGAAAAATATGTGGAGAAGAAAAACACACATGTCCAAAAATATGGAAAAAAACATACAACCAAATGATACATAACTAAGCACAAGTTAGAAGAGGAGGTGGAGGTAGATTTGAATAAAAGGGTGCATGAAGAAGAAATACAAATGAAAAACAATACAAGAGAATAACAACATTAGTACAAAGGAAGAGATGAAAGGAACATAAAGAAAGGAATATTTGTACATAGTCTAGTGTTGAAGAGTAGCCCCCGTTGAAAGTCGCATTGAAGTCTTCAACATAAAATGTTCACGAATCAAGATCTATGTAACAGAATTTATGGGTGACCTGCGATTGAATACTCTAGATTGGACTTAAAAAGTAGAGCAATTCTTCAACACAAAGGGAGTTGCCAAATAATTTTCAAGCAAAACAATTGGAGATAACAACATTGAAGTTACTGAACTTCATCCAGTGATGTAGTTGGACCATTTGTAGTAGGATAAAGTGACTATAAGTGATGTCATTCTTGTTTGGAAATATGTTTGAATTCTGTGTTAGGAGGCCTATGACTAATTTCTATTGTGATACTCCAAGCACCCAGCCAGGTCCTTTCATCCCATGGCACTCCTCAGTTCCCATAAGACATTATCATGTGTTGCACTTTAAAGTCCATTGTTCCTTACAAGGAGAAATGCAGTAGTTTGTGGTTTGTTCTATGATACCTCTATAAGATTCTACCTTTGAAAGATTTATGAGTTACCTTCAACTTTCTCAGTCTCGCTATGCACAATAGAAGGGGTTTTATATTAGGTTGTCATTTTCCTACTTAGGATTTTTTAAAAGATTTTGGAAAAAGAAGCCTTAACATTAACATGACCATTTATGTGACTATTGGGTAATCTTTGTTTCTTACCTGGGTATGTGACCCTAATGGCTAGATGGTGTTAACTATTGGAAATTTGATTCTCATATTAATTCATAACAAATTCTATTCAAGGGTGATAGCTCAATGGTAGAGCACCTGGCTTATAGGCAGGAGGTTGGTGCTTCGATTCCCTCGTTCCGTATATATATTCTGAAACCACTAAAAAGAGATAAATGACTAAAAATGAACAAAATTTGCATATAAATGACCACCAGTAGAACATGAGAGATAAGTAACCAAACAAATGACCAAAATATGCATATAAATAACAACTCTTGAGTTGTGTTGTGAGGAAAATGCACCTATAGTTCAAGGGAGAAACTACCAACTTCAGGTATGAAAGATAGACCTACAAATGTTATGCAAGTACAACAAGTAAGTGAAGAGATTAAGGTTAGAGATATGTGCACCTTATTCAGAAGGTTGATCCAAGCCTTCTCCTTCCTTGATCTTCAATGCCATTCAGTGTCGCAACACCCACACCTGCAAAACCACTTCATACCTTTCTCAAATACATTTGACTACACATATAAGACTGATATCCATGACATAATAAGACATCAAACCATAATCAAACTGTAATCAAATCTGAGACACACATGAATAGGTCATATTTGGAAAGGGAAGAACGTCTGGTCTTTATTAATAAATGAAGCAAGTACATAAACTTATACATTCCTTCAAGCTTGGCACTTCAAGAAACCTAGATTCGAGGTTTCATACTTCTGTTCTCCAAGGATCCTAGCCTCTAATCAACTGTGCTAGGGTTTATCAGAAACTGATGGCACAAGAGAGGGGGATGAGGGTCTCCATTCCTCCAGCATAACATTGTTAAGGGCTTGGTCCTTTTCACATGGCCCTTATACCTTCCTTATATACTCAATGAAGGAGAGGAAAAGCATTTATAACCGATCAGGAGGCTCCCCAACTAACTCAAATTGACCAAAACTCAATATTTTGAGTGTTTCAGGAAAATGCCCTACTCTCCTATTGCAAACCAGTGCATTTTTGAAGGTGGGCGCTACTCTAGTGAAGCAAAGTTGCATACTTTTCAAGGTGTGCACTACTCTATAGGCATGATAGTCACGCACATGCCCTACTCCACAGACATAAGAGTCGTGCACACATCCTAGTATGCCCTACTCTATGCATAGGATACCAGCGTTTTGGGGGGGAAATGGCCAAAAACAAGGTTTTCTGATGATTTTTAGGAGGTGGTTTGGTCTAGAAAAGTGTTCCTAAGGGTTATAACCATCAAATGGGCTAGGAGTGAGGTAATTTCAACTATTTTTAGTGTCCCAAATGACCCTTCAATCCACAAGTGTCCTGTTGTGTGACTAAACTTTATCTCAAGAAGTGTTGTCATGTGACCAAGGAATGCAAGTGTCGTCACGGATGGAGAAGTGTCATTTTAAGCTATAACAGATGCCCCCTAATGTATGAGGTTAGAGGGAGTGAGGGAAATGATGTCCGAAATACATTATAAATAATAAAGATTTGAATCATGGAAGCAGAGGAACTGGAGAAACCAAGAATCATAGGCTCAAATGAAGTACCTGAAAGCAAAGGCAATGTTAGAAAAACTCATACTTGGGGTAGCTATCCATGTTCAAATACTGGAACATGATCTCCAAAAGGATAAAATAATGATCCAAATACAGATGCATATATCATGGCCACTAGAATACAATCGTGGATCCATGAGGAACATAAGTGTAAACATAGCCACATAAATACAAGGTGGATCTATGTCAAAACTGGAGAACATATCCATAGAGAACAAGATGGATCTATGTCTGTTTAAGAGCCAAAAAGAGTGTGGCTCAGTCTTGTGCAACTTGGGAGATAACATAAATAAGGTGACACTATCGAGGATCCCAAGGTCTTCATCCAAAAACAACCCAAGGTACAAACCTATCCATGCGAATAAATGAGTTGATGTCGAACATGGGAGGTATCGTTTGATTACCAGTCATTGATGTATACCATTAACAAATGTGAGGGTGTCCACCAATAATGAAAATGGAACCCAAGGTACCTAGTACATTCAAACAAGTGCGAATAAGTGGTCTTGCCATTGAACACTTGAAAAATCTATCAGATAGGAGACATTGATGTATTCCCATCTATCCAATAGCGATGGAAACTGCCACTAATGACTACAATCCCCAAGGTACTAACTGAAACTCTAAACTTCATTCCTAGAGCACAATGAGTGGAATTCAATGGGAAGAAGTCCGTTGGAAGGGAGGCCCTAAGGCATCCTCCATCATCCAACACGAGGGACACTCAACAAGTATGAGCTGATTTGGAGTAGGACTGAACACATGATGAAACATACTGACACCAAGGAATGGATGACGCATGAGGTCAAGGCAACTGCAGAATGGCCGACACAGGTTGTATCCTTGAACAGTGAGCACAACACAAGAGTGACTTAGGTAGCTTTTAACACAAAGAGACCACGATGCAAATCTGCAATGTAGGATACATTAATAGATTCTCCATATGATTGGAAGACTAACCAAATGGAGTAAGAACTCTAAGATCAGGTTTATCCTAAAACCAACACTAGAACCCAACTTATTTGATTGACACAAAACAGGTGCTTTGTTCAAGGAGATAGTTGACTTGCTACCATCATATTGAAAGATATTTTAACATTCTTCCCTTCCCTTTCCTTTTTTTATTTTTTAATGAGCTTAACAAAGAACTAAAGCATGCTCGACGATATTTTCATATTTAAGGAGTCTGAAAAACCTATAAGAAAAGTCCATACACCTATCCGTGGATTTTATATTGAACTCGGCTTGGTCTGTGCTCGGTGGTGTTTTCTTGCTTATAGAGTTGACAAACTTAAATAGTCCTCTATCAACCATCTTGTGGATTTCACATCTAGCTCGACTAGGTGAATGCTTGCTTGGTGTTTTCACATTTCGAGAGTCTAAAAACCCTAAAGACGAATCCAAAGGTCCTTTTTCGTAAAGTTAGTCTCCTTCCCCGAAAAATGTAAAATAATGAAAGAAGAACTCTTCTAGTGCATACCAGAGTATACCTAGAGTATACCTTTTTCCGTAAATTATCCACCAAGGCCCGGAAAAGGGGTAATTCTATACCTAAGTGGATGTCGGTTTGGTTATTTTAACGAGCCAGACAACTATGCTCGGCAAACTTTTCATATTTAAGGAGTCTGGAAAGGGCTTAAAAGAACTCCATAGGGATATTTTCTGTAAAGGTTTAACGAGTCCGGAAAAGTAAACTCATGACCTCGTTACTGTTTTTGACGAGCTCAAAGTAGATACAGGAAAAATTCTCATAACTTTCGTACTATTTTTAACGAGCTCGAAGTGAAGATGAAAGAAATGTTCATAGCCTCCTTACTATTTTTAACGATCTCGAAGGAAAGGTGGAAGAAATGCTCAAAACCTACTTACTATTTTTAACGAGCTCGAAGTAAAGGTTGAAGAATTCTCAAAAAGGGAGGAGACAAGTGTCAGGGACATGCGAAACTAGCTCCAAGCGCATGGAACAAAGCTATGCCTAATGTAAGGAACATGAGCAAGATAAGGACACTCAGGGCGTGTCTCCTCCAGGTAAAAGGTGTCAAATTACAAAGGTAAAATGATACAGGGCTTAGCGGAAACAAGATAAAAAATGGAGGCTTATACAACGAGCTAAAAGCGTGGAAGCAAGCATCAAGCTCATTAGCGCAAGCGGGATCATAATAGATGCCTATGCAACTTGAACACAAAGATGGGAGCCTTAACAGAGATGGCCAGAAATATATCAGGAAGAAAGATATGAGGCTTCTTCTCAAAGTCATGGTAAATCTAAAAAGGCTCCCGAGCCTATGAGAAAAACTCAGCATGAGCACCAAAATGGCATAAGGGTGCTGACTAGGCTGACCCATGTTAGGTAGGCTCTGCTGTCGAACTGGTGCACAATGCATAAAGAGATGGCTAACACACTAATATCCAAGAGGTTCGACCCTATGGATAATTTTGATGGAAAAAGGTTCAAATGCAACATAACAGTAGGGAAGCCTAAACCTATATGCAAGGTTTTGAATATACCTGACATGGTCGCACAAGGTGTCGAAAAGGACCAGTAAGCAAGTATAAATCCAGCTAAGAATCCTGTCTCCAAGAAACATTAGTACCAAGATCATATCTAAAACATATGTAAAGAAAGACCCGATACAAGTCATTGTGGTAGAAATACTTTCAACTTCATGATCATCAACAACAGGTATAAACAAGGCAGAGTTTTCAAATGAAGACTTTATGGTACCCAAGCCCAAGGACTTACAATCAACAAGATCAACTTTAGGATGAAGATCAAAGTTGAAGGACATGATGGAATCTACAGAAACAAATTCATCATCATGAGAGTTGAAAATTCTAGAAGCAGAATCAAACTCAGCAGGAACATCAATTTGTGGATCTATAGGAGAGTCCAAAGACTCAACAATAGGAAGATCAGACTTTAAGGTCAAATTGGGGCTGGAAATGACTACGACTGGATCAACATCCAAATGAATGGCAGACTGTACTATGGACTCTAGGAAAACTTCATCAGAAGGAAGTATATCGTCCCAGATAGAACACATATCTAAACATTCAGATGGAGGTGTCACTTGGTCAAAAGCTAGGACTAAGTCCCGAGAAGGAAAGCATGAACTCAGAGACATCTTCTCAGTAGAAATTGAACTCAGGGAACAATATGCCACATAAATCCCATGTGACATAGTAGTTCCTAATGACGAGGGATCTGACTAGTCTACAGTTGGGTAATAAGGAGGATCAATGAATGCAAGTTGGTCGATAGTGACGATGCTTTCGTTATGAGGAAAATGCATCACATGAAAGAGCGTAGACACCACAGCATGCATAGCATAAATGTAATCATGCCCGAGGATCATATCAAAGTCCACAGGGTCCTTTAAAACCATAAAATCAACTAAGACTATTTTTCCACCCAAAGTAACAGGTAATTGATGTAGGAATCTGATCGGTTCACTATGTCTTCTATCAAAGGTCAACGGCCAATTAACAGCTAAAATAACATTTTGGAAACCCAAATCTCTCCAAGCATAAGCGGATAAGATACTAAAAGAAGCTCCTTCATCAGCAATGCATCAATCAACCGTATGGTTCCCAATATCAACCTTTATCTAGAAAGGTGTCGAAGAAGGAAGATGAGGCTCGGTTAGACTATTCCAATCAAAGGAAACGATCCTAGGGATTGGTAGGGGTTCACATGACATAGATGAAGTACCCCCTTTTTTAGGAACATCCAAACTGGTAATGCATAAGACTTCAGGGACAGGTGCATCAGTCTCCAAAGGACTGATGGGATCGGTCGAAGATTGCATCGATTCGATCACTTCACTCTCCGAGAGAAGAGTGGGGTCGACCAAAGATTGCATTGGTTCAACCACTTTATCAACCAAAGGTTTATCTGACTATAGGGAATCTATAGGCAACTCAGGAACATAGGTTCCTTCAGACATGGACCACACTCTTCGTGCCTCTGGAATGGCAGCGCATCGGTGAGTAAGGTGATCTCCCTTACAAAGTTTACAAGGGAACTTTGGTTTCCGTCCTATAGTTTGTGACTCCTTTACAATGTCAGTACTCTCAACATGACTAGCATTGGATGACAGCTTGCCCCCAGCATGACTTGCAGTGGCTGGTTGCTTAGAAGTAGAATACTTTTGAACTAAGGACCACAGTTTTTGCACTTCTGGAAGTACAGGGCACAAATAAGTAAGGTGGTCTCCCTCACAAAACTTGCAAGGGAACATATACTTCTATTTATTGGGTTTGTCGACAATGTCAACTCCCTTAGCATGAATTGCAGTGGTTGATCTGGTGTCTCCAGTATGACTCACAGGAACTGGTGACTTGTCATTAATATGACTAGCAGTGAACAATGAAGTGTCCTCAACATGACTGACAGTGGTTGAAGACAAACTTTCAGTGTGATTTTCAGTGACTAAAAGTTTTCTCCCAGCATGACCTCCAGACGTTGGGTAGGTACCCCTTGCATGATTTGTAGAGGCAGGGTGCTTTCCCCCAGCATGATTTCCAGAGGCTGGGTTGCTGCCCCCTTGTTTTGGCATCTTCTTCCTATTCTTCCCCCATCTATTCCTTTTATACTGTTGGTTACTAGTATTGCTACTTTCGCCACATGAGGTAGAAGGAGGAGGAGAAGATGTTACTAGAAAAGAAGGCCTAAGGTTCTAATGCTCTTGATTTTAGGTGCTTACAAAAGAAGCGTCAGGAGCATGCAAGGCATTTAGAGTGGAGAACAACCAAACCGACAGCCCTATAGTGAGTCTAGGAATATTCTGTTGATGTATATGTAACTTCGGAATGTATTTCACCCATGTATTTCATATATGTATTTTGTACTCCTATAGAGATAGTATTATTCCTCTATACATAAGTGTTTGTATTCCTATAGAGATGTTATTATTCCTCTATACGGAAGTGTCATCATTTATATTGTAAGTGCCGTAACTTATACTTGATGGGTTATTAGACCACCTTATTGGGGTCGGCCCTGTATAAGTCATGTGGGTCAAAGGGTTATTAGACCACCCTATTGGGGGTCGACCATGTGGGTCAAAGGGTTATTAGACCACTCTAGTGGGGGTCGGGCCAGTCATCATTATGTTAATTGGTTAAGTTGAGGCGGACCTAGTTGAGTAAAGGTCAAGTCAAGTTAGTGTATAAATAGAGAGTGTTTCTCTCTCATTTTACACATTCTATTCTCTCACTCAAACTTTGGAGAGTGGCGCACTTATGGAGGAGGAGGATCTATTGCTAGGATAAGACTATCTCTTGTATTCTGGTTGTATCATTGCTCTATCTATCTCTGAGTAAGTTAGTGGGGTTTTTCACCTTTATGGTTTTCCCCAAGTAAACTTTGTGTCTCTTGTGTGCTTGCATTATTGTGTCCATGATTGATATGCTGTAGATTTGTTGTACATGTTGTTTTCTCAGTTAATATCCTAGATCAGATTGAAGTAAATTCTGAAAATTTAACATGGCATTAGAGCTAGCCTGAAAGAAGGCATGATACGGCACGTATGACACTTGTTGCACTTACGATGCTAGGGCTTGATATAGAAAAAACCAGTCATCGTAGAACTTTCGCTATAAATCCATTTGGGCGAATGTTTCGGATCTGAAAATTTTACAGGTCAAAGAGAAGATCCCCATGTACCTTGTGTCCAAAGGAAAACCTCTAATTCGTTGTACATTGTGATTTATGATCTGTACAATATAGGGTTTCTGCCTCTGCCAGATCTGAGTCAAAAATAGGTGACCTTGGAAAAAAGGTCATAACTTGGGCTAGGAAGCTCCAAATGAAATTTCGTAAAAAGTGATAGGTAGTACACAGAATGTACTATCTCAAGAAAATTGTTTAGAGGCCGAAGTTGAACCAGTAACACGTGGAACATTGTACAAGTTCACTCTCCTATTTTATCCTGTAAACAGGTCACGTTGTGACACTTGGCATAACTCTCTCTCAGAGAACCCAATTGAGGTAATACCTGTCGGGATGGAAAGATGACAGGTCGAGCTATCTCAGTAACATTGTTCAGACCCTATGGATTGAAAAGTTCAGAGTTACACCACAAACAATCAGGTACATATTTCTGTCAAAACAAAATTATTTTTGACCACCTTCATTCATGGCTTCCGGAATTTAGGGTTTCGGATAAAGTTGGAATTTTTGTAATCGGAGACCACGGCTGAATGCTACTCATCAAAATAAAAATTTAGAGACCAAGATCAGAATTTTTGGTTGGGAAGAAGGCCGATCTTGATCATACCTTAGTTCGGGACTTTGATCAGAAAAGTGGAAAATTAGGGCTTCTGTAAATATGGGAATTTTTTAAATCTGTGACCATGGCTAGAAGCTACTCAGAAAAATAGAATCTTAGAGCTTTGGATCAAACCTTTTGATTGGGAAGAAGAGTGGGATTCATCAAACCCCAGTGTAGGGTCACGTCCAGTGAATCCGGAAGTTTCAAAGGAAAAATTGAGGAGTGAAACTTTGCAGTTTTCAAATTCTGAATATACCAGCTTGATCAGCTCATTAAGGCACATATTTCTATCCTTTCAAAATTTTGAAATTCAAAGTTTGAATTTTTGGGGTTTCTCTGACAAACCCTAATCCAGCTCCAGGTCCAGTTCTTGCAAATCAAGTGGATTGGTTTAATCCTAGAAGAGGATGGATTGGACACTTGCATAAGTGAAGAAGTTCCTGTTTCAGAGGGAGATGAGGCTAAGGCCTTACATAAGAAGATTACAAGCAATCTCGACAAGTAGGACTCATCCAGGTATGTCTCGATATTTGTTCGTGATTAAAGTTTATAATATGTTTGTCTTCATATCATTACAGTACAATCTTGATTAATTACTATATTTGTCGTGTCACCTTAATAGAAGATATTCATTGATTAAGGTTTTGACACTTATGATTGTTCTAATGCATTGTGATGTTGTATAAGGTTTATGTAGTTTGCAAACATATTAGGTACACCAAGAAAGAAAAATCATGTTCTAGTTCAAGAACATATGATCATGATGACATGAAGACAAAGATTCATCCATTGTCATGCATCACATAGAAGATCTACTTATGAGGTATGTATCTTGGTTCTACAATGGATAACTTATGAGACATGCACGTTACTAGCACAAGTCATTGAAGAGAACCAGAAGACATTATGCGGGTATGTTAGACATAACTAGCTAGCATGCTAATCTAGGTATGTTTTTCCTTTATCAAGCTAGAATCCTACCTTGTGTTAGGATCTTATATTGTTTTGTTGTTGATAATGATTATTCATGAAGTCATAGGTTTGAATAGTCATGGTTGTATGCATATTATGTTTCTTACCATAATTGATGATATGACTAACCAGAAGAATCATGAAGGTATAGGTTTGAGTAATTACGGGTTTTATGCATATTATATCTCTTACCTTGATTGATGATTTAACTAACCAGAAGAATCCTATGATCAAATAAGAACATGTATGAGTAAAAGAAGACTTCCCTGAAACCTTGAATACTAATGCTTATTATTTCTATTTGAAATGATCATGACTATACATGCTTAAGATTATTGTGTTTTGATAGTATTGAGAATATACTAATGAATGTATGAGATTACAAAGATAACACAATCATGATACTAATAAGTATGCATAGGGACCTAGGATGAATATAGTTTCAAGGACAGGTAATCCAGGAAGCAAAGATCAAGATGGAGCTCACTCCAGTAATTTCTGCAAGGATGCAGATATTCAGAGGGAGTTGACCACCTCTGTACATTCCACAACATAAAGGTGTAGAAGAAGCTACTTCAGATTAGCTCCTGCAAGGAAGCAAAGACTTAGAGGGAGTTCACCCAACAAACAAACAAAGATAAGTATTTTAATTGTCATTTCTTGCATATTTGTTTGTTTAAATAATATTGTTCAATAATGTATATGCTTATGTTCCTAGATTTGGATGTGTATTATGCATATTAGAATGATTGCATTAATGAACAACTTACTACTAATATGAATTTGATGGGTAAGTGGACTACGGAACTGTACAATATTCCATTGCTACTTATCTAGAATGAAACCTCTTTGCTGACATGTTAGGAGTTGTGCACACTCTTAACAATGATCTGGTAGAGATTGGAAGGCATCTAGAAAGTTACGGGATATGGATAAATGTTGTATTGAAGCATTGGCTAAGATAATTGCATGACTATATGACATATTTCTTTATGTGTAAGAATTTGTTCTGAAAAATATGAGATTTTTTCTAATCATGCAATTCATCTTGTTGTGTAGGAAAGATCGTATACCATCACCTACAAAAAGGACTAAAACATTTGTTCAGCAACGAATTTATCTATTGAAAATATTGAAGATATTGAAGTTCCCAAAATCTAGGAAGAATGCCATGATCGAGGAGTACCAGTCGATCATGAAGATGTTTGGGATGCAGTCCCAAGACCTGAAGGGTAGTCTGTAGTGACTTCCAAGAGGATCTACAAGATCAAGCATGTTGCAGGTGGTAGCATAGAGACTTTTGCTCATGTAGCTAGATTCACTTCCATCAGATCAGTACTTGCTCTGGCTGCAGTGATTAAATGAAAGATACACCAGATGGATTTCAAGACAGCCTTCTTAAATGGTGTAGTTGAAGAAGAAATGTATGTGGAGCAGCCACTTGGTTTTGAGACACATGACAGGGAGTCATATATGTGCAGAACTTGGTATGGTAGGATAGACATCTTTCTATCTAGTTTGGGCTTTACCAAGAGTAAAGCGGATTCCAACCTTTACTACAAGGTTGAGGAAGGCAATCCAGTGACACTAATTTTGTATGTGGATGACCTGTTTATCATGGGTGAACATAGATTGATTTCCGACACGCAGTGGAAGCGTACTGCCAAGTTCGAGATGAAGAACTTGGGTATGATGCACCACTTTCTAGATATGGAGGTGTGGTAGAGTGCAGATAGAATCTTCCTTGGACAAGGGAAGTATGCAGTAGAGATCCTGAAAAGGTTCAGGATGATGGACTGCAAGGCCATGGCCACACCTATGGCATCGAACCTGAAGCTTCCGTGTGATGCTTCATTTGATCTGGTTGATGTCACTATGTATCGTCAGATGATTGGGTCCTTGATGTACCTAACGAACATAAGACCAGATATTTGCTTTGTGGTGAACACACTGAGCCAGTTCTTGATAGATCCGAGGAATGTTCACTTGGTTGTTGTAAATCATATTCTGAGGTACCTAAAAGGTATGGTTGACTATGGGCTCAAGTATGACGCGAATAAAAAGTTTAACCCACAGGGTTATGTTGATTCAGACTGGGCAGGCAGTGCTACAGATAAGAAGGGCACATCTAGGTGTTGCTTCAGTATGGGATCAGATGTGATATCTTGGTTTAGCAGGAAGAAGTCCTGCGTAGCACTGAGTACAGCCGAAGCAGAGTATCTTGCAAGGGATGAGTAGGTTGCAGATGTATTGACCAAGCCGTTGGCCAGAGTGCAGTTTGAGTACTTCAAGGAGAGGCTTGGTGTTCTTCAGATTGATGACACTTCGAGGAAGAAGTGATGGACACATTTACAGAAGCCATTCCAAGCATGTTGGAAGGAGGATCCTTCACATGGCTGTGGATGTAAGCACTGAATGATGAGCATCAAGACGATGCTCCAGTTACTGCTCTGTATATGCATTAGGAGGATGCTGGATATGATCAGTTGGATCATTTATATGTATATGTATGTACGCATCATGTTTGATGATGTATATGGTCAGTTGGATCATTTATATGTATATGTATGTACGCATCATGTTGGATGTTGGATATGATTAGTTGGATCATTTATATGTATATGTATGTATGCATCATGTTGGATGCTGGATATGATCAGTAGGATCATTTGTATATGCATCATGTTGGATGCTTGGACCATGTATCTGTATATGTATTAGGTGGATCATGTTTTTGTATTTGTATCAGGTGGATACATTGTATGATCAGGTGGATCATGTATGATGATATGTATCAGGTTGATACTCTGTGGTTGTGGACCAGGTTGTGCAAATGAGCATATAATAGCGCCCAGGGAGATTTGCAGATAGTCTTGCAAGGTTTTGCCTATGGCATATAATTTCTCCCTAGGATATTTGGCAAATGCTCTTTCGAGGTTTTTCTCTGGGAGGACATATAATAGCACCCTGGGAGATTTGCAGATAGTTTTGCAAGGTTTTTCCGCTAGCATATAATAGCTCCCTCGGATATCTGGCAGATGCTCTTTTGAGGTTTTGTCCTATGGCATATAATATCGCCTTGGGAGATCCGATAGGTTGAGTTGTGTGCTCGTAATAAGTCCTGGGATGCTCTTGCAAGGTTTTTCCATGACCACATGTAATATCACCCTGGGAGATCCGATAGGTTGGGATGTGTTCTCGTAATAAGTCCTGGGATGCTCTTGCAAGGTTTTGTTGTGACCACATATAATAGCGCCCTGGGAGATCTGATAGGTTGAGCTGTGTTCTCGTAATCAGTCCTGGGATTCTCTTTCAAGGTTTTGTTGTAGGGTCACATGTAATATCTCCTTGGGAGATTTGATAGGTTGGGTTGTGTGCCCGTAATAAGTCCTAGGATGCTCTTGCAAGGTTTTGTGACGCACGTAATAAGTCCTGAGGATTCCACAGTATGGCCAGTGATGACAAAGACTTGCAGGTGGTGGGCCTACATCCAGTATGAAAAAGGACTGGCTCTGTAGAACTTCCTATGATGAGTAGATTCAGAGATTGATTGAGATAGCAATAGCAGTGACGATGACAATGATTCGAGGATGATGATTCGTTGATGATGATCTAGAGAAGAAGACTTGTGCTAGCATATCTATGTCAAGAAATACCTTCCCAGTTAAGAGGGAGTGTTGATGTATATGTAACTTCGGAATGTATTTCACCCATGTATTTCATATATGTATTTTGTACTCCTATAGAGATGGTATTATTACTCTATATGGAAGTGTTTGTATTCCTATAGAGATGTTATTATTCCTCTATACGGAAATGTCGTCATTCATATTGTAAGTGTCGTAACTTATACTTGATGGGTTATTAGACCACCATGTTGGGGTCGGCCCTGTATAAGTCATGTGGGTCAAAGGCTTATTAGACCACCTTATTGGGGGTCGGCCATGTGGGTCAAAGGGTTATTAGACTACCCTAGTGGGGGTCGGCCCAGACACCATTATGTTAAGTGGTTAAGTTGAGGCCGACCGAGTTGAGTAAAGGTCAAGTCAAGTTAGTGTATAAATAGAGAGTGTGTCTCTCTCATTTTACACATTATATTCTCTCACTCACACTTTGGAGAGTGGTGCACTTGTGGAGGAGGAGGCTCTACTGCAAGGAGAAGACTATCTCTTCTATTCTGGTTATATCATTGCTCTATCTATCTCTAAGGAAGTTATTGGGGTTTTTCACCATTATGGTTTTCTCCAAGTAAACTCTGTGTCTCTTGTGTACTTGCATTATTGTGTCCATGATTGATATGTTTTAGATTTGTTGTACATGTTGTTCTCTCAGTTAATATCATAGATCAGATTGAAGTAAATTCTAAAAATTTAACAGATTCAGAGTAGCCATTAAGGGAGCACCAATGTTTCCAATGAATAGAACAACACAAGGATCCCCTGGAATAGGGGTACCTTGATTGGCACTTGTTGGAAAGCTATACATAGTTTCATGCTCAAATGAACAAGAAGTTCTCTAAGGAAAACTAAGACAAGTAGCTCAAAAAGCACACCACTAAAAAAGGTCTGAGGTAAATAAAACCAGGAAAATAGATGCCTTCCAGAGAAGATTCTGAGATGATGAGGTCCCAGAACAGATCAACGAAGGAAGAAGGACAGCTACCCAGGGTCCACAATATAATGAATAAGGGTTCAAGCACTGGAATCACCAAACCGTCCTCCCAAAGAGCTGTAAGGGATTTCCTCCCACGTATGTCTTAGGTACAGTAGTTATAACCCTCCCCCATCACCTGTGTATGATCGTATCGTCAGATACTAAGGATACCACCACACCGAAAACTCCTAGGGGAATAGTCTCTGGTTGAATCAGAAGGCATGGGCAGGGTAGCTGAGCCCAAAACTCAAAAGAGTCCCCAAACACGATCCAATCCTGGTATATGCTCGAAACCGAAAGTAGGAGGTTTATTCGCAACAATCTGATCTCACAAGACCTACTCCATAGATCCCAGGAAAGCTTTGAATGAGGGTTTACCTGTGATAATCAAACTACAATTTTTGCGTAATGTGTGATCTTGGGTGGTTTAAGGTGTTTTAAGCCCAAGATCCTAACCAAAACTGGTTGGTGAATAGTGTAACCTAGAAATGAAAAATGTTACTAGTACATTTTATTAGGGTTCATTTTAAAGGTTACTTGCTTACTCAAAAAGGTAGTGGGTGTGTGAGAGTGGTTATAACAGAGATAGAATACTGAAATGAAATGGTTACCCCTAAAAAAATCTTTTCTTTTCAATGTAAGTCTTAAAGATACGATCTAGAATGCATGTGCAAATGCAATTTTCAGTCTTTTCGAATGCCAAAAGGGTAAAAATAAAGTCTAAATGTACAAAATTAAACTCAAAACCTAAGAATGCAGCTACTCAAACAAATAAGTATGCAAAATAAAACTTCTTCTTTTTGACGCAAGGCACTCTTAAATCCTTTAATCCACTTGCAAGGTACTCTACTCAAAAAATAAATCAAATTTTTTATGCTTTCAAAGGTAAGAAACAAAACTGAAATTGAAACTAACCTACTATCAAAGCAAAAGCAAAGAACTTTCAGGTTTCCTTATTGAAACGGTAAAAGCAACCAATGTGACTTTCAAATTCTTATTGATGTAAGCATGCCAACCATTGGGAAAAGAGTACGAAACCTACTTTTAGACCCAAACAAATCAAATGACCTACAAAGAAGTATGGTTTGGTAAAGTTAGGTCTGCACATAAAAAGTGCAGTCAAGGTCCTGAACAACAACAAAGACACTTGAGCTTTCACTACAAAAAGAAAACTAAAAGCATAAGGGAGGATAAGAAACCAATCTAAGAGAAATTTCACTCAAATAGATACCAACAGGGTCAAGTAGACTCAATAGGTTTCAAATCTAGTGAAAATGGAGCAAGTAGATTCAGACAGACTCAAATCAGGGTACAAAACACCAAACTGGTCCACAACCCCCCAACTTGGGTTGACAAACCCCAAAACTTTCCAAACAAGCCCAAATTGATCAAAAGAGGTCCAACTCATGAACATAGGATTGATACAAGGATAGGAGACCGCTTACAGTGGTTTAACTCAGACCTAGGGTCATCAAGGACCCCAAAAAATGCAGCCACAGACCCCCAAAACAAGTCAAGACTCAAAAAACTCAAACCTAGATTGTGTGCGCTACTATGTATGAGGAATAGAAATGCCCAAAATAGGGGAATGTGCTACTGTTCTGCAGAACAGCAGTGCACATGTGGGAAAAGTTCAAAAAATAGAGGTAAAAACCCCCACACTTAAGCCAGTAAGGGTCTGTAAGGGATGGGAAGGGTCTGTAAAAGTCGAGGGTCAAACAGATCCTAACAAATGATTCTAATCAATAAATTGAACAAAGACCTTCAAACAAAACTGAAGAAATCACCTTGGATACCCCTAAGTAGATAGGCTTTACCCAACGAAGTCGCCATTCTGTTGTGAGGAAAATGCACCTATAGTTTAGGGGAGAAACTACCAACTTCAGGTATGAAAGATAGACCTACAAATGTTCTGCAAGTACAACAAGTTAGTGAAGAGATTAAGGTTAGAGATATGTGAACCTTATTCAGAAGGTTGATCCAAGCCTTCTCCTTCCTTGCTCTTCAATGCCATTCAATGTCGCAATGCCCACACCTGCAAAACCACTTCATACCTTTCTCAAATACATTTGACTACACATATAAGATTGATATCCATGACATAATAAGACATCAAAACATAATCAAACTGTAATCAAATCTGAGACACACATGAATAGGTCATATTTGGAAACGGAAGAACGTCTGATCTTTATTAATGAATGAAGCAAGTACATAAAATTATACCTTTTTTCAAGCTTGGCAGTTCACGAAACCTAGATTCAAGGTCTCCTCCTTCTGTTCTCCAAGGATCCCATCCTCTAATCAACTGTGCTAGGGTTTATCAGAAACTGAGGCATAAGAGAGGGGGATGAGGGTCTCCATTCCTCCAAGATAACATTTTTATGGGATTGGTCCTTTTCACATGGCCCTTCTACCTTCCTTATATAGTCAATGAAGGAGAGGAATGTTCGGATATCCATCATCTATTTCGGGATACATATCTATTTCAGGATCATCTATTTCAGGATACATATCTACTTCAGGATATTGCATGATCTATTTCAGGATATGCAGTCCAGTCACCAGTTTGATGCCTCCAGCACCTTATCCACCTTCTTCTAGCACCCGGGAGCCACTTACCACAGAGTTTTAGCCCTCCCAAGCTGAAAGGCGCCCTCTTCTCACCTACTGACAGAGAAGGGCGCACTTGTCCACCTACCACTGCAGATTCACTCCAGTTACATTCAGTTAGCTCCGATTCTGATTGATTTCACTCCTGACTGACTGTTTCACCTCCGATTGACCTCCAGTTCGATTAGGTGACTTGTTCTGACTCCAGTTAGCCTCCCATGCGCCCCCACTGAGCCTCCAGATCCTATATCAGTGCTACACACTTCAGTTACATTTATTACACTCAGTTAGACTCAGTTTGACACCTGGATGACTGGTTATTGTGATTGATGAGCACCACCGATGATTGATGAGGACTCCTAGATAGAGTCAAGCTACTCCATTCAGTGATTCGAATGACCTCCTTAGGCAATTCGAATTGCTCTGTTCATTGTGACAGTTTGTATTGTAATTCATTCACCCTTTCTGGGATAGAGAGCACTGCTGCATGTTTTGCACAGTTTTGCACCATATTTTCTATGTTCATCTGTTGTGATTGATTTACTTGTTCATTAGATCTGCTGTGACTAATTTTACATGGTATCAGAGCCATTGCAGGGACAAGATCTCTTTTCTACAGGTGTTTATACAAGAAGATTTGACTGAATTGCTAAAAATTGCAAAAAGTTTGGCATGAGATATCTCAAGGGCATTCGCTCCTGTGCATGCAAAGCTTGAAAAATACTCCAATACCACTCCAGAAGCTTGAGTTACCACATAATTCCTGGATCTGATACATTGGACCTATTCAACATTGCTTGAAATCCAATCCCAGGTGTGATGCAACTCTCAAAGGGTGGATTGTTCGACCTTATTGTGGTTGTTTTTATGTGATTTGCAGGTTTATTGTCTCCTCCAATTGCATTCGCTACCTTCTGCATGCAAGCCTTTCTACAGCAATTCCATTCGCTCTAGTCTGCATGCAAGCTTCCTCTTCATCAGTTGACTCAATCCTTGCAATGGAATACTCTTCTTCAAAGCCTATCCTCACCCCATTCAATTATTTTGATTGGAAAGATGATATGGAGATCATATTACGTTCAAAAGGTTACTACCGAGTCACTCTTGGTCTTGAATTGGAGCCAAACAATGTAGCAGAAAGAACTAAACACTACAACAAGCTTGATGAAGCTTACGGTCTTCTTTGTCTCTCCATCTCCAAGGATCTTCACTTCCATCTCAGCGGATTGAAGACTCCAAAATCCATATGGGAGCAACTTGAGACACTATTCGGCAAGCAGGATGAGCTTAGGGCTTTTCAATTAGAGAATGAATTGATTGGCCTTAATCCTGAAAATTTCGAGACCATCAATGAATTCTTCACAAAATTCAAGAACTTGAACTTGCAATTGAAGAACAGTGGTGTTATCAAAGAGGATAAACAGTTGATCCTCTCCATTCTAAGCAAGCTTGGGAAAGATTATTCGGTATTTGTCTCCACTTTCAATTCCGGTCGGCTAACTACCCCGAATTGGAAGATGCCTACCTTGAATGCCTTCATTGAGTCCGTTACGAAAGAGCATGACAAGTTGATTCAAATGGGGTCCATAAGCTCCAAAGATTCAGCCCTATTTGTTCAAGGACCCAAGATCTCGAATGGTAAAGGAAAGCTAAAGAAGGAGAAGCCCAAATTCGAGCCTCACAAGCAAAAAGACAAAGGCAAGCAAACGGATGCACCATCCAGTTCGAAGTTCAAGCAAAAGGGCAAAGAAGGTAACCAAAAATCTAAATGTACTTATTGTAACCGTGGCTTTCATCCCGAAAGTTCATGTATGAAGAAGACTATAGATCAAATGGCCCTCCTTTTGGAAAAGAACAACATAACCCTTCCTGACGGTGCAAGGAAGAAGGATCGGAATGACGATCATGAAAGAGGACAAGCACTCATGGCAACGGTTTCGAAGCCCACTCTCTTGATAGATTCGGGTGCATCAAATCATATGGCTGCAAATATTGATTCTTTTTCTTCATTCGATCCAAACAGCTCCATCCCCATCCATTTGGGAGATGACTCAAAAATTTCTTCAAAGGGCAAAGGTACGATTCATGTAGATCATGGATGCTTTCAGAATGTTCTCTATGTGCCTTCCTTAGCTTCGAATCTCCTTTCTGTGTATCAAATGACACATACTGGTGATCCAAAGAAAGTCACATTCAGCCCTAATACAGTTGAAATTTCTGATATCAAAAGTGGAAGACTAGTTGCGGTTGGAAAGGAAAACCACACTGCAAAATGTTATGAGTTTTCGCACTTTATTCCGCTTGCAAAGCCCACTGCTCTTCGCACACATGGTAATGAGGTTAGTAGGCTTTGGCATGAAAGATTTGGACATCTAAATTATAAGTATTTGCTGCTGCTATCAAATAAATCCATGTTTGATGGGCTTCCACAACTCCGTTCCTCGAAGGGAATATGCACCGGTTGCATTATTGGGAAGCACCCCGAGCACAGATTCGACCGCGGCAAGGCTAGCAGAGCCTCTACTATTTTGGGATTGATCCATTCTGATATCAGCGGTCCACTTCCCCATATGTCATTAAATGGTTCAAGGTATGTTTTGACATTTATTGATGATTATTCTCGCTTTACATGGGTATTCTTTCTCAAAAACAAGTCAGAAGTGCTTGGAAAATTCAAGGATTTTAAGGCTTCTGTTGAGACCACCACTGAGAGCAAGATCAAAGCTCTTAGATCTGATAATGGTGGGGAATATATCAAGTCCGAGTTGCTGCAACTTTGTGCCCAAAGCGGAATCAAGATCCAACATACAGTTCCCTACACACCCCAGCAGAACGGTGTAGCGGAAAGGAAAAACTGGTCACTGAAAGAGATGGCTACATGCATGATTGAATCAAAAGGTTTGGCTGCAAATATTTGGGCTGAAGCAATCAATGTTGCTGCATATATACAGAACCGAGTTCCACATTCATCCGTGAAAGGTATGACTCCTTTCGAAGCATTCTTTGGTCACAAACCGGATGTGTCAAATTTGAGAGTTTTTGGCTCTACTGCATGGGCTAGAATTCCTTCTGAGAAGAGACGAGCTTTGGATCCACAAAGTATCGAGTGCATATTGATAGGATATGGGGAAGAATCAAAAGCATATAAACTCATGGATATCAGATCTAAAAAGATATTCATAGAGCGCAGTGTGCAGTTTGAAGAACCGCTTCAAGAATTGCAACTAGTTGAGGAGAAAACTGCCGATTCACCGCCTTCACCAGAAGAAGATTCGAGCAGCGATAATAAAGGTATGAGTTCTGATATTTCTGATATTGTAGAAGCATATGATGATCATGACATATCAGGTTCGGAATCCGACCATTCAGATCCCCCTCAGTTACCAAAGTGGGCGCAAAATACTCTACAATCTGCTGGTTCTAGTCTTGGAAATCCTGCTGATCCGAGACGAACAAGAGGAGACTTTCAAAGGGCAGGTATGGCTCTTTCTATTGCTGATCCATTTCTTCCTGAGATTTGTTATTTGATGGCTGGTTCATATCCCCAATCATACTATTCAGCCCATCGAGATCCGAGATGGAAAGATGCCATGGATGAAGAGTACAGTTCTCTTCAAAAGAACAATACATGGGAGCTAGTTTCTCTTCCACCTGGAAGAAAATTAGTGAAGTGTAAATGGGTCTACCGTACTAAAGTTGCTGCTGATGGCACTATCAGCAAATATAAAGCAAGGTTGGTGGCAAAAGGTTTTTCCCAAGTCCAAGGAGTGGACTACACAGAGACCTTTGCACCGGTTGCAAAGATGGATTCCATCCGCCTTGTTTTAGCTATTGCCGCATCCAAGCACTGGGAAGTGCATCACATGGATGTGAAGAGTGCATTTTTACATGGAGACCTTGCTGAAGAGGTCTATATGCAGTAGCCAGAGGGTTATACATCAGATCCATCATTGGTTTGTAGATTGAAGAAGTCTTTGTACGGGTTAAAACAGGCCCCAAGAGCTTGGTACGCAAAGATGGACTCCTTCCTTCTTTCTCAGAATTTCCAAAGATGCAAATCTGATCTGAATGTCTATCTTCAGCGAGTTAAAGGTAATTTGTTGGTTATTGTACTTTATGTTGATGATCTGCTTATTACTGGTAGCACACTTACTTCAATAAACAAGCTAAAAACTGCCTTAAATCTAGCTTTTGACATGAGCGATTTGGGCTTGCTGAGTCACTTTTGGGCTTGGAGATAGCTAAAAATTTCGATGGGATCACTATATCTCAGCAAAAATATGCTTCCGACCTGTTATTGAAGTTTAATATGGCTGAATGTAAGGCATCCCCGTTCCCATTCCTCTCAGGAATCAGTCTTGAGGAGGGAGATTCCACACCGCTTGCAGATTGCAGTATGTATCGACAGTTGATTGGTTCACTACTTTATTTGACACATTCACGGCCTGATATCTCATATGCCGTGAGTGCCGTGTCAAGATATATGCAGCAGCCACATGAGCTTCATTGGCGAGCAGCCAAGCGGATCTTGCAGTATGTGCAAGGTACGAGACAGTTTGGCATACATTATGCTGCAGATTCTGAGCTAGATTTCATTGGTTTTACTGATTCAGATTGGGCAGGTGATAGCATTGATCGGAAGTCCACTTCCGGTTATGTTTTCATGATTGGTCATGGTGCTATTTGCTGGTCCAGCAAAAAGCAAGTAGCCATTGCACTTTCTTCAGCAGAGGCAGAGTATCGAGGGGCAGTCAATGCCTGCATTCAGGCAGTTTGGTTGCAGGGTATTCTTTCCGAGTTTGGTTTTGGTGGCACTACTTCGACTGTCCTATTTTGTGACAATCAAAGTGCTATCAAGATCTCCACAGATCCAGTTCAGCGGCAGAGGACCAAGCACATTGAGATTCATATGCATTACATTCGACAGTTGGTGCATGACCGCACCATCATTCTGCAATATTGCCCTACCGATGAGCAAATTGCAGACATCTTCACCAAGAGCTTCACTGAGAAGAAGTTCTCTTACCTCCGTTCACTGTTGGGGGTGAGTTCCATCATGGTGGAGACAGATTGATTCATTATTATGCTTTAGACTTGAGGGGGGGCTTTCTTCCCACTGGGTTTTCCCTCTTTCCTCACTTAGTTTATTTTCAGCATTTTTTTTTGGATTATTGTATTGGGGTGACCTTTGGTCTTAGTTACCAGGGCCCCACATTATTTTAGTTTGCACATCATAGTCTAGCTTGAGGGGGGGTGTTTGGATATCCATCATCTATTTCGGGATACATATCTATTTCAGGATCATCTATTTCAGGATACATATCTACTTCAGGATATTGCATGATCTATTTCAGGATATGCAGTCCAGTCACCAGTTTGATGCCTCCAGCACCTTATCCACCTTCTTCTAGCACCCGGGAGCCACTTACCACAGAGTTTTAGCCCTCCCAAGCTGAAAGGCGCCCTCTTCTCACCTACTGACAGAGAAGGGCGCACTTGTCCACCTACCACTGCAGATTCACTCCAGTTACATTCAGTTAGCTCCGATTCTGATTGATTTCACTCCTGACTGACTGTTTCACCTCCGATTGACCTCCAGTTCGATTAGGTGACTTGTTCTGACTCCAGTTAGCCTCCCATGCGCCCCCACTGAGCCTCCAGATCCTATATCAGTGCTACACACTTCAGTTACATTTATTACACTCAGTTAGACTCAGTTTGACACCTGGATGACTGGTTATTGTGATTGATGAGCACCACCGATGATTGATGAGGACTCCTAGATAGAGTCAAGCTACTCCATTCAGTGATTCGAATGACCTCCTTAGGCAATTCGAATTGCTCTGTTCATTGTGACAGTTTGTATTGTAATTCATTCACCCTTTCTGGGATAGAGAGCACTGCTGCATGTTTTGCACAGTTTTGCACCATATTTTCTATGTTCATCTGTTGTGATTGATTTACTTGTTCATTAGATCTGCTGTGACTAATTTTACAAGGAAAAGCAGTTATAACCGATCAGGAGGTTCCCCAACTAACTCAAATTGACCAAAATTCGATATTTGAGTGTTTGAGGAAAATGCCCTACTCTTCCTCCTGCAAACTAGCGCATTTTTCAAGGTGGGCGCTACTCTAGTTAAGTAGAGTTGCATATTTTTCAAGGTGTGCGCTACTCTATAGGCATGATAGTCACACTCATGCCCTACTACATAGGCATAAGAGTCGCGCACACATCCTAGTATACCCTACACTATGCATAGGATACTAGCGTTTTTTAGGGAAAATGGCCAAAAACAAGGTTTTCTGATGATTTTTAGGAGGTGGTTTGGTCTGGAAACGTGTTCCTAAGGGTTATAACAATCAAATGGGCCAAGAGTGAGGTAATTTCAACCATTTTTACTATCTCAAATGACCTTTCAATCCACAAGTGTCCTGTTGTGTGACTAAACTTGATCTCAAGAAGTGTCATCATGTGACCAAGGGATGCAAGTGTCGTCACGGATAGACAAGTGTCATTTTAAGCTATAACAAGTTGGCGATTGTTGGTAGAAAATTAGTGGTCATTTATCACCTGATAAAAAATGTGGTCATAAATTTGGTTATTAATTGTGACAATTAATGACCTAATATACAACCAAATATATGACCACAAGATAAGTTGTAAATGACCAAGCTAAATATGACCACATTTTTTGTCACGTCATAAATGACCACTAATTTGCTACCAGTGGTCACCAACTCAAAAGTGGTCATTTATATGCGGATTTTGGTTATTTTTTTGGTCATTTATCTCTCATTTTGTCCTACTGAATATGCTAAACTCTAAATATTGATTCAATGATGACAACATTCTTAATCTGCTACCTATATTACTTAAGCATCCTAGTACAATGTTGCAGCCGTTAAACATTCAGTCTTGAATTATTGAATCCTTAATTAGAATTAAAAATATAGAAAGTGTCGTAAAGTTAAATTAATATGGTTGCTAGCATTATGTACTTAAATTTGTCAAAGGAACATCGTCACTTACTTTCTAATTTATGCATTTTGATTCTAGCAACTAAAAGATCATTTTCATTTACTGAAGGGGTCCTTGTCTTGCCCTGAGGCTTACTTATCTATTGCTAGCTAATGCTCTTGAATACCAATGCAGAGAATAAGTATGTCCAAGAATTCTACTGGCGGATTACTTGTATGTTCTTCAGTTATCCTACAACACAATACTAGTTTTGTAACATGTAACGAGTTAACTGCACTCCAGGTACTTTAATTCGATTTTCTTCTTTTCTAAATTATAAAAATCTCCATTGTTTAATGATGATAGTTTTGGGTATCAATAAATATAAATTTCATACTATTGCTATTGAAACCCTTGCAAAGTTTACAACTCCAAGTCCTTCGTCATTGACTATAGTGAAAACCTTGTCACACTACTCTTATTCAAGGATAAAATTACAATCCTATATCTAGCAATATATTTATTATATGAATTATCCATAAAAATAGAAATGCAATTATTTCTTCTTCACCAATAACTATAGTGAAGGCCTTGTCCTATCATGTTAATTTTTAAAAATTCATATATACAATTCCTATATCTACCAACATAGATTTGTTTCATGATTTACCTAATACTTTGAGAAAGCAAATATACACATACTATGGAATGGAAAGATTAGGTATTAATACACACATAATACTCACTATTATTGCCATAATCCTGAAATGGATACTTATCGTGCAAGTGATAATGCTAAGGTTGAATCTATAAGACCTTTCCTATAAAGTATTACACTAAGCAATATTCGTTGATGTTGGATGTAATAACTCTTTGAAATATGCGTTGGCAGGATCATGTTTCCAAGGTGGTGCATTTAACGCTTTCATAAATAGCTTGGTAGTGGATTACCTGGTGTAAGCCTTCATGGCTAGTTTCACATGAACATGTTGAGGTCATGGTGTTGATACAACACTCCGACATATGAACAATGTAGAGCTGGGGCATGATGTGGTAAGAACTTGTAAAGATATAACTCTGTGTTGGCAATCTTCTTGATAGTGGTGACTTAAGTTTTAAATGAGGTTTGAATGTAGTGGTTGGACGTATATCTAAATGTTGTGGTGGTTGCATCCCGTCTGTTGATCTTGTAATACCTTGGGTTTTGGAAAAACCCTTCTTCACCGTATTGCCAGTTTTCATGTTTGTAGCATTCATTTGATTGATAGAGTGGGGAGGGAGGCTCTCCGGATCCCTAGGGTTCGTAACCTGCACTCTCCAGCTCTCCAAGGTTTCATGGCATTTTTTATCCGACTGTGAAATATTTGTGGTGGATAAAAGAATGTGTAGAGTGAAAACTCTCAGGTTGTGATGTACTCGGGTTTGAAATCTTGACCTATCAATGTAGGTTCTGTTTGGAGAACTGGAATATTTGTAACACACTAGGTTATGAGAACCCTGATGGAAAATGTTGTGAGCATCAAGCATGGAATTAGTGTTGAGTTACTCTCATTTGGGAACTGATTGCACCAGTCTGGTTTGGCTCGACAGGGAACTATTTGAGTAATGCCTTGGTGTCTACTGCAAGTCTAGAGGAGAACGATATAAAATAATTCTACCAAGTGATGTATTTACCTCCTTCGTTTTCTGCTAAAACTTGTAGAATGTGTTTTTGCAAGGCTTTTGTTTTTCTTTTTTTAACTCCTACTTAATGTGTTAATGTAGGAAAAATCCAGTGGTTTCGTAATGGAATTCATCAGAGAGCAAGGATACTAGCCATCCGGTAAGCTTCAACATTAACCTCAAGGGTTTTACTGTTAGTCACACAGAAATGGTCTTTTAAAATGTTTAGCTTCTGTCAGGGTTCCAAAATATATATACAGTCGGGTAGGTGATGATTGTAATCATCGTTTAAGCTATGAAGCCAAAGATATTTTCAGAGCTTGGTCCTTGAGTTGTAGCTCAATGTTTCTTTTCTCTTTTTAGCCACTGTTTATAGTGGTTTTTCGCTGAGGTTCAAAGTTTTTTTTTTTTTTTAATACCATGAAATGAATTTGGTTGATTTCGAACTAAAAGTTCTGAGTATTTCTAAGGTTAATGGATTCAGTCTTTTTATGAAAACAACTTTGTAAGCAAGTTTTGGTGTTTTGTTTAGTATGAAAATTAAGGGCTTTAGCCCGATAATGACAATGTGATAACTTGCGAAAGTCGTAACTCTCGGTCTTCATACCCTGCTATGATTGACTGCATTTTTCCTATCCAAGGTCTAGGCTTTTGGTTTGTTAATGCAACGATTTGCTAAAACTGTTGTATTGCATTTGTCTTTGTGTTTTGGAAATAAAAGGACTATGTATCAAATAATTGTTACTGGGATTCAAATGTTCAAATAGGAATATATTACTAACAGAGTAAAATAATAGACTGTCGACAATTGATACTTTGATTTTCAACCTGAGTTTAATTTACGAAATCATATGAATTATGAAATATCTAAGTAATATATCGTATAGGTTTACAATTACAATAATTGTAATACATTTCATTTAAATGTATGAGTACCTAAACTCTATGGAAATGAAGACTTGGTATATATGTTGCAATTGTATTCTAGGTTTGTATTCGTCCATACGTTGCTTGTAATGAAAAGATAAACATACTCATTTGAAGAATATTAGAGCATGAAATACTAATGTCTACTGTAATAATAATATTTATTTTATTTATAAGTGGATTTATTCTGATGTTGCTGCTAATATGAGTTTCAGTCTATAATAGACCCAATTCTGTGATAGATAATAACAATACCAGAACCTGTTTGAAAATATGCATGTAGTGTTTATTTAAACAAAAAGAATCCATTTTACATAGGGTATGCTTATTTTTAAAAGACTATTCTTACTATTTCTTAAACAAAAGATTCCTTTGACAATATTATTGTTTGTAACGAGAGAGAGGGTTTATTAATGAACATAAATAATGAAGTATTTAGAAGAAAATGTAACTCCTGTTTATAATTCAAAATGATCTAATTTAAATAAAAACAATGATAGAGAACTGAAATGTGATAACTATGTTGATAAAGCAATCATTTAAATTTATCCAATGCATGTGATCATTTTGTTATACTCTAATCAACCCTTTCTGTACTAGAGTACGACACTTTTATAGTGTGTGGAAAAATGCAAAAAGGTGATTTTATAATCATTCATTCTATCCTTTCTAACTACATTATTCGTACTACATTTTATTTCATCAATACAATTTATGGAAATAAAATAATCATTAACTCAAGCATAATCTCCGAGATTGAATGGGAAGAATAGATAACCATTGCATTCCTATTTAATTTACTAATATAACATAAAAAAAAAGATAACACAATATGAACGTAGTACAGTAGAAGAAGAAACAAACACCCAGAGGAGCCCGTTCCACCCAACCAACTCCTAGAGACAACCAAGCTACTTGCCTTAGGACCCCCGAGCCTGTTCACTGAACCACCAGGATGAAGATGCTGTGTGGAATAATGGAATAAATTCCCTTGCAACTCAACAGTAGTACTTAGCAGCAGCACTACCTGCCTTTAGCAATATTGAACTCAACAATGTGGCTATACTAGTTCAGAATGCAGTCTTAGATAACTCACTCACTTCTAATTTTCCCCTCATCAAATCTCTTGTGCTCAAAAAATTATCACAAGGTGAGAATGAATAGCCTCCTATTGAATTTGATGGATAGTTAAATAGCATGCCTAAGTCTTTTGGTCAGTTTATTTCAGTAAATGAGCCACCTGCTCAATTCCAATTTCTTTAGGAACATGACCACAAAAGTAGGGAAGTTGCCCCCTGCAACAGTTAGAAGTGAGTTGAGGATGATGCAAAGTGTCAATTTTCTCCCCACCACAGTCCATTCCCCCTAGTGGGTCAGTGAACACTCATTCGACAGTCTCCTTTAGATATTTTTCTCCACTTTTATTTATTAATAATAAAATATTTAGAATAACTAATTACAGTCATCCATGACCCCACTTGGTCAATTGTCATGAAAATTTACAATAAAAATAAAACATAATGTTTTCTCAATAACATAAAATGTCTAGAACTTGGGGTATGTGACAAACACCCCCTCTTAATTTCAACATCGTCCTCGATGTTTCAGTATTCATCATCCTCTTGTTCCTCTTGGAACAACATTGGATATGCCACCCAGATATTACTTTCCAATTCCCAAGTAGCTTCGTCTGTAAGGTGCTTCCACTGCACCTTAACCTGTCCAATGGTATTATTACAAAGCAAAATTTTCCTCTTGTCGAGGATAGAGTCTGGTTCCACCAGAAAATCTCTTTCTGTTTCCACCTATACATCATTATAATTAATAACATGAGTAATATCATGCACATACTTTTTCAAAAGAGAGATGTGAAATACATTATGTACTTTAAGATTTGGTGGCAATGCCAACTGATATGCCACTAGTCCTACTATGGACAAGATTTCTAAAGGTCCACAATACCTTGGTGCTAATTTAGCACAGCTTCCCAATCTTAGGGAACTTTTCTTAGGTTTTACCTTGAGGAACACATGTTCACCAACTTGAAACTGTTTCTGAGTTCTCTTTAAATCTGCCTGACTTTTCTGTTTGTCTTGTACAATTTTCAAATTGCCTTGAACCTGTTTCACGATTAGTTCCAATTCTCTTAAAAAATCAGGTCATAACATTAACCATTCAATTGGATTACTCCAAGAAATAGGAATATTGCATTTTATGCCATATAAAATTTCATAGGGACTAAGCTTTGCTGAAGCTTGATAATGGTTATTATAAGCAAATTCAGCAAGATGTAAATACTCTTCCCATTTACCTGCCTGGTCTCTAACATACATTCTTAGCATGTCCTCAAGAATTTGATTAACTCTTTCAGTCTGCCCATTTATTTGTGGGTGAAATGATATACTGAAATTCAAAGTAGTACCTAAACCTTTAAATAAAGATTTCCAAAAGTTTCCTGTAAACTTTGAGTCTTTATCAGAAATTATAACTTTTGGAATACCATGTAAATGAAAAATCTGCTTATAAAATTTTTAGCAATATCAGGAGCTTTGTGTGTTGTCTTAACTGGTTTGAAGTGCGCTGCCTTACTAAGCTTGTCCACTACTACTATAACGGAATCATTATGTTTCTGATTCTTAGGCAGCCCAGTGATAAAATCAATGCTAATTACCTCCCACTTCCAATATGGAATAGGTAGCGGCTGCAACAATCCAGCTGGATGTTGGTGTTCAACTTTTACTTGTTGACACTCTATACATCTAGCAATATATTCAGCTACTTCACTTTTCATACATGGCCAAAAATAATCTTTTCGCAGCATAGTTATCATCTTTTGGTAACCAAGGTGTGCTAAGTAAGGACTTTTATGCAACTCATTTAAAATCAGTAGCTTAACTTTAGCAACATTAGGCACATAAAGTCTGTTTTTATACAGTAGTAACCCTCTTTCATCAATTCTGTAATCTTTTATACAATTTTCAGCATTATCTTCAGCAATTTTAGTATGTAAATTCTGATATTTTACATCCATTCCAACTTTTTCCTTAATCTGATTTTTCACGTCATATTTATAAGTGTTGATTGTTGAAATAAAACTTACTTTCGCATTTCTACTCAATGCATCAGCAACCTTATTTTCCTTTTCTTTAATGTGTTGAATCTCAAAATCATACTCACTAAGGAAAGCTATCCACCTAGTTTGCCTTTCGTTCAGATTTGGTTGATCTAGTAAGTATTTTAACCCTTTATTATCAGTCCTTAAGATGAATTTCCTTCCAATTAAATGATGTTGCACATTTTTAATGCATGTATTACATCATCTAACTCAATTTCGTATGTTGCATAATTCCTCTCATGAATCTTTAACTTTCTTGATTCATATGCAATAGCGTGACCTTATTGAGTTAAGACCCCACCATGTTCGTCATTGCATGCATCCGTTCATACAATGAAATCCTTGTTAGGATCAATAATTTTTAAAATAGGTATTGTTGTTAATAACTCTTTTAGTTTCTTAAAGCTTTCTTCACATTTTTTATCCCATACAAACTTCTTACCTTTCTTTTGTAAAGATGTTATAAGATTTGCTATCCTATAAAATCCTTCAATAAACATATGATAGTAACCTGTGATTCCCATAAAAGAGTGTACACCTGTCACATCTTTTGGGTAAGGCCATTCATTAATTGATTTTATCTTGTCTAGCTCTACTGCAGTTCCATGCTTGGATATTACATGCCCTAAGTACTGTATTTTATCTTTATAAAAATCACATTTGTTGAACTTCGCATACAGTTTGTGTTCCCTTAATACTTGTAAAATTATTTTTAGATGTTCGTCATGTTCCTCTTTCATCTTAGAATATATTAGAATATCATCAATAAAAACCACAACAAATTTATCTAAGTACTTATGTAACACGTTGTTCATTAAACACATGAATACTACTGGTGCGTTGGTCTGCCCGAAGGGCATAAACATCAACTCGTAGTGTCCATAGCGAGTTCTAAAAACAGTCTTAAAGATGTCCTCATATTTTATCCTAACTTGATGATACCCTGACCTTAAATCAATTTTAGAGAATACCGTTGCACTATGCAGTTGATCAAACAGATCATCAATGCGAGGCAAGGGATATTTGTTCTTTATGGTCATCTTGTTTAGTTGATGGTAGTCTATGCATAAACGCATAGTTCTGTCTTTCTTTTTAACAAAAATTATAGGTGCTCCCCATGGAGACACACTGGGTCTTATATAATTTTTATCAACCAATTCTTTAAGCTGTGACTTAAGTTCATTCAGCTCTAGAATATTCATTATGTAAGGAGCTTTTGAGTTTGGTACCGCCACTGGCACTAACTCAATGGCGAAATCAAGTTCCCTTTTCATAGGTAGTCCTAGAATTTCTTTCAGGAATACATCAAAAAATTCCTTAAGAATGGGTATATCTTCCATCTTTAACTTATCTTCAATAGTGGAGTATTTATTATTAATTATGTTTACAGCAAATAACTTACACCCCTTTTGAACAACTTTCTTAACTTGTAATGCAGAAATTTTCCTAACAGAAATCTTTCTAGGAATCTCTTTTACTGTTACAGTTTCAAATGCATCATTTAAACAAGTAAAATTCTTTTCAAAGAAATTTAATACAACTCTATGCTTTTCTAACCAATCCATTCCAATCAGAATATCATAAGAGCCTAAAGGCAAAACATTTAGTTTAACATGCATCTTAAGTTGATTCATCAAAAATTCACATTCCTTCACAAAATTAGTTACCTTTCTTTTTTTTCCAGTATCTAATTGAACCAACCAAGATTTATCAAACTTAACTACTTTCATATTGCAACATTTAACCAACTCAGGTGAAATATAACTAAGAATTTCCTCTGGATCAATCAAAATAGAAATAGGTTGATCTTTTAACATACCTTCCACTTCAACCATGGAAGTTTGATGCTCTACTTGCCTGTTCTCCAGAGCTTCATTTAGCCTGGGCATTTCCCTCACTATATCACCAACAGTATCCTCCTCTTGCATAGTGTGTATGTTGTTAACAATTTTCTTTCCGACTGGATAGTTTGGTGCATAGTGAGATCCCTGACATTCCCAACACTTAACAAGTTCTTTCTGTTCATTACTTTTAACAAATTTTTTAGGTGGATCACTATTCTTTGCAGCTGTAAATTTTGACTGTTTATTAACTATTGTATTATTTCCTGAAAACTTCTTGTTAGTATAATTACGGGAATTATTATTATTTAAATTACGATTAAAAGAAAATTGCTTCTTCCTTTTCTCAAAGTTTTTAGGCCTTTTTTCCTTCCAGCTTGGTATGCCTTCTCTTCTCTTGTTCTGTTCAAAACAAGTATTCACCTTTCTCATAGAATCTTCAAGATTTCAAGGACTATCATATTCAATTATGTCTTTTATGTGAGAGGGAAAACAGCTCATAAACCTTTGAACCTTGGGCTTCTCCTCAACAAAATAAGGCACATACCTTAATAAATTCAGAAACTTGTTGCACAAGTCTCTCATATCCATGTAGCCTAGCTTTAACTCATAAAATTCCTTAGCTCGTTCTTCATAATATTGTTCTGACAAAATTTTTCTTTTAAAGTACATCTTGAAATTACTCCAATTTACACTTTTCTCCGTTAAACCTTTAACTCTTTTCAGATCTTTCCACCATATGTCTGTTTTTCCAGTTAAATTATAAATTGCCATTTTTGATTTTAGGTGACTTGAGTAATTATAAATATGGAAATACTTATTCATTTCGGACAACCATGCTTCAGCTGTCTCACTCTTCTCTGTTTCTCCATTGAAGGTTGGAGGTTTGATATTTTAAAACTTGCCAGAAATTTCTTCATAGGGCCTATACTTCATTTTCTTAGTGTAGCAGTCACTGTCACTACTATCACTAGAGTAATTATGTTTTTTCCTGTGTGCTATTTCATCAGATTCAGAAGATGAATTGTTGTCATAATCAGTTAATTTTATCTTTTTACCTTTACATTGATAGGACATTGTTTCAGAGTCAACGTTATTTGTTGTTTTGTTATCTTGGTCATTTTTCTGAAAATTATTCAACAGGATATGATTCATCTCCTATTGAGCTTTCAGAATTCGTTCATTTTCTTCTTTAACTATCCATGTCTCAAATTTTAAATCTTTACAGTCCTTAATAATTTAGATGAATTATCATTCAATTCAACAAATATACCTTCATAATTAATATGTCCTTGTTCATTATTAAGAGACTTGTCCTTAGCCGACCTCGCTGGTCCTTCCATACCTGTAGACTCAAATTATAAAATGTTGAAACTGGAAACAAAATAAATTAAATCAATAATTTGTAATCCCATCATAAATTTTCATTTGCACACATAAGCCGCTTCAATCCTAGTATTTGAACTTGCGCTCTAATACCACATGTAAAACCCCCAAAGTTTCACTAAAATTTAAAATTTTCATAGTAGCATAAATTGCTATGATTATGATGCGGAAGTATTAAAATGTAACAACAACATGCTAAACTCTAAATACTGATTCAATGATGACAACACTCCTAATATGATGTTTAGATTACTTAAGCATCCTAGTACAATGTTGCAGCCGTTAAACATTCAGTCTTGAATTATTGAATCCTTAATTAGCGTTAAAAAGATAGAGAGTGTCGTAAAGTTAAATTAATATGGTTGTTAGCATTATGTACTTAAATTTTTCAAAGCCACATCACCACTTACTTTCTAAGTTATTCATTTTGATTCTAGCAACCAAAAGATCATTTTTATGTACTGAAGGGGTCCGTGTCTTTCCCTGAGGATTACTTAGCTATTGCTAGCTAACACTCAATAATACCAATGCAGAGAACAAGTATGTCCAAGAATTCTACTGGTGGATTACTTGTATGTTTTTCTGTTATCCTACAACACAATATCAGTTTTGTAACACGTAACAAGTTAACTGCACTTATTCTTTACCAGGTACTTTAATTCAATTTTCATCTTGTCTACATTATAAAAATCTCCATTGTTTAATGCTAATAGTTTTTGGTATCAATAAATATAAATTTCATACTATTGCTATTGAAACGCTTGCAAAGTTTACAACTCCAAGTCCTTCGTCATTAACTATAGTGAAAACCATGTCACACTACTCTTATTCAAGGATCAAATTACAATCCTATATCTAGCAATATATCTATTATATGAATTATCCATGAAAATAGAAATGCAATTATTTGTTCTTCACCAATAACTAAAGTGAAGGCCTTGTCCTATCATGTTAATTTTTAAAATTCATATATACAATTCCTATATCTACCAACATAGATTTGTTTCATGATTTACATAATACTTTGGAAAAGCAAATATACACATATTATGGAATGGAAAGAGTAGGTATTAATACAAACATAATACTCACTATTATTGCCATAATCTTGAAATGGATACTTATACATAACCCGACCCTTCGTAATGTTTTCATGGATTATCGTGCAAATAATAATGCTAAGGTTGAAACTATAAGACATTTCCTATAAAGTATTACACTAAGCAATATTCGTTGATGTGGAATGTAATAACTCTTTGAAATATGCATTGGCAGGATCATGTTTCCAAGGTGGTGCATTTAATGCTTTCATAAATTGCTTGGTAGTGGATTACCTGGTGTAAGCATTCGTGGCTAGTTTCACCTGAACAAGTTGAGGTCATGGTGTTGATACAACACTCTGACATATGAACAATGTCGAGATGGGGTTTGACGTGGTAATAACTTGTAAGGTTATAGCTCTATGCTGGCAATCTTCTGGATAGTGGTGACTTAAGTTTTAAATGAGGTTTTAATGTAGTGATTGGATGTATATCTAAATGTTTTGGTGGCTACATCCCGTTTGTTGATCTTGTAATACCTTGGTTTTTGGAAAAACCATACTTCTCCATATCACCAGGTTTCGTTTTTGTAGCATTCATTTGATTGACAGAATGTGGAGGGAGGCTGACAAGCTCTCCAGTTCCCGAGGGTTCATAACCTACACTCTTGCTTCGGCTCTCCAGGGTTTCATGGCATTTTTGAGCCGACTGTGAAATATTTATGGTGGATAAAATAATTTGTAGAGTGAAAACTCTCAAGTTGTGATGTGGTTGGGTTTGAAATCTTGACCTGTCAATGCAGGTTCTGTTTGGAGAACTGGAAGATTTGTAACACACTAGGTTATGAGAACCCTGATGGAAAATGTTGTGAGCATCAAGCATTGAATTAGTGTTGAGTTACTCTCGTTTGGGAAACGAATGCACCGGTCTGGTTCAGCTCGATAGGGAACTATTTGAGTAATGCTTTGGTGTCTACTGCAAGTCTAGAGGAGAACAATATAAAAATAATTCTAGCAATTGATGTATTTACCTCCTTCATTTTATGCTAAAACTTGTAGAATGTGGTTTCGCAAGGCCTTTGTTTTTCTTGTTTTAACTCCTACTTAATGTGTTAATGTAGGCATGTTCCATTCTTTTGGTAATGGCATTCATCAGGGAGCAAGGATACTAGCCATCCGGTAAGCCTCATTATTAACCTCAATGGTTTTACCGATAGTCACACAGAAATGGTCTTTTAAAATGTTTAGCTTATGCCAGGGTTCCAAAAGATAGATACAGTCGTGTAGCTGATGGTTGTAACCGACGTTTGAGCTATGAAGCCAAAGATATTTTAGTAGCTTTCTCCTTGAGTTGTATCTCAATGTTTCTTTTCTGTTCTCAGCCACTGTTTATAGTGGTTTTTTGCTGAGGTTCAGAGTTTGTTTTTTTTTTAATACCATGAAATGAATTTGGTTTATTTCGAACTGAAAGTTTTGAGTATTTCTAAGGTTAATGGATTCAGTATTTTTATGAAAACAACTTTGTAAGCAAGTTTCGGTGTTTTGTTTACTACGAAAGTTAAGGGATTTAACTTGATAATGACAATGTGATACCTTGCGAAAGGCGTAACTCTGGGTCTTCATACCATGCTATGATTGACTACGTTTTTCCTATCCAAGGTCTAGGGTTTTGGTTCGATAATCCAATGATTTTCTAAAACTGTTGTATTGCATTCGTCTTTGAGTTTTGGAAATAAAAGGACTTATGTATCAAATAATTGTTACTAGTATTCGAATGTTCAGATAGGAATATATTATTAACATAGTAAAATAATAGACTCTCAAAAATTGATACTTTGATTTTCAACTTGAGTTTGATTTACGAAATCATATGAATAATGACATACCAGAGTAATATATCATATAGGTTTACAATTATAATAATTGTAATACATTTCTTTTAAATGTATGAGTACCTAAACTCTATGGAAATGAATACTTGGTATATATGTTGCAATTGTATTCTAGGTTTGTATTCGTCCATACGTTTCTTGTAATGAAAAGGTAAACATACTCATTTGAAGAATATTAGAGCACGAAATACTAATGTCTACTGTAATAATAATATTTGTTTGATTTATAAGTGGATTTATTCTCATGTTGTTGCTAATATGAGGTCCAGTCTATAATAGACCCAATTCTGTGATAGATAGAAACAATACGAGAACCTATTCGAAAATATGTATGTAGTGTTTATTTAAACAAAAAGAATCCATTTTATATAGGGTCTATTTTTTTTTAAAAGAATATTCTTACTATTTCTTAAACAGAAGATTCCTTTGATAATATTATTGTTTGTAACCAGAGAGAGAGTTTATTAATGAACATAAATAATGAAGTATTTAGAAGAAAATGTAACTTCTATTTATAATTCAAAATGACCTAATTTAAATAAAAACAATGATACAAAAATGAAATGTGATAACTCTGTTGATAAAACAATCATTTAAATCTATCCAATGCATGTGATCATTCTGTTCTACTCTAATCAACCCTTTCTGTACTAGAGTACGACACTGTTACAGTGTGTGGAAAAATGCAGAAAGGTGATTTTACAATCATTCATTCTACCCTTTCTAACTACATTATTTGTACTACATTTTATGTCATCAATACAATTTACGAAAATAAAATAATCTTTAACTCAAGCAGAATCTCCTAGATTAAATGGCAAGAATAGATAACCATTGCATTCCTATTTAATTTACTAATATAACAGAAGTAAAAAGATAACACAATATGAACCTGGTACAATATAAGAAGAAACAAACAGCCAAAGGAGCCCATTCCACTCAACCAACTCCTGAAGACAACCAAGCTACTTGCCTTAGGACCCCCGAGCATGTTCACTAAACCACTAGGATGAAGATGCTGTGTGGAATAATGGAATAAATTCCCTTGCAACTTAGCATTAGTACTTAGCAGCAGCACTACCTGCCTTTAGCAATATTGAACTCAGCAATGTTGTTGCACTAGTTCAGAATACATTCTTAGATCACTCACTCACTTCTAACTTTCCCCTCATCAAATCTCTTGTGCTCCGAAAATTATCACAAGGTCAGAATTGATGGGTATGTTATATCTCTTCACATGGTCGCTGCGTGTACAACACGATACCTACGGCACTAGTACTCTTTTTGGGTTGCTTTTTGCTTTTTCACGATTTTTTGACCCATTGTACTCTATCTAATCCCGGTAAAAGGGATTAGGGTTGTAACCTAATTTCGGGTAAACGAATTAGGTTTTCAGATGCTGCAGAATACCATTTATTGTATTGTACATGTAAAATAAACATATAATGAAAAAGGAGCTATGCGGCTCTAAGTTTTGCTGGGTTTTTTTCCCGGTTAAGGGTTTCCAGGTGAAAATCTCTGTGTAATGTGTGTGCCATTCTGTATTTTTTGTTAATGCTTAAGAATCATATAAGTTTGTACTTCACTGTTAAGGTTTAAAACTTACAAGAATGAACAGCCTCCTGTTGAATTTGATGGATAGTTAAATTGCATGCCTAGGTCTTTTGGTCAGTTTATTTCAGTAAATGAGCCACCTGCTCAGTTCCACTTTCTTGGGGAACATGACAAAAAAAGTAGGGAAGTTTCCCCCTGCAACAGTTAGAAGTGAGTTGAGGATGCTGCGAAGTGTTAATTTTCTCTCCACCACAATCCATTCCCCCTAGTGGGTCAGTGAACACTCATTTAATAGTCTCCTTTGGATTTTTGTCTCCACTTTTATTTATTAATAATAAAATATTTAGAATAATTAATTACAGTCATCCATGACCCCACTTGGTCAATTGTCATAAAACTTTACAATAAAAATAAAACATAATGTTTTCTCAATAACATAAAATGTCTAGAACTTGCGGTATGTGACAATCCTTCTTATCGGAAAATGAAAGTCGGGACAAACATTTTGTATATGTTATAACTTAGCGGATGTATAGGTCCCTACTATTTACATCATAAGTTGGAAGTAGGGAATGATCGGCGTCGCCTTTGTAGATTAAATATTTTTACATTTCTCTCATAAATGAAGGCTTGACTGACCCTTCCTCCAAGGATGTTTTTTAGGAGTGGGTAAAGTAGATATCGAAACTATAAACACAAATTTCATAGAAACATTGCTTCATAGACTTTTTTGGCACGTGGAAATATTCTTAGAGAAAGAGAGGCTGCTCTTTCTTCAAGTTGTTCTATTTTTACAATTCCCTCATAAACGAAGGGACGACCAACCCTTCTTCTACCCAATATTCTTTCCATAATATTTTTAGACTACAAGAAGGGTCGGTCGATCCTTCTTATGTTTTCCATTCTTGATATAGATGAATTGTTGGATATAGGTGTTCAAAATTATCTACTAAGAGATGGGACGATTGATCCTTCTTGTCAGAAAATGGAAGTCATGAGGACAAACATTTTTTATATGTTAGAACTTAGTTGATGTCTAGGTCCCTACTATTTACAGAGTAAGTCGTAAGTCAGGAATTGTTGCCCTAGACTTCATAGATTAAATATGTTTACATTTCTCTCATAAATGAAGGGTCGACAGACCCTTCTTGTGATCAGTATTCTTATAGTGTTCACCATTTTGGATATACATGAATTGATGGAATAACCTTCGTAGGTTGAACAGTTTTACGATTCCCTCATAAATGAAGGTGCAACAAATTCTCTTTCTTCCCAGTATTGTTTTCATAATAGGTCTAGACTGCAAGAAGGGTCGGTCGATCCTTCTTGTGTTCGCCATTATACATATAGGGAATTGTTGCATATAGGTGTTCACAATTATCTACTAAACAAAGGGACGAACGATTCTTCTTGTTGGAAAATGGAAGTCGGGACAAACATATTTTATATGTTATAACTTAGCTTATGTTAGGATCCCTACTATTTACAATGGAAGTTGGAAGTCAGGAATTGTTGGCCTAGCCTTCATACATTAAATATTTTTACATTTATCTAGTAAATGAAGGGTCAGCTAACTCTTCTTGTGCTCAATATTCTTCTAGTGTTCACCATTTTGGATATAAATGAATTAACGGCATAGCTTTCGTATGTTGAATAGTTTTACAATTCCCTCATAAATGAAGGGGTGGCTGAGCCTTTGTTTTCCCAGTATTCTTTTCATAAGAGTTCTAGACTGCAAGAAGGGTCGGTCAATCCTTCTTGTGTTTTCCATTCTGTATATAGGGAATTGTTGGATATAGGTATTCACAATTATCTACTAAACGAAGGGGCAACCGATACTTCTTGTCGTAAAATGAAAGTTGGGACAAACATTTTTTATATGTTATAACTTAGCTTATGTCCAGATCCCTACCATTTACAGCAGAAGTTGGAAGTTGGTAATTGTTGTCCTATCCTTCATAGATTTAATATTTTTACATATCTCTCGTAAATGAAGGGTTGGCCGACCCTTCTTCTGCTCATTATTCTTCCAGTGTTCACCATTATTCATATACATGAATTGATGGCCTAACCTTCGTAGGTTGAATATTTTTACAATTACCTCAGAATAGTTCTAGACTACAAGAAGGGTCGGTCAATCCTTCTTGTGCTCAATATTCTTCTAGTGTTCACCATTTTTGACATAGATGAATTGATGACCTAGACTTCGTAGATTGAATATTTTTACAATTCCCTCATAAATGAAGGGGTGGCCGACCCTTCTTCTTCCAAGTAATATTTTCATAATAGTTCTAAACTGCAAGAAGGGTCAGTCGATCCTTCTTGTGTTCGGCATTATAGATTTAGGGAATTGTTGGATATAGGTTTTCAAAATTATCTACTAAATAAAGGGGCATCCGATCTTTCTTGTTGTAAAACACAGATGGGACTATTAGTGATATTATCAGCCAAAGAGAGGTCCGTCTCCAGATCGAGAGAGAGGATGTCATAGAAAAGAATTGGAGTACCAGAATGCACGTATAAAGAGAAATATTTTACGCCATATCAACCAGAGGGCACGTGGCCTTGGATCATAGGGGTTTGGCATGAGCCAGCTTAGAAAAAACGTGGTCAAGATTCTTAGATGCGCTTTGTTTTCTTTAGACTAGATGGTCCTTGATAGAAAACCACTATTGACACATGTCGGTTGGAGAGACATTCAGAGGCCTCAAAGCGGTATCAGTAGACCACTATTTGAGGGCCCTGAAACCACCTAACTGTCATGGTAGTTTGAAAAATCATGAAGTAGCAAGGAGTTCGTGCATCAAGCAGGACCCATCTTAAGGAACTTGCAGCTTTGTTGCTCAGATCTCGAGATTCCTTGACGGAAAATCAACAGACAGAAAAGCATCAGGAGGTTAAAACCATGAGAATTTTACCAGGCTCAGTTTTCCCCTAATGCAAAACCGCGGTCTCCATGTGGCAGCTCCAGGATCATTCAGGGGCCCTCGAATGGGTTTCCTAAACCACTTTTTGAGGGGCCTGAAAACCGCTAATGGGTTGCTATCTTGTCATCCTCATAGTCACTTTGAAGTGACTCTTCCCAGCAATCATTTATGCCGCCGGCACCGTATGAACTATAGTTCACTCCTAGCATGCGAAGCTTGAAAGGGTGGCCAAGCAATTATTGCAGCAGTACAAGCTCGCTCACCGAGGATAGTTCATAAGACTCTATAAATACCCCTGAGTTGGCCCATTTTGTATATTGAGGCTCCTACACTTCACCAATCCGAAACACAAAGCTGAAGACATGCAGATTGTTCCAGGTTCATTTAATTCGAATAGCCGGGTGACAGGGTTTTTTTTTTTCAATGGTACATTTCATCTCGAGAGAAATCTCACCAGGAGCAACAAGAATTCGGATGACTAGTGTCCATGAGAAGCCTACAGATGCACACCCATAGGAAGTCAAGAAAGACAAGCCTGAGGTCTCACCCAAGATGTCTAAGGAAGTTTCAGCTATTTCATTGGTTCAAATGGAGATGGGCCTTCCATATGAAGGAGCACAGAAGAAGGGGACATGCTAATCCCAATGAAGGATGATAAGATGGTGGAGTAGTAGCACCTGAGTAGTTCTAACGAAGCAGTATCAGAATCAGGTCTTGTTCCACAACTTGGCATCAGACTTAAGCTTATATCCCATTAAAAGCAAGATCCAAGAGCAAAGGGCTTGGACGGGAAGGAAGAATGAAGCAGCAGAGGTCTGCAAAGCAGTATTTTTCAGTGGTATGGTCATAGCTATGTCTTCATCAGGCCGTAGGTAGTCCAGTTGGTGTGTAAAAGGTTCTTCGCAGCTCTGAAAGATGTTACGTCATTGATACCTTATATTTTAAGGTGATGTGAACTTCGTATAGACGGGTGCACTACTTTGTTAACAAAGTGGTCCTGGGTCATGGTCATAATGATGACCAGTAATTTCCTTATGACTAATATTGTAACAAACTCTGTTAAGGAGTATAAACTGCAAAATTTAATCTATTGAGGTGTAACTGATTGTCACAATTTTTGTTTAGATAGTAGGAAGGCTATATATAGCCAAGTAGATAGTAGCCAAAGGGTCAGCTTTCTTATGTAAGAAGTATTAATTCTATGTTCGATGGTTTGATCAATACAGAAAGAAACATATTTTTCTCCCTATCTTGGATCTTGATGGATTCAAAGTTTTGATGTGCACAGTTAGTACCTTCTATTGTTTTTCATCTCTTCCATTCATGTATGATTTGCAGAACTATTTTGAATGTTATATGAGTGCTTGTGCTTAAACTTATTTCTTCTAAGAGAATTCGTAATTGAAGTATTCATGTTGATTTATCTTAAAGTGATATACTCATATTACTCAATGGTGTTTTGTGTTCATTTTGTTAAGGCTATTGAATTCCTCTCCTAGGAGCAATACGTCATGTTGTTAATGTAGGATAACGCTTTACTTTCACATTACCTTTATCTTGCACCATTTCATTTTCCATTTACCACTCAAAGTTTGATTTCTTGGCACATTGAAATACTGCCCATTCATATTTCAAGATCGGAATTCTACATGGTTTTCTGTCAGCTATATTTTGATTCAGTAAAGTTTTCAGAAGTGATTATTAATGCCCAAGCACAGTTCTAAAAGACAGCTTTAAAACATCTCTGGGACTAACATCTTTTTTGGCACCATTGCCGGGGACACAATCAAGAAGATAAATATTCCTTGGGTATCACGACAAGATTATACGCTCTCAATTTCCTAGTGGATTAAATTGTGGTGCAGAATGTAATTCACTTGACGAATCCACACTAGCAAACCTGGCATTTGGACGAAGACACACTCGCCAGAACCCAAGCCACAAAGAATTTATGGCCCTCGAAGACTCAGTTTCCTGGAGACATAGACGTGGGAGGCACCAGTCTACTTCACCAGGTTATCAGCAAATCTTATCCTGCCCTTTGTTCAGCCCCCAATTTCCTCAATCCAAATTTATTGTCCGAACCCCAACGAGTGAACCTCTTTCCCTAGATCCTCGCACTTCTTATGATTTTCCTAATTTCTGAAATATCCTTACTATAAACGAAGAAGATTCAGCTCACACCAATCTGCCCAATCACCTTGTTACCTTACAAGTAGTGATCCCAGACACCATCCAACTCATGTCAGGAGGAGGAAGCAGACGACCACCTCCACCACCACCCAGAACGCCAAGATGCGTGGCAAGCCATCACGGACCCTTACAGTCACCCACACCCCTAAATGACATGCCTACCCACTACCTAAAGCTACTACCAAAGTATGATGGAAGTAAAGGGACATCTGTCGAGGACCATGTGGATCAATTTCAAGATTTCACGGATAACATCCTAATCAAGCATGATCATGTATTCATGGGAATTTTTTCTCAGTCACTAAAAGGAGAGGCCAGAAAATGGTTCAAATATTTACCTAATGCCTCCATTAGCACTATGGAAATCTTGGAATCTACCTTTGTTAAGAAAGGGGGGTTTAAAGAGGATAGTTTATATTATCTAACAGAATTCTCTTCCCTGAAGAAAAGCGGTTCTCAAAATGTGGTTGATTTCAAAGAATGATTTAACAAACAATATTTCAGAATCCATGAGGACATTCGTCCTACTGAGGTTGCAACTTGGGTCACTTATGCAGATGCCTTCCCTTCAGATTTTGCCATAATGTTAAGGGAAAGAAGACCAATCTTGCTCAGCGATATGCAGGATGATTCCATCGATGTTAAAAGAAATCTGAGAGCCGGAGGAAAGATTAAAATTACTAGTGATGCTGAACTCAAATACAAAGGGAAGGCCAAGGAGGAAGGGATATCTTCAGAAATCGGAGACTCCCAAGATGCAAAGATCGATGAGATGACCCATATCATCAAGAACCTGTCAAATACGGTCACTAGAATGGAATTGGAGGGTAGTGGTCCTAATTGAAAGTATCCTCCCCATCCTCCTAATCAGTTCAGAAGACCTTTCAATCCACAGATGGCTTATAGAGAAAAAATAAACGATGAGCAGCCACTGAGGCCTCCTGTTCGCGAGAAAGAAAACAATCTTGTCGAGATCTCTATGGAAGAATGTTATGAATATTTTGAAGAACAACTGAATTGGGTGGAAGAAGATTCACACCTCATGCACCTTACAAGAGAGGATTATGAAAGTTCACTATTATATTAGGAAGATGGATCAACTCTTCAGTATTCTCAAGAAAGCAATGAGTTCCCTAATGATCATCTTGTTTCTTGCAGTGCTTAGCTTGAAGAAACACAAAGGAACTACAACTTAAGACTGAGGCTAGAAGCTACACACAAGCAGAGTGGACCTATTCCTAGAAAGTCCCCATGGAAGGAAGCCCAAGCAAAGCCCCCTCAGGTAGCCTCCTTACCTAAAGAAATAGACCTCCCTAAAGATAAAGAGGTCGAAGCCATGATCCCAGATATCCTAAATCATCCAAGCATAAGCCCCCATAAGAGAATAGAACCAATCCCCAGAGAAGGGAACACCTCTTTCAGTTTGGAACAAGAGCTTAACAAATTAAAGATAGTGGTTCCTTTGACTAAGTTAATAAGAAATCCTATGTACCAGGGTCAGATCGACAAGATGCTAGAGCGGGCTGAAAGCATTGATCAACAAAATTCCATAAATCTTAATGATGAAGCTCCCTCTTTTCAGTGTGTTCCATGCATTAATAGTAAAGAAGAGCCCACTGCCCCGTTTTACGTCACCCTGAACGTGCATGAGAAGCTTTTGCACAACTGTATGCTAGATTCTATGGCATCTCACAATTTAATGTCCAAAGTTATTATGGAATAGTTGGGACTGGAAATCACCAGGCCTTACCATGACCTTTATAGTTTTGATTCTAGAAAGGTAAAGTGCATGGGGATGATAAAGGACACGGTGGTCACTCTTGCTCAGATACCATCCAAGAGCATAGCGATGGACGTAGTGTTAGTAGATGTACCAACTAAATATGGTATGCTCCTATCAAGAAGTTGGGCTAAAAATCTAGGAGGAACCATGTAGATGGACATGAAGTATGCTACGATACTCATTTTTGATGGAGAGACCAGACGGTTATATAGAGAAGCCATGTTCTCCTATGTTATAAGTGACTAGGATAGTCCCATGAATTATCCTATATACGTTGCTGATGAGAACATGGGATGTTACAGACTATCAATAGGAGACCCAGTTAAGGAAGAGATCGCACATGTTCAAGCGATGGAACTAGCCACTGAAAATATTTTGAATCAAGTCTGGAAACTCTTTTTCGATGGGACATCTGCCATAGACGAATCCAGAGCCGGTGCGGTATTAACATTACCATTGGGGGATGAAATCAGTCTGTCTTATAATCTAGACTTGACACCATCAGCAATGTTGTAGATTATGAAGCACTCATCCTCGGTCTCTGAGCAACAAAGGACTTCAAAATCGCTAATCTGGCGATTTTTAGAGACTCCGAGATCATTGTAAACCAGATTAGAAATGTTTATCAGAAAAAGCACCCCAGACTCAGAGCATACAACAATCTAGCTTGGGATCTTATCGAAAACTTCTTTGGCACCTTTAACATTACTTTCGTTCCTCAAGAAGAAAATCAACAAGTCGATGCTTTAACCATGATGGCAAGTTCTTTCAATCCTCCCAAAAAGACAAAGCTAAACTAAGAAGTTGAAATGAGATACCGTCCCTCCATTCCCAACAATGTCAAATGTTGGCAGGTTTTCGAGGACAACCAACAAATTAAGTTTGAGGATGACCAACAAATAAAACGCCTTTTGCAGTTGTTCAAGGAATTCTCAAGTACTGAGATGGATGGTGATTCCGAAAAAATAGAGGGGAGTAATTCGCAGGTAAAAGAAACAGAAGATTCCAAATTCGCAAAGCGGATCGTGGGTCACAAGGTCCTACAGTTAAAAAGTAATTTCATTCCGAAAGGACTTGTTTTATTATAACAGTTGTTTGACAAAAATGATGTCCCTGTCAAACCAGCAATACAGCCAACCACAGAGGCCATACAAGAGGTAAATGTGGGTACCGTGGAGGACCCCAAAGTTATCAAACTCTCTCAGTCCCTCAAGAGCAAATAGAGGCAAAGGAACGAGGAATTGTTTAAAGATTATGCAGAAGTATTCGCATGGAAGTATGAGGACCTCATAAACTATGATACTACCATAATACAACACACGATCCCCTTAAAGCCTGACGCTAAGCCAGTAAAACAAAAGTTGAGGACGGTAAACCCTATTTTGTTGCCAAAAGTTGAAGGGGGAGTAAGAAAGCTCCTTGATCCAAAAATCATTACCCCCCTAAGATATTCTGAATGGGTGGTCAACCTAGTACCAGTCAGAAAGAAGAACGACGAGATCCGACAATGCATTGATTTCAGAAATCTAAATAAATGCTCATTGAAGGAAAACTACCCCTTTCCCAAAATGGATCATATTTTGAAAAAGGTGGTAGTGTCAACCCGAGTATCTATGATGGATGGGTTTTCAGGATATAACCAGCTAGCAATGCACCTCGATGACAGGGAAAAGATGGCCTTCACTACACCATGCGAAACGTTTATGTATGACAAAATGCCTTTCCACCTTATGAATGCTGGGGCAAGTTTCTAAAGGTCCATGGATATAGCATTCATAGGTGAACAGGAAATTTTTTATCATTATATACCTAGATGATATGATAGTTTTTTCTAAATCTGATCAGGAGCATCTTCAGCACCTAAAGAAAACTTTCAAGAAGTGCATAAAGTATGGCATGTCTCTCAATCCAAAGAATTCCTTTTTCACCATGACGGAAGGAAAGCTGCTTGGTCACATTGTTTCCAAAGATGGCATGAGGATAGACCCGGAGAGAGTAGCTACTATCAAGGTAATCGATCTCCCATAAAATAAAAAGGAGGTACAATCTTTCATTGGTAAATAATTTTTTTACGAAGATTTATGTCACGTCCCCCATTTTGACCCTTATAATATTTTGGGATATAATGTAAATAATGTATGCATATTATGTATGATTCCTAGCATGGATCTTAAGGCCAAGGCCCCGCTAGTGAATGCTCGACCTTTAAGAGGCAAGTATTTGAAATTATGCTACCCATGTGCTAGAGAACCATGGGAATTGTAAATATGCATTTTAATATAAATGCCCACAACTAGCTATGCAATGCGACAAGAGATGGGGGCATGATATTACAAGGAATTGGGAGGAGGATATTCAAACCCTTGAGCCAATTGAGTCAAGACAAGTGTCAATGAGAGAACCCATGAACCCTCAACTACCCATGTTGACTTTTGTACCCAATCATTGATTTCCATGCCAGTTTTGAGCTACTATGTGTAGAACAATGTTGGGGTTGAGATGGGTATCCATTGCTTTGGCTATGCAGGGTTTGAGAGTCTCAAGTTCCTTGTAGATATCATGCCCAGCTCGGGGGTGGTCTTTGAGTGCTGAAATAATACAAGTTGGTTAGAGACCTACGGTTGGGAGGAATGTTGCAGTGACATAGCTAGTTGTTGGGATAGAATTACATCAAGATGAGTATTTTCTTGTGTAATTACTTCTGCAAATGTGTTAAATTGAATAACAGTCATTTAATATGTGTGTGGATGATGTTTTCATTCCGCTGTGCATGTTTAATTGATTTACATTTGCACACATGTATTTCTTTGTTTTAAAATCTAATGGATGGGCTAAGTTTATGTAAAATCCCCAGGATTTGCCATCATGTTCCCTTCGACGAATTGTATAGATAGGTGGGTACGTGATAGATGGTATCAGAGCGAAGGTTGCAACATTTGGGCCTTCATGGGATACCTATCATAGTTTGCATGGATAATTATGCTTCCTGCTCATTATAGACCATTAAGAAAAATTTCAAACTTCCAAATTTTTGAAAAAAATTTTGACTCTGTATCGGGAAGAACTTATGAGTTTTCGCCGAAACGACAGAAGGAACTAACGATTTTTTGTCGAAATGGTCAACCAGAACAACTCAACGAGTTGCTCCACAACAGACCAGAAGAGATGGATGAGTTCATCCACAACATCAAAAGAAACTCGGCAAATTGGTCCGCAATGGCAGAAGAATTCAATGAGTTGCTCTGCAATAGATCGAAAGAGATGGGTGAGTTGCTCCACAATAGACCAGAAGAGATGGGCAAGTTGCTCCGCAACGGTGGAAGAGATGGGCGAGTTCATCCACAATGGCAGAAAAAGTTGGAAATTTTGCGCCACATTGTCGAAGGAATTTGGTGAGTTTGCGTTGCAACAGCGAAAAAGTTGGTGTGTTTCCGCCACAGTGTCGGAAGGAATTGGCGAGTTCCACTGCCATGATGGAAGGAAAATATGAGTTTTCGAATGGAAGAACTCAGCAAGTTTGTCCACAATGATGGAAGAACTCAACGAGTTGGTCCACAACGACAGAAGGACTCGGTGAGTTGGTCCGAAAATTTTTCTAAGTGTCTTTCAGCAGAAGAACTCGACAAGTTGGTCCATAATGGCAGAAGAACTCGGCAAGTTTGTCCACAATGGTGGAAGAACTCGGCGATTTGGTCTGAAACAAGTCAGAAGAACTCGATTGCGTGAAATTGGAGAATTTACAAAAAAAAATGAGGGCGTTGTACTCAACCCGCCCTACAGTGGCGCAAGGAAGCCACAAGGGGGCAAGCTCCCTTGACCCCCATCATCTCCCAGAGACAATCGTTGAAAGTGTGACATGCATTCTTGGGATGAGAAGCAGGAATTACATGGAAGGTTTGTGGAATCCTTATTAAAAGTAATTGGCTATGATATGCATTGCGGAAGAGCAATGGGAGCAGCAAGAGAATGCTGATAAAGAGGGAAGCTTCTCACCTTAAACTATTTTTTGTTTATAGCATAAGAATTGCATGTTTGGAAAATAGCAAGAATGAATGTTATACACGTATGTATCTATTGAATTGCTAGTCCATGAGAAGATCATAGCTAATGATTGCTTGTATGCTTGGTAGGGAAGCCAAGAAAAGAATCAGCTATGATGTAGAGGAGGAACTCCATGTCATAACAAGGAAATTGGAAAGGGGGAATTCCTTAACTCCTCTCTTACTATTTTTTTTGTTTTTTACAAGTTTTATATGCATAAAAGCTATGGCATAGGAACTCTGAAAATGCAAAGGATCATATAAACATGCACTAGTTGGCACATCAATAGATATTGGGTAGTGCATAAAAAGGTGTTTATGCATGGGCATGATGTTTCATATGGGTAAGAAGGTGGTAAAGTGAATATGTACTAGCTGAAATACTAACAGACATTGCATAGTGCATGTGACAATGTTTGTACATGTATATGATACTGCCTAATGTTAAAATAGTGAGGTTTTGCATATGCAATGAACCACTTAAGATCATTATGATGGTTGCTAATAATTAGTTGTGTTAGCATTGGTTGTAGGACCAAAGAAAACCAAAGCATGGCTAAAGATGTGAATGGTGATTGTTGCATATGACCAACAACCTTATGAAGAAAGGATGGTGGAACAAATATGTGATCATGATGTTGGAAAAAGGATTGTGTAGCCTTGGTAAGAGGCCAACTAATAAGGTAACATCAGGCGATGTTAATGACAGCCATGCAGGTAATGGTTGTTTATGCTTAATTGCATGAATGATCAAAGGAGGATTTGATAAGATCCCTTCAACTATGTTTAAACTATGTTGTTTGGTTTTCATGTGGTATTGAGTGCCTAAATGTGAATATAATCCTACCAAGTATGGTCTGGAGTGGGTAATTGAAGGCAAGGAACCTCACACCCTATAGTTTGTTAGAAACCTCAATGCATTCATATGAAATTATATCATGCCATTTTTGTATGTTGGTTGTGAGTTTAACAACCAAAGGAAGTAATGACTTATGGTCCCGTTATAGTGTATGCCATATGAGATAGTCATGGTTCGACCATAATATGTTGGAATGCATAGTAATCATCGATTAATGCAAGGTTGTATTGAGGGGTTATGCATTGAGTGAATGCACATTAAAATATTATGTAAATGTTGTGAATGTGCATGCATATGTGTAATTGCACATGTTAAGATGCATTGTGAGAATGCACTGTTGTGATATGTATAGGTTTTAATACATTTAGATAATAGATGAAATGGTGAACCATTGTTAATACTGAGAGAATTTCATGAGCTGCTATGAATGCAATAGAAAGATTGCATGAAGAAGGTAGACATGATGATGGGATACCAGAGTGCTTTGTGGAAGGACAGAGATTGCATGGAATGTGAAGTAATGAGTAATTACAATTTATTTAAATTGCACGGATAGTGTACCCTTGTTTTGCAATTTTATTGATGATAACGATGCATATATATATATATATACATATATTTCATTACACCTCAAATGCTAACAACTGAAGGTGTTTGAATTATTGAGTGTTATAATTCTGAGATCACTTTATTGACCGTTGTACCAATGAAAGGATTATATGCATAGATACTCACAACATGTTTCGTTGATTGAAGTTTCAGATTTCAGGTAGATTGTTTTTGGCATGGAAAATGTGGGTAAGTCCTTGATGAAGATTGTAATATACCATGAGAAACAACCAAATGATATGAGAACAAAATCATGGCTAAGCAAATCAATTATGTAGAGGATAGAATAGCAAATTCATACTTGAATTTAATTATTAATGTCATCGAATGATTGAGGAAAATCAGATTTGAATTTTATTGTCAAATGCTGCTGACTGTTTGGCTATTTGATAAATGTGCCAGGAAGACACATTGCAGGGAGACCAGGTGTGATGACCTGCAGAAGCGAAACTCCATGGGAAGGACCCCATGCTTTGGAAATGGGTTTCGGGTGAAACACCATTACATCTATTAAGGATGACATCTTAGCTGAGCTGAATGTTGGAAAACCATGAGAGTGAGATGGTAAAGCTATGCCAAGAAGGCATTTGTGTATTATGGAACGTGGAAATATTTGGGTGGAAAACCGAATAACTATTGTCTCAGATAAGCTAGCCCCCATTCTTCGCAAATGAAGAAAATATACATCTGCAAAATGAATGAGTATTCTGTGACCCTAGATAAGAACATGCATGTATAAATTATTAGGGTTAATATGCATAGCATGCTCTATTTTATTTATATCATTTCAGACCGCTTGAGTGTGATTAGGGTCTACATGGCTCACATTGGAAAGGGTGTGCACACCTTTTCTAATGGCGGGTCATGATAGAGTTGTCCATATTGACTAAACCCTAAGAGAATGGATGCATTGTTGGTGTTTCAATACTTGATAGTGAATGTTATGGAATGTGGTTACGATTTTGAGAAGCAATATTGATAAGCCTGCTTATCCTTCTTATGTTGTCAGCCTACACAAATACCAAATGGTACTACACATTAAGAGGCAAAGTGAAGAAGGGTATGCAAAAGGATTATATTGGAATTGACAACGTTTCTATGCTCACACTAAATAATATTGGAAGGGATGGACAAACCCAGGGAGCTATGTAGTGAAAAGGGGTATCATCCTTATGTGAGTGGGGCCATGTGAATTTGCAGTAAAGAAAGTCACCTATAAAGTTCCTAAAAGGAACCACCGATTTGCAAAAGAGAAGGAGTGGTGTCCTTGTATGAATAAAGAGTTGATGTGTGTGTGAAGGGTTATGGTGCAAGAAGGTGTGGTGACATTGGTGAAGGCATAAAATCTCTATTGGGTCAACAGTAGGAGGGCGGGCGCGAAGACTGAATGAAAATCCTGAGATGCTTATTGGCTTAGCAGTAGGAGGGTGGGGGCCAAGATTGACTGAAAACCCTGAGATGCCTATGGATCCATAGTAGAGCCTTGACCTATAATGGTCAGGTGGCACAGTTTCCTTCTATTGGTCAATGACCCAGACGAATGTGCTAGCTCGACACTAGAGAGGGCCAACCAGGTATGGGACTGGTAGGGCACCACCAAATGCTTGGTAAATCCAGCCGATGGGGAGGTGTACTGGTTAAGCATTAACTACATCAAAGTCCATAGGATATTCCAAGGATTGCAAAGCGAAGCAGGACCCTGTGGACTAGAGGGAAACGCACAATACAGATAAGTATTCGTTTTCATTTATGTCTTTTTTGGAATAATGAAGATTTCAAGTATAAGTCTTCAAACAGCTAAGCTAATACACTATTGTTTCTTTGTTGGAAACCTTGGTCATTGCAGGAAGGCAAGATCATGAAAGACTATAAATTGCTGGTAAATCTAGAGAGTAAATTAGTGGGTGATATAAATTGCTGGTAAATCCAGAGAGTAAATGAGTGGGCACTATAAATTATTGAGAAATCCAGGGAGTAGCTGGTTGAATGCTATAAAGTTCTTGATAAGTATAGAGAGTGATTAGTTGAACATTAACTACTTGATATGGTAAAGAAGCGTGTACACTGGCCCAACACCCCTTAAACAATTGATAAAACCAGTCGAAGCACTGGCCTAGCATATTTCTAAAGGAAATGATTGATAAACCCAGTCGGCGTACTGGCCTGGCATTTCCTATTCAAATGATTGTGGAGTAGGCTACGTGCTGGCCCAACATTCATAATTTTGTCCACGGGAAATCCAAGGCTTGTAAAGCAAAGAAGGATCCCGTGGAATAAAGTGAAGACATCCAATACAGATAAGTATTCGGTTATCTTGCAGCTTTTTGCTTATGAATATACATATGTATATAATTTGGTTATGATTTCCTAAACTCATGTTTAGAGATCAACCCTATAAAAATAAACTAAACATGTGAATTGATTCAATGTTTGAGTGTAGGTATTGTTGGAAGCAAGGACCAGGAAAGCATCATAGGGATGTAGATGGACATGTGACCATCCTAAAGAGCTCAGTATGAGCAGTAATGAAAGATGGTGCTAGTGGACATGAGTGGGTCATAGTAGCCAAAGGTTCTGTAGGAAACTATGGAGGAGGGTTCGTAGTTGAAAATCCTTAGATAGACCTTAGACACTAAGTGTCATAGCAAAGAAAGGAAAGTCAAAGAATTCACAGTGAAGTGAAAGAGACTAGGAGCATGAAACCAGCTCAATAATAGAACAAGACTAAGAGGGAGAAACTCCTACTCTTCTCTTTCCTTTCGATTGATGCATTCATAAAACAAAAGATTGTTGAGTGCATGTCATGGCTAAAAATAGATTGTGTTTAATTGCTTGAGATGAATTGTGAATGCTGAAATAGTAAATTTCCTGTGAAAGAATGAACATGAATGAGTTCATGTGTATGTGGAAAGCATGAAAGTGTGGAAGTCCCATGAATAAAGCATGGACATTCCATGTCAATTGGGAAAATACTTAACTAATTTTAATGTTCATGTTATGCTTGTCCTAACAAAGAATTTCCATGATGAATTTCACAGGTAAGAAAGTGAAACAACTGGTTGCAGCCGACACAAGAAGTGTTGCTAGTAAGCAAAGTGTGTTCAGTTGTTTCCTTTGACCATGGCAGCGGACCGAGGGCTATTAGAGTTGGCTGAAAGTCTTCTTCAAACAATTGCCAGGACTCAAGAAAATCTTGGAGAGATGCTCAAGCTACAAAGGCAACAGAATGAGATGAACCACAAGGTTTTGTAGGACTCTATTCGTCTGCAAAAAGAGGTAAAAAGCATTCTAGGAGTAATCAGTAAGGGAAAGGAAAGTGTATCCATGAAGAAGCATTCATCCAATCGATCGATTAAGAAACGTTCAAGGTGGGAAGACTCAAAGGGAACTAAGCAGGAAAAGGTAAAGCAACCAATGAAATGTTAGGGATGTGGAGGAAATCATTGCCTCCGCGATTGCCCAACAATGGAACATCAAGAGGGTAGCCGCTATAAAGTTTTCAGACTTGTAGATCAGCGGGAAGGTAAAGAAAGGGAAGGGATTGTTTTGGAACAATGCCCTCATGCAGAGCTAGAAGGTCCCAGCCAACAGGAGCCATTTATGAAGACCAAAGGACTTGGTCCTGAAAACCCAAGTAAAGGGTGAAATGCAGGACAAACCTGCCATATTTTGTGAATTTTAGACATGTATATAACGTGTATGTATTCCTAGGTATTGGAACACTGAGGACGGTGTTATTCCAAGGGGAGGGGATTTTCACGTCCCCCATTTTGACCCTTATAATATTTTGGGCTATAATGTAAATAATGTATGCATATTATGTATGATTCCTAGCATGGAGCCCAACGCTAAGGCCATGCTAGTGAACGCTCGACCTTTAAGAGGCAAGTATTTGAAATTATGTTACCCATGTGCTAGAGAACCATGGGAATTGTAAATATGCATTTTAATATAAATGCCCACAACTAGCTATGCAATGCGACACGAGATGGGGGCATGATATTACAAGGAATTGGGAGGAGGATATTCAAACCCTTGATCCAATTGAGTCAACCGAAGTGTCAATGAGAGAACCCATGAACCCTCAACTACCCATGTTGAATTTTATTCCCAATCATTCATTTCTCCCAAGAGTTGGTTGAGGTAGTTAATTCCTTGGGGAATGGGAGGTATGGATTTCCAAATTCGAGTATGGGCAAGTCACCCTGCATGGAAAAACAAGTTTGGATTCTTAGGCAAGAAAAGGGCAATGAATTGCTCCCCCAAGCAATTACCCATCAACCAGCTTTGCTCTCCCATGAGTTTAGAGCTTCCTGGGCATTTCCCTCCATGAATTTCCTATGTTTACCTTTGTTTTCCTAGATAGGGACTTTTTGTTGTGGCTAACAGTGGGGAAGAGAGGGGAAACGATTTGGAGTTTAATTGAGGCCGTTTTGGCCCACTAAATGCTCATAAATTTGTGGGAGAAATTAGTTTTCTTCCTTGGGGTTGATTTCCTCTTCCCACAATCCATTTTTGGTGTGCCCACATTTTGGGGAAAACCCATAGACCCTATTTTATGAATCCATGATTGAATTGTGTATCCATGCTAGTTTTGAGCTACTGGGTGTAAAAGAGTGTTGGGGTTGAGATGGGTATCCATTGCTTTGGCCGTACAAGGTTTGAGAGTCCCAAGTTCCTTGTAGATATCATGCCCAGCTCGGGGGTGGTCTCAGAGTGCTGAAATAATACAAGCTGGGCAGAGACCTACAGTTGGGAGGAACGTTACAGTGACATAGCTAGTTGTTGGGACATAATTACATCAAGATGAGTATTTTCTTATGTAATTACTTCTGCAAATGTGTTAATTTGTTGACTGTGTTAAATTGACTAACAGTCATGTAATATGTGTGTGGATGAGGTTTTCATTCTGTTGTGCATGTTTAATTGATTTACATCTGCACACATGTATTTCTTTGCTTTAAAATCTAATGTATGGGATGAGTTTATGTAAAAGCCCCAGGATTTCCCATCATGTTCCCTTCCACGAATTGGATAGATAGGTGGGTACATGACAATTTATCCCTAACTTTGCTGAAACAATGAAAGAGATTATTGACATGTTAAGAAAATATGCTGAGATAAAATGGACCACATTTGCGAGAAATTCTTTTAAATGGATTAAAAACTCCCTAGGAGAGGCACCTGTTCTGACTAGCCCAGACTACACCAAATATTTCTTAATTTTTTCTTTAGCTTCTAAGGTTACTATTGCAGCAGTCCTTTTGCAAAAAATCAGGAGGGGCATGAACAACCCATTGCTTTCTTTAGCAGTGCCCTAAGAGATGCAGAATTAAAGTATAGCACAATGGAGAAGAAGGCCTATGCACTTGTTAAGGCACTCAAGTCTTTCAGGAGCTACATCCTGCATTCCAAGATCATCGCTCATGTCCCAGGGGTACTATTAAAGATATCTTATGTCAGCCTAATAGTGAAGGAAGAAGAGGAAAATGGATTTCCAAGATCCAAGAGTACAATATGGAGATTAAACCCACTAAGTTGGTAAAAGGACAGGGGTTAGCTAAACTGTTGGCAGAATCAAATTATCAAGCCCGAGAGATAAATTTGATTGATCAACTTCTCGAGTAGGGAAACAGGGAAGGTCAATAGAACCTTCTCGATCATGTAGCCGAGAAGTTTATAAATTCAGAATGGTACAGGGACATAGTCTACTATTTGGAGCATCTTACTTATCCCCCCGAAATGGAGAAAGCTGAGATAAGATCCCTCAAAATTAAAGCGTTCAAATACTGTGTTTTGGATTGTTATCTTTTATGGAAAGACCCACGGGGCATCCTGCTCAATTGTATTGTAGAAGAGGAGACCGAGGGCATAATTAATGAATTTCATAAGGGTATGTGTGGAGGACATCATGCTTGGAGAGCAACCGCTCATAAGATACCGCGAGCAGGTTATTTCTGTCCCACTCTATTTTTTGATACCAACAAGATCGCTAGGGCATGAAAGGAGTATCAAATGTTTTCCTAGAAGCTAAAGCTACAAATGTTACCTCTAAAACCAATTAGGGTGGAAGTGCCTTTCCAGTAGTGAGACCTTGATTTTATCAGAGAGATAAACCCGCATTCTAGCATCCAGCATCAATGGATTCCTATGGCCACTGATTACTTCACAAAGTGGGTAGAAGCTATTCCCACTATTAATGCAAAAAAATCAATTATCATAAGCTTCCTAGAAGAAAAAATCTTGGCAAGATTTGACTACCCAAGGAAAATACTTACAGATAATGCTCCAGCATTCAAGTCATATAAAATGATGGATTTTTTCCAAAATTATAATATTGAATTGATTCATTCAACTGTATACTACCCATAGGGAAGTGGCTTGGTTGAATCCTCCAATAATATTTTGGTCACTATTATTAAAAAAATGCTCAGCGCAAACAAAAATGCCTGGGAGTCCCATTTGAAATTTGCATTATGGGCAGATAGAATTAGTGTTAAAAGGGCCACAGGCACTTCGTTGTTTCAGTTGATTTAAAAAAAGGAGGTTGTTCTTCTGATCCAGTTGGGCCTCCCAGTAATGAAGCTGCTACAACAAGAAAACGATGAACTAGATGATATGGAAAAAAGAATTCAGCAGTTGATAGAAATTCAACAGGTCAGGGAACAACTGGATGACTCCACTAAAATCTACCAGGACAAGATGAAAGCAACTTTTGACCGAAGGGCAGTTTCCCGATATTTTCATCCTGGAGATCTTGTTATGAAATGGGATGCCAGAAGAGATCCAAGGTCTAAACACGGGAAGTTCGATAACCTTTGGCTGGGTGCTTTCAAAATTGTCACAGTTCAGGACAACAACACATATGAACTTGCTCAACTAAATGGTTAGAGTTTTGGGAACCCGGTGAATCAAAGATTCCTAAAGCAGTTCTTTCATTACTAAGTTCCATATCTTATCCTATGAATGAAACCAATGTATCATACTTGTAACATAATTCTATTTCCTTTCTGTTCTTTAAAAAATTATGAGAAGTTTGTATAGCCTATTCTCTGACTATCTTTCTGTAGTTATGTTTCTATTTTGAATAGTCATGACTCCATAACCCAATGATTAAAAAGGCACTAGTCTACTCTTCTCAACCTCTCCCAGAAGAAAGAGGCTATCGCCGCTGAAGTCAATGTTAGTGATATTATCAACCGAAGAGAGGTCCGTCTCCAGATCGAGAGAGAGGATGTTAGAGAAAAGAATTGGAGCAATAGAAGGCACGTATAAGTCAAAATATTTCATGCCATAACAGTCAGAGGGTACGTTTCCATGGATCAGAGGGGTTTGGAATGAACCAGCTTAGAACAGACATGGTCAAGATTCTCACACATGCTTCGTTTTCTTTAGCCCAGATGTTCCCTGACAGAAAACCACTATTGACATGTGTCCGTTGGAGAGACATTCATAGGCCTCAAAGAGGTATCAGTAGACCACTGTTTGAGGGCCCCGAAACCACCTAGAAATTACGACGATTTAAAAAATCATGAAGTAGCTGACAAGGAGGCCGTGTGTCAAGCAGGACCCATCTTAAGGAACTCGTAGCTTTCTGGAACAGATCTCGAGATTCCTTGATGGAAAATCAATGACCAAAAAAGCGTCATGAGGTTAAAACCATGAGATGTTTACCACGCTCAGTTCACCCATGTTGCAAAATCGCAGTCTCCACATGGCAGCTCCAGGATCGTTTAGGGGCCCTGGAATGGGTTTCCTAAACCACTTTTTGAGGGGCCTGAAAATCGCTAATGGGTTGCTACCTTGTCATCCTCGCTGTCACTTTGAAGTGACTCTTCCCAACAATCATTTATGCCTCTGGCACCATATGAGCTATAGTTCAATCCCAGCATGCGAAGCTCGAAAGGGTGGTCAAGCAATTATTGTGGCAGTACAGGCTCACTCACCGAGGATAGTTCATACGACTCTATAAATACCCTTGAGTTGGCCCATTTTGTATATCGAGGCCCCGCACTTCACCTGTCCAAAACACAAAGACAAAGACGTGTAGATTGTTTCAGGTTCATTTCATGTTGAGAGGATGCTCACCAGGAGCACCGAGGATTCGGATGACCAACATCCATGAGCAGCCTACAGATGCACACTTGTAGGAGGTCAGGCAGGACAAGCTTGAGGTCTCAGCTGAGATGTCTAAGGAAGGTTCAGATATTTCGTTAGTTGAAATGGAGATGGGACTTCCGTATGCAGGAGCACGGAATAAGGGGACATGCCGGTCCCAGCGAAGGATGATTAGATGGTGGAGTAGTAGCACCTAAGCAGTTCTAACAAAGCAGCATCAGAATCAGGTCCTGTTCCACAACTTAGCATCAGAGTTAAGCTTATGTCCCGTCAAAGCGATATCCGAGAGAAAAGGGCTTGGATGGGATGGAAGAATGAAGCAGCAAAGGTCTACAAAGTAGTATTTTTCAGTGGTATGGTCACAGCTACATCTTCATCAGGCCGTAGGTGCTCCAGCTAGTGTGTAAAAGGTTCTTTGTATCTCTGAAAGATGTTACGTTGTTGATACCATATATTTTAAGGTGATGCGAACTTCGTCTCGCCGGACGCACTACTTTGTGAATAAAGTGGTGCTGGGTCACGGTCATAAGGATAACCAATAATTTCCCTATGACTTATATTGTAACAAACTCTGTTAAGGAGTATAAACTGAACAATTTAAGTTGTTGAGCTGTAACTGATTATAACAAATTCTGTTTAGATAGTAGGAAGGCTATATATAGCCAAGTAGGCAATAGCCAAAGGGTCATCTCTCTTATGTAAGAAGTATTACTTCTATGTTGGATGGTTTGATCAATACAGAAAGAAGCATATTTTTCCCCTATCTTAGATCTTGATGGATTCAAAGTTTTGATGTGCACAGTTAGTACCTCTATTGTTTTTCATCTCTTCCATTTATGTACGATTTGCATAACTATTCTGAATGTTATATGAGTGCTTATGCTTAAACGTATTTCTTCTAAGAGAATTGGTAATTGAAGTATTCATGTTGATTTGTCTTAAAGTGATATTCTAGTATTACTCAGTGGCATTTTGTGTTCAATTTGTTAAGGCTATTGAATTCCTCTCCCATGCTCACTACATCATGCTGTAAATGTAGGATAAAGATTTACTTTCACAGTACCTTTATCTTGCACCATTTCATTTTCCATTTACTACTGAAAGTGTGATTTCTTGGCACATTGGAATACTTCCCATTCATATTTCAAGATCAGAATTCTACATGGTTTTCTGTCAGCTATATTTTGATTCAGTAAAGTTTTCAGAAGTGATTATTGATGCCCATACAGATCTCTAAAAGACAGCTTTAGAACATCTCTGGGACTAACAGGGACAAACATTTTTTATATGTTATAACTTAGATGAGAATTTTTTCTTTTGTTTTTAATGTTCTCATGTTATTTATAATTCATAAATCGTTTCTGAAATGGATTTTGGTTCTCAACAATGTGTCCTGTTGTTTTATATTTCAGAAATCACTTCTGAAATGGATTTTGGTTGTCAACAATATGTGGACCTCCTTTTGAATGGATTTAAAGTTGCTAAAGGAATCTCTTTTCAATAAAGAAAACTATTCCATAATATTAGCATTTATGATGGATGTATCATTGTAAACGTTACCAAGACTTTAAATGCAAGTCTTCAATTGCCCCATCCATCAAAAGGTGTAGATACGTTGTTAGAGGCAATTGGTGGTTATATTCAATGTCTTGCTTCTGAGATTGTTAACCACATTGGATCTATTCTTCACGAGAATGAGGTGAATAATATACCCGCTTCTACTTCGACGAGTGTAGAACATATCATAACAACTGATAATAAATCTTCTTTTATTATGAAAAATTTTAAGTTGTTACATAAGTGTTCAAAATGCAAGGATTTCGTTTCCATAGGTTTTGTAACATATGTGAGTGGGACTGATTTTGTTGGGGGACATTTTTTGGGTGACTTATCCTTTGGTCTTCTGGTGGATCAAGTGTTGTTTTCTTGTATGGCATCTTGTTCAGGGTTAACTAGTGGAATTTTTGTTGTATGGACAATTAAAAGAATCATATATTTTAATACATAAACATTGCTTTCTACTGAAAGCAATTTCAACAATAATCAATCTTAAATTGCTTCGAAATTATTAAGAGAAAATCACAATATCAAGTTTGTGGGAGAGAAAGTTAATTTGACACATCAATGTTCTTTAAAGCCACATTATGTTGCATGGGGAATAGTGTCAATTGTTTTTGAAGGAGACATTGTACAATTCAAACAACTAGATGTTGGTGAGTTTGGTATTTTAGTTCATACAGTATTCTGCAATTGCAAGGATTGTGGTGCATTTGAAGACTCTCTTGTAAGATGGCCTTCAAACAATTTGCTTGAACTCAATGTTGTTCCTTTGGATGTTATACTAAAAAACAACACAGATGAAGACATGGTGAACATTTGGAATATTTTTTAAGAATGTCCTTTATAGATGGTCCTTCTAGGTACTCCCCATTGTGAATATATAAATGTTAAAGGTAATGGAACAAGGCCATGCAATTCCATAAAGTGGAAGGCTGAAAATAAAAATTTTGAAAGATATTCAAGATCGATACCTTACAGGATTGGAATTGATCAGGGTGCATTACTTTAAAAATTTATCACTGAACATTGTTGCTCAAATCTTTGTATGTCAAAAATTTCACTTCAATCGATAGTTGAATGTGTGAATAAATTTCATAGTATGAATGGAAATTCAGGAAGGAAGCATGTTATAAATTCTATAGGATCAAATTCTCCCGTGGACAAAGAAGGAGATGACATAAAATGAAGCATGTTTGCAATGATATTAGACACAATAGACGTCTGTCAAAATGAATGTTATAAATTCCATGGGATAAAAAGGATCACTTTCTGTAAATATAAAAGCATGTTCTTGAACGTTGATGTGAGATTTGTGCATGGCAGCAGTGGCTTGGAAAAATCTAGGGAGAACATTGTTGCACTAGTAGCTGTTCGGATATCCACATCATCTTTTTCAGGATCTTGCATCCAATTAGGGTTTGCATGCAAATTATAGGGTTTGCATGCATTTTGCATGCATCCCAGTCACCAGGTTGATGCCTCCAGCACCTTAGCCACCTTATTCTAGCACCCGGGAGCCACTTACTTCAGATTTTTATCCCTCCTAGTCAGGAAGGCGCCCACTTCTCACCTACTACCAGAGAAGGGTGCACTTCTTCACCTACCACTGCAGTTCCACTTCAGTTACATTCAGTTAGCTCCGATTCTCCTTGATCTGAGGCTAGTTTCACTCCCGACTGACTGTTTCACTTTCGTTGGACCTCCAGATTGACTAGATGACTTGTTTTGACTTCAGTTAGCCTCCCATGCGCCCCCCACTGAGCCTCCTTCCCTTAATCAGTGCTACACACTTTAGTTACACTTGTTACACTCAGTTAGACTCAGATTGACACCTGGATGACTGGTTCTTGTGCATTGATGACCACCACCAATTGATGATGAGGAATCCTAGTTGGAGTCAAGCTACTCTATTCAGTGATTCAAATGACCTTCTTAGTCAATTCGAATTGCTCAGTCATTGTTACTGTATTCTATTGTAATCATTCACCCTTATTGGGATATTGAGCATTGCTGCATGTTTTTGCACAGTTTTACACCATATTTTCTATATTGATCTGTTGTGATTGATTTACTTGTTCATTAGATCTATTGTGACTAATTTTACATGGTATCAGAGCCATTGCAGGGAAAAGATCTCTTTTCTACAGGTGTTTCTACAAGAAGATTTGAGTGAATTGATCAAAAATTGCAAAAAAATTTCGCATTAAATATCTCAAGGGCATTCGCTCCTGTGCATGCAAAGATTGAAAATACATCCAATACCACTCTAGAAGCTTGATTTTCCACATAATTCTTGGATCTGATACATTAGACCCATTCAACATTGTTTGATCTCCAATCCCAGGTGTGATGCAACTCTAAAAGGGTGGATTGTTCGACCTCATTGTTCCTGGTTTATTGTGATTTGCAGGTTTATTGTCTCCATCATTTACATTCGCTACACTGTGCATGCAAGCTCCTCTACATCAGTGTGCACTCGCTCCTAGGAATGGAATACTCTTCTTCAAATCCTATCCTCACCCCATTCAATTATTTTGATTGGAAAGATGATATGGAGATCATATTACGTTCAAAAGGATACTACCGAGTCACTCTTGGTCTTGAATTGGAGCCAAACAATCTGTCAGATAGAACCAAACACTACAACAAGCTTGATGAAGCTTATGGTCTTCTTTGTCTCTCCATCTCCAAATATCTTCACTTCCATATCAACGGATTGAAGACTCCAAAATATATATGGGAGCAACTTGAAACACTATTTGGCAAGCAGGACAAGCTTAGGGCTTTTCAATTAGAGAATGAATTGATTGCCCTTAGTCTTGAGAATTTCGAGACCATTAATGAATTCTTCACAAAATTCAAGAACTTGAACTTGCAATTGAAGAATAGTAGGGTTATCAAAGAGGATAAACAATTGATCCTCTCCATTCTCAGCAAGCTTGGTAAATATTATTCGGCATTTGTCTCTACTTTCAATTCCGGTCGGCTAACTACCCCGAATTGGAAGATGCCTACCTTGAATGCCTTCATTGAGTCCGTCACAAAAGAGCATGACAAGTTGATTCAAATGGGGTCCATAAGCTCCAAAGATTCATCCCTATATGTTCAAGGACCCAAGATCTCGAATGGTAAAGGAAATCAAAAGAAGGAGAAGCCCAAATTCGAGCCTCACAAGCAAAGACAGAAAGGAAAACAAACGGATGCACCATCCAGTTCGAAGTTCAAGCAAAAGGGCAAAGAAGGTAACCAAAAATATAAATGTACTTATTGTAACCGTGGCTTTCATCCCGAAAGTTCATGTATGAAGAATACTATAGATCAAATGGCCCTCCTTTTGGAAAATAACAACATAACCCTTCCTGATGGTGCAAGGAAGAAGGATAGGAATGATGATCATGAAAGAGGACAAGCACTCATGGCAACTGTTTCGAAGCCCACTACTCTCTTGATAGATTTGGGTGCATTGAATCATATGGCTGCAAATATTGATTCTTTTTCCTCATTCGATCCAAACAGCTCCATCCCCATCCATTTGGGAGATGACTCAAAAATTTCTTCATAGGGCAAAGGTACGATTCATGTAGATCATGGAAGCTTTCAGAATGTTCTCTATGTGCCTTCCATGGCTTCAAATCTTCTTTCTGTGTATCAAATGACACACACCGGTGAACCGAAGCAAGTTACATTCAGCCCTAATACAGTTGAAATTTTTGATATCAAAAGTGGAAGACTTGTTGCAGTCGGAAAGGAAAACCACACTGCAAAATGCTATGAGTTTTCACACTTTATTCTGCTTGCAAAGCCCATTGATCTTCGCACACATGGTAATGAGGTTAGTAGAATTTGGCATGAAAGATTTGGACATCTTAATTATAATTATTTGCTGCTGCTATCAAACAAATCCATGGTAGATGGTCTTCCACAACTCTGTTCCTCGAAGGGAATATGCACTGGTTGCATCATTGGGAAGCACCCCGAGCACAGATTCGACTGCGGCAAAGCTAGCAGAGCTTCTACAGTTTTGGGGTTGATCCATTATGATATCAATGGTCCGCTGCCCCATATGTCATTAAATGGTTCAAGGTATGTTTTGACATTTATTGATGATTTTTCCCTCTTTACATGGGTATTCTTTCTCAAAAACAAGTCAGAAGTGCTTGGAAAATTCAAGGATTTTAAGGCTTCTATTGAGACCGCCACTGAGAGAAAGATAAAATCTCTTAGATCTGATAATGGTGGAGAATATATCAAGTCCTAGTTGCTGTAACTTTGTGCCCAAATTGGAATTCAGATCCAACATACAGTTCCTTACACACCCCAGTTGAACGGTGTAGCAGAAAGGAAAAATCGGTCACTGAAAGAGATGGCTACGTGCATGATTGAATCAAAAGGTTTGGATGCAAATATTTGGGCTGAAGCAATGAATGTTGCAGCATACATATAGAACTGTCTTCCACATTCATCCGTGAAAGGTATGACTCCTTTCGAAGCATTCTTTGGTCACAAACCGGATGTGTCAAATTTGAGAGTTTTTGGCTCTACTGCATGGGCTAGAATTCCTTCCAAGAAGAGACGACCTTTGGATCCACAAAGTATTGAGTGCATACTGAGAGGATATGGGGAAGAATCAAAAGCATATAAACTCATCAATATCAGATCTAAAAAGATATTCATAGAGCGCAGTGTGCAATTTGAAGAACCGCTTCAATAATTGCAACTAGTCGAGGAAGAGACTGCCGATTCACCGCCTTCACCAGAAGAAGATCCGTGCAGCGATAATGAAGGTATGAGTTCTAATATTTATGATATTGTAGCATCATATGATGATCATGACATATCAGGTTCGGAATCTGACCATTATGATCCTCCTCAGTTACCAAAGTGGGACCAAAACACTCTTCAATCTGCTGGTTCGAATCTTGGAAATCCTGCTGATCCGAGACAAACAAGAGAAGACTTTCAAAGAGCAGGTATGGCTCTTTCTATTGCTGATCCATTACTTCTTAATATTTGTTATTTGATGGCTGGTTCACATCCTACATCATACTATTCTTCCCACCGAGATCCGAGATGGCAAAGTGCCATGGATGAAGAGTACAGTTCTCTTCAAAAGAACAACACATGGGAGCTAGTTTCTCTTCCACCTAGAAGAAAATTAGTGAAGTGTAAATGGGTCTACCGCACGAAAGTTACTTCTGATGGCTCTATCAGCAAATACAAAGCAAGTTTGGTGGCAAAAGGTTTCTCCCAAGTCCAAGGAGTGGACTACACTGAGACCTTTGCACCGGTTGCAAAGATGGATTCCATCCGCCTTGTTTTGGCTATTTCCGCATCCAAGCACTGGGAAGTGCACCACATGAATGTGAAGAGTGCATTTTTACAGGGAGACCTTTCTGAAGAGGTATATATGCAGCAGCCAGAGTGCTATACATCAGATTCATCATTAGTTTGCATATTGAATAAATCTTTGTACGGGTTAAAACAGGCCCCAAGAGCTTGGTACGCAAAGATGGACTCCTTCCTTCTTTCTCAGAATTTCCAAAGATGAAAATCTGATCCGAATGTGTATCTTCAGTGAGTTAAAGGTAATTTTTTGGTTATTGTACTTTATTTTGATGATCTTCTCATTACTGGTAGCACTCTTACTTCAATAAACAAGCTAAAAACTGCCTTAAATCTAGCTTTTGACATGAGCGATTTGGGCTTGCTGAGTCACTTTTTGGGCTTGGAGATAGCTCAAACTTTTGATGGGATCACTATATCTCAGAAAAAGTATGCTCCTGACCTGTTATTGAAGTTTAATATGGATGAATGTAAGGAAGCCCCATTCCCATTCCTCTCAGGAATCAGTCTTGAGGAGGAAGATTCTACACCGCTTGCAGATTGCAGTATGTATCGACAGTTGATTGCTTCACTACTTTATTTGAAACACTCAAGGCCTGATATTTCATATGCCATGATTGCCGTGTCAATATATATGCAGCAGCCACATGAGCTTTATTGGCGAGCAGCCAAGCAGATCTTGCAGTATGTGCAAGGTACGAGACAGTTTGGCATACATTATGCTGCAGATTCTGAGCTTGATTTCATTGGTTTTACTGATTCAGATTGGGCAGGTGATAGCATTGATCGAAAGTCCACTTCCGGATATGTTTTCATGATTGGTAATGGTGCTATTTGCTGGTCCAGAAAAAAGCAAGCAGCCATTGCACTTTCTTCAGCAGAGGCAGAGTATCGAGGGGCAGTCAATGCCTACATTTAGGCAGTTTGGTTGCAGGGTATTCTTTCTGAGTTTGGTTTTGGTGGCACTACTTTGACTGTCCTATTTTGTGACAATCAAAGTGCTATCAAGATCTCCATAGATCCAGTTCAGCGGAAGAATACCAAACACATTGAGATTCATATGCATTACATTCGACAATTGGTGCATGATCACGCCATCATTCTGCAATATTGCCCTACTGATGAGCAAATTGCAGACATCTTCACCAAGAGCTTCACTGAGAAGAAGTTCTCTTACCTCCGTTCACTGTTGGGGGTGAGTTCCATCATGTTGGAGACAGATTGATTCATTATTATGCTTTAGCTTGAGGGGGGGGATTTCTTCCCACTCGGTTTTTCCTCTTTTCTCACTTAGTTTATTTTCAGCATTTTTTGGATTATTGTATTGGGATGACCTTTGGTCTTAGTTACCAGGGCCCCACATTATTTTTTGCACATCATAGTCTAGCTTGAGGGGGGGTGTTGGGATATCCACATCATCTTTTTAAGGATCTTGTATGCAATTAGGGTTTGCATGCAAATTCTAGTGTTTGCATGCATTTTGCATGCATCCTAGTCACCAGGTTGATGCCTCCAGCACCTTAGCCACCTTATTCTAGCACCCGGGAGCCACTTACTTCAGATTTTTAGCCCTCCTAGTCAGGAAGGTTCCCACTTCTCACCTACTGCCAGAGAAGGGTGCACTTCTTCACCTACCACTGCAATTCCACTTCAGTTACATTCAGTTAGCTTCAATTCTCCCTGATTTGAGGCTAGTTTCACTCCCGACTGACTTTTTAACTTCCATTGGACCTCCAGATTGACTAGATGACTTGTTCTGACTTCAGTTAGCCTCCCATGCGCCCCCCACTAAGCCTCCTTCCCTTAATCAGTGCTACACACTTCAGTTACACTTGTTACACTCAGTTAGACTCAGATTGACACCTGGATGACTAGTTCTTGTGCATTGATGACCACCACCGATTGATGATGAGGACTCCTAGTTGGAGTCAAGCTACTCCATTCAGTGATTTGAATGACCTTCTTAGTCAATTCGAATTGCTCAGTCATTGTTACTGTATTCTATTGTAATCATTCACCCTTATGGGATATTGAGCACTGCTGCATGTTTTTGCACAGTTTTACACCATATTTTCTATATTGATCTGTTGTGATTGATTTACTTGTTCATTAGATCTGTTGTGACTAATTTTACAGTAGCTACTATTAATAAAATTGTAGAAGAAATTCAGACCAATCTCCACATCTTACACGATTAATTAGTGAATATGGAACAAGGACAACCTTGAAATTATTTCAATCTAATGTGTCCCATGGTTTGCTGCGAAAAATGGCAAATGAAGAAATCAAAAGTATTTGTTTGCCTCCAGCATAACAATCCTCGTTTAGCAAGGTGATGAAAGAAGATTTCCGAGATGTTAGAATTTCTAAATCAAACTCCTTTGCAAGGTGTAATGAGTGCATTACAAAACATGATAGGCTTAATGGGACCACTGATGCAGCTGAGGTGGAAAGGTTGCAAGGACATCAGGTAGCTCATATTAAATATATAGCAATTTGTCGCCAAGTATATTACTGTCACAGATTAGATTGACAAAAACATCCAAAGACTTTTCTGAGTATTGTTCATGAAAAAATGGATAATTCAAAGACTTCCATTCCAAGGATGGGTAAGAAGGAAAAATATTTTAGTAATGTTATGAATCTTCCCATATCATTGACTGTAATGTTGACTTAAGGAAAAAAGACTGGGGGTTTTTCCCATTTCAACCTCTCATTTTTAGAGATGGGATCAAATTTCACTATGACATCCCTGGCTAAATGCTTCAAGAGTCTTGAAGAACCAGTGGTTGATAAATATGGTGATTTTCTCTACAAAGGCGGAACATCTAAGCACCAATTGCATGATGCTCTATTGCAATAAGAGTCATATGAAAAGTGTGTGATATATAGACAATATGTAATGCAACATTATATATTGTGTGTTCATGGTACAAATCAATGCATGCCAAATATAAAACTACCACCCATATTGTTGTTGCAAATGGATGATTATTCAGGCAATAACAAAAACAACTTTGTATTTTCATTTTTATCTCTTTTAACAACAACGAGAGTGTTGGAGATAGTTTAAGTTGGATTCCTCCCGGTTGGACACACCCATGAAGGCATAGATGTAACTTATGGAAGGTTATCAGTAAAGCTAGTGCGCAAGGATATATTTTCACTCTCAAAAATTATGGATACGTATAGGACATGTGAAGATCACAATTTCTATGTCCCTTATATAATTGATTAACTTTACGATTTTAAGAGTTTTATGAAACACCACCTTTTGGATGGAACTAACAAAATCATCAGTATCAAAAAATGCCATTTTTTTAAATTTCAGCTCATAGAAAACATTCCAGTAATGAAATGGATGGCATCACTTTGGGATGAATCTTGGTCATCTCCTATTCTTCTATGGTAGTCATTTCCAGATGGTAGCATAGACTTTCCGGTGGGGTAGCCTAGGTTATTAAATATGCAATAAAAAATACCTTCATACATTGACGAAATAAAAAAAGGAATAGAAACATATATTTCATTCTAGAATTGAGGGATTGAGAAGGGAGGTGAACAGTTTTGGTGTTCCAAATTAAATTATTGGGAGGCTATATATAAAGCTTTGGACAGTCCCTTCGAGAGTGTTGATCAGTTAGCAACTAACTTTTGGCCATCGACAAGCCATGATATTCATAGTAGTGAACCTACAAGATCTGAACATGAAATTAAGGATTCCTATTTGAAGGAAAACGTTCCTTATTTGCAAGATTTCTATGTTGGACCAGTTTACAACAAGCCTAGAAATGAATTCATTCCAATAGTGGATGTTGTAAAGGGACAAATAGTCATTGTGTAATCACCAAAGATATATTGTGCAATATGGTTGGGTAGGGCGATTGGTAATATTTATCAAGATTCATATGCTAGTACTCTTGGTTCTTACAAACTAGAGGTGCAATGGTGGAATCCAATAGAAGCATCGAAGGATATGAAGGTCTTGTACAAAAATTGCTTAAATAGAAAGCAACAATGGGTTGTTGGTGTAGAAGAAAATATGATGATCGATGTAAATAGCATCATATGGGCATGATCACCAAGTCTAGGATGGAAATGAGAAAAAATTAGAATAAATTAGAAGGGACTTGTAGCACTTAAGGCACAACGAGAACATATGGGGCATAGTGTTGAGAGTGGGATGAATGTTCCTACAGATATCGTCTGATGTGATATTATCCCAACAAATTTGTATTTTGTTACAATCCTTCTAGTCAGTCTATCAACCTGGCTAGGTGAGAAAACGTTGAGTGTATGGAATGTCCACGAGCCTCTGGGCATTTGAGGAAAATTATCACTGTGATGCACAATAGACCGTTTACTGGTTACTACTATGTAAGTAAGTTGTCCCTATACATATTACGCAGAGAATTCCTACCTCGTTTGGAAAATACTAAAATTATATATGTAAAAAGATAGATATTCTTGATATTGTATCAAAAAAAAAACAATAACTGATAAACTTGTTATTCAAACAAGGATTGAATATTATAGACATTACAATTTTCACCTTTGAAGATTAAGTATTTCCGAATGAAAATTGCACTTTTCAAATCAAAATTTGCATTTTTTTATTTGAAATTCACACTTTTGAATTGAAATTCATAGTTTTATAATAAAAAACAACAATTTTAGGGTTCATAAGTAGTCAAAAAACACACTATTTGAATAGAAAAACACACTTTTCAAAACCAATATTGCCACTTTTAGAACCTAATTTTGCACTTTAGAAAGGCTAATATTGACACTTTCAAAGTCTAAATTCACACATTCTTAGTCCAAATTTTTCCTAATATGTCTAAATTTAATGAAATTGGCATTTTTTCCAAAGCATAAGGATTTAGAACTTCAAGATGAATAGGGTGAAGAAGATGCCAGAGAGGAAATATTTTAGGTTATAGCATGGGAGGCCATGAATGATATATATTTGATTCCCAACATTGAAACTAATTTGTATGTTTCACTTACATACGATCCTACTTTCACTAAAGAGAAAATTTGTTATGAAGATCCAATGTAAGGCTGGATGAAGGATACTTTCCACAAGGAAAAGCAATAAAGTGAGCATTGGAAATGGGTAAATCATGCATACTTGTGCTCTACTTATACTCATTTCCATTATGTTGTTGAGATTGTTGGTTGTGGATCTAATTTTTTTATGCTTCAAGCAAATTTGGTCCCTCATGGGCATGTGTTTTATCCATTGGAGATGTATTTCCCTATCCTTTGATCTACCAAGCCCCAATATCATTCACCATACCATCACTGCTCTTCATGCATGTGTCTCATAGCCTTGTCAAATTTCATGCATGGTTTCAATGGAAGTGTCATGTCACCTAGTACGCCAACTTCCTCATTAGATTAAGTAGGTAATTTTTTTTTTTCCTAGTTAATATTAGAATTTCATTTTCAACATTCCCATTTTTGTTTCATTTTCCATCTACTGTCCTAGAAACGAGTTTTCAGAGGAAGATAATTCATGACTCCATTCCCAAATTTGACTCCATAGCCAAATTGATAAAGCACTAGTATCATCACCCTAGATTTTTTTTTGGATTCTTAGCACCTCATAGGCTGGATCCATCCCGTAGAAGGAGCCAAATGTTGTCTCCTAATTTGATCTCCTCCATCGTCAACAATGACTATGCAGTTTGGGAAATATCATCCAGGACAACATAAAAAAGTATGAAGCCAACCATCAAGATCAAGAGTCTCAGTTACCCAGAAAATACATGGGCCATCCACAGAGGCGACAAATCAGTGAATTGGTGGGAATTCACTCTACGTCGATGGTCCCGATTAAGTCGCACAAACAATCAAATGTATATCCAGGCCATTGGAGGAATTCCAAAGTATGTTAAGATTAATGGAAGGCCTTTTGTGCCAACAAATTAGATGAGACAACTCATCCACTCAAGGCAAATATTCATCATCGAAGATATTGGGACAAAAAATTAAGCTAAAGCGGGCCCTTTTCTCATCAATGACTAGGATGAGTCCCACATTTTGGAAAATTTAAACTTAACCATTGAAGGCAAAGTACCTCATATTACAATAAGAGAAAAAGATTCACCTCCTATGGTCAAGATTAAAACAAGTATTTGTAAATAAAAATCCTAACCACTGATATTATAAAGATACAATTCCACATGTTTAAAGAACTATATTCACTGATCTGCAAATCAAGTTCCACCTCCACTTAGAAAATTGAAGCTATTGAAAGCATAATGATACTTGATTTTATCAAAAATGGGGAAAGATGCAGTTGAATGACAGTTAAGTCCTGATCATATTTCCATGTAAAATAAATATAGATCATCCACGGAACATGGTAATGAGTAGTAGTCAATAAAGATTTGGTTTTTCCCCATTCACAGTGGTTTTCCTTGGTATTGATAAACAAAGTCACATGACTAGTGTGAAACCATAGTCCATGTAGGATCATATGTTGCTTAAAATGCTGGAGGATTTACTTGTTCATCACCTATATTCTGCTCCGTGTCTAATCACACCCTCCTTATACTTTATTGGCCATCATTTCCAACAAATTACATGTATCTTTGTCCTCTCCATCCATACATTCACAAATACAAAATATCACTTCGATATTTTCCATTGATCTTCTCAATCTTGTAATCATCCTTATTCGACTATCATGTGGCCAACAAATGTTATATTCCATCGCACCCTCCACCCAGCAATTTACATGTATCATTATCCCACCATCAAGTTTGTTGGAGAGGTCATTAACCCACTTGTTTCTCCTGTATAGTCATGTATCCAAAGTCACCCCTCCTAGAAGCATTCTTTTTGTTGTTATATGGGGATACACATTCCCACAAATATGGTTTCAATGGTTTTAAATTAGAAAACTCATTGATTGCTTTGAACCACTGCTCACTTTCAGTAAATTTCATGAGCATACACTGGTTTCCTCTTGAAAAGGGGGCTTAGAATACTCCTCCCGCATATTATTCTCTCAGGTTTTATGCTACAATGCTATGTTTCACAAATTTAGGTGGACATCCCAAAGAATGTGCTCCTTTTGGATAAGGCCACCTCATATGGCCTTGTACGGAAACAATATTTATCCCTTCTTGCAATTATTCATGTCTAGCATAGCATTGACTGATATGTTTCCAGCACCACACATGAGAGGTTTACGTGCAGATGTTGCTCAGTACTAGATAGGGTACCCCAATTTTGTTTAGTACTAGAATTGATCCTATCTTTCAAACCACCCGATAGTGAAAGGTGTGAAGTTTTTAGGCGTACAGGGGATGGAATAATGGATAAAGTGCTCTCGATAATCAGTTATGAAAACTACTAAAAAAGATGCAGATTCCATGAATATGGAAAGGTCATGTTCCCACCCAAGAGAACATTGTCACGTATAGGAAGCATATAAAAAATCATCCAAAAGAGTTGCAAATGGAGGTTCAATCATTTTCTCATCATTTTTGAATGCCACGAGTAGTCTCTTGGCTCTGTCACATTAGTTGGCTATTTTCTTTCTCTTTTTCTCATTCTTCACATTCATAGACCGCTGGAAGTTTGTTGTCAATCTGATAAACAATAGAATCAGGGCAGAGATGAATTACCCCCCTTGTTGTATTCTATTGTAGAAGATAAATGGAAGCTTTGTATTTCTGAGGGTACCCAAGACCGAGGCAAGCATGCCAGTAGGGTTTTTGGATGTAAATTGTTTATGTTCACAATGAACAATATATTGTGCTTTGGAAATACTCATGGACTGAGGAAAGCATGCCACTGTGGTTTTTGAATTAAAAATGTTTTCATTCATGAATGTATACTATTACTGTTGTTTTAGAAACCATGGATTGAGAAAAGCATGCAACTCGTTTTTAAATTAATAGTATATTCTATATGTTTTAAAGACCTTTGAAATAGTATGCAAAGTCTTTTTCTGATGGTCTACAGTTACATGGATCCAAAATTTACCCACTTGTGTAATTTTCAATAGCAGCTAAGATGTAGAGCAATGGGAAGTTAAGACATACTTCATCAATTGAGTGTATGTTATGTTGTTGTTTATTGTTTTTCTGGGAGATGGTTATCATTAAGGCACTTGTGAGCTGCACTTAGTTTTAGTTTCTTAAGTCTTGTAGGATATTTGGGCATCCCTTTTTATACAACATTCTTTTTCCATTTTGTTTCATGGCTGAAATTTGCCCCAAGCATTTGAGATTTTAGTTATAAATCTACTCAAGTTTTGCATGTTTATCTGAAAGGTACCTAGGGTGACAAACTAGGAGTCATACCTACTTAATTTGAAGTGTTTCCTCCCTTTATCAGAGGACTAGATTGCTGGCCTAAAGTGGCACATAGATGATGCTATGTACATATCCCTCCTTGACATTTGTATTTTGACCGAATCCCTTATGTATTTGATGTATAAATCTGTAGTTCGGAATAAATATTAAAGAGAACCTCATTTCAGTTGAGGTGCAACTTGAGGAACAAAATAATCAAATATTTAAGGGGGGGAATATGATATTATTCTTATATGCACATTTTCCATAGAAAATGGCAAAAGAGGTCGATGGGTTTGTAAAGCATACATTGATCAGCTTTGCCAATGAAATAAGTAGAAGAGAACTCTTGTAATGGTAAATTAGCTAAAAAATTTCTTTGACTCTTACGATTCATAATGATACACTACATATTATCAATTTCATAGTTTTTTATCTTAGTTTTATTTGTGGATGTAGGTTAGAAATTTTCCAATTTTCTAACAAAAGGATTGAAAAGGGTTATTTACACATTCTTTAAGATGATTAAAAATGGTTGAAAAATGTTTTCTACCTATATCTATTCAGTATTTTTATATTAGATTATGTAAGCCTTGACACCCTATGAATTATAGTAATTGTTTAGCCCCCCCGCCACACACTAGTATACATATATCTATATATATAAACTTGCATATTATTTTTAACATGTTTTCCTAAATTTCTGCATAACATCACAAGTATATTTTTTTTATTTAAAGAATTCATACTCAAAATAGTAAGTGGATAAGTGAATTTATTTCATATGATATGTGAAGAAATTAATATGATAAAACATTTATTATTAGGTATAAGAGTACAATTCATATATAAATAAAAATGGGATGGATATATAATAATAATAAAATAATAATATATTCACAAAGAATCAAGGTATCCCTAATGTCCATCATAATATGTCGTAAGTTAGATTTAAACCTATGTGAGGAGTATCACAACCAATGCTCCCAATCACCCAATCTAGAATATGCTAACTATTGTCTTTCAATTTATATATAAACACAAGTATACAATAATAATAAAATACATTTTAAAAATAAAAATAAAATAATTCTTATTTTCTACAAAATATTATGAGAGAACATGTACCGGATGTTTAAATTCCCAATAAAATACATAAATATATAATAAGAGGCATATGTGAAATATATTGAAATTCAAATCTTTGGTGCAAGTCAAATGGTTCAATTTTTTTGTGATCGGACTTATGAGAAACTTCATGAAGGCATGCCCCACTTTTTTTAAAGAGAATGGGTGAAAATGATGTTAGTGGATTGTAGATCGAGGGTTTTTCCTAAGTCTCAATTGAAGGTTTTATTAGTCCCTTTATTGATTTGTTAAGTTTATCCCCACTTGAGGTTTAGAAAAAATACAATGATAAAGAATTTAACCTTCCATGAATGATTTAGAAACTTTAGCCTCTACAACTACTAAAAAGCTCATTTAGTTTTTCAAATAGGATGCCTAGTCAAGCTATTCAAACACTCAATCCAAACCTTTATACATCCAATTGTAATACATGAAATGGGTTTTCTTTCTTAGGTGCATCAATGGAAACTATATTTTTTTCTAAGCAATTGTAACTAGAGGATATTTATTTTTTAAAAGTTGCCCAAGACTTTCACTTGACCACAATTTTAATAAAAAAATCTTACATATGTAGGTGCATGAATGGATACTATCTTTAGTCTATGCAACTACAACCAAGGGATATCTATTCCTAAAAATATATCCATAAACCATCTAAATATGTAATAAATTACATACTTACATATGCACAACAAAGGAACATACTATCCAAAATTATCTAGGGCTTGCACATAATCCCAAATACAATCAAGAACATAAAAATTAGGGTCCATATCTATTTTTCTAAATTAATTTTTGTGGGCTCAACTATGATACATAACTTATGACTTGGATATGAGTCTACTTTGTGAAGTAATCTAGGTTCCAATTCCACTTGGTCCCAACCACAATAAATAATTTATGAGTTGGGGGATATTAATTTTTCTAAAGTCATATAAATTTACTTGTACCTAGCACAAATGTTATAGATAAACTACTTATGTATTTGTGCTTACCTACAAAGTATAAACATATTACATTAACCTTAGTTTAACTTCACAAATTGATGTGAATAGGTTTTGAATCATTACGAATGGATAAATCTCTTTGCATGCTCTAACAAGTTTGCAACTATTTTAATTCTTGACATAGTTGAGGTGATACACATACTCTTGTTTCATAAAAGTAAAAATTACAAGAAGTTATAGGCATTTGATGCTCTCTACCACTTTGCTAGATTAAAATTATTCCATTATATGTAAACAAAAGTATGGTGAAACTTTATTATTGAGAAATTATGTGCTCAATAGTATTTAAATCCCCTCAATACTAAGTAAATCATGCCTTTCCATATGTGTTCCATCATATGTTGATGCTTGGTTGAATACTACCCCAATCAACTTGACATATTTTACCATTGCGCAATGTCTAGCTGAAATATCATGACGTCCATTTTTGCAATTGTCCTAGGCTTACTCAAAATCATTTTCAAAAGAAAAAATACTTCACCAGCATATCAAACCCTCTACAATTGGAAATTAGAATCACATAATCATCACTCTGTCCAACAGTCAGAGTATAAATCCTATCCATAATATCTTATTCCACGTTCTCTTGAATTGGATTGGTGTACCCTATATCTTGGTGGGGATCTAATAGTTTAGTTACCTTAATACCCTCTGCCTCAAAGGTCATCACTATGTTCTTCAAATCAATGATGCCATATATCTCATAGGCCCAGTCAATTCCGAGTAATGCTAGATTAGGGCTTTTATATACCATGATATCAATGAATTTAAAATATGTAGTCATCTTGACAACTCCAGGTAAATCCACTTCCGCATTCTCTAGGGGGCCAATGGGGAAAATAAAGTATTGGTTAGACATTTGGAACCGGATTGGGGAATAAACAAGATTTGGGGAGCCAATCACATCCCGTGACTTCTTAGTTAAGATTTTCAAATTTGAATCAATATCCAACATTATGTTTTTGATATCATCACCATGTACTTTGAGACTCACGAAAAATTCTCAGACCATTCGTTTCCTTCTCTATTGTCTCACCAAATGGATATTCCACTATGGGAGTGGAGCATGTATTTATTCATCATTTCTCCACAACATTAATCAAGTTATGGAGTGTACCTCACAATGATTGGGTAATTTTCTGATCTTCCATAATATATTTATATAGTTGGAACCATCAAAGAATATAATCCTTCATTTTATCAATACTTGATCCCTCACCCCCAACTCTAATGTTTTCTAGACATAACTATTAATGAACTCTTGGTCCCTCTCAAGATGGTGGATTAGGTATTCGAGCAAACATGTATGTAGCTTATTTGTATATTTCCTTCTACTGCACTAGGAAATAATTAGTTTTTTTAGAGGTTTCCTTATGAATTACCAGATATTTTGGTCATCTTTGATCTACTCCAACTTTCACACTTGCCCGAGTGAACAGAAATCCTACTGTTGTTCGCTCTTATCAAGGTTCATATTTATGAATTTGGCCGATATTCTTGCATGGTATTCCAATTTGACGATAATCTCACGGAATTCTTCTATCGCATGAGTGTTGGTGCGGCAATAAGTACATCACACAGCTTTTGGGAGAAAGGAAATCAAAGGCTAATATGACCCACTTCATTGCAATTGTAGAAATGCAATGGCCCTATGTGACCTCCTCCTCATCTGGCTCTCAATACTCCTCATCCATCCCGAGTAGATACTCCTCATCGTTATCCTCCTATACCTTGTAATTAATCATCCACATAGAAGATAGGTGATCTGTGTCTTGGGAGCTGAGACCTAGAAGACTTGAATATCGAGAGAGGAGGAGAAGAGATAACCTTAGAGATGAAGTGGACTATGGATCAACTATGAGAAATACAGAACAGCGAGATCTGGGATGTGAAAATCCTAGACAGAGAAACATAGATTAAATATGCCACATGGAGGGGTGAGGCTCAAAGAGGGTTCTTTGATCATCACCTATAAAACTCTACTAAGAAAGGCACTCAGAACCAATAACCCAATAATAACTCAATAGAATAAGATAAAGGTAGGATGCAAAAAATAATAGCTTACTTTATTGAGAAGGAATAAATCCATTTATATAATATTATTACAATGTGCCTTGAATCCATACCATGGAAAAAAAACATGAGCTATCAAATACCATAGATGGATGTATTCTAAACTACTAGCTGCATGGAAGATTTCAAAACCATGGATTAGAGAGGGTGACCTCTCCATTTAATGATTTTATCATGAATGGGAGAGGGTGGCCTCTCCAATTAATGATTTTTTGACTCATACATCCAAATTTATACCATATGCCCCCTAATATTCAGATAAATAGGTGAGCTGATCCTTTCTGTAAGAGCATCTAAGGTCTTGCATTTCTTAGTGCCGTGAGTAGTAGATCTACAGAACTCATAGTATACTATGTTAGGAGATATTGATTACAGCTAAAATCGAGGGAAAATTCATGGATGATGATCGAATGAATTAGAAATTTCACATTATTCATGAGGGTTCGAAGTTGGTACCTTGGATACTATGTTCATCCTGTAGAATGGACCATATTTTCCATAGCGACTTGTGCAACCGTTGCACTATGCCCATTGTTGAATGGTACCCCTATAAAAACTTGGCCTCCTCTTTCTCACACACATTATTAGGCATGATTTCCTTCTATCAAATGGCCAATGCACCATACATGAGTTTATTGTTCCTTAGGTGCATTCACGTCCTAGAGTATTTTGGTTATTTTTGCTAACTTGCAGTGCACTTGCACTATATCACTAGTTGATGGAAAAGATGCCACTCCTTCTCCCATTTCCATGTAATCTGAATAGTTGGACATAGCTTACATGGAAATGGGAGAAGGAGTGGCATCTTTTCCATCAACTAGTGATATAGTGCAAGTGCACTGCAAGTTAGCAAAAATAACTAAAATACTCTAGGACGTGAATGCACCTAAGGAACAATAAAATCATGTATGGTATGTTATGTTCCTTGTAAGAGGCAACAACCCCTAAAGGAACCATTCTTTGTGGTGTTCTTCATGAACTCGGTATGTTATATTTGTCAACACATCTTGAACTATTCGGCATATGCCCAATCAGGCTCTACTTGCCATTTTTTTATTTCCCTTAATTCCATCACACATGTTGTTCATATTTTGGCTGTGCAAATTCATCTAAAAGAAAATTCTTAGTTTCATCCATAGTGGGGGTTGGCATGTTTGGGGTCTTCCTTTAAACTAGTCTCATATAGCAATACAAGGATCTTCCTTGAATATTTGTCTAGAATTCCACCAGCTTGGATGCAGCTAGACTAGCTATAGAATTACATATTGCCTCATAGAGAATCCGGTGTTAGGTTGTATTGTCCTCCCATTTCCCCAGAACTCTGAGAATAAAAAAGGTTTTTCTGCAAGTACCCCCTCCATTGATGTAGCTAGAGTGATTACTAAAATAAAACCTCATGGTCCTGGTTGTGAAACAAAATTACTACTACTTGGTTGATAAATACTACCACTTCCTCCTACTAAGGAACTGCTTTGAAAACTATTATAGCTACTATTCATATAACCATACGATGGTAATTGTAAAACACTATGTTGAGAACTTGCTACTATATTTTGCAAGGGCTCTTGGGGGTCAGTCAAGGGTTTTCTAGCTTCATTGCTTCTGGTTTCTTGCTCAATGAGAGGCTCACTTTCTAGAGTACTTTTGTTTTTCACAGGTTCTTATAGTTCTTGATACTCTTCTTATACATTCAGGGCTAATTCTAGTGTATGATAGAGAAATTTGATATGCGACAACTGGTTTTCATGATCCTTCCTTCCACCTACGCCTTCCTTCCAGATTCCTCTTACCAATTCATCTATCACATTGATTCACTATTCTCTAAGTTTGGCACTAGTAAGTTTCTCTCTCTGCTTCATCTAACGTAACTCTTCTTGGATTTCTTCACTACTTTCCCCATTCCTTATATTTTCTTCCCGTTTCATGCTTCTCCTTCATGGTTCTCTCAATCAGTCTTTCAACTATTTTTGTTTAATCACTGCTATTCACTTAGCTCGCCCAGCCATGGCTTCCACATTACTGGTCCCCTCCATTGATGATAGATCTACCTTCCACAATGAAGCAACATTACCTTGACGTTTTTACTGTGTGCGAGGGATTAATCCACAATTCTAATCTAGTATAGAGGTAGAAACCCAAATTCCACTAACTAGGTCTTGATCCATAGGGGACTTTTGTCAATAGTCTTTCGCAAGCTCCTCTCTTCAGTTCATCCTAATCTTTCAATTTTGATTGGTTGTTTTTAGCCATGAATTCCAGAATATAACCAAACAAAGTGATTTCTACCTAGAAATAAATATCCCTATTCAGGGGTGAGTCTAGATTACTCAATTGAATCAGATCACTTATAGTCTAGTTTTCCTCAGTATTTTGTGATACCAAAGTGCTTCTATGAGTCGCCACAACCAGTCTACTAGCTATATTGGGAGCTCAACCCACAATACATTTTACTTATCTAGAAATGGTCTTCCATAGAAAATATATTTCCTGAAATTTGTTACTTCCCACCCTCGTATATCTTCCTCCTATGTTGAAAAATCCTCAAGCTCATTGTTATACCAATCCTCAATCTTACTTGTGATCATCAGTTCAACCATACAATTAACAAAGTCTTGTTTAATAAAAAATTCTTGTAAACAGAACCATTTGTTGGAACAAAATGGAGACAAGGTTTCTTGTGCATGGGCCAATAAAAGGGAGTTGTTGCAGTCTATTGTGTTGGCATTTACAATCCCCTTAAGGGGGGAGGTCTCACCCAAAGCACAACCAATACCAATCTAGATTAACGATATTTAAATATATGGTTGTGACATGTGGTTTATAATAACATGTACAACAACAATATTCATCATCCTGTAATAAAAATTAAATAGATTCATCATTCATCCATTATAACAAATATTATTAATCAGGAAGAGAGCATAACATAGAGAACTATGGAAACATAATAGACACATATTTAGAAAAAATTTAGGAGGGCCACAATCTCTTTCATTATATCATCAGTTCATAATACAACCACAACATTATGGCCACAGACCTTACATTCATTACAGAATTACCCATTTTGGGACATAAAAAACCCACAAAATCCCATTATAAAACCCAACACTCGATATCTCTCAGCGGCTGGCTTGTATCTAGTGTTCGGAACTATCCCTCATGGGATATCTCTTCTTCTTCCTCAAATTCATATTCTACTTCCTTTTATAGTTGTGCAGTGGGTCCAAAATTGATACAAAACAATTGCGGTGGTTACCTTGCTTTTGCAACTTCCAATGTTTTCCTCTACTTATGTGACATCCACTACTCTTCTTCCTCTTCCACAACTTCCACTACTTCCTTACTTTCTGTGAATTCTAGTCTTCTTTCACCGCTTCTTCTTCTCCTTCTTGGCCTACTACAAAATGAAGGATCCAATATTTAATATCAACTAGTTTCTAGGCATTAATACCCCTTCTATTCCAAGATAAAATATTCATGTCAAAGGCTTCAAATTGTTTTCCCCCAATTTCTACCCCTCTTGAAACCTTGCTCTAGATATGACACTTGGAAGGAATAGGATGAGAGGAAGAACAAGGCTAGGGAACATTGTGTTATATGCTGATCTCTATGTCATTTTAGACCATCAATCCAAACCTTAGGCCAAGAGAGGGAACCCTAGATTTTATGGGGAACTTATCCTAGTATGTCACCTTGTCACCCTAAGAGATCCTTTGATCTATTAAAATCTATTAGTTGTATTTTCGACAAGTGTTTATGGTGTGTGATATTGACCTTTGATGTTGTAAATACCTTCAAATTTTGTTTTAAAGGTGAAAAGGGATTGCACATTGCATATCACAAAAAATCAAATGAATTAATACCTCTTGGCTTTATTAATCATAGTTCCATCATTAGAAGAGAGTTGTAACATTACAAACATATCATGTATTAGAGAGATAATCATACATTCCATCGAGAATATGCTTATAATAGACAAAAAACCAAATGGGTAAGATAATCATAAATACATTGGTTCATTTAGTGAAATAGAAGATACACATTCAAAGAAAAGAACTACAATAAAATGCATAAGAAATTTATTGCTTCAATCTAGTGGGAAATATTCCTTGGTTGATCTATTCAACAGATCTAGAGTTGTCCTTTATTAAAATAGAAAGAAACCAAAATGGACCCGTTTATCTGAATCATGTCCCTATTGATCTTCTTTTTCAAGGAAGGACTTTAGATCATGCTTATAATGAGAAGAGGAATGAGAATGAGAGAAACTGATGGTGTTGGTGTTGGAGATACGATTACATAAAGCTCAACAAATTTTAAGCATCCTAATAATATAAAAAATTCCCCATACTTTGTTCTAAAATTAGTGCCTTTTTATAACCTTTGGTCTTCTCATGATGACTCACTCTTGCTTGAATTGACACATATGTGGGACCAATTGTCACTCTGCATTTTTAAGGGAGATCCGACATTACATTATTATCAAAATAAAATGTTGGCGTGATGTCCTTGTTCTTGATATCCCTTTTGATTCCTTTTCCTGCTAGTAGGTGCTCTCGAGAATAACTGAAACCAAAATAATTTACATCCCTTTGTTCCTTCATCAACCTCATGACCACTTATGATTTCCCCTTCATACGAATCAGTGGTTCATGGTATTTTTGGTGCCCTCCATTTTGGGGGGAGGACACTGGTAAGTTCCTAGCTAACCTAGAGATCTTTATGCTAGTGGCATTCCAACTTTTGATTCCTTATTATGTTATTTCTTTGTCACAAGTAATATACTTGTAAACCTCAATCCCTATTGATTAATTGTCCTACCCCATTTTATATTTTGAAATTCCTGGGCATAGACTCTTGGAACATTTTATTATAGGCCTCTACAACAAGAAAGTTCGTCATATAATCCTAGGGAATTATGATTGATCTAATGGTGGAGATTGTTGGATATTCGTGGCCGATGTTCATTATGGGTTATTGATTTGTTTGATATTTAAGTTTTTCTTGCCAACCAGAAATCATAAACTACTTTTCCACATGGACAACCCAAATTTATTTTGGGTCTGATGGGAGGTTTGGAAAACCACCTTCCCATCAAATTGAAACTACTTAGCTTAAACAAGTGGCATGATTAAAGTGGTTTGGGCTTACATGGAAATTATAGTTGCATGGATGTCTTAGGGTGGCATAAACATTTTATTGTCCAAGTTGGAGGAACACATGTCCCTTTATTATTTTTCACTGAGGGCTAACATGGTTGAATGTACCTCATGAATCATCTTATTGGTGGGTAAGTTCTTGTTGATATTTGGTCTGACGTGTTAGGGGTGGACCCTTGAGAAGCCTCTTTATTCTTCACACATGAAATAGTTGGTGTATTTTCCATGTGTATGAATGGATATGCTCAGCCGGCTAATTCACAAAGTTTAAATACTATCCATTGGAAGACGGACCACTAGTATCAAGTCCCGACAAATTCTTGATGCAAAATAGACTAATATTAAAAGTTGAAAGTTGCATAAATTGATATATTCTATTTCCAAGGAACCCTTTCCTATTAATGCTTGGTTCATGTGATAATGCATGAGTGGTTGCGATTAGATGGAGTAGAGTTGCACGATCAATGTACACCATCCATGGGGGATTCTTCCGCATTACCTCCTGATAATGTGATAATGGGAAAATGGATGTGATTAAAATACAATAGTTTCATGTTGTATCATACACCATATGCAGGGGAACCCTTGCCATTATCTCTCACTACTATATCTTTGCGTGAATGGTTGAGGTTTGTGCATCTGGTCTGGGATAATATTCTTCATTTATGACATGAATAATACTTAGGTGGATTGGGAGGATGGGGATACCAAATACTTGGGAAATCATTAGGTGGCTTGTTTGAGGAACAATAGTGGGTCCTTATGTGGGATGGTCTCTTCCTTTGAGTGAAAGAATCCAGAAAAACCTCTAGGGTGAGAAAATCAATTCTTTATCCATTGGTATGTGAAGTCAAAATTGGGTATGGAGTCAAACATTAGCTTTTCTCAAACTCTTATCTCAATACAATGGAGGGGATACCAACATCTTGGAAAATAATTAGGCATATTGTTTAAGGAACAACATTAACTCCTTATGTGGAATGGCCTCTCCCTCAGAGTTTCCAAGAATCGAGTAAAACCTCTATTGTGATTAGGTGAGCGCTTTATCCATTTGAGATATACACTCAAAATTAAGCATGAAGCCAAAAATTAGCTTTTTCTTCTTAAACTCTTCTATCATTTTTATACTTGCCAAAGGCAGGTTATATTGTAATAGTTTCACGTCAAAACTTATTTGAAAGTTGTATTAATAATATAAATTTACAACCATTTCTAATGTTGAACATTAGAGATTGATTCATATAAATTTTTAAATATATTAAAAAATTAATTATTTCAAGTATGATTGGTGGTATATGTAAAATGAATTTGATTTTCCAACTTGACATCATGTTCTTGGAAGCTGGGTATAAAAATTAAAATGAAATATGGTATCGTCAAACTTCGATTGATTTAATTACAATTATAACTTCCATTACTCTACTTCAAAATCTCTAGAATCAATAAGATGGCGCGTTAGCTCTTGCCACTGGTTGGACTGTTGAAGTTAATGCATGGTACTTACCAAGTTTCCCCTTAGCTATGTGCTCCAAAGGTCTCAAAGCTTCCTCCTACTTGTTGTTTGGAATACTTCCCAAAATTCTGTTACTCATCGTTTTAGTGGGATTTGCTCTCACTCTAGCAGCATGATGTAGCAGCATGACGTAGGGTAAAGGGGTAACAGTTAATGCTTCCACATTCATTGTTGGTTAATGATCTTCTTCATTTCTGAAGGAGATACCACCCTATATTCAAGATTCCAGCTCATCTCCTCACTAAAGATATTTATCACTTGATATGCTTCACGCAAACCCTTTTCGGCATGGATTGCATTGACTATTTCTAAAACAATAGTACACAGTGTTTTATGTTTTCTTTTATTTTCCCACTTTAGAAGACTTGTTATATTTTCACAATTTAAAAGACTTATCATCTGCCTATAGTTCTAATTATAATTCATTTCTCCATGTTGTAAGGTGATTTGAAATGTATCAATTATGTTTGTAAGGTGATTTGACTTGCAATTATGTTTATAAATTTGGAATAAATATGACTTGATGATTGTTTGGCCCTCTTAGTTAATTGTTTTAAAGAACACTGAAGGATATTCTAGGAAACCCATATCCTATTTTGAGAAGCAAAGTGTGTTCATCTCATTTTTGTCACATCCCCCATTTTGACCCTTATAATACTTTGGGCTATAATGTAAATATTGTATGCATATTATGTATGACTCCTAGCATGGAGCTCAAGGCCAAGGCCCCACTAGCGAACGCTCGACCTAGAAGACGCAAGCATTTGAAATTATGCTACCCATGTGCTAGTGAACCATGGGAATTGTAAATATGCATCTTAATATAAATTCCCACAACTATCTATGCAATGCAACAAGAGATGCGGGCATGATATTAAAAGGAATTGGGAGGATGATATTCAAACCCTTGAGCCAATTGAGTTAAGCCAAGTGTCATTGAGAGAACCCATGAACCCTCAACTACCCATGTTGACTTTTGTACCCAATCATTCATTTCTCCCAAGAGTTGGTTGAGGTAGTTAATGCCTTGGGGAATGGAGAGGTATGGCTATCCAAATTCAAGTATGGGAAAGCCACCCTTCCTAGATTTTCATGTTTGGCTTCTTGGGAAAGAAAAGGGCCACGAAATTGCTCCCCAAGCCATTATTCAACCATCAATTCGCTCTCTCCCGAGTTCAGAGCTTCTTGGGCATTTCCCTCCATGAATTTCTTGTGTTTACCTTCGTTTTCCTCGCTGGGAAGGGCGTTTTTGTTGTGGCTAACAGTAGGGAAGAGAAGGGAAATGATTTGGGATTTAATTGAGGTCGTTTTGGCCCATTAAATGCTCATACATCTGTGGGAGAAATCGGTTTTCTTCCATGGGGTTGATTCCGTCTTCCCACAATCCATTTTGGTGTGCCCACGTTTTGGGGAAAACCCATAGACCCTATTCTGTGAATCCATGGTCGAATTATGTATTCATGCCAGTTTTGAGCTACTGTGTGTAGAACAATGTTGGGGTTGAGATGGGTATCCATTGCTTTGGCCGTGCAGGGTTTGAGAGTCCCAAGTTCTTTGTAGATATCATTTCTAGCTCGGGGGTGGTCTCTGAGTGCTGAAATAATACAAGCTAGGCACAGACCTATGGTTGGGAAGAACGTTGCACTGACATAGCTAGTTGTTGGGACAGCATTACATCAATATGAGTATTTTCTTATGTAATTACTTTTTCAAATGTATTAATTTGTTGGCTGTGTTAAATTGAATGGCATCACGTAATGTGTGTGGATAAGGTTTTAATTCCATTGTCCATGTTTAATTGATTTACATCTGCACACATGTATTTAATTGCTTTAAAATTTAATGCATGGAATGAGTTTATGTAAAAGCCCAGGCTTTGCCATCATGTTCCCTCCCACGAATTGAGTCCAAGGGTGAGTACGTGACAAATGGTATCAGAGCTACTAGTTGTAGCAATGGTATTTCATGGGCTATCTATCACAGCTTGCAGGGGTAAGTATTCATCCTGCTCATTATAGACCATTAAGAAAAATTTCAAACTTTCAAATTTTCAAAAAAATTTCTAAGTGTTTTTGAAAAAATTTCTAAGTCTGTATCAGAAAGAACTTATGAGTTTTTGTCCGCAACGACGGCGAAACTCAGCGTGTTCATCCGCAACGGTGGAAGGAACTGACGAGTTTTTTCCGAAATGGTCGACCAGAAGAACTCGACGAGTTCATCCGCAACAACGGCGAAACTTGGTGAGTTCATCCACAACGGCGGAAAAAGTTGGTGAGTTTCCGCTGCAGCGTTGGAAGGAATTGGCGAGTTTCCGCTACAGTGATGGAAGGAAAAGCTGAGTTTTCGACCGGAAGAACTCAACAAGTTTGTCCGCAATGGTGGAAGAACTCAATTAGTTGGTCCGCAACGACAGAAGGACTTGATGAGTTGGTCCGAAAAATTTCAAAATTTTTCTAAGTGTTTATGGCGGAAAGAACTCATGAGTTTTTGCCAAAATGGCGAAAGAGATGGGCAAGTTGCTCCATAACGACGAAAGAGATGGGTGAGTTGCTCCACAACAGCGAAAGAGATGGGTAAGTTGCTCCACAACATCGGAAGAGATGGATGAGTTCGTCCTCAATAGCGTAAAAAAGTTGGCAAGTTTGTGCTGCAATGGCGGAAGGAAAAGCTGAGTTTTCGATTGGAAGAACTCAGCAAGTTTGTCCGCAAAGGGTCAGAAGAGAATGACAAAGTCTGTCGAAATAGAAAAAATACAACAGTTTTTTGTGAAATTTTCAGATGCCCGAAAGAAAAAAATGCCATGGAACTTATGCACCAGATTGCACGAAATTGAAGAATTACAAAAAAAAAAGGGGGCAAGCACCCTTGACCCCCTTCGTCTCCTAGAGAGAGTCGATGAAGTGTGAAGTGCATTCTCTATGCTTGGGATGAGAAGTAGGGATTACATAAGGGTTGTGGAATTCTCAGCAAGAGTAATGGGTTGTAATATCCATTATAGAGGATGAAAGGAAAATTCCTCACCTTAAAACTAATTCTGTTTGTAGCATAAGAATTACATATTTGGAAAATAGGAAGAATGAATTATTACACATATGTATATGTTGAATTGCTAACTCATGAGAATATCATAGCTAATGATTGCTTGTATGCTTGGTAGGGAAGCCAAGGAAAGGATTAGCTATGATGTGGATGAGGAACTCCATGTCAGAATGAGGAATTGGGAAGAATTCCTTAACTCATTTCTTGCTATTGTATTTATATTTCCTAAGTTTCATAAGTTGAAAATTATGGCATAGGGATAATAGAAATGCAAGAGAGTAGCGGACTAAATGTATATGAATTAGTGGGCATGATTAAAGAGTCATTGTATAATGCATGTGAATTGCTTATGCATGAGGATGAAGTTGCATATGCGTAAAGATAGTGAAGTTACGTATGCAATAGCCCATTAATGATATTTCCTATGATTGATAACAATTAATGTTGTTGATAATGGTTGTATGAATCAGACCATAGAAGCATGATTGAAAATTTAAGAGATTAGATAGATGAAATAAATCTGCACTAGATGGCATATTGATAAACATTGCATAGTGAATATGAAAATGTTTGTGCATATATGTATATGATATTGCATGTTGGTAAAAAGTGAGGTTTTACATATGCAATGAGCCACTTAAGATAATTATTGTGGTTGCTAATAAGATAGTTGTGTTCACAATGGTTATAGGACCGAAGACAACCGAAGCATGGCTAAAGATGTGGATGATGTTATTGCATATGATCAAAAACCTTATGAGGAAAAGATGGCGCAACAAATCTATGAGCATGAGATTGGAAAAAGAACTATGAAGCCTTGGTAAGAGGCCAACTGATCAGGTAACATCAAATGATGTTAATGACAGCCATGCAGGTAGTGGTTATTTATGCTTAATTGCATGAATGTTGAAAGAGGATTTGGTGAGATCCCTTCAACTATGTTTAAACTATGTTGAATTGTTTGCATGTGAGACTAAGTGCCTGAATGTGAAGATAATCCTACCAAGTATGGTCAAAAGTGGGTAAGTCAAGGAAAGTAGCCTTACACCCTGTAGTTTCTTAGAAACCTCAATGCATTCATATGAAAGTATATCATGCCATTTATGTATGTTGGTTGTGAGTTTAACAACCAAAGCAAGTAAAGACCTATAGTCATGTTGTGGTAGTACATGCCATATGAATGGTTAGGCCATAACATGTTGGAATGCATAGTATCCGCGGATTGATGCAAAGTTGTATTGAGGGATTATGCATTGAGTGAATGTACATTAAAATATTATGTAAATGTTGTGAATGTGCATGCATAGGTATAGGTGCACATGTTGAGATGGATTGTGTGAATGCACGGTTGTGATATGTATAGGTTTCAATGCATTTAGATAATAGATGAAATGGTGAACCATTGTTAATACTGAGAGAATTTCTTGAGTTGCTATGAATGCAGGAGAAAGATTGTATGAAGAAGGTAGACATGATAATGGGCTACTAGAGTGCTCTATGGAAGGACAGAGATTGCATGGAATGTGAAGTAATGAGTACTTACAATTTATTTAGATTGCACGGATAGTGTACCCATGTCTTGCAATTTTATTTATGATAACGATGCATATACAGATATATACATATATTTCATTGCATTTCAAATGTTGACAGCTGAAGGTGTTTGAATTATTGAGGGTCATAATTTTGAGATCACTTTAGTGACTGTTGTAGCAATGAAAGGATTATATGCATAGATACTCACAACATGTTTGGCTGATTGAAGTTTCGAATTTCAGGTAGATTGTTTTGGGCATGGAAAATGTGGGTAAGTCCATGATGAAGATTGGAATCTACCATGAGAAAGAGCCAAACGATATGAGAACAGACTCATGGCTAAGCAAATTAATTTCTGTAGAGAACAGAATTGAAAATTCATACTTGAATTTAATTATTAAAGCCATTCAATGATTATTATTAAATGATGTTGATTGTTTGGCTATTTGATAAATGTGCCAGGAAGACACATTGCAGGAAGACCATGTGCGATGACCTGCAGAAGCCAAATTCCATGGGAAGGACCCCATGCTTTGGAAATGGGTTTTGGGTGAAACACCATTTCATAGTTTAAGAATGACATCTCAACTGAGCTATATGTTGGAAAACCATGAGAGTGAGATGGTAAAGCTATGCCAAGAAGGAATGAGTGGATTGTGGAACGTGGAAATATTCGGGTGGAAAACTGAAGAACTGTTGACTCAGAGAAGGGAGCCCCCATTCTTTGCAAATGAAGAAAAGATACATCTACAAAATGAATGAGTATTCTAGGACCCTAGATAAGAACATGCATGTATAAATTATTAGGGTTAATATGTAAAGCATTATCTACTTTATTTATATCATTTCAGACTGCTTGAGTATCATTAGGGCCTGTTACCAACTTTTTTGTACCATAGTTGGATTATCTGAAGAGCCGCCCTTTTGACAAGCATGATGAATGTTTGTACTCCAGTGTATCAGATGATCCAACATTTGTGACTAGCTAGTTTTGTTTTTTGAGTCAACATGACCATGGCCCCATGGGGGTTTGTAATAAAGTGTGCTAGTAGGATCTGAGTGTCTCGGTTCCCCATGACCAGATTAAGAAACTAAGGTATTCCAGGGAGTTTTTTCCCTTGTCAATTATGCTTTTCCTACAACCAAGCTATAATCGATGAGGTTTTCTCCCGCTTCCTCCAAAGCTCGAATGCCCAATTTTGAAAATTTTGGCCATGGGGGGTTATTAGAGTCCAACTAATGTATATAAGCCTACTAGACACTATTAGAATAGGTTTTGCTCATGTCCCAAGTCTCTAGGACCCTCAGAAAAAATTTTGAAAAATTTTTACCGGGTCCGTCGAATTTGGGTTTTTAATTATTTTTTAAATTTAATAAATTTCTCTATAGTTTAACTAGAGAAATAATAATTTGTAATATGTCAGTCGTCTAGGTCCAAATTTAGTGATTGATGGCACGTTTCATAAGCCAAAAATCACACATGACCTATGGACTAGCTAAACCCAACTTTTGGATGTCAATTCAGCCTCATAAGTAATATTTTCTCTAAAAAGCCATTTACAGAGAAATTATTAATTAAATTTATAAATTTGAATATTTTGGAGAAATCCAAATCTCTCCAAAATAATAAAAAATGAATAAAATAAAAGGCTAAATGACATGGCAATAGACATTAATGAAGATCCCAATCATCTTAGTCATCATTTAGTTGAGTGTACAGTCAGCACAAGCTCATCCTCACCAAGCAATTCCCTCCTTCACCATAAAAATCAATTTGATGTCTCGGCGCTTGTTTATTGGGTTGGTGGTTACATCTAATAGTTATGGTAGGCGCCATCCATGATTTGTGGAATCATAAAACCTTGGCTCCCTTCATGAATCGTGTTACACCCACCTAACTCCCTCAAAGCTTGAGACATGTGGTATTCACATCCTATTAGGTAGCTCACGTCAACCTCAACTTGGAGCTCCAGTTCCCACATGGCATTCATTGATTTGCTTGGTGAAAATTCCTATGGAGAGTGGAGGGCACCTTGCCTAGGTGGAGGCCACCTCCCCACTCCCAACCAATAGAATTCAAGTCTTTTGGTGAAGATTGGATCTCAACTCGGTGTTGATTGGGATTATGACCGGAGAATCGATTTTGTTTATTGCTTTTGGCTCTCTTCTCAAGCCAAGTTCGATTTAGGGTTTGAGCTTAGTGTTTTGTTATATGAGAGATTCATTTAGGCTCTCTTCTCATGGAGAATTATTGTAAAATTACTTTGCAAAGGTTGTAATAGCTATTGGCTATCATTGGAAATAAAGTTGGCTTTGGAGGCAATTTGTGTACACTTCTATTGGTTCATGAGTCACTAATTTACTTTGACGTAATATCTGTAATGTGCTCTTGATTTATGCAATTTCAAAGTTTGATTTAAATACATGCTTAGATCTCTTTCTTAAGAGCGTAGGGAAAGCATTTGATGGTCCCAATTTGTTTGCTAGGCTTAGGCTTGAATAGCATAAAGAGTGCAAATTGTAATTGGTTTTACTACCTTGTCTCTTCATGCGTTTTCGTCTAACTCTCTATATTTGATCAAGCTTTGTTTGTGTAAGTCTTTGTGCATTTGCAGATCTTCAAAATGGTTGAGATGAGATGAACTTGGTTGTATCTCCCTCTTCTCTACCAACAAAAAGATTTTACTAATAGTGTGTTTGTAGGATACTTCCAAGGAGCAAGATCTTAAAATTGGAATCAAAGCAGAGAGGGTTTCCTCTTCCATCAACACAATTTCCCTCTTATTGGTTACTTGTTACTTAGACCCACCTTCTTCTTGTGGAAAACCCTTTCTAGATCTAAATCCAAAGTTAAAGTTCTTTACTTTTAAAGCCTAGATTAGTTTCCCATAAGGTTGAAGTTCCTTCAACCTTGGGGAATAACTTGGGATTTGTTCCCTTGTGCTCTATTCAACACTATCCCATGTGTATCATCCAGCTAGCTGGAAGGATTTCTTGGATAGTGTTTTACCTATCAAGCGTTTCACTTGATTTTTCCCTCTCCATCACCCATTCGTTTTACCTCTTTTTTCCATTTATTCCAATCTTACCCTAGATTTCTCCTTCCTTCGTTTTTCTCTTTATCCTCCTAGCTCCCATCTTCTCCTTCATCTCATCCATCCCAAGCCATTTTCTTACTCTCTTTTTCCATCGTCTTCCCTTCATCCATTCGTTTTTGCCCATTTGGCCTCTTTTCTCCCTTTGTCTTTTTCCCTTTCCCTTCCATCTTCCTTCCATCCATCCTACAAAAGAAGCAAAGCAAACAAAAAGAGGTTTGAAATACTTAGTGGTTTTATTTTTGAAAAGTTAATTTTAGGCATCTTAAAAAATCATTTAGGGCTTGCATTTTTATCTTTTGTCTAAAGTTTTGTAGTCTCATTTAAAGATAGGAAAGTTTGCATACAAGATAGTTCAAACACTTGAGGTTCCAACTTCATTCCCATCATTTTTTGGAGCACTTTAGCTTGTTGGTCCGTTTTATTTAAATTGCAATTTTAATTCAAATTCTCATGCACATTGCATTTAGGGCATCTTTTTTCAATTCTAGTTTCAAGTAGTTTCAAGTCTTAATTTTTTTTATTTACTAATGCTAATGGGTATTTAAAGTGTTACATTGTGATATGTATTCTTTTGAGAAAGAGAACTATTGGGAAAGACCTTTGAAGCATAAGACAAGAGAGAAAATCCAAGTTGGAAAGACAAACCAAAGAAGAGAACATTTGATGTTTGAACCAAGGAGAAAATCCAAACCATGAATGTCTTTTGAAACAAGCTATTATCCTTTGTACACACTCATAAGAGTTTTCTCATTATTTTCAAAGTTTAATTTTCTCAAAAGACCTTTTAAGGATCTAGATCCCAAATGAATTTGTAATCATTCAATAAATAAGTTAAGTGGAGAGGTCCTCCACTTTTTGGGTTTTTTCCCCATTTGGGGAAGAGTGTTGGGTTTGCTTAGCTTAGATCTCATCTTTCCAAGTTCTTAGTTTAATTTTTCATTTTATACCTTAAATTAGTATTTTATTTTCATCTTGTCTCCTCTCTTTCAAGTTTTGACCAGAGTAAGCTAACTTTGGGATTGTGTCCCAAAGCCCACATAGTTTTGTGGTAGTTTCTCGTTCCCCCGTTAGCATCTTGTGGACATCCAGCTAGCTAAAAGGTTTCCAGGACTGATGGTTCTAGCAATTAGCCTTGTTCGGAGGTTGATCCCACTTTAGAATAAATCTGCTTTGTAGAACACTAGATTTTGTTTCATGTTATCTTCAAAGTCTTTCTTTGTGGTTATCCTTATATTTTCAGTCATTTTTCAGTTTCATTTACTTCTTTAAGTTTCACAATCACTTCATTTCTTGCAATAAAATAAACAAATCCTCTTGAACTTGGCCAAATCCAAGTCAAGAGCTCTCTCTATTGGAGAGCTTATAGATTTGCACTTTCCCCTTGCATTAGGCATTTTAAAGTAGGAAGTCTCTTGAACTGTGGTCTTAAGACTAAGTCAAGAGCGCTCTCTGTCGGAGAGTTGAACAAGTGCTCCTAATAATAAAACATTTCAACCCACATTTCCCCCTTAATTAATTTATCTTGGTCGTTTTTCCAACACCCGTATGCTCTTCCAACCGGAAACGGTTGGACTAGTACACAGAAAGGTGAAAGACTTGATAAGCTCTTAAGTGATAATTAATTAAAACTTTTTCCCCCATAACCAATGAACCGGCGTTGTTAAAAAAGTATTCAAAGCAATTCTCAAGGGAGGCGTCGGGTTTCCCAATCTATGACACAGTGGCTGGTTAGCATTACGTTCCTCGCTGTGATTCCAAACAGGTCCGACATGTCTCTTAAAGGAGCTGCTTAGAATGTCTTTCCAGACACTCTTTTGATATCCTTGGATTTAGCCATAATAATCAAAAACATCTAAAGAACTTAAAATTTACCAACAACAATTTCAAAATGATCTCACAAACAGTTACTTTTGACTTACATTTTCCAGCATCACAAGCATTTCATTTGACTCCATTTGGCACTGGTCTTTAAAAAATCTTATATATCTTCTGAATCTGGACCATGTGTCCTTGTCATTTGTTTCATCTTTATCTTATGGATGCTTTGTTTTAATTCGAAGTCAAAGTATATTATTCATCTTCTAAATTGTATCTTGTAGAATTTGCAACATGAATTGCGTGTTTAATTGTGTTCTCATCATTTTACAAAAACTCCTAAACAAAACTCATCGGCATCACCCCACACTTAAAAACATTTCAAAACACAAGAGCCTTAGACAACTCTTTGTAGGGACTACCCCCCTTGGCTTTGTTAGGAGTTAGCCTAAATGGAGGAGCTGGGATTCAAGTGACGGTACCTGACTCATTGCTTGCCCCCAAGGCCACACCTCTCTCACTTGTAGTGAAGAGACATCTTTCGAAAGATTTTCGCTGCTGGTGTGCAATCTGGTGGACAACAAGGCCTACATGGCTCACATTAGAAAAGGGGGTGCACACATTTTTCGGTGCTGGGTCATGATAGGGTTGTCAATATTGACTACACCCTAAGGGAATGGATGCATTCCTAGTGTTTCAACACTTGATAGTGAATGTTATGGAATGCGGATACAATTTTGAGAAGCAATACTGATAAACCTGCTTATCCTTCTTGTGTTGTCAGCCTACACAGGTGCACATTGGTACTGCACATTAAGAGGCAAAGTGAAGAAGGGTACGCAGAAAGACTATATAGGAATTGGTAACCTTTCTATGCTCACACTAAATAATATTGGAAGGGATGGACAAACCCAGGAAGCTGTGTAGTGAAAAGGGGTATCATCCTTATGTGAGTGGGGCCATGTTAACTTGCAGTCAAAAAAGTCACCTATAAAGTTCCTAAAAGGAACCACCGATTTGCACAAGAGAAGGAATGGTGTCCTTGTATGAATGAAGAATTGATGTGTGTGTGAAGGGTTATGGTGCAAGAAGGTGTGGTGACATTGGTGATGGCATAAAATCTCTATTAGGTCAGCAGTAGGAGGGCGGGTGCCAAGACTGACTGAAAACCCTGAGATTCCTATTGGGTCAGTAGTAGGAGGGAGGGCGCCAAGACTGGCTGAAAACCCTGAGATGCATATGGCTCCATAGTAGAGCCTTGACTTAGAATGGTCAGGTGGTGTAGTTTCCTTCCATTGGTCGATGACCCAGATGAATGTGTTGGCTTGGTCGTGGAGAGGGCCAACCAGGTATGGGACTAGTTGGGCACCACCAAATTCTTGGTAAATATAGCCGATGGGGAGGTCTACTGGTTAAGCATTAATTACATTCAAGTCCATAGGCGATTTCAAGGCTTGCAAAGCGAAGCAGGACCCTGTGGACCAGAAGAGAAACATGCAATACAGATAAGTATTTGTTTTCATTTATGTCTTGTTTGGAATAATGAAGATTTCAGGTATAAGTCTTCTAACAACTAAGATGATACACTATTGTTTCTTTGTTGGAAACCATGGTCATTGCAAGAAGGCAAGACCCTAAAAGACTATAAATTGCTGGTAAATCCAGAGAGTAAATCAGTGGGCGATATATATTTTTGGTAAATCCAAAAGTAAATGAGTGGGTGATATAAATTATTGAGAAATCCAAGGAGTAGTTGGTTGAACGCAATAGAGTTCTTGATAAGTCCAGAGAGTGACTAGTTGGGAATTAACTACTTGATATGGTAAAGCAGCGTGTACGCTAGCCCAACACCCCTTAAACAATTGATAAAACCAATTGGAGCACTAACCTAACATATTGCTAAAGGAATTGATTGATAAACCCAGTCGGCATACTGGCCTCGCATTGCATATTCAAATGATTGTGGAGTAGCCCATGTGCTGGCCCAACATTCATAATTGTGTCCACGGGAAATCCAAGGCTTGTAAAGCAAAGAAGGATCTCGTGGAATAAAGTGAATACATCCAATACAGATAAGTATTTGGTTACCTTGCAGCTTCTTGCTTATGAATATATGTGTGTATATGATTTGGTTATGATTTCCTAAACTCTTGTTTAGAGATAAGCCCTGTGAAAATGAACTAAACATGTGAATTGATTCAATGTTTGAGTGTAGGTATTGTTGGAAGCAAGGATTATGAAGGCATCCTAGAGATGCATGTGGACATGTGACTGTCCTAAAGAGCTCAATATGAGCAGTAATGAAAGATGGTGCTAGTGGACATGAGGGGGTCATAGCAGCCAAAGGTTCTATAGGCAACTATGGAGGAGGGTTCCTAGTTGAAAATCCTTAGACAGACCTTAGACAATAAGTGTCATAGCCAAGAAAGGAAAGTTAAAGCATTCACATTGAAGTGAAAGAGACTAAGGAGCATGAAACCACAGCGATGGTGTAGCTCCATAATAGAACAAGACCAAGAGGGAGAAACTCCTACTCTTCTCTTTCCTTTCGATTGATGCATTCATAAAACAAAAGATTGTTGAGTGCATGTTATGGCTGAAAATAGATTGTGTTTAATTGATTGAAATGAATTGTGAATGATGAAATAGTAAATTTCCTATGAAAGGATGAACATGAATGAGTTCATGTGTATGTTGGGAAAGCATGAAAGTGTGCAAGTCCCATGAATAAATCATGGACATTCCATGTCAATTGGGAAAATAATTGACTATTTTTAATATTCATGTTATGCTTGTCCTAACAAAGAATTTCCATGATGAATTTCACAGGTAAGAAAGTGAAACAATTGGTTGCAGCCGGCACAAGAAAGTGTTGCTAGTGAGCAAAGTGTGGTCAGTTGTGCCCATTAACCATGGCAGCAGACCGAGGGCTATTAGAGTTGGCTGAAAGTATTCTTCAAACAATTACCAGGACCCAAGAAAATCTCGGAGAGATGCTCAAGCTACAAAGGCAACAAAATGAGATGAACCACAAGGTTTTGTAGGATTCTATTCATCTACGAAAAGAGGTAAAAATCCTTCTGGGAGCAATCAGTAAGGGGAAGAAAAGTGGATCCATGAAGAAGCATTCATCAAATCGTCTGATTAAGAAACGTTCTAGGTGGGAAGATTCAAAGGACATTGAACAGGAAAAGGTAAAGCCACCAATGAACTGTTGGGGATGTGGATGAAATCATTGCCTCCGCGACTTCTCAACAATGGAACATAAAGAGGGTAGCTTCCATAATGTTTCCAGACTTGTAGATCAGCACGAAGGTCAAGAAAGGGAAGGGATTGTTTTGGAACAATGCCATCATCCAGAGCTAGAAGGCCCCAGCCAGCTGGAGCAGTTTGTGAAGGCCAAAAGACTTGGTCCTGAAAACCCAAGTAAAGGGTGAGATGCAGGATAGACCTGCCACATTTTGTGAATTTTGGACATATATATAGCATGTATGTATTCCTAGGTATGGGAACACCGAGGACGGTGTTATTCCACAGGGAGGGGAATGTCACGTCCCCCATTTTGACCCTTATAATACTTTGGGCTATAATGTAAATATTGTATGCATATTATGTATGATTCCTAGTGTGGAGCTCAAGGCCAAGGCCCCACTAGCGAATGCCCGACCTATAGGACACAAGTATTTGAAATTATGTTACCCATGTGCTAGTGAACATTGGGAATTGTAAATATGCATCTTAATATAAATGCCGAGAACTAGTTATACAATGCAACAAGAGATGGGGGTGTGATATTACAAGGAATTGGGAGGAGGATATTCAAACCCTTGATCCAATTGAGTTAAGCCAAGTGTCATTGAGAGAACCCATGAACCCTCAACTACCCATGTTGACTTTGTACCCAATCATTAATTTCTCCCAAGAGTTGGTTGAGGTACTTAATGCCTTGGGGAATGGAGATGTATGGCTATCCAAATTCGCTTATGGGCAAGCCACCCTTCCTAGATTTTCATGTTTGGCTTCTTGGGCAAGAAAAGGGCCATGAAATTGCTCCCCAAGCCATTATTCAACCATCAGTTTGCTCTCTCATGAGTTCATATCTTCCTGGGCATTTCCCTCCATGAATTTCCTGTGTTTACCTTCGTTTTCCTCGCTTGGAAGGGCGTTTTTGTTGTGGCTAACAGTAGGGAAGATAAGGGAAACGATTTGGGGTTTAATTGATGTCGTTTTGGCCCACTAAATGCTCATACATATGTGCGAGAAATCGGTTTTCTTCCCTAGGTTTGATTCCCTCTTTCCACAATTCGTTTTGGTGTTCCCACGTTTTGGGGAAAACACATAGACCCTATTTTGTGAATCCATGGTCGAATTATGTATCCATGCCATTTTTGAGCTACTATGTGTAGAACAATGTTGGGGTTGAGATGGGTATCCATTGCTTTAGCTGTGCAGGGTTTGAGAGTCCCAAGTTCCTTGTAGATATCATGCCCAGCTCGAGGGTGGTCTTTGAGTGCTGAAATAACAGGCTGGGTAGAGACATACAGTTGGGAGGAATGTTGCAATGACATAGCTAGTTGTTGGGACAACATTACATCAAGATGAGTATTTTCTTATTTAATTACTTCTTCAAATGTATTAATTTGTTGGCTGTGTTAAATTGAATGGCATCACTTAATGTGTGTGGATGAGGTTTTCATTCCGTTGTGCATGTTTAATTGATTCACATCTGCACACATTTATTTCTTTGCTATAAAATTTAATGTATGGACTGAGTTTATGTAAAAGCCCCAGGCTTTGCCATCATGTTCCCTCCCACGAATTGGGTCCAAAGGTGGGTTCATGACAATTTTGATTATCATGGGTCATCTATCTTTGGGGATTGGAATAAACAACATTCATTTGGTTGAATCGGGCCTTATTGAAATTAACTAACATTTAGGTTTCCCCTATGCTAGAGAGGCATCTTCTACTTATAGCAGATTGTAGTTTTTTCTATATTATGTCCACCTTTTGATCAACTTGTTTACTATCTAGAGTATTAAGAGTCTAGTATTTTGTTTCAATTTGAACAATCACTAAATTCACATCATCTAGAAAAGTGACACATCATCAAATAACGGTATCATTCTAATAGCAGGAGCTCATCTCTTGTATGGTACGTGCGATTTCCTTCACTCTATATCTTGTATGGCATTGGACATTTTTGCTTTCGAGAATTCACTGATTTTTTGCTAAAGTTTAAAGGAGTTATAATAGTGAACTTAATTAACTACAAGCATGCATTCACTTCTAATTCCATTAAATATTGCATTTTGAACTTGCCAATGTAAAATCCAATCCAATAAAATAAAATAGAGTAGAAGAGATGGTACCGAAAGGAAAAGGGAACAAAAAAAAATATTATTGTTTAAATGGATCCCATGAAATTACTGTTTGGGAAATCACAAATAAATTCTTTGTGCCAAAAAATAAAGTATTTGTCCCAAAAAATAAAAAATAGGGAATCTAAAACTCACCAAGTTAATTGCAATGGAATGAGGGCATAATAATGCTCTCCCTTGTCGGAGTGATATATATTGGAGCTTAGATTGCAGTAGGTGCTACCCACATAAGGTTCTCCCTTCTAATGATCTTTGTTTACCATACTTACTTCATTAACGTAACAAAATCCTATAACCAATAACAAAACTATGAAGCAAAGAGAACACAATTCAAGAAAAGGATTATAGATAAGAGAATGCACTAAATATATTTCTCCAAATTCATTCTCACCATAAGTAATCTAGTCCACATTAGCTAAGAATGTCGCGACTTCTATGGAAGTGACAAAACTATGAAGCAAAGAGAACACAATTCAAGAAAAGGATTATAAATAAGAGAATGCACTAAATATATTTCTCCAAATCCATTCTCACCATAAGTAATCTAGTCCACATTAGCTAAGAATGTCGCGACTTCTCTGGAAGTGACAAAACTATGAAGCAAAGAGAACACAATTCAAGAAAAGGATTATAGATAAGAGAATGCACTAAATATATTTCTCCAAATTCATTCTCACAATAAGTCATCTAGTCCACATTAGCTAAGAATGCCGCGACTTCTCTGGAAGTGACATCTGATGGTTCCAAACCCTTGAAACGAAATTGCAATATACCCATATTTAACAATAACAACAAAGTAGCGATCAAGCCTAGCAGAATCTCCATAGTCTCTCTATGATTTCTAACGATTAACTATTTGAATCATTGCCACCACAATTGTTTTTAAGACGAACCAGAAAACCAAGTTGCTTGAGATTAATACTGAAATGTGTTGGATAGGAAAGGGATATTATGCTCACAGCAAGAACACAAGATACACACAGCTACAGCTGATAAAAACATGCAACAAGAGATTTCAAGCTCTTCTTCATTAACATAAAAACTCACTCTCTTACATCTTCTGAAAACACATGCTTCATACATGTATGAAAGTTTGAACTAGATCTAGAAGTTTCCCACATTAACTAAACTACCTAAATGTATTTAAAGCTATCACTTCTAATATCAAAGTTTGTACATCATGCAGTAACACACTGACTTGTTTATGTAGTAACATAACGACTTGTTTATGTATAACAAAGGAAGAAATTACTCCTTCTTACACTACCCCTTAATTTATACCTTATGCATTGCATGAATACCTATACCAAGATCATTCCTTTGATTTACAAATTTATCTCTTGCTAATCGATTAGTGAAAATATCAGGAAATTGGTTTTGAGATTTAAAAAATTTCAAACATATTTCTCCATTGCCTACAAGCTCTCTTATAAAATTATATATTGTATCAATATGCTTTCTCTTTTGATGGAATACATAATTTTGGATAATGATATGGCTGATTTTCTATCACCAAAGATGTGTGCTGTTTATTTTTATCTATGTTGAAGATATTATAATATCCTTCTCAACCATACAAGGTAATGGACTACTAAAGTTGCTTCCACAAACTCTACTTCTACTGAAGATATTGTCTCAATGGGTTTCTTTTTGGATGCCCAAGAAATCAGACCTGATCCAAGCTGAAATGCATAACCCGAAGTGCTCTTTCTATCATCAATACTTCGTGCAAAATCATTGTTGGTGTATCCAACTAGAGAACTGGAATTTGTGGTTGAATACATGATGCCAAAATTGAATGTACCTGCAATATACCTCAAAATTATTTTACCTACTTTCCAATGGGAAATTTTTGGAGTTTCCATGAACCTGGAAATTAAACTAACAGCATACATAGTGTCTAGTCTTGTAGTTGTTAAATACAACAGGATTCCAACTAATATTTTATACAAAGTGGGATCCACTTCTTGATCATGCTTGTTTAATTTTGTGCCTCTTAACACTGGAGTGTCTGCTAGTTTGCAATTTGTCAATAGAAATATGTTCAAAACATTTTTAACATACTTTTATTGACATATAAATATGACATTATCTCATTGTTCAACTTCAATGCCAAGAAAATACTTCATTAATCCAAATTATGTCATTTCAAACTTTGTTTTCATGTATTTTAAAATTTTCCAGCATTAAATTTTTAGTGTAAATCATATCATCTACATACAAACATACAATCAAAATTTTGTCTTGCTGATCTATTTTGGTGTACAAAGTAGGTTCATATTTGCTTCTGCACAATCCATTGTTGATTAGATATGAGTTAATTATTCCATACCGTTAACAATCAAATTAAAACCCTTAACCAAGTGAAGGCAAAAGCATATTTTTACTATTCACCCGCAACATGAAGACAAAAGACAAGTACATAAGAGAACAGTCCTCGGTGATATAATCACTACTTCCATAACTAGAAGGATTGAGTGAAGAAACAAGGATCCTAAAGAGACAAGGTTCAGTGATTGAACTGCTCAATTGAAGGCTCAAATCTAAACTCCACCATCAACTAGTGAGAAGAAATGCACAAAAGTGCATTAATTGTACCTAAATATGCTAAAGTTGTGACAAAAGCCTAAAAATAATAGGAAAGTGGGCTTTTGAGAGAAAATAATCAAAAATCATGAAAAGGGATTATCCCACATATAAAAGAGAAACTTGAGAGCCCATTTCCTAATGCTATAAAACAAAGGCATTTGGGGAATGGTAAGAGGAGGCAAAAGGAAGAGAAAAGGCATGCTGGAGAGATTTGGAGGATTGGAAAGCTTGACATATTCGTCAAAGGAAAGGGTGGAGAAAGGATAGCTCATGGCAAAGGAGGAGGGATGCATCTCAAGCATTGTAAGTATGTATCGTCTTCATTGTTATTAATGAAATGATTCAATTTTCCCTCCATTTAAGAGTTTGAATTTTTCTTATCAAGTTTAGTTTGAATTCTAAAATGGCTAAGAAATTAAGTAATTTTAGTTAATTGTTTCATGTCTGACATTAGAGCTCACTATTTCATAGTAAGATAGCATGTTTAAAGCAGATCTAACCCTACCTTTAAAGCTATTATCAGATTGGTGACCATACTAGTTTTATTTTCTTGAAAATTTGTTCATATTTTGGTGTTCTAACTTTTCAAATATACTCAATTTTTTCCTTAATATCCCTTCAAGAACCTATGTTGCGGGTTTAGAGGCTCCAAACCGGCCTAGATCCACTCTTTAAATCCCCAAATCCTTCATAATATAGCTGATATCTCAATCTTTCTTATATTAGAATCCTGGCGCATTCATCATGTATACAAAGAATGCCAAAGGTCACCCGAATCATCCTGTACACTAGCAAAGTGCGCCACTGGCTCACCCTGCATGTGTATAATGTGCACCACCCCACTATTGGTGCTCTACTCTATTCTGGAAAATGTGCCGGCAAGGTTTTTGAGTTTTTGGAGCCGATTTCTTCATCCTTTTCCTTGTTTTTGTGATTTTTTCTTCTTGTATTGGATTAGGAACCCCTGATACTGGACTTTAAATCTCATTTTGATCCTCCTTTGTTCAAGATTAGGAATATTTTTAAAGAATTTTAAAGATTTTTGTTTCAAATTTGCAATAATTGCTAGAACTAGTTTTGACATTTCACTGTTTGAGGGCCACATTTAGGCTCCATATTTGTACTTGTAGACCTGAACATTGATTTAAGACTTGTTAAGATAATTTTACCACTAATTAAGACAAATTTGGGAGGTTTTGGTTTGAAATATTCACATTTGGGATTTCCCTCCAAAAACATTTAAAAATGGCTTAAATTGACATTTCTTTCAAATTTTTCTTAAAGCTTTGTGGTACATACATTTGATTAAGGTAATATTTTTTTTTTAGATCCATTATTGGATAGGATTAAGATTGGCCTTTAAAATATGTTTGATTCATTTCATAGTTTGCAAATAGTGAAAATTGAAAAAAACATAAATATTTGCTTAAAGAACCTTAAGGCCCTTTAATGTTTTACTCTCATACACTTTCTTATATGAAACTTGGAACCAAATCTCAATTATGGCATTTGAATATATCACTTTAACACATTTGCATTGATAAAAAAAATTAAATAAACGTTACACTTTGAGATATTTTGAAAACAATTTCCCTCCAAAACGAAGAACAAAACTTTAATTAGTCAAATTTTGTTTTGGATCTACAGTATTTCATCATTTGCAGCACAATTAGAGAAAGTTGTAGCTTTATATTTCAATTTTCTTGTGATATATTGTGTCTGAGCCACCGTATCCTCTTCACTTGGGATTTTGAGTGATCTTGTGAATGAGAAAGTGGATCTCAAGTGTAATAGTCTAGGATTTGATTTTTCAAGCATCTTATTTTCAAGCCACCGTATCCTCTTCACTTGGGCCTTCGGGAGATCTTCTGAATGAGAAAGTGGATCTCAAGTGTAACAACATAGATTTCATTTTTTGCATACATATTTCAAGCCACCGTATCCTCTTCACTTGGGCCTTCCAGTGATCTTGTGAACGAGAAAGTCAATCTCAAGTGTAACAGTGTAGAGTTTAATTCATAAGAATTCCAAAGGGCTCTGCGTATCCTCTTTGCTTGCACTCTCGGGTGGCCTTGCAAATGAGAAACAAAGATCCCCCATGTAATAGAATTAGATTCATTTTTCATTGATATATATGTTTGGTTTACGTTGATCTTTGAAATCAATTATTATCCATACTTCAGAAGAACTGTGCATAAAAATACAAAATCTACCAAAGAATTTTGCATGTTTGAAAGGAACACATGAAACTCTAAATTTTCATTAGTTTAGAACATTGATCGAATTGAAAGGTAGAGTAGTGAGCATATTGCATTGTTTGGTTCATAATTTTTGAGTCAACACACCATGAGTTTCACATCCACTCCTGAAACTAAGAAAACTACCCTTAAAATTGGCGCTTAACCTAAAAATAACCAAGATTTGATTTTTCATATCACCAACAATGTTAGGTTAGTTCTCTCTATTAGGTTTGGAGAGTTAACACTCTTGAGATGCAAAAATTTTGAAACTAGCATTGATTACTGAGAGTTTAAATCCATTAGTAGCAAAAAACGCTTGTCAGGAAAGCGATTCTAACACATGCGTTAAGCACAAATTCAATATAGATAAATAAAGGTGGTTCCCCCCTCTTGCTTGTTCAGTGGGACATGAGATCATCAAGGAATTTAGTGACAAGTCCTCAAGGTGACATCACTTTTCTAGAGTACCTACTTATGAGATTTGTCCTTGACTTACAACTATTCTGCACGACCGTTGATTGTGAAGTGGTAACCTTAGTTTCTATTCCTAGGATATCACAAAGGATATTGTGAGTGGGTGAAACTTGTAGTACCTGAGACAAAATTTGGAACTTTTATTCCTTGGGAGGGTGACTAATCAGGAACCAACACTTGCACCACTTTAGATTAAAGTTTATTGTAACTATTTCTCATACCTTCATTGCTAGCAATTGTTTGAGGATTGATATCCCCCAATAGCTAATAGTTTTGGAAGGCCCCCTAATCCATATTTTCACTGAGCTTAGGTTCTTTGGAAAAGTAAATTTCTTACTTGGATCTATAGGACTTTTTACTATGTGGACACTTTTTCTTTTTGTTGAGTCTAGACTTCCTTATGATTGTTTGATTTTATTTTTTGATTAAGAAGATAATTTTAAACACATACTTTTATCAGGTTCTTAGAAATGGATACTCTCCCAATCTGCCAGTCATGGTGGCAGCGAGGTGAGTCACCAGAAATTGAAGTCCCTACTATATTGCAGAGATAGATACAAAACCCACATCCTAGTGACTTGGAAACAAAATTTATTTTAAATATAATTAATATTACTCGAGAAGAACAAAATAAAACAAACCCGGAACATTCATTATCACATCACGAACTGAATATAGACATAGTTGATGATCTTACTCTAGTTGAAATTGAAACAATGAAAAATTACACAAATGCTCATATAATTTCACCTTTGTTGAGTCTTTCAGAACCAGTTGTACTTATTATCCATGACTCACTAGGTGATATCAAACCTCTTTTTGAAAGATTGAATGAGATGCAAAATTCTACAAGTGACCCTATGGCTTCATTAGGAGCACACGGGACTACATCCTTCCAACATCAAACAATTGTTGGAGGTAGAAATACATCCAATTTGGCCTATACATCAATCCCAATAGTTAGTATACCTGTTAGTAGCATAATTTTAACCAGCACTTCAGTGCCAGTTGGTACAGTTTCGGGTTCCAATCACAGAAGTACATCCACTTCGTCTGTAGAAATCCCTACTGAAGGGTGTTTCTTAACAAACATTGGTTTTCCATATGGTTCATCTAATAAAGGTCAGAACACACAAGGAGTAAACCAAAATCATCTTGGTATACTTAACACTTGTCCAAATTCTACTTACGAGGGAAACAATTCACCATGGAATGGTTGTTGATGTATATGTAACTTCAGAATCTATTTTACCGATGTGTATTGTATTCCTATAGAGATGTTATTATTCCTCTATACGGAAGTGTTTGTATTTCTATAGAGATGTTATTATTCCTCTATACGGAAGTGTCGTCATTTATATTGTAAGTGTTGTAACTTATACTTGATGGGTTATTAGACCACCTTGATGGGGTTGGCCCTATATGAGTCATGTGGGTAAATGGGTTATTAAACCACCAAGTGTGGGGTCGGCCTGAATTAACGGTTAATCATTGGTTATTAGGCTAATCTAGACAAGTCGGCCCCATTAGTTTATTGGGCAACACAACACAAGTATAAATAGAGATCGGGAGATCTCTATTTGATCACTCATTACTCACTTCTATCTCTCTTAGAAAGTGCCGCACTTGCGAGGAGGAGGATCATCTGCTAGGAGAAGACTATCTCTTGTACCTTGGTTGTACCTTGGTTGTACTTTGGTTGTATCATTGCTCTATGTATCTCTAAGGAAGTTGCAGGATTTTTCACCTTCTTGGTTTTCCCTGGTGAAACTCTGTGTCTCTTGTGTGCTTGCATTATTGTGTCCATGATTGATATGCTGTAGATATGCTGTACATGTTATTCTCTCAGTTAAGATCCTAGATCAGATTGAAATTTCTGAAAAACTAACATCGTATCAGAGCTAGCCTGAAAGAAGGCATGGTATGGCATGTATGACACTTGTTGCACTAGCGATGTTAGGGCTTGATATAGCAAAAACCAGTCATCGTAGCACTTTCGCTATAAATCCATTTCAGCGAGGTTTCAAGATCTGAAACTCTTAAAGGTCGAAGATAAGATCGCCATGTACCTTGTGTCAGAAGCACAACTTCTAATTCATTGTACTTTGTGTTTTATTATTTGTACAATCTAGGGTTTATGCCTCTTCCAGATCTGAGTCATAAACAGGTGACCTGGGAAAAAGGGTCATAACTTGGGCTAGGAAGGTCCAAATGAAATTTCGTAAAAAGTGACAGGTAGAAAACAGACTTTAATTTCACAGGCTGAAGGGTCAGAGGCTGAAAATGAACCAGTGACATGTGGTATTCCGTACAAGTTCGCTCTCCTGTTCTATCCCATAAACAGGTCACGTTGCGACACTTGGCATAAATCGCTCTCAGGGAATCCAATTGAGGTCAGACCTATGGGGTTGGAAATATGACAGGTCAGGATACCATAGGTAGAAGTTTCAGACCTTGTGGATTCACATTTTCAGAGTTACACTAGAAACCATTAGGTGCATATTTCTGACAAAACAAAATTGGATTTTGAGCACCTTCAATCATGGCTCCAGGAATTAGGGTTTCAGAGAAAGTTGGAATTTTTTTAATCGGAGATCATAGATGAATGCTACTCATCAAATAAGAAATTTAGAGACCAAGATCATTTTTTTTGGTTTGGAAGAAGGCCAGGCTTGATCAAACGCTAGTTCGGGACCTTGATTGGAAAAGTGGAAAATTAGGGCTTCTGCAAAAGTTGAAATTTTTTTAAGTTTGTGACCACGGTTGGAAGCTCCTATGAAAAATTGAAGTTTAGAGCTTTGGATTGAACCTTTTGGTTGGGTAGAATGGTGGGATTTATCAAACCCTAGTTCAGGATCCTGTCCAGAAGATCCAGAAGTTTCAAAGGCAATTTTGAGGGGTGAAATTTTGCAGTTTTCAAATTATGAGTATACCAGCTTGATCAGCTCATCAAGGTGCATCCTTCTATCCTTTTAGAAGTTTGAAATTCAAAGTTTGAATTTGTAGGGTTTCTCTGACAAACCCTAATCCAGCTCTAGATCTAGTTTTTGCAAATCAAGTGGATTGGGTTAATCCTAGAAGAGAATCGATTGGTCACCTGCATAAGTGAAGAAGTTCCTATTTCAGAGGGAGATGAGGCTAAGACCTTACATAAGAAGATTAAAAGAAATCTCGACAGGTATGACTTATCCAGGTATGTTTCGAGATCTATTCATGATTAATTTTATGGTATGCTTGTTTCACTAAGGTTAGTACAATCTTGATTAACTTTAGACTTGTCGTATCACCTTAATAAAATTATGAATGCAGATATTCATAAGGTTTTGACACTTATGATTGTACTAATGCCTTATGGTGTTGGATGAGGTTGATGTTGTCTGCTAACATGAAAGGTACATCAAAGAAAGACAAATCATGTTCTAGTTCAAGAACATATGATGATGGAGACATGAAGACAAAGATTCATTCATTATCATGGATCACATAGAAGATCTAATTACGAGGTATGTATAACTTGGTTCTATAATGGTTAACTTATGAGATATGCAGGTTTCTAGCACAAGTCATTGCAGAACAAGAATACATCATGTGGGTATGTTAGACATAGCTAGCTAACATGCTAATCCAGGTATGTTTTTCCTATCAAGTTAAAATCCTACCTTGTGTTAGGATATCTTATATAAGTATACTTGACATGATTGATTATGATTATTCATGAAGTTATAAGTTTGAGTAATCATGGGTTTAGGCATATTATGTTTCTTACTTTAATTGATGATATGACTAACCAGAAGAGTCCTATATAAATCTTGAATACTAATGTTTATTATCTGTGTTTAAAATTATCATTACTATACATGTTTAAGATTATTGTGTTTTTGATAGTATTGAGATTATACTAATAAATATATGATTATGTATGATATCTCAAGGATATCACAATAATGATACTTGTAAGCATTCATAGTGATCGAGGATGGATATAAGTTCAAGGAAAGGTAATCCAGGAAGCAAAAATCAAGAGAGAGCACACTCCAGTAATTTCTATAAGGATGCAGATATTCAGAGGGAGTCGACCACTTCTCACAATCCACATCAGAATGGAATTGTAGAAAGGAAGCAAAGATTCAGAGGGAGTCCACCCAACAAACAAACAAAGATAAGTTTTTGAATTGCCATTTCTTGTATATTCTTTTTGTTTAAATAAATTTGCTCAATGATGTATATGCTTATGTTCCTAGACTTAGGTTGTGTATTATGCATATTAGAATAATTGAATTAATGAATAGTATACTACTAATATGCATGTAATGGGTAAGTGGCCTATGGCATTGTACAACATTCCATTGCTACTTATCTACAATGAAACCTCTTTGCTGACATGTTGGGAGTAGTGCAAACTCTTAACAATGTTCTGGTAGAGATTGGAAGGCATCTAGAAAGTTACAGGATATGGATGAATGTTGTATTGAAGCATTGGCTAAAATAATTGCATGACTGTATGACATATTTCTTTATGTGTAAGAATTTGTTCTGAAAACTATGAGATGTTTCTAATCATGCAATTTAACTTGTTTTGTAGGAAAGATCATATACCATCACCTACAAAAGAAGGACTACAATATTTGTTCCAAAAACAAAGATATCTATTGAAGATATTGAATATATTGAAGTTCCCAGGATCTAGAATGAAGTAATGGAAGAATGCCATGATCCGTCGATCATGAAGAATAATGTTTGGGATGTAGTCCCAAGAACTAAAGGGAAGTCTGTTGTGACTTCCAAATGGATCTACAAGATAAAGCATGTTGAAGATGGTAGCATAGAGAAATACAAAGTGAGATTTGTAGCTCGTGGCTTCTCCCAGAAAGAGGAATTGATTATGAAGAGACTTTTGCTCATGTGGCCCGATACATTTCCATTAGATCAGTACTTGCTCTGGCTGCAATGATGAAATGGAATATACACCAAATGGATGTCAAGACAACTTTATTGAATGGTGTAGTCGAGGAGGAAGTGTATGTGGAACAACCACTTGGTTTTGAGACACATGACAGAGAGTCATATGTGTGTAGGTTGAAGAAAGCCTTGTATGGCTTGAAGCAACCTCCTAGGACTTGGTATGGTGTAGGATAGATAGCTTTCTATCTAGTTTGGGCTTTACCAAGAGTAAAGCAGATTCTAACCTTTACTACAAGGTTGAGGAAGGAAATCTAGTGATACTACTCTTCAATGTGGATGACCTGTTTGTTACAGGTGATGATAGATTGATTGTCGACACACAATATAAGCTTGCTACTGAGTTCGAGATGAAGAACTTGGAGATGATGCACTACTTTCTAGGCATGGAGGTGTGGAAGAGTGCAGATGGAATCTTCCTTGGACAAGGGAAGTAGGTAGTAGAGATCCTGAAGAGGTTCAAGATGATGGACTAGAAGGACATCGCCACACCTATGGCATTGAACCTGAAGCTTCTGTGTGATGCTTTATCTGAGCCAGTTGATGTCACTATGTATCGTAAGATGATTGGGTCCTTGATGTACCTGATGAACGTGAGACCAGATATTTGTTTTGTGGTGAACACATTAAGCCAGTTCCTGACGGATCCCAGAGGTGTTCACCTGGTTGCTATAAAGCATATTCTGAGGTACCTGAATAGTACAATTGACTATGGGCTCAAGTATGATGTGAATCAAAAGTTTAACCTACAGGGTTATGTTGATTCAGATTGGGCAGGCAGTGCTGCAGATAGGAAGACCACATCTGGGTGCTGCTTTAGTATGGGATCAGGTGTGATCTCTTGGTTTAGCAGTAAGCAGTCCTGCGTAGCACTGAGTACAGCCAAAGCAGAGTATGTTACAGCTTGTTCGCCTAGTTGCGAGGCAGTATGGCTCCAGAAGCTACTGTCTGAGTTATTTGATCTCCTGTTGGAGGCTACTGGTATCTTTTGTGATAACTAGAGTTGTGTGAAGCTTTCTGAGAACCCGATGTTCCACGATGGGTCGAAGCACATTGAGATAAAATATCACTATATCAGGGATATGGTGCAGAGAGGAGCAGTGAAGCTCCTGTATGTTGCGATGGATGAGCAGATTGCAGATGTGTTGACGAAACCACTAGCCAGAGTGAAGTTTGAGTACTTCAGAGGGAGGCTTGGTGTTCTTCAGATTGATGACACTTCAAGGAAGAAGTGATGGACACATTTGCAGAAGCCATTCCAAGCATGGTGTTAGGAGGATCCTCCCATGGCTATGGTTGTAAGCGCTATGTCATGAGCATCAGGATGATGCTCCAATTACTGCTTTGGATATGATCAGTTGGATCATGTATATGTTTATGCATCATGTTGGATGCTGGATATGATCAGTTAGATCATGTATATGATATGCATGAGGTAAATGCATGATATGTATCAGGTGGATACATTGTATGATCAGGTGGATCATGTATGTGATATGCATCAAGTGGATGCATGATATGTATCAGGTGGATACATCGTATGATCAGGATGATCATGTGTGATGAGTATTAGGTTGATACTCTGTGGCCATGGATAGGTTGTGCAGATAAGCATATAATAGCACCCTGGGAGATTTGCAGATGCTCTTTCTAGGTTTTGTTACTGGCATATAATAGCTCCCTGGGAGATCTCGCAAATGCTCTTTTGAGGTTTTACTTGGAGGGACATATAATAGCACCCTGGGAGATTTGCAGATGCTCTTGCTAGGTTTTTCCGCTGGCATATAATATCTCCCTGGGAGATCTGGCAAATGCTCTTGCTAGGTTTTGTCCATGGCATATAATTTCTCCCTGGGAGATCTTGCAGGTTGTGTTGGGCACGTAATCAGTCCTGAGATGCTCTTCCTAGTTTTTGCTTAGTAGCATATAATGTCTCCCTAGGAGATCTTGTAGGTTGTGCTGGGCACGTAATCAGTCCTGAGATGCTCTTGCTAGGTTTTGCTTGGTCACATGTAATAGCTCCCTCGGAGATCCGATAGATTGAGCAGTGTGCTCATAATTAGTCCTAGGATGCTCTTGTTAGGTTTTGTTGAAGCATGTAATAAGTTCTAAGGATTCCACAGTATGGCCAATGATGATCAAGACCTGCAGGTGGTGGGCCTACATCCAGTATGAAAAAGGACTGGCTCTGTAGAACTTCCTATGATGAGTATATTTAGGATTTTTTGAGATAGCAACAGTCATGACGATGACGATGATTCGAGGATGATGATTCGCTGATGATGATCCAGAGAAGAAGACTTGTGCTAGCAGATCTGTGTCAAGAAATAACTTCCTAGTTAACAGGGAGTGTTGATGTATATGTAACTTCGGAATGTATTTTACCCATGTGTATTGTATTCCTATAGATATGTTATTATTCCTCTATACGGAAGTGTTTCTATTCCTATAGAGATGTTATTATTCGTCTTTACAAAAGTATCGTCATTTATATTGTAAGTGTCGTAACTTATACTTGATGGGTTTTTAGACAACCTTGATGGGGTCAGCCTTGTATGAGTCATGTGGGTAAATGGGTTATTAGACCACCAAGTGTGGGGTCGGCCTGGATTAAGTTAACCATGGGATTTTAGGATAAGCTAGACAAGTTGGCCCCATTAGTTTATTGGGAAGGACAAGACAAGTATAAATAGAGATCCGTAGATCTCTATTTGATCACTCATTACTCACTTCTATCTCTCTCAGAAAGTGGCGCACTTGTGAGGAGGAGGATCATCTGCTAGGATAAGACTATATCTTGTACTTTGGTTGTATCGTTGCTCTATCTATCTTTTGAGGACGTTGCAGGGTTTTTCACCTTCTTGGTTTTCCCCAGTGAAACCTTGTGTCTCTTGTGTGCTTGCATTATTGTGTCCATGATTGATATGTTGTGGATATGCTGTAGATATGTTGTACATGTTATTCTCTCAGTTAAGATCCTAGATCAGATTGAAATTTCTGAAAAACTAACAATGGTAATATTCCTGACGTAAGCAATGAACCATGGAACATTTATGCCAATTGGGGTTATGCTCTAGATATTAGTGGAAATGCTCTGGGGGGTTATCCTCCGACTTATCCTAGCACAATGCCTAGGGGAAATCCACCTATCAACCCCATTCCACAATGGAGTGGGAAGGTTTCAAGGAGTATCCAATCTTCTTGGGGCCCACCTTTGCAAGGAGTAAATCAAGATTGGAACGCTTATCAAAACCAAGGAAACAATCAATGGTTTGGTTAGATTCCAAAAAGTAACCAATCTTGTTGGTGCCTACCTTCATAAGGGGAAAATCCATCCATCCATCCTGTTCCACCATGGAATGGACAACATTCAGGAAGTACCCAATTTTTTTGGATGCCACCTCCGCAAGGAGGCAGTCAAACTTGGAATGATTTTCAATACCAAGTTCAACCTCCATGGTGTGGTTGGGATCTAGGAAGTAACCAATCCTGTTGGGCCCCACCTCTGCAAAGAGGAAATACACCCATTGGTCATGTTCCAGGAAGTACCCAGTATTCTTGGGGTCAGTCTCCGCAAAGGGGAAACCCACCTTGGAATCCTTATCACACCCAAGTACCACATAAATGGAGTGGTCAGGTTCTAGAAAGTAACCAATATTTTTGGGGCCTAACCCCACAAGGTGGAAATCCAACCATTAACCCCACTCCATAATGGAGTGGTCAGGTTTTAGGAAGTAACCAATATTTTTGGAACCAACATGTAAGACTTGTGTTTGATCAGCTTGGCCACCACATGGACCTCATGCCAATGGTATGATAGATTCCATCAATGAACTTGAATAGATTACCCAACATTTGGGACAAGATTTTAGTCATACTTCGCAACCCACAGCTAGCCAGGCAAAGTAGCAACCTACTAATCCTTCCAACACTTGTAACATATTCACAGTCTCATCGATAGAACTTAGAGGAAACAAGAAGAAGTATAAGAGTAAGGAAAGTGCTAATCCTTCATAAAATTATGAAATCCTTATAGTTCAATCTGAAGAACTTAGGGAAAATAAGAATAAATACAAGAGTAATCACAGTGCTAACTCTGGGAAAAGAGAATCACCGAACATGATTCAATGCAGTCGGAAACAACAACCCACTATTCTTACAGTAATACCCCCTCCAGGGGGAAACCATTAAACCCCCTCGCAAGGGAGAAATGATCTCAATGCCCATTTATTAATGTGTGATCATGAGGTGAACATTCAAACAAGACTTTATTCTTAGTATGTCCCTCCTAGTACATTGGATCAATTGGTATCACAACCAAGTGGTTTTCTCTCCATTGAGAAACCAGCCATAGACTTAGTACCACAACCCCCCAAAGGTGTTCTACGTAGAATAATGCATAATCCTAACACGAGAGCTGCTCAGAACGGTAATGTTCTTGAGGACCTAGCTCAAGTAACATGTGCCATGTCGACCTTGGAGGTATTGCAATGTCATCATTCACAAATAAAGGAACTATTTTCTACAATGGGTGTTGATGATCCATTTGATACGACTTCGATCACATCAGGCATAGACCATTCAATATGTAGGATCCCTTCCAGAGTTGCTTTTCAGATTAAAGTAACCACTCATGGTAAGAAAAAATTTCGAACCATAGTAGATGAAGGGATGTCAGCTTGTGTAATGTCATTTAAATGTTGGCAAGCATTTGTATCACTCCTATCTGTTGTGGAATTTTCATACCAAGCTACTCAAATAGCTTCGATAGATTCATATCAAAATCTTCCATTCATGGAGGAATATGTGTTGTCTATGAATCACATTCCTTAACTTTCTCTTATATTGACCCGGGTTATGCATAGTTGTGGTCCAACAAAACCCTTCTTCACCGGCCTTTTCGGCAACAGCCTGCGAACAAGCTAAGGTCTCACCCGAGGCAAAGTTATGGGGGATTATAGAAGTAGGTTTTTGTAATTAGATGGTGTGTGGTTAACAGATTGGTGAGATGCACGAAGTCAGACCTACTTTGCATCTGCCTCTTATTCTATAGCGCACGCTGGGGATGTGCACTTTGAAATGACCACTAACAATATGACAGCGCAACTCCAGACTGCACTTCTCAATAATCACACACTCTACAGACTTTGATGACTTAGCGTTACTTGTGTAATTATGCATTCAACTTACTCAGAATTACTTGCACCTTCAAGCATATGTGTTCAACACTTAACATATTATTCTCATCACTCATTCATGTGTAAAATACATATAAAAGAGAAGACACATATAACCATAAACATAAGCAATCACATTCACACTCATTCAATCACATAACACACTTATTTATGTGGTTCACCCCCCGATGGGAGATACGTCCACGGAAACTTTTGTTTATATTAAAATGGGAAGGGTTCAACAGTTCTAGTCTGTGCACTTAGTTGAAAACTCTTCTCTCTACAATAGGTCTCTACGCAGACAAATACAAAGCCTTTTTCCTCTCTTTGGATCAATGTAAGATCTTCTTTTGGATCAATAATTCATCTCAAAGATTTGCTGGTTGTGGAGCCTGATATTCCAAATTCAGAGATTTTATTCAGTCATGTTTGTACCCTAGGATTACTATACACTCGTTCTGGCAAAAAAAATTTGGGATGTTTTCACCAACAATTTACAAGCCCATGGTTTTGGGTAACCAGTGGTATTTTCCCATTGTATTTCACCTTTGTAAGAAAGACATTGTAATATGGCTAGGATTATGTATTTAGGTATTATACATTGTGAATATCTTTGTGATCGTGAAGAGAGATTGTGATATGGTAAAGAGGAAGTGCAACAGATATGTTGCAGGTTGTATACCTTCATTTGCTGGATGGTATAATAATAAGGAGCAATTTCAGTGTGGACGCAGCCCATCTTGGGTGAACCACGATATATTGGTGTCTCTCTTGTAATGTGTCTGTGTGATTATATTTTCATTTATGTTTATCGTTATTGCTATACGGTCCTATTTTTCTAACAATTGGTATCAGAGCCAAAGGTCTATTTGGCAGATAAACCTGCAGGAAACTAGGGTTTCTAGTTCGAGTGGGAGCAATGGCAGAAGAAGAAAAGTTTAAGGTCGAGAAACTTAATGGCCAAAACGACCAATTATGGGAAATGTAAATGGAGGACTATCTGTACTAGAAGGATCTGATCCTATTGTTGGGAGGAAGAGAAAAGCATCCGGTGACCATGAAGGATGAAGAATGGGAGGTTCTTAACAGAAAGGCATTGGGAACAATATGATTGTCCCTGGCTTCATCGGTGGCTTTGAATATCTCAAAAGAAAATACAATGGAGGGTTTGATGAGCACATTGGGTAAGATGTATGAAAAACCCTCAGCCTCCAAGAAGGTATTTCTAATGAAGCATTTATTTAATATGAAGATGTATGAAGGTGGATTTGTTGCTGATCATTTAAATTAATTTAATATGGTTACAAATAAACTAAGTTCTATAACTTTGGACTTTTATGATGAGGCTAGGTATCTTATAATCTTGTGTTCATTGTCAGAAAGTTGGATTAGCTTGGTCATGGATGTAAGTAACTCTGTCTCTAGTTCAAACACCTTGAAATTTGATGATGTTATTGGTGTTATTCTTAGCGAGGAAATACGAAGAAAAAGAGCAGGTGAGACATCAGGTAATGTGTTGACCATGGAGAGGAGGGGAAGACAAAGGGAGAAAGGAAAGAGCCAAGGTAATCGTGGCAAGTCTAAAATGGGCAGATCCAAGTCTAGAATGGGAAAAATAGAGTGGTGGAGCAGTGGAAAGAAATGACATTTGAAGAAAGACTGCAGATCTCTAAAGACAAAAGGAGATGGATAGTGGGAAACTAACCAGGAAGCAAATGTAGAAGGTGTTGTGTTACAAGATGCTTTGATTCTTGCATTAGATAATACTAGTGATTATTGGGTAGTAGATTCATGAGCTTCATGTCATGTTACACCCCATAGGAAATATTTTCATGATTGTGTTCCAAGTAATTTTGGACATGTCTTATTGGATGATAATGAGCCATGTAAAATTGTTGGAATGGGTAAGGTATGGATAAAATTTAAGAATGGAACTAAATGGCTGCTAAAAGATGTTAGGCATATTCCTGGTATGAAAAGAAATCTGATCTCAACAAGGCAGTTGGGAGATGGAATATGTCTATCTATGTTTGGAGAAACGTGGTGGAAGATCACTAAAGGATCAATGGTGATAGCAAATGGAGACAGGGTAGATATGTTGTATTTATGTCCTCATAATACTAACCATTCTATCTCTTTAGATTCCACAAGAACAGATACAACATTGTGGCATCATAGGCTTGGCCACATGAGTGAGAAGGGGATGTAGATTCTCCAGTCAAGGAAGTTGCTGCCAGATTTGAAGCAAGTAAGTTTGGAATTTTGTGAGAACTGTGTTTATGGAAAACAGAAGAGAGTCATATTTCTCAAGGTTGGGAAACAAAAGAAGAATGCAAAGTTAGAGCTTGTGCATATAGATGTATGGGGACAGGCTCAAGTATAATCTCTTGGTGGCTCTCATTATTACGTTACATTTATTGATGATGCAACTAGAAAAACTCAGGTTTATTTCATTAGACATAAATATGATGTGTTTGCTACTTTTAAGAAGTGGAAAGCTTTGGTTGAGAATGAGACAAGAAAAATGTTGAAGTGTCTCAGATATGATAATGGAGGTGAGTACTATGGTAAGGAGTTTGATAGTTACTGTTCATACCATGGGATTCGTAGAGAGAAGATGGTCCCAGGAACACCACACGAAAATGGTATGTCAGAAAGGATGAATAGAACGAGCATGGATCGTGCAAGGTGTATGAGATTGCATGCAGGGTTGCCCTTACAGTTTTTGGCAGATGTTGTAAATATTGTTGTTTATTTAATAAACAGAGGGCCTTGAAGTACTTTGGATGGTGGTATTCCAGATGAGGCATGGACGAGTAAAAAGGTAAACTACTCATTTCTGAGAATGATTGGTTGTGAAGCATTTGTCCATATTGATAAAGGAAATAGAACAAAGCTTGAAGCTAAATCCAAGAAATGTACCTTTATTGGATATGGGGTTGATGATTTTGGTTATCGCTTATGGGATTATGAAAATAACAAAATCATTAGGAGTAGAGATGTGATATTCAATGAAAAGGTCTTATATAAATATCAATTGCAGGGAAAGAAATAGGAAAAGTAAAACACAGAGTACACAATACTTGATGAAATTGAAGAAAATGAAGTTCCAAAGGTGCCATAAAATCAAGAACAACATCAAGAACTTGAAATTGTTGCAAGTATAAGAAGATATACCAGGTTAAGTAGACTCCCTGAACGATCCTGTCCTTCAATGTATTATTTATTGATGACTGATGCTGGTGAAACAAAATGTTATGAAGAAGCAATGCAGGTGGAAACTAGAAATAAGTGGGAGCAAGGCATGAATGAGGAGATGGGCTCATTAGTAGGAAACCAAACTTAGGATTTGGGTCAGTTTTCTGGTGGTAAAAGAGCATTGAAAAACAAATGGATTTACAGGTTAAAGGAAGAAGAAGGAGGTAAGAAGCAGTACAAGGCCAGACTTGTTGTAAAAGGGTTTGCACAGAAGAAAGGTATAGATTTTGATGAAATATTTTCTCCTGTTGTTAAGATGACTTCAATTAGGACTATTTTAAGTCTAGTGGCGGTAGAAGATTTTCATCTTGAACAATTAGATGTAAAAACAACCTTTCTCCATGGGGATTTGGAGGAAGAGATATATATGCAGTAGCCACAAGGGTATGAGGTCAAAGGGAAGGGAAATTTTATATGCAGGTTGAAGAAGAGCTTGTATTGTTGGAAGAAAGCTCCAAGGCAGTGGTATTTAAAAGTTGGTAGCTTGATGTATGCCATGGTGTGCATAAGACCAGATATTGCACATGCAGTGGGAGTTGTGAGTAGATATATGAACAATCTAGGTAAAGAACATTGGAAGGAAGTACAGTGGATTCTCAGGTATTTGAGAGGTAATACAACTTAGGAATTATGTTTCGGAGGTTCATACACTATTCTACAGGGATATGTTGATGCAGATATGGCAGGTGATAAGGATAGAAAGAGGAGCACCATGGGGTATGTGTTAACTGTAGGTGGAACAATAGTAAGTTGGATTTCGAAACTGCAAAACGTTGTTGCACTTTCAAAAATGGAAGCATAGTATGTTTCTGTTACAGAGGCTAGTAAAGAGATGATTTGGTTACAGAGGTTTATGGAGGAAATGAGTAAGAAGTAGAAGGATAGTAGGTTGTATAGTGACATCTAGAGTGCCATGCATCTTGCAAAGAACTCAACATTCCATTCAAGGACAAAACATATACAGCTCAAGTACCATCTCATATGCTTTGTTATGGAAGATGAAGTGTTGAAGCTAGAGAAGATACATAGTAGCCAGAATCCTACAGACATGTTTACAAAAGTAGTGACCAGAGAGAAACTGAGTTCCTTATCAGTTTCAGTTGACCTTCTAGCATGAAGGTGAAGATGAGAAATTTTCCAAGTCCACGTCCAACAAGTATAGCAGCAGTCGAGTTGCTATGATTAGTCTCCAAATGGGAGATTGTTGGTTGTGGAGCCTAATATTCCATATTCAGACATGTTATTCAGTCGTGTTTGTACCCCAGGTTTATTGTACACTCGTTCCCCGAGAAAAAAAAATTGGGATGTTTTCGCCAACAGTTTACGAGCGCATGGTTTTGGGTAACCCGTGGTATTTTCCCATAGTATTTTTCCTTTATAAGAAAGACATTGTAATATGGCTAGGATGATGTATTTAGGTATTATGCACTGTAAAGATCTCTGAGATCATGACGAGAGACTGTGAGATAGTGAAGAGGAAGTGCAACGGATGTGTTGTAGGTTGTATCCCTTCATTTGCTTGATGGTATAATAATAAGGACTAGCAATTTTAGTGTGGACGTAGCCCATATTAGGTGAACCACGATATATTGGTGTCTCTCCTGTAATGTGTCTATGTGATTATATTTGCATTTATGTTTATTGTTATTGCTCTGCGATCCTATTTTTCTAACAAGATCAACAAAAATCAACCCTTCCCTTACAAAATTGCCCCTTTTATAGATCATGCCCAAGGGTCACGTCTTTACAATGATTGTGGGCCAAAATCCCTTGCTACCCAAAAATCCCCCAAGACTGGTGCAGTTACCCCACTAACTAGGTCTGTCGTAGTCGACAGCTGCTTTACTTTCCTTCAGCCTCCTTTCTGTGCCACTTCTAGCTCTAACGCCTCTTCTGACAGCCACAGTTCTGACTGTGCGGCTTTGACTGCGAACTAGCACATCGATTTTAGTCACGCCACTTCTTCTGTCATTGTCGATTCGTCGTTCTACTTCTAATGGTCTTAGTACCCTGTACTAAGGCGACAGGTCACTTTAATCCATTTCCACGCTCCTGCTTACCCAACTCTTGGGAATCATGGAGCTGCTTACCAAAAACAAGTCGTTGCTGGTCCTCACTTTAATTGTACATGTTACGAAAAATACCTGCTATGCATTAGCAAAACTACAACATGATTAGACTTTGCATCCCCAACTGCGCTTACTTGGACTTCGCATTTCCAACTACAATTACTTGCCAAAACCTGTGCCAACTTGGACTACGCCCAACATGCCCCTAACACTTACTCATGGAATGTCTCTCATCCACTTGGCTCCAGGTCCACGTCCTCTTGAGGATTCAATTTTGTAGTGAAGTCCTAAAGAGTTGTGCTTAGCTTTGCAACTACTTACTTTGTTTCCTGCTCGAATTTCTTAACAGTTTTGACCATCTCTTCTGAGATGTCTTCCTGAGCATACTCCTTAACTGTCTTCTCCATGGTGCACAATTCCTGTAATTTTCCTTTGATTTCTTCAGTGAGGGAGAGCACCTCTTCCTGCATGGGTTGTAACCTTTCTACAATGTTAGTCTCCTTCTCCCTTAGAACTTACATTTCTCGCTTCAAGTCCTTGACTTCTGCAAACTTCTGAATTTTCTCTCTAGGTGTCAAGGTTTTCATAGCTGCTCTCACAGAGTCCAGCTTTATTTGTCGTTGATGCAAGTCATCCTGAATTTGTTGTACGGCCAGATTCTCCTATAGCATAGCCCATACCTTGGTGGCTTCTTCCAGCAAGTCTTGGAATCTTTCTATTTTGCTGGAGATACTCTCTGTTGAATCCCATAGTGCAACAACTCTTGCTTTTACAATTTTTGGCAGGGTACTAGGTGGCTTCTAAGTTGTAAGGATAGCAACCTCTTCCTTGTGGGCGATCTCCATGTCCACCATATCAGATTTAATATTGCTGACCACCTTGCCAATATGAACTTTTGTATCTTCTAACTCCGGCTGAACTTTGCTTTCTGGTATCTTCTTGCATACCGTAGAAACTATCTCTTCCATACTTATTCGCTTCTCCTGCACTTTAGCTAGTTCTCTTGTTTTCTTTGAACTTACCTCCGACAGTCCTTTGTAGCTCTCCTCTAAATGTAGATTTTTGTTGTAAGAGACTATGTCTCTATCCCTAATTTCTTCTACAACCTCTAGATGCTTATTGTACAACCGCTCAATAGGTAGCATACCAACATTGATATCTAGGTGCTCTAACTTCTTCGCACCTTCGGCTAGCTCATCGCTTGGAAAGATGATACTCAGCGGCTCCATTCAGAACAAGTGGGGTTTTGTTTTCAAGGTAGGTGGCCTTCTCTTTCTTTCACTGGATTCTCTGAACTTGCCTTCAGAGTTGGATTCTCGAGCCGAGTCCTGTTGGACTTGTTCTATCCACGCAACCATGCTCTTGAGCTATGTAATATTCTCATTTATCTGCACCTCAGTCTCTTCTCTTTTGTCATCTATCAACGCAAGCACCTCCTCTAATTGATCGTTTATGTGCACTGTAATGTAGTCATAATCATCGTCATGTAGCTTCGCCTCTGGCGGTGTCTTGGTTTCTTTGTGTTTCTTCCTGGGACCCTTCTCTTTTGCTAACCCTTCAGGGTCATTTCTATTTTCCCCTACTTGTGTCTCTTCTTTGGTTGTCTCATCTTCATCAAGTGGGTATTTTTCCTTACTTTCCTCTGATGTGGTATGGATTTCCACATGTGCATCGACCTTCCACTTGTTGGCCAGTCTTCCAAGGATAGCTCTATCCTCTGTGCATCCAGTTGGTAATCCATTGGGAACCATTTTGGGTTCTGCTTCTCGGCACTGGGTTGAATGTAGATAGAATGCAGGTTATCCTTAAATAACAACTTTGGTAGATACATGGTTTTCATGTCCTTTGAGATACGCAGAGTGCACTGTATCACATTGCACAGCTGGCTGTAGTAAGTGTGATTCTTTTCATTGTTGACGCGTTGTCTGTCAGGCTGCGTGTTTGACCACATGTTGGCATAATTTTCCACTCTGCAATCTCTCGTGATCATTGGAAGGTTGTTCGGAGATAGTGGTTCCTTCCAGCCTATAAAATCAATCAATATAAGCAGCCAAGTGTAATGAAATGCACTGCCAGTCTCCTGAATTTCTCGGACATCCTCCAAGAACTCGTTCAATAGATAGCTTGCCCAGCCGTATGGTTTTCTGTCCTTATCCTTTACAGATAGGAGCACTGCTGCAGCCGGAACCTATGCTGGTCTGCACTTCCTCAAAAAATTTCCTTCTAGCATTTGAACTGTGAACCACGTAGCTAGGTCTTGGATGCTGTTTGTGAAAAAACCCTGGCTCCCCTTTACTAATTTATATTCTTCTTTCATTTGCTTGGCGAGCTCTTTATCCTTCATTTTTCCCACAAACTCTGTTGCGATATCATCACCTCGCTTGCTGAGATGAGTGATGTTATATATTAGGTCGACATTGATATCAATCTTCTGGTCGAGCCACAAAAAACCATAGTGTGTGCACGACAACAAAGTGCGCACCACCACCGTACATTCGGGACTTCGGTCAAAATGGGGTATACACAAGAGATTCGATAATTCAGATGGCACCAATGGATTAAGGAAATCCCATGCGACGATGATTGGTTTTCATGATTTCGCATCCTCCCTTCAACAAATATACTGGTCAACTTGGAACTGAGGGTATTTAGGCTCTTTATGGTCCTTCCCTTCTAAGAGATCGTGGTCTGAGAACTTGCATCTTTCTATCTTTCCAATTAAGTTCTCTTGAATTTTCACATGGCTAGAAATCAGCGGTAACAGAATGTCATACTATGCATTCTTGTACAGGGTAACCGCTGGTGTATCAAGCCTTCTTGGTGGAATGTACTCATGTGTGAGGTAGATGGGATTGTCCCTTGGTGGTAGTGGCAGTCCAGGATTCGATATTCCTCCTGCCTTTGGCTTCTCAAGCTACTTAATGGGTTTCTTATCCTTTCGTTTCATATTTGTTGCATGGTGTGGTGAGCTTCTTGATTCCGAACCTCTTTCTGGAACACATCTTTTATCGAGCGTTCTCATTATCCCTCCAATATCGAAGCATTTAAAATCCCTCACAACCTGTTCAACTGATTATTGTTCAGACATTCACTTGGAAATTGGTCTTTATGCTCTTGATATTGCTTAGCATTCACTAGTAAACTGAAACTATTCTGGGGAAAAAATTTCGGTAAAGCTCACGATTCTGGGATTAGTGGTTTTTATAGGCGCACCCCCAAACGACTATATAGACATTGAATGTTTTGATCGCTAGACAAATCCGTCAAGGATCTTAGTCCTTTTATTCATTGAATGCCTAAAAAATGACTAAATTTGTGTTAAATGCAGAAGTGGTCGTTGGAAAAAACACTGTATAACGGTTAGTTTTTTTACCGACATTTTAATGGCTAGTTTCTTCGAACTGTGCTTACGGCTCAGCCAATTTTTTTTTGCAAAGTTCCTCTGCGCACTTATGTTCCTTCATATTTAACTTTGCAGTTGTGCCTCTTTTTTGTACTTTGTGTTGCAGCTTCCAATGTGCACTTCGCATCACATCTTCCGATGTGCACTTCACATCTAATATTCCATAGAATCTCGCGTTCACCAAAATTGCGTGCGGAGTCTTTATTCTATCATTCTTAGTGTCCAGTTTCAACTGCACATGACACTTAGAATTTTCTTTTCTTCTAATCACTGAGGGTCTAGCGAAGTAGGACTATCCCTATAGTGTTTTAGTCTACTTCCATTAATAAGACCTGGTAGGTTTTATCCTGCTAATGTGGCTAGGTGAACTGTGCCACCATTAGTAACATGCTTAACAATATATGGCCCTAGACAATGCATTTTAAATTTTCCAGGAAACTTCATGAATTTATTGTCATAGAGGAGAACAAGATTTCCTAGGTGAAAATATTTGTACTTGATGTGGCAATCATGCCATGCTTTTTATCTGTCTTTCTACACTTGTTGGTGAAATCCTACAATGAAGTGATCTTGTTCTAAGCCAACCAAGTGTAGTATCATTTCTTCCATTGTCTCATTATCTGGCATGCCTGTGAAAGATGCATTTCTTAAACTTAGTAATATGTATTCCATTGGAATCACAACTTCTTGTCCATATTCTAACCTGAATGGTGTATGACCTGTCAACTTCTTGCAAGTTTCTTTATATGCCCATAACACAGCTGGTATTCGCAGATCCCAATCATCCCTGTTTATGTTGCATACCTTATTCAGCACATTTTCCAACACTTTGTTAAAAGCGTCAATAGTTCCATTACCTTGTGGATGATATGGTGTGATCTTCTGATGGTAAATTTGAAATTATTCAGTCAAGACTTCAATAGTTCTATTCAAAAAATGCATTCTATGATCACTCATTAGGATTTTTGGACATCCAAACCTTGTGAGGATGTTTTCAAAAATTAACTGTGCAATAGTAACAGCGCTACAGACCTTTACTGGTTTGTCCTCTTCCCATCTGGTTAGGTAGTCTGTGGTTGTAATAATGTATCTTGAACCAGTTTTCTTTCCTAGTGGGTTAATAGGTCCCATGAAATCAATATCCCACTTATCAAAGGCTTGCAATGTTAATTGTGGCATCAATGGCATCTCATCTATACGATACGACTTCCCTGTTCTTTGGAAAACATCGGAACTACAAAAATGTTCCTTTGAATCCTTATGGAGTGTATGCCACCATAGTTTTTCTCTTAAAATTTTATGTGCAATATCTCTTCCTGCATAGTAGCCTCCATACACCCCTGAATGTGCTTCAACAAGTATCAATGGTTTCTCTTGTTCTACAAAACATTTGCGCAGTACTTCATCTAGTCCTAGCTTGTATAATTGTCCTGCAATTATAGTGAAGTCAAATGCTCTTACTACTAGCTACTTCTTCTGCTACGTAGTAAACTCTACAGGTGCCAACCCTATTGTTAGGAATTCTACAATGTCCTTATAATAGTCATCTGCTATTTGAATAGCAAATAACTATGCATCTGGTAGATTGTCTTCTAGGTTGGTAGGTTCTTTGCCTGACTGAATTTTGGATAGATGGTCAGGATTTAAGTTCAGCCTTCCTGGTTTAACAACGATTTCAAAATCATACTCTTGAAAGAGTAACAACCATCTACAGATTCTTCCCCCTAACACTGGTTTATTGACCAAGTATTTCAAAGTTGAATGGTCAGTAAACATATAGAAGTGCACACCTAGAAAATAGTATCTGAACTTTTGCAATGCGTACACCATGGCTAAACTTTCTCTTTTTGTTGTAGTATAATTCTTCTTTGCTAAGGATAGTTTCCTACTTGAGAACGCAATAGGATGGTCAATGCCTCCCTCACCTAGATGAGCTATCACAATGCCAAGTGCGATGGATGAAGCATCTACATGTACGTAGAAACATTTGCTCCAATTTGGAAAAACTAAGATAGGCGCAATAACCATCCTTTCTTTCAGTGTGTCCAGTCATTTATGGCATTCCTCAGTCCATATGCACTTTTCTTCTTTCTTCAACAATTTTTCCATAGGCGCAGTTATCTGCGCATATCCTTTGATGAACTTTATGTAGTAGCCTATGTGTCCCAATGTAGTGTGTAGTTGTTTTACCGAATTAGGTGCTGGCAAGTTCACAATAACTGTGATTTTAGTTGGTTCAACCATCATCCCTTGTTTACAAACAATGTGTCCCAATAGAATTCCATAGGGAACATAGAAAATGATCATCTTCAAGTTCAGGGAGATATGATATTGTCTACACTTCGCTAACATCAGTCTTAAGCTGGCATAATGGCTCTTTAATAACCCAAATACTGTCCAATCATCAAAATATACTTCTAAACATTTATGGATGAAATCCTTGCATGCAGCAACAACTACTCTAGAGAAGATAGCAGGTGCATTCTTCAAACCAAAGGGCATAACTGTGTACTGAAATGAGCCCCATTCAGTGAGAAATGTGGTCTTGTTCCTATCTACTGTATCAATTCTGATTTGATGGTATCCAGAAAACCCATCAGTGAAAGAGTATGCTTCATTCCCTCCAACATTGTCTAATACTTCATCTGTGAATAGAGTAGGAAATGGGTCATGTAATGATGCATCGTTTAGCTTTTTGAGATCTACATAGATCCTAATTTCACCTTTAGATTTCTTTTCCTAGATAACCATGGGACTTATCCATTCTGACTCTTCTATAGGTTCAATGATTCCTGGATCAAGCATCTTATCAATATTTTCTTTTACCCTTTATTTATGTCTTGGGTTTGGTCGATAAGGTCTCTATTTAATAGGCTTCACATCTGGCTTGAGAGGTATTTTCATAACCCCTAAGTCTCCCAAAATGCCCTTCATTTCTGAAAAATTCGTAGGAAATAAGTCTTCGTATTCTCAAAGTAAATATGCTATCTGTGCAACTGTCTCCTCCTCCTAGTAATCTCCTATAGAATAAAACTTTGGTTCTTCAGTGGTTCCAATGTTCACTTTCCAATTTTTTGCAGGATTTCCTAGATCCAGAATTTCCAATGGAGGTCTTTTGACTTAGCGCTTTCCTTCCAACTCAGGTATATTAAAATTCCATGGTTCATCGTCATCGCTTTCCTCTTCATCTTCATCTAAAGTGAAGTTATAATAATCCACGACATGTTCTAGCTGTCTTTCCCATTCTGGTTGGTGATACACAGGTTCTAGTGCCTCATTGAATACCTTCTTTTTGATGATCTGTAATGCCTCATTTATACTTGGACATTCATATTCAAAGTTGAAAGCCACTTGGAAGTTCTTAATCATGACATACCATTCTATTTTTCCTCTGCGTAGTTATGTTTATGTGTACCATTTCTTCGGAATCTACTCTAGTGTGTGTACCAACAGATGAACCCATTCTATTTGCATTCTGTGTGTCCATGCTTTCAAACAGTGGTCTACTTGGTCTCTAGGATCAGTTTGTCCATTATATTTCACTTGTACAAGCTCATTGTTTTCTAGAAATCTGATCTCCATCATATGCTTGCATTCTTCCCATGTAGTCAGATTCTGCTTATGCATAGCCCACCATCTAACAGGTGTAGCGCGCAGTGTTGTCTCCAATATTGCTATCTCATGTTCATCTGAAACTGATATAAGATATTCTTGAAAAAATGCATGAATATTACTTTAGCCATCATAGGTAGGGATTTAACTTACCTCCGTTCCAATCTAGTGAAGTGATATCGTGAGCTGCGCGCATATCCTGGTAGATACTTCATGCATTCTACTCTTTCGATTTTCTAAGCCTGCATATGATTCTGATATGCAAGAACTATCACATCGCCAACTCAATGTTCCATCATCAGTAGGATTGACGTAATCTACCTGATTCACTGTCATCTTGAAGATTTGATCCATATCCTTAGTTATGTTATCTTCTCATATTGGTTCAGTATATCTAGGTACTTGTGATGGATCCAAGGGTGCGATGGCCCTAATATCTAGTCCTTCGAATATCATTTGTTTCTTTTTCAAATTGATAATTGTGAGGTTATCCATTTTCCAATATATCCCCAATAGTGCAGGATAGGGTTGGATATCATCTACAATCTCAATCACTTCGAAGTCCCCTCTACTTCACACTCCATCAATGTCAACAAGGACACTCGCTAATCTCCCAAAGGGTAGAACATTTTGTTGATTCGCTATCCTCAACTCTATTGGTGACCACAATAACTTCGACTTTCCCATTTGTTCCCATGTCTGCTTTGTCAAGACATTTACTTCTGAGCCTAAGTCAAGGATGATCTCGTCCATTTCAAATTCTTTGATCTGCGCATTTAGTCCCATTTCCCTTCCAGTTCTTTTATGATTCTTACTATGATGAACCATTCTATGTGCTTCATTTTCTACATTACGCTGCTTGTAATGAATCAGTAGGCTCTGTAATTCTGCTAAGGCATTCTCATGTTTTGACAACTTCATGCAAATCTCCAATAGCTGCACAACAGGACTGATCGTGTCCGTCGTAGTACGTGAGTGATCATACAAAGCTGGCATATCCTTTATAGGAGAAGTCTCAATTTGCAACTTGATTTGTGGAGTGACAAGTTCTAGTTCTTTGAAGGTTTCTCTGGCTTCCATGAAGACTTGTTTTTCTTTTTTCATCTCAAAAGTGGGTGTTTTTCCATTTGCTTTTCTTGTCCAAGTCCCTTCAATGGGATTTTGTTTATCTTGGTGAATCTCATAGGTCGAAGCTTCCTTTCTTTGATATGCACCTATCGTAGCTCCACTTTGCATCATAGCCTGAATGTTACAATCTGTATTCTGTTTTTCAGCTGCGATCATCTGTATGTTTTGATTATGTGCTTCTGGTCTTCTCTCTTGCATTTTTTCTTTTAGCATAGGGCATGCCTCAATGACATGATCAAAATACTTATAGTACTTGCAGGTAGTACACACATTCGTGCAATCTCTTTATAGATGTCCAGGTTGAGCACAGTTATAACATACTATCTGACCTCTTCCTCTTTTCTGGCTAGTGTTTCTTCCTCTACCTCTAAATCCACCATGTCCACTATATGCGCCTTGATCATACTGCGCATTTTCATTGTTATGCAGTGTTTCTTCTTGTACTCGGTAAATATCATGTTTTCTTTCTATCATGAGTTCATATGCTCTGCAGTTGGAATCATCATGGCCAACTAATTTACAAAATGTGTAATATAAGTTTGTAGGTGTTTGTATGTACTTTTGAATTAAGTAATAGTCTTCTGGATGATGTCCTCTACATTGGAAAATATCACACCATGGTCCTTATTGTTGATTTAATGGGTTTGGTGCTCCACTAGCGATGTAATATTTAAATAACAGATAGTGTTCTTTGGAGTGACCTTCTCCCTTACACTTTGTACACCAAAATTCTTCTCGGGTTTCTTTTCCTTTCTTCATATCTTGTAGTTGTAATGCTAGGTTTTCTATCTCGCTCTATATCTGAACCATACATGCGCTAGTTTCTCCAATAGGTGAAGCCTCTAATTTCATTGCAATTTCTAGGGCCTCTGGCGGTGAACTAACCTTCTATTGCATCAATGGTAATATGAACCATTGATGATGATCTATGAACCATTCTTGATGATGTTGTGGATCTATTTCAAAGCTCACTTGATCTAACGACACTTTGAACTTTTGATCAAATTCCCATACTGACTCACTCGGTTTCTGTTTAATTTCTTTGAGCTTTGTGATACACTGTGATTCTGAATTAGGTTTTTTAAATTCTCTGATGAGCACAGTTCTAATATCTACCACTATTCTATTCTATCCAATAGAGTAGTTCATAAACCATGTTAAGGCTCTATCCCTAAATGTGGTAACAAGTTGTGCTTGTCTAACAGCATCATCATGTACTTGTTTAACATTCCACACAGCTTCACAAAGAAACCAGTGTTGCTCAAATTATTCTAGACTCGTTCCTCTGAATATAGACAGCTTTATGTCATATGTCATTCTTCTTCTAGGAGGCGTAGTGTTTTGTGATGTGTTAGGTATAGTATTATTCAGAATGTTCTGAGTACTTTCTCATGCGGTGTTACTACTACTGTTGTTATATGGGTTAGCAGTGTTTCTATCATCAACTAGAGGTTTCTGCAGAGTAATAGGCTGATAGGAAATTAATCTAGGCTCTAATTCACTATCAGTCTCATCCTGATATGAGTCCCTATTACTTCCTAACTCAGTTTCTCTAGAGGTGCAAGGTTCATGTTCATTAGAGCTCTTCTCGGTTCTATAATTGTATCTTTTACCACTTTGTAATGTGTATATATTTTCCTCAGTATCACTGTCTATATTACTGAACATTACAGATTCAAATTTCTAGGAATTTTGTTACATTCTTAAGAAACTTTTCTCTTCTAACAACATTTTAATGTATAGACTAAGATTGTTCAGGTACTTACCTCTAAATCCTTTGAAGAAATCTGCCTCTGCTGCACTGTAAGACTTCAAGGTGTCCACAAAAAATTCTGTAACGTATCCTTGTAGTATGCTATCGAGCCAATAGTCTGTTGCTCTTGCGATTGGGCTATCCACTGCTTTAAGTCTCCAAATCAGTTCCAGACTCCACTCTGTAGGTTCTCCTCCTTGATAACAATTTTTCCATTCTACTAGTCTTTCTAGCCACTCATATAGATCGTTTCTGAAGAATGCGAAGAAAACTTCGTAAATGTACGCCCATAGGTATCTTTGCAACCATTCTTTGTCAAAGAAATGCGGATGTTTGTTCTCTTTCCTTGCAAAATCCTTTTCTATATTTTCCACCCAGTTCTGTATTTTCATTCTCTCGGGATTCCAATATTCGGAACACATCACCAGTTGAAGCATGCCAATGGAACCATTTGTTGGCTATGAACCTCATTCCTTAAATTTATCTTCTATTCACCCAGGTTCTGTGCAGTTGTGGTCCAACAAAACCCTTCTTCACCGACCCTTTTAGAAAGATTCTGCGAATAGACTGAGGTCTCACCCGAGGTGAAGTTATGGGGGATTACAAAAGCAAGTTTCTGTAATCAGGTGATGCATGGTGATGAGACTGGAGGACTATGCGAAGTTACACCTACTTCGCATTTACATCTTATGCCATTGTGCGCACTAGGACTATGCACTTTGCACTTCCACAACATGATATGACAACACAATTCTGGGCTGCACTTCCAAACAATCACACACTCTATAGACTATGTTGACTTAGTGTTACTTGTGTAATTATGCATTTAAATTACTCAGAATTACTTGCATATTCAAGCATATGTGTTCAACACTTAAAATATTATTCTCATCACTCATTCATGTGGAAAATACATAGAAAAGTGAAGACACATATAACCATAAACATGAACTTAGCAATACACATAAACAATCACAACCACACTCATTCAATCACATAACACACTTATTTATGTTGTTAACCCCATAGATGGGAGCTACATACATGGGAACTATTGTTTATATTAATGGGAAGGGTTCAATAGTTCGATTTTGCGCACACTGCCGAGAGCCTTCTTCCTCTCTTTGGATCAATGCAAGATCTTCTATCTGATCAATAATTCCTCTCAAAGATCAACAAAAATCAACCCTTCCCTTAAAAAATTGCCCCTTTTATAGATCGTTCCCGAGGGTCATGTCTTTACAATGATTGTGCGACAAAAACCCATGCTACCCAAAAATCCCCCAAGACTGGTGCGGTTACCCCACTAAGTCAGCTTGTCATTGTCGACAACTACTTCACTTGCTTTTTGCTGCCTTTTTGCACCGCTTCTAGCTCTAACACCTCTTCTGACAACCAGATTTCTGACGGCACGACTCTGACTGCATACTGGCATGTCGCTTTCAACCGATCTACTTCTTCTATCTTTTTTTATCCTTCATTTGCTTCTAATGGTCTTAGTACCCTGTACAAAGGCGACATGTCATTTTTATCCATTTCCACACTGCTCCTTACCCAACTCTTGGGAATCATGGAGTCCCTTACCCAAAATAGGTCATTGCTGGATCTCACTTTACTTATACCTGTTACCAAAAATACCTGCTACGATAGCGCTACACATTAGAAAAATTGTGCCATGCTTAGACTTCGCATCCCCAATGCTTACTTGTACTTTGCATTTCCAACTGTGCTTACTTGCCAAAAGCTGTGCCAACTTGGGCCACGTCCAACAATATGATTCGGTTACTTGGCCCATTTGGACTATGAGATCTCCCACCTCACATGATTTTTTGGATTACATTTTATCATCAGATGAATATATACCTAAAGTTGTAAACATTTGGTTGCACCCACCTAAGGACATCGTTTATGGGGCCACTTGGAGCACAATTGGATTAAATATACCCAAGTATAGGAGCATGATTTGCATGTTCCTCGATCTGATCTGGTATATTTCGAAGCTTGCATATAGGTTTAGGCTATCCCTTTGTGAAGACACATTTGAACCTTTTGCAACCCAAACTTGCCATAGGTTCGAACCTATTGGAAATTGGTGGGTAAACCCTTCATATATGTACTTTCCACCAGTCCGACAAAAGATCCTACCGAACATGGGACACCCTATTCAACACCCCATTCCATTTTGGTTCCCATGATGATTTATTCTCATAGGTCGGGGAGCCCTATTAGTCCCATCATGACTTGGAGTTTGAGACCACATATTTCTCTTTCATACATTTCTGACCATATCCTCAATGGGCTCCCAATTTTTTGTCATTTTACATAAGCATCTGTTAAAATATCCAATTGAACATCCATTCCAACTCCTTCATTGCTTATTTCTTATGTTTCGTATTTTATTTTGCAGTCACTTTTGTTACAAGATACCTATAAACCATTGCTTCTATATATTTGACCCAAACCCATGGAGGAAACATCTATAAGAGTGTACATAACCAGCTTAGCCCTTGTTTGCAATATCGATATTTTCTTTGGCTTGACCCATGCCCATTGCAATTTAGGTGCATGCCCTTGAGACACTCATTTCCTCTAATGTATCATAGCATGTTTTTTTCATTTTTCAAGCTAATAAATGAAAAAGGTTAAAAAACTTTGGAAAACAAAAAATCCAAAAAGAGGGAGAATTGAATCATTTCATATTTTATCATTGATGAAAATGGAAATAGTTAGTCCTTGTCATCCTTGAAGAGAGCACATAATTTGGTATCTGTTGTCTCTACAGCATCTACATTTTCCTTAGGAAAATTTACAAGTATTTAGAATAGATCTCCACCAATGGGTTATCCTTCCCGTCACCAATGGAGCTTTTGTTAATGCATCTAGCATTAGCGGATTTCATTAAGGTCGGTTACTCAAATTCCAATGTTTCCAAGTGTCCATTCTACGTCATGTTATGTGTTCAAGAGAAGTTCAAACTATGTCGGCCATTCCTCAAATATTCTTGACCAATCATGTCGGCCTTCCTTGTGTCAATATAAAGTGTTGGATCTCACAGTTCTACAAAGTTTTATCATACTATCGATCTTTGTTTCATATCGGTCGATGTGGGATGCATTAATTCCATCCTTCCGATGGATTTGTTCCTATCGAAACCAAATCATCTAGAAACCTATGAGTACCTTGTATCTTGCAGTTATCACTGAAGGGTTTCCTCTCAAATGACAGTGGGTATACATCAATGACCCCTGATTATTTGATTCTACAAGTGTTTGACTTCAGAACATCTATTTGCACTTGCTAGTTTGTACTTAGTGCCTTAGAGTCCATCATCATTATCGGTGGGTCTCTTTGCATATGTTAACGGTAATCAAATGGTGTTTTATTATGCTCAACATCAGTTCATTTATTCGCATGATATAAAATTGTACTATCATCATTTTTTATTAAATACCTTGTGAAAAGTAGTTATATCACTCATCGATGCACTTCCCAAATGGCGCAAGATTAAACTACCATGTCAGAAATTCGATGAAGACCTTGTTCTCGCACTCATCAAAATGAATGTTTACACTTCTGAAAATTTTAATTTTGACATGGATCCACTGTGTATTGTTCGTGGCAATGATTTTTTACTGCTTAGCATGGGTATGCCCGCTTGACGAAGATATTATATATTTTAGAAATTGTTATGTTTGACTTACATGTGTTTCCCTGAATCTTGCGTTAGTGAGCTTATCCTTTTCTCATACTTTCTTTGATCAATAAGCAGTATCAGTTTCGATAATGTATTTCGTCCCTTAGCTCTGCTTCGGACCTCACACATTAGGGGGCATCTATTGACAATCAAATTAACACCCTTAACCAAGTGAAGGAAGAAGCATATTTTTACTATGCACCCACAACATGAAGACAAAAGACAAGTACATAAGAGAACAACCCTCTCTGATCTAATCACTACTTCCATAACTAGAAGGTTTGAGTGAAGAAAGAAGGAGTCTAAGAGACAAGTTTCATTGATTGAACTGCTTAATTGAAGGCTCAAATCTAAACTCCAGCAGTCAAATAGTGAGAAGAAATGGACAAAAGTGCATTAATTGTACTTAAATATGCTAAAGTTGTGACAAAATCCTAAAAATAATATGGAAAGTGGGTTTCTGAGAGAAAATAATAAAAAATCATGAAAATGGATTATCCCACATTGAAAAGAGAAACTTGAGAGCCAATTTTCCAATGCTATAAAACAAAGGCATTTGGGGCATGGTAAGAGGAGTAAAAAGGAAGAGCAAAGGCATGTTGGAGAGATTTGGAGGATTGGAAATCTTGACATCTCCATCAAAGGAAAGGGTGGAGAAAAGATAGCTCATGGAAAAGGAGGAGGGATGCATCTCAAGCATTGCAAGTATGTATCTTCTTCATTGCTAGTAATGAAATGATTCAATTTTCCTTCCATTTAAAGGTTTGAATTTTTCTTATCAATTTTAGTTTGAATTCTAAAATGGCTAAGATGTTAAGGAATTATAGTTAATTGTTTCATATCTGACATTGGAACTCACCATTACATAGTAAGATAGCATGTTTAAAGTATATCTAACACTACCTTTAAAGATATTACTCCTTGGGAGAGTGATTAGTTAGGAACCAACACTTGCACCATTGGTGATTAAAGTTTATTGTAACTATTTCTCATACCTTCACTGCCAACAATTGTTTGAGGCTTGATATCCCTCAACAACTACTACTTTAAGAATGTCCCCTAATCGATCTTTTCACTGAGCTTCAGTTCTTTGGAAAAGTAGACTTCTTGCTTGGATCTATAAGAATTTTTACTATGTGGACACTTTTTCTTTTTGTTGAGTCTAAACATCCTTAGGATTGTTTGATTATATTTTTTGATTAAGAAGATAATTTTAAACACATCCTTTTATCAAGTTTTTAGAAATGGCTACTCTCTCGATCCGCCAGTCATGACGGAAACCAGGTGAGTCATCGTAAATTGAAGGCCCTGCTACATTGTAGAGACAGATACAAAAATCACATCCTGGTGACTTGGAAACATAACTGATTTTAAACACAATTAATATAACTCGAGAAGAACAACATCAAACAAAACCTGAACATTCATTATCACACCACGAACTAAATACAGACATAGCCGATGATCTTACTCTAGTTAAAATTGAAACATTGAAAAATCACACAAATGCTCATGTAATTCCACCTTTGATGAGTCTTTCAGAACCAATTGTACTTACTATTTGTGAGTCGCTGGGTGATATCAAACCTCTTTTTGAAAGTTTGAAAGATGTGAAAAATTCAACAAGTGACCCTATGGCTTCATCATGAGTGCAAGGGACTACATGCTTGCAACATCAAACAGTTGTTGGAGGTAGCAATACTTCCAATTTGGCCTCTACATCAATCGCAACAATTAACATACATGTTAGTAGCACAAGTTCAACTAGCACTTTAGTTCTAGTTGGTACAGTTTCGAGTTCTAATCCCAGAACTACATCCACATCATATGCATGAATCCCTATTGAAGGGTGTGCCTTACCAAACATTGGTTTTTTCATATGGTTAGGCTAATCAAGGTCAAAACACACAAGGAGTAAACCAAAATACTCTTGATATATCTAACGCTTGTCCAAATTCTACTCTCGGGGGAAACCCTTCACCATTGAATGGTAATATTCATGGCAGAAGCAATGAGCCATGGAAGATTTATGCCAGTTGGGGTTATGCTCCACAGATTAGTGGAAATGTTCCGGGGGGTTATCCTCTAACTTATCCTAGCACAATGCCTTGGGGAAATCCACCTATCAACCCCATTCCGCAATTGACTATGGAGGTTTCAGGGAGTATGTAATATTATTGGGGCCCACCTTTGTAAGGAGGAAATCAACCTTGGAATGCTTATTAAAACCAAGGAAACAATCAATGGTTTGGTTAGATTCCAAAAATTAACCAATCTTTTTGGGGCCTACTTCCGCAAGGGGGAAATCCATCCATCCATCTTGTTCCACCATGGAATGGACAACATTTAGGAAGTACCCAATCTTTTGGATTCCACCTCCGTAGGGAGGAAATCAACATTGGAATGGTTTTCAATACCAAGTTCGATGGCCATGGTGTGGTTGGGATCTAGGAAGTAACCAATCTTCTTGGGCCCCACCTCCGCAAGGAGGAAATCCACCCATTGGTCATGTTCCAGGAAGTACCCAATCTTGTTGGGGTCAGTCTCCGCAAAGGGAAAACCCACCTTGGAATTCTTATCACACCTAAGGACCACATCAAAGGAGTGGTCACCTTCTAGAAAGTAACCAATATTTTTGGGGCCTAACCCTACAAGGGGGAAATCCAAACTTTAACCCCATTCCTCTATGGAGTGGTCAGGTTCTAGGAAGTAACCAATATTTTTGGAACCAGCCTGCAAGACCTACGTTTGATCTAGCTAGGCCAACACATGGACCTCATGCCAATGGTATGATGGATTCCATCAATGAAATTGCACAAATTGCCCAACATTTGGCACAAGATTCTAGTCAAACTTTGCAACCCACAGCTAACCAAGCAATGCAACAACCTACTAATCCTTCCAACACTTCTAACATCTTCATAGTCTCATTAATAGACCTTAGAGGAAAGAAGAAAAAGTATAAGGGTAAGCAAAGTTATAATCCTTCCCAGAATTTTCAAATCCTTATAATTCAATCTGAAAAACTTAGGGAAAAGAGGAAGAAATACAAGAGTAAGGACAATGCTAACTCTGGGAAAAGAGAAACTTGAGAACCCATTTCCCAATGCTATAAAACAAAGGAATTTGGGTCATGGTAAGAGGAGGCAAAAGGAAGAGCAAAGGCATGCTGGAGAGATTTCGGGGATTGGACAGCTTGAAATCTTCATCAAAGGAAAGGGTGGAGAAAGGATAGCTCATGGAAAAGGAGGAGGGATGCACATCAATATGCATTGTAAGTATGTATTTTCTTCATTGCTACTAATGAAATGATTCAATTTTCCTTCCATTCAAGCATTTGAGTTTTCTTATCAAGTTTAGTTTGAATTCTAAAATGGCTAAGATGTTAAGGAATGTTAGTTAATTGTTTCATATATAACATTGGAAATCACCATTTCATACTAATATAGCATGTTTAAAGTAGATCTAACCCTGCCTTAAAAGTTATTATCAATACCATGCTCTTGGTGCTTGTTTCAAACCATACAGTGCCTTTTTCAGCTTCTAAACTTTATGCTCTTGATTTCTGATTTCATATCCAGGTGGTTGATTTATGTACACTTCTTCTTCTAAAATTCCATTTAGGAATATTAATTTCACATCTTACTGATATACTTGGCATTTTTTTTTAGCTGCTAATGCCAGCATTGTTATAATGGTGTCCAAGCTTGCTGTTGTAGCAAGTGTTTCTCCATAATCTATACTAGGTTGTTGTGCAAATCCTTTTACAACTAGTCTTGCCTTATACTTATCCACTTTTCCTTTTTCATTGAATTTAGTTTTATAAATCCATTTAACTCCAATTTTTTCCTTACCTTTTGTAAGATATACAAGATCCCAAGTGTCAATATTTTCAATTGCTTCAATTTCATCATCCATTGCTTGAATCCATTTTTCTTCTTTGACGACCTCTTCAAAATACATAGGCTCACAAGGAAATAATGGCAAATGTACTTGCATGTCTACTTCATCGTCTTGATTGTAAATTTCTCTTAAATTTCTTGTCATTTTATTTCTCATTGAAGTTATTGTAGGATCTAACACAACTAGAGTGAGGAATATTACCTTGATGTGCCTCATGTATTGAGGTTTGAACTTGAATGGAGATCCTTTTTGTCTTTCTAATTCCACTTGATTTTCTGTTGGTAATAAAGGTCTTGAATTTCCAGTTGTAGTTGATTTTTCATCTTGACTATTCCAATCTTATGCTTCTTTAAATTCCGCATATTTTATTACTATACACTTCTTGGTGACTGGGTTGTAATGCCTATGGGATTTTGAATGCTCATTGTACCCTGTAAAAATACACTTTTCACTTATATCATCCAACTTTCTTCTCATCTCTAAAGGAACATCTACATAAGAAACACAACCAAATACTCTGAAATGTGAAACACTTTCTTTGTTCCATTCCATGCTTCCTAAGGAACTTTGTTTTTGACACTCTTTGTAGGTGATCTATTCAAAATATAGACTAAACATGCAACTGCTTCACCCCAAAATTTATTTTGCAGTTGTTTTTATTAGAGCATACTTATAGCCATATTCATTATGGTTCATTTTTTTATTTATGCTATCCCATTTTGTTGAGTATATTTGCTTATAAATTGTACTTTAATGCCATGATATTTGCAATAGTTTGCAAAGTATTTGGAATCATACTCACCTCCTTTGTTAGACTTTAAAACTTTAATGTACAGACCACTTTGTTTTTCTACTAAAGCCTTGTACTCCTTGAACTTGTGAAAAGTTTCATATATGCGCTTTAAGAAATATACCCAAGTCTTCTGACGAAAATCATCATAAAAGTCAAAAAATAAAGATGTCCTCCTAAGGACTTTGTTTGCATGGCACCACATAATTCAGTATACACCATCTCTAATGGTGCTCAGCTTACTCTATAGGCTACACTAGCTATAAAGTTACCCATCTGTTGTTTTCCCAATAAGCAACTTTCACAAGAATTTGTTGGTTCATGTATTATTGGAAAGCCTTTAACAATTTCTTTATATTGTAATAAATTCAGTCCACCAAAGTGTAGATGACCAAATCTAAAGTGCCATAACCAAGAAACATATAGAGTGGTGACATTGTGAACACATGAAGCTAATTGATTGACATTCCTCAAAGCTAAAGGAAACATTCTATTCTTGGTCATTTTAATTTTTGGCAATGAGATTCCTACTTGGAAATTTATCCAATATTATACAAGCATTATTGGTAAATATGATTTTATAACCATGCTCAGTGAGTTAAACAATGCTCATCAAATGTTCCTTTAGACCAGGTACTAGATAGATATCAAACATATTCTCCTTCTCATTCTGCTTGGTAAGAAAACTGATTGTCCATTTACCAACTACATTGACAACTTTATCATTTGCTAATATGACATCAGACTTAACTGAATTGTCTACATTCACAAACAGACTTTTATCTCTTGTCATATGGTTGCTACAACCACTATCTAACAACCAAATATCTTTATCATGTTCTTGACCTTCATGATATCTTAAGAACATGGCCTATGAGGTACTTTCAAATGTATTAGAAACATTAGCTCTTCCTTCTTTTTCCTATATTCATTGTCTAAATGACCAGATATTTACAATAATAACATTGAGTTTTAGATTTTTCATACCTAATGTTTTGTTGATAGACTTTGCCTCTCCCCGTTTATCTCATAGGGTGTTGTGGATTGTCTTCTTGTTTCGTACTTGGCTTGTTTTCTCTTTGTGAACTGTAGTTGTTAGATATGCCCTACCTCTACTATCTCTTCCTTTGCCTCTGCTTGCATATGCTTATGTCTTGAAAGCATGTTCAAGTGATTCTTCTTCCCTATTAATTCTTGATTCATAGGACCATAATGATAATGTTAGCTAATCCATTGAGTATGTTGAAAAGTCCTTAAACTCTTCAATTGAAAATACTACCATACCAAATTTCTTAGTAAGGCTTCTCAAAACATTTTGCACAACCTTATCATCTTTTATGTCTTCTCTATGAAACCTTAACTGATTGACCACTTCCATTACCTTGGTCATAAATTGATCTATTGTCTCAAACTCTTTCATCTTTAGAGTTTCAAATTATGTTTTGAGATTATGGAATTTCAAATTTTTAACTTTGTTTGTTCTTTGATAGGATTTATCCAAAATATCCCACACATGCTTTGTAGTAGAACCATTTGCTATTTTTGGAAATATTGAATCATTGGTACCCTACATAATCAGCCACAGTTCTCTCATTTCTCTCTTCCTTTGTTCATTTAATTGTGCTCTTTGTGTATTTGTCATGGTCTGAATTGTTTCCTGATCTGGTTCTATGAACCCATGTTCAACTGTTTCCCAACATTCTAGTGATCTTAAGAATGATTTTATTCTGATTGACCAAAATTCATAATTTTTTCTTGTTAGAGCATGACCTTGATATTGACCCAAGTTGTTGTTGGATGCCATTTTATTTGAATATTATAGTCTAAAATTTCAAGCCCAATTTTTCCTTGTTCAGTTCTCAAAATTACCTCTCCATTTTTTTTGTTCCAAAAATAAAATATATTTTCTTTTAAATCTTTTCCCTTTTTAAATCTCCACATCTTTTAAAAAAATGCTTCCTTAAATCTTGGATTCCTTTTTGTTTAAATTTTATTGAGCTTAGCTTACAACAGTTTTTCAGTTACCGGAATTTTCTTCATGGTTCACTTTTATCAATTATTTTGTATTTTTTAAAAATTTTCCATTTTCATTTTAAACCAAAAAACATTCCTCTTTTCAAGAAAATATTACGGCTCACCAAAGCCTTTCCCTTCCCTATTATTTAGTACAATGGTGTCTTTCACCCTATAACCAAGATTATTTTTTTCCTTTATAACAAGGATCCATAAATCTTGCTTAGGGTTAGTGATAAACCTTCGCATATACAAAATGACCCTTTTTAGGGTTAGTAAAAAACCTTCACATATGCAAAATGACCATTTTTTATAATGTTTAACCAGCATGCTCCACATTAATGGGCTCATAACACAACACGCTCCAAACTTGCATGATTTTTACCGCTTTTACCGACCCCAACTTGACTAAATTTTACTTCAACCCACGCTCAACAAGTGGAGACTCAAAAAACTTTTTATGGGTGCATTGTTACTTTTTATGGATTTGAACTTACATAGATCTCCTTTTCATAAAAATAACACGTTCCAAATCTCCTTGGATGACGTAAACTTCCCAAGCTAGCGTTGTTGTTTTTAACTATTGAACTCTCAGACAAATCTTAGCCTTTAATTTTTTAATAATTTTTTTGGGGTTCTGTCTCTTACCTTGTTTCAGCTTCTCCTTCATGCATGCACCAATGGACCTTCTGTTTCTTCCACAATCTCCTCGGCTCCTTCAAGATAGAAACAATGGAAACGACAACTACTCAACAGTATCCATAGTATTCTGCAAGGAGTTTGGCTGTGTGTCCTCCTCCTTTAGCTTGCTCAACTCTTACAGCTCCAATCTTCCCTTCAACTTGTGGGGAGATACTTTTGCAGGTCTCTTTTGAATCTTGCAACTTACTTCATGTAATGTCCATAAAAACAGTAAAAATTTAAAAAAAAATTGTTACTGTAATAAACTGGATAAGAGATCATGAATGTAAATTAACTTCAGCACTACTAAGAATATGCTACACCAATGCTTCTTTTGTGACATTTAATAGAGTCTCAATTTCATAAGTGTCATGGCTTTACTGGCTATGAATCCTACAGCTTTGCGAAAGCATTGTAATGAATATAAGTGTAAATCTGTCACCAAGGTACAAATGTTTAGAGGATAATAATGCAAATCTATTTCTTATAGTTTTTAAGAGTTTGTGTGCATAATAAAATGGTGGAGAGGAGAACTGCGTTGGTGAAGTTAATTCTCGACGTTTCGAGCCGCAAAGTAGGGCTCATCATCAGCAGAGAGTGTCTCACGGTTTAAATTAGGTGTGGAAGATAGTAATTAATAAGTGTGAGTTTCATTAAAACTTTTTTAGGGTTTTTTATTGTGTGCATGTTTATTAAAGTCTAACTGATAATTCAGGTGGGATGGATTTTTATTGGTGGCGGTTGAGGCCCATGGTGCGATGCTTGGTATTTTCAAAGGGGAAGGTACCCCAGCAGGGCTGCCGAGAGGTGGGGGGTAATAAAATGGAAACTCCTTACTTACTTACCGAGTTCGCTAATGCATCCACTTTGTACCTAGTTTGTAGGTGTACTTACGGAGGTGTCTACCTATAGTGCTCATTTCGCAAGTCCAACACTTATTTAAAACTAATGTATGTAATGTTTGGAGGTTGTCACCTTAAAATGATTTGTTGGAAATTATAATCCTTATTGAACTTTCAATGCATGTTGACCTTGTAATTACTTGTTGGCATTATACACTACTTTGGGTCTTTGTATAACACCTTGCAATTTAAATTACTTCATTGATTGTGAATGCCTCTACTACTATAGAGATTACGACTATTATTGAAATATTTGGAGTTGGTAATGGAATTTAATGCAACTCTACGATGGCACATGGCCAACATTTCCAGCTATGCTGAGGGTTTCTACTTGGTTTCTACACCATCGAAGGTTTCAATTTCATGGTTCATTTTCCTTTGTCTATGTGTTGGATGCGTTTGAGGGTTTCATGTACTGACTCGAGCTTGGCTCATGGTCAGCACAGCATAAGGGGTTTCTTATGCAGAGATGGCGACAGATAAACACGAAAGAAATATCATCCTTGTTTTCTTGCTAATTTAAGTGGATAAAAATGATAATAAGCTCAGGTTTCTAACTTGTATGATTCATTTGCTTGGTAGGTAATTTGTTTGGCCCTGTTCATCTGTGTGGCTACTAGTTGATGGCCAAGACTAGACTTGGAGGCATTGCAAATGGTAAGTTCAGAGTCCACCATTACTTATCTCCTCCTCTCGCCTCTGGTATGTTACTGTTTGGGTTTGCTATGAGGAACCTCATGAGCCCGATTGGTTCACTATGACAAGCTTTGAGTTCCTGGAAGTCATTGTTGGCTGGACTGTTGCAAAAAATGTATCTATTGACTTTTACAAGCCTTGGAGGGTCTTAGTGGGAGGTTTTGGCCACTCAGCTCAATTTCTAAATTTTTGTTGAAGCTTGTTGATAGTATTAATGCCCAATATGAACTGGGGTTTTCATTCTAGACCTATGTCTGAGTATTTAGTTTGTTGATGGGGTGTTGTCTAGCACAGGCTAGCTTGGCTAGACCTGCTAGACCCTCCACTGGTTTTTGGGTGAAACCTCTAAGTGTTGATAATATTTATAATGAGCACACTGCTGAGGAATTTATTCTAGTTTAAATGCCTACATCTACTAAAAATGGGAAATGGAAACAATTATTACCACATACCTGGTTGCTTGGGCACTCGATCCTTACTTGTAGAAAACCTGCACACTCAATCAGTAGTTAGTGCAGAGCCTGTTGTGATTAGCTAACCTGTTAGGGTGATTTTCCTTAGCTTGATAACTTTGGGGCTACTGTATTCCTCTCAACCATGATCCTACAACCGTTCCTAGTTTTGTATGGATCCCCCCAACCTGGATTCCAACATGCAAAATAGATCCAACCTAGGGTTGTTGCTGGTTCAATTTCTTAGAGCATATGACTTTCCTTTGATTACCATCACAAAATGATAATGAAAAAGATAGATGATCCTTAAAGTTGGGATCTTCCCTCTTTATGTAGGGGAGTCTTGAATTATGACTGTTAGAATAATTAGTTTCTTTAAATTAGATAAATAATATTTAAAAGATATTATTTAATAAATATCTAGTATTTTGCACTAAGACTTTTTCAATGGTTTAATCTATAGCGATTTCTGATTTAAGCTCTTATAATAATTATGAAAACAATAATTATACTAATAATATTTCTAACCTAAGTATTAATACATTAGTAATACTATTTATAAATGTGGCTGTCCACTAAATATTAATACTCTATTAATACTATTAAATAATGTGGCATCCCACTATGTATAAACTATATGCAATAAATAATCACATCATTAATTATTAAATATTCTAAATAATAATATTCAATCATGTATCTTAACATGATACTTAGTTTTAACAACTTAAGGGTAAGGTCCACTTGTTTGGACGGTCTTTCGGTAAGCTAGGATAGGCATCTTTAGTCTCCCTCTTTGCATGTCGGATTCCCTCATTTAACACGGTAGTTCCCACAGTATTTGATGATAGATAATAGATGAATCATTTAATCAAGTTATATAAATGTGATGAAAGTAAATGATCCAGATCTTGGGGGATGAGACCTGAAAGGCTTGAATGCCAAGAGAGGAGGAGAAGAGATAGCTTCAAAACTGAAGCGAACAATGAACCAGCTGTGAGAAAGACAGAGTAGTGAGATCTGAGATATAAATAACATAGATGAACAAACATAGAATAAATATGCTATATGGATGGGTGAGGCTCAAAAAGGGTTCTTTGAGCCTCACCTATCAAACTATACTAAGAAAGACACTCAGAACCAATACCCCAATAATAACTCAATAAAATAAGAGAAATGTAGGATAGAAACCAAATGAGTAACTTGTTATTATGAGAAGGCTTTCTAGGCCTTTATATAGCATTATTACAATGTGGCTTGAGGCCATACCATGGGCCAAAACTATGTGCTACCAAATACCATGGATGAGAGAGGGTGGCCTCTCAATTTAATACTTTTATGGCTTATACATCCGAATTTGAACCATATGCCTCCTAAAATTCGGATCATTCCTGCCCCCTTAGAAAATGATGGTCCCCATCACTTCATGCTAAAAAGAGGCCCATGATTACAATGTGCTAGTTACCAATGAAGATAAGGGTTTTGTGTGGTTGACCCATAACCATGGGTTTTGCGAGGTTAACCCATAACCGTGGGTTTTTCAAGGGTGACCCATAACTATGATGGCAATGGCAAGCTTGGTTGTAATGAAGAGAAGAGTTTTTTGTGGTTGACTCAGAACCATGGGTTTTGTGTGGTTGACCCATAACCATGGGTTTTGTGTGGCTGACCCATAACCATGGTGGCAATGACAAGCCTGTTTCCACTGAAAAGAAAGGTTTTGTGGTTAACCCATAACCGTGGGTTTTGTGTAGTTGACCCACAACCATGATTACAATACACAACTGTGGGTTTTGTGTGGTTGACCCATAACCATGGGTTTTGTATGGTTAACCCATAGCCATGATTACATTAAGATTTAAAAAAATTGAAAATTCATGATCTTTGGTGCAGTTGATGTCTTGCTGAAAATTCATTCATAGCTTCTGATGCATGTACTGAAATTGAATTCCATTGAAGACCCATTTGAGATATTGAAGAAATATTTTTCATTCATGTGTGGAAATCCCTCTATATATGCCTGAGGCGAGAGAAAGACCTCATTGAATATGAACGTACGGGCAGCCATCATGAGTCAAATACATGCTGATGATCAAATGATCATATCTCTCAAATTAGGAAGCAAAATGGAATTTCGTGAAATACCCATTTTAGATATTGAAGAGATCTATCTAGCCATATATGGAACTCCATCTGAAGTTTCTTGCATAGCGAGAAAAATTCTGTTGAAGACAGTGAAACGCGCGGCCTCGTAGGATCAAAAATATTCTGAGATTCAATTGATGATATCTTTCAAACCAGGAAGCCAAATGGAATTCCGTGAAATACCCATTTGAGATATTGAAGAGATATGTCTACCCATATATGGAACTCCATATGATATTTCTTAAGCAGTGAGAAAATTTCCATTGAAGACAGTGATACGCACAGCCTCCTTGGGTGAAAAATATGTTGAGATTCAAATGAGCATATCCTTCAAACCAGGAAGCCAAATCAGATTCCGTGAAATACCCATTTCAGATCTTGAAAAGAGATTTCCAATGAGCTATGGTATAGCTTCTGAAACATCCTATAGAGATCGTGGCATATCTCTAAAGTTTTATGAATGTGAAAGTGCTGATTGTTGCAGGCCACATATGATGCCAAGAGTTTATAGAGAAACATGGACTGTTGTAGAGGTTGTGGAACCTCCGTGGGAAGCATGGACACCCTGAACGATTGTTGAAAATGTTGGAGACCAATGGATGTAGCAGATCAAGATCCATGTATGGATGTAGCAAATCTAGATCCATGTATGGATGTAGTGAATCCATGTATGGATGTAGTGAATCCAATAAACCATGTAGTGCTTGTGGACCAACTGTGATGCTTACAGTGTAACCCTTGTTCCGATGGAAAGTGAACCTGCTCTGATACCACTGATCCGGATCTTGGGGGCTGAGACCCGGAAGGCTTGAATGCCGAGAGAGGAGGAGAAGAGATAGCTTCAAAACTGAAGCGAACAATGAACCAACTGTGAGAAAGACAAAGTAGTGAGATCTGAGCTATAAATAACATAGATGGACAAACATAGAATAAATATGCCACATGGAGGGGTGAGGCTCAAAGAGGGTTCTTTGAGCCTCACCTCTCAAACTATACTAAGAAAGACACTCAGAACCAATACCCCAATAATAACTCAATAAAATAAGAGAAATGTAGGATAGAAACAAAATGAGTAACTTGTTATTATGAGAAGGCTTGCTAGGCCTTTATATAGCATTATTACAATGTGTCTTGAGGCCATACCAAGGGCCAAAACTATGTGCTACCAAATACCATGGATGAGAGAGGGTGGCCTCTCAATTTATTACTTTTATGGCTTATACATCCGAATTTAAACCATATGCCTCCTAAAATACGGATCATTACTGATCCGGATCTTGGGGGCTGAGACCCGGAAGGCTTGAATGCCGAGAGAGGAGGAGAAGAGATAGCTTCAAAACTGAAGCGAACAATGAACCAGCTGTGAGAAAGACAGAGTAGTGAGATCTAAGCTATAAATAACATAGATGGACAAACATAGAATAAATATGCCACATGGAGGGGTGAGGCTCAAAGAGGGTTCTTTGAGCCTCACCTCTCAAACTATACTAAGAAAGACACTCAGAACCAATACCCCAATAATAACTCAATAAAATAAGAGAAATGTAGGATATAAACAAAATGCGTAACTTGTTATTATGAGAAGGCTTGCTAGGCCTTTATATAGCATTATTACAATGTGTCTTGAGGCCATACCATGGGCCAAAACTATGTGCTACCAAATACCATAGATGAGAGAGGGTGGCCTCTCAATTTAATACTTTTATGGCTTATACATCCGAATTTAAACCATATGCCTCCTAAAATTCGGATCATTACTGATCCGGATCTTGGGGGCTGAGACCCAGAAGGCTTGAATGCCGAGAGAGGAGGAAAAGAGATAGCTTCAAAACTGAAGCGAACAATGAACCAGCTGTGAGAAAGACAAAGTAGTGAGATCTGAGCTATAAATAACATAGAATAAATATGCCACATGGAGGGGTGAGGCTCAAAGAGGGTTCTTTGAGCCTCACCTCTCAAACTATACTAAGAAAGACACTCAGAACCAATACGCCAATAGTAACTCAATAAAATAAGAGAAATGTAGGATAGAAACCAAATGAGTAACTTGTTATTATGAGAAGGCTTGCTAGGCCTTTATATAGCATTATTAAAATGTGTCTTGAGGCCATACCATGGGCCAAAACTATGTGCTACCAAATACCATGGATGAGAGAGGGTGGCCTATCAATTTAATACGTTTATGGCTTATACATCTGAATTTAAACCATATGCCTCCAAAAATTCGGATCAGTAAAAGTGCTATTCAGAGTCTTTTCCGACTGAACAGTTTGAGATCCAGTAACCTCGAGTGCTCTTAAGAGTCTTTTAACTCAACACTCTCACATGGGTGTTACGCTAGTGCAATTCCAGAGCCCTTGCTGAACACTAGTGCTAGAATGTGGTTGTGAGGCACATCTAGAATATTGAAGTTGCCTCAGATCTGATATTTTTTTATCAAGCTTGGAGTGCTCTAGGGCTTAGGCCCAACACTCAATGTACCTTAGGGCTTACTCCTAGTACATAAACATTCTTCTAGGTATATCAGGGCTTATGCCCAGTACATAGGTTATATGTGTATTTCTGAGTCCACGCTCAACACACTCATAACTCAAATCATGTAAAATCATAGCTCTGTACAGTAAGTAACAAAAGGCCATCTCAGCATATTAGGGTTTGTACCCATATCAAAGTTGGAGAACATCATTGAAACATTGGGGCCTTCTCACCTAGTATACACTCAAATAAAGAAATCAGTTAGGGTCCATGCCCGATATGTCAATATATAAAAGAGTAAATCATAGGTGCTAGGGCTTATGCCCATTACTTCAAATAAAACATAGGTGCTCGGGCCGTGGCCCAATATAACAACAAAAATAGTTAGTCCAAAATTCAGGATATTACACTTCAACTTGTGTAGAACTTCTTAATCACCAACAAGTTTCTCTATCTGTTGGATAGAAAGGGAATATTATTCTCACAGCAAGAACACAAGAGACACATAGCTACAACTAAACATGAGCTTTCAATCTCTTCTTCATTAACACAAAAACTCACTCTCTTACATATGCTAAAAACACATGCTTCATACATATATGAAATTCTGAACTACATCGGGAAGTTTCCCGCATTAACTAAACTACCTAATTGTATTTAAATATATCACCTCTAATATCAGAGTTTGTACATAATGTAGGTTATTTCCGTGAGTAACATATTGACATGTTTACATATAACAGAGGGAGAAATTACTCCTTCTTACAAAATGTTTAGTGCTCAATTGGAATTTTCCATAGCAATAATGAAAATAGAAATTCAAGAGATTCATGCTATGAATATTAGTAATTAAGAAAGTTCTTTTTAACAACAACATTTAAGGTTAGGTAAGTTAACTTCCATGAACAAGTTATTTGTTACTTGCTCTTTATGTTTACTTGTAATCGCTTGTTGTTTATGTCTCAGGTTGTCTGTCACTACCTCTATCCATGCATGGGTTACATGTTATCTATGCATCAACTACCAATTATTTTTTATATTTCTTTTTTTTATAATTGTTTATTTCGAATTTTGAACAACGGCATTTGTCCCCTCCTTCTTCAATCTAGGAAAATATAAATGATAATCCAACCCAAATTGACCTATTTCAAGTTTATCATATCATTAGTACAGAACCATAATTAATTAAAGATAAATTTAATGGATCACATGACCCATGAATCACATTTACTTTTTGGAATGACAAATGAATCTAAAGGCTGCCACCTTAATAAAAAATGGAATTGGTCATTAAAGTGCTACGTTTAAAAGTTCTGTTTTCACTTTAATAATGATAATTACATTTTAATTATTTTCATTTGTTTTCATTTTAATAATTAAATTTGTACAACCAACATTTCTTTATGTAGCGAGCATTTTGGTTAATCCCATAGTTAATTTCTCTAGGCACGTAGCTTTTTGGTTAATCCCATAATATTAGTGAGTGAATAGGTGAGTAATATAGATCTTGGGAAACTACCAAGTGCAAAGAAGGAAACAAAGGATCTCTTAGGTCTAGCCTTAATTATTTCCTCTAATAAATTTCAAATCAATTAAAATCATATTATTTTTTTATATTTATGATGTTTATGTTTTACATTTAATAATCTATTTATCTAATTTAAATTATCAACTTTTCAAAAAATATTTATTTAAAATTCAAATTGAAAAGTCATAAAGTTTATATGGTAAAATTTCTAAACTTTTTTGAAATTATAATTCTTGAATTATCTATTTTTTATTAAAATTTATAAATATTAAATATGAGGAAGTCATATTAAACTAGTTATCAAAAATTTTAGGTATACCTTTAGTTTCCAACATTTTTATTTTTATTTTTTTAAGTTATATATAAAATTACTTATAGCAAAAGAATCTTACAAACTTTAAATTTTAACTTATAAAATACTTATAATTTTATTAATTTATTAATTTTTAATTATTTGAATCATTCAATATTTTTATTGGGTCGAGAGGCCCTTTTACAACCCAAAGTGGATGAGATGTGTCAGGTATGTCACATGTCAGCTCCAAATTTAAATTGGTTAAATTGTAAAATACATTTAGATAAATATACATTGACTTTCAATTTCAATTTCCATTCATACCTCCTTATATTTTCAATAATTTTTTCATAAATAATTACAATAGTATCCCAAATTGAAATAGTTGGAAAGTGGATGGATATATTGGATTATTTATTTTTAAGTTAATAATAAAACAACAAGTAATATATTAGTTTTGTGATAATTGCAAATTAACTAATAATTGGGTAAATTGAAAGCATTTTACTTCACAATGAATTAACGAATACAACTTTTATGTATTTGTAAGATTTATATGTTATAATTTTCAACATGAAACAATTAAATTTGGGTAAATAACTATTTTACTTCATAACAAATGAATGAATGCAATTTTTTCTTATTTGTAGGATTGATGTGTTATACTTTAGAACATGTAATTTCGGTAAATAACTATTTTAATTCATAATTAAATAATTAATGAAATTTTTGCTTATTTGTAGTATTTATCTATTAAATTTTACAACATTTACAACATGATTCCTAATTGGTATAGTTGGTGGTTAGATATTAGTTTTGGGTAAATATCTATTTTACTTCATAATTGATTAATTAATTAATGCAACTTTGGCCTACTTGTAAGATATTCAAATTGGAATAGTTGGTGTTTGAATGATTATAACCTAAAATATATTAGATTTAATGTATGTTTAAGTTGACAATATAACAATGAGCTAAATATTAATTTTGTAATAATTGCATATTAATAAACCAACATAGATCCATCTTAACTCACGTAGAGATCAAATATATTGAGGTGAAACCTCTTTTTATAGTCCTAAACTTCCTCAAAAGATTTGATCCCTATTGATCTTTGATAAAAGGAAAGTTAAGATGGATCTATACTCGTTGTACACTACAAAATTCTATTTTCAAAATTAATTTAAAAGATATTAAGCCAATAAATGTTTTATTGTACATTACAAAATTATATTTACATAATTAAATTAAAAATATTAAACTAATCAAACAAAGATTTATTTTATAATAAATCAAATATATCTATCCAAAAAGCTTGTAATTATTTAAAATTTGAATCTAAAAAGTTTTTAACTATTTAAAATTTAAAGCTTAATTTATGTATTTAACTTAAAGTTTAATTTATGTATTTATGTATGTAAATATTTTATGCTTATATCGGTTGACATTTAGTTTTAGTTTTATATATAAATTAAACTTTAAGTTAAATACATAAATTAAGCTTTAAATTAAGTAGCTGTATTGCTTTTTAGAAATAAGGCCACCAAAATGAAGCTTAATCATTACATAACCTAGCGCCGTTGCTTTTTCAGTTGAATGTTATAGTACATAGGTATTCAAGAATGCATATGGACCATCGTGTGAAAGCGTCAAAAACCAACTCAAGTGCCTTGACCAATGTCTGCGCATATTATCTTAATACTGAAGAATGCATATGGAGCAGTGTTTTATCACGTACAAAACCATATCATGAATGCAAATCCAGCATTGTGTGAGACCATAAAAAAGCCAATTCAAGCGCCTTGACCAATGGCTGCCCGCAATAATTAGCAAAGTGAAAAAGATCAAAAACCCATTCAAGTGCGTTGACGATGGCTGCCTGCAATGATTATCCAACTGAAAAGATTTTCATACATCATAGCTATGACAGATCTGTGTACTCTTTAATAAACGGTATGTCAAAAGTGAAGGCCATCGTTCAAAACGGTATGTCAAAAAAGGTGAAGGTCATTGTTGAAATGTTTATATTCGTGGAAAATGACACTGGTGACATTCTCGGTGCAAAGAAATTGCGCACTTTTAAAGAGAACGCAGCCGCTCCGAAAGTCCAAAATATGTTGAAGGAACATACAGGCAGGAGCGGTCCTCCGTAACGATGCACGATCTCTGACTCATCGGAATTCTAAAATTTGAAGTTTAAATTAGTTTGTTTTTGTGGCACCACCGCCTCCCATGGCGAATGATTTCTATTTAACAATAGTGAAGAACTTATTTTGAGAACACTGAAGAACGTATTCCTGTTTTTCTGAAAAGTGTGCTTCTTAAATTGGACCCGTCGATTCATTGTATGTTAATATTAATTTAGGTTTTCAATCTAATTTGACATATTATAGGTCTAATTGTTACATTTATAAGTGCGTGGCATTGTGACATTGATAAGGATCATGTGAAGACATTAATAATTTGACTTTTGTGCTATGTTATATTGAGACGCTCATCAATGATTATATTGATAAGTAATATTTATCAAACATTATGTGGCATTTTGATGCTTATTAAGAGTTATGCTGCATTGTCACCAATGTCATTGATGCTTTGCCACATTAATCAATCATTATTAGTTATTTAAATAATTAAATATTATATTATAATTTAATACTTTACACATTAATATTATTAATTAAACATGATTAATTTACTAATATTCGAGATATGTATAATATTATGATGTATTTTGGAGACATTTAATAACATTATGATATATTTGACACATTAATAATGTTTTTATCTCATAATATTTTTTAATAAGATAATATTATTTAATTAAATAATATTAATAATTAATTAATTATAATATATTTATAAAAAATTATGTCATTTTTTATGCTTATTAAGGATCATGTTTCATTGTAGTGTTCATCAAGAATTATGTCTCTTTGTGATATTGATCAATGGTTATGTCTAATTAAACATAAAGGTTATGTCCAATTCTCACATTTATAGAATTAAGAAATATCATAATCATCTAACCTCATTTATAAAATTAAATGATTATTAAATATAATAACCATTATGTAATATAATAATAATAATTCTTATTAAATAATAATATTTTATTAATACATTCATTGTAACATGTTAAAAAATACCACATTTATAAAATATATACTTCTAATATTATAATTTAATAATATTGTTTTTATAATATTATTAACAAAATAAATTAATTAAATAATAATATTACCAATTAAATTATTTTATAATAGTATGGTTTAATTACATATTATAAAATGAGAGTATTGTTTAATTAATAATATTCTTTAATTAAACAATATTATTAATCAAACAATTAAAATATTTATTTTGTTAAAATAATTAAAATTATTAATATATTAATATTTTTTATTAAATAATAATAATTAATTAATTAATGTTATTATTAATTAAATAACATTAATATTAATTAAATTATTGATTAAATAACATTAATACTAATTAAATTATTTTAGAATTATTATGTTTAATTAAACAATGTTATTAATATGTATTTCATTAAAATTATTGAACAATATTATTCTATTAATATTTTAGAGATATGTGTGTGTGTGTCGAGCCGTTACTAGCAACAATCACATTAATAATATTAATGTGTCTGAATATGCTAGGCGTAAATTGGGCACATACTTTTCATATTAATTTTTTTCCCTATAGTATATGTCTCATTTATGCATATCGGCGTATTCGAACACATTAATATTATTATTGTGGTTGTTGCTAGTATATGTCTAATTGTTACATTTATAAGTGTTTATATCTTAGAATTTGGGGTGGATTATCATCTATATTCTTCCTAGAATGAAGGAGTATGAGACAAGTGTTATTTTATGGTCCTCGTTCAAAATTTGAAATAACAAAATTATCAAAAATATATATATATAAATAAAGTGGTAAATCTTGGTGGTAGTTCATGCATAGATAACACATAGACAACCCATTTAACTAAATAAGGTAATAAGTAACTTAAACATGAAGAACACTATGTGATTACAACAAAGCATGGAGAAGAGTAATCTATAACTTCTTCATGGCAATTAACTTGTGACCTATCGGTGTTCACCAACCACAAGTTTTGTAAATGTGCTATTGTATTGTATAAATTAAGATAAAATTATTTGATAAATTAACATGCATTTTCGTGTGAAGTGTTTTCCTCAATGATTTGTTTGAAACCTCAGCATTTGAAACATTCTAGATGAGAATTTAGTTTAATTATGATGATAATTAAATAGTTATAGATTTTAAAATAACAAAATAATTATTATAATTATTTTTTTAGTTTATATATATATATGATTAACTTTTTATTATTTTAAGTTTCATATTAAATATATTTTTTTAAATTTTAAAAATCAAAATCAACTAAATAAAACCAAACAAAAAAATTATTTGAAATTATAGAATGTACACTATTTAAAATTATCATATAATACTCTAAAAAAATAACAACAAAAATGATCTACTCTAACTCTAACTTAGTTGTGTACAATGCATCGTACACATATAATTGTGAAAAAAAATACTAACAAAAATATATAAGAAGAAATCATATAGTACACATTTTCTCTAGAATAACAATAGAGGTCCATGGGATTTCCCAATGAAACCTTAAAAAACCATGAAAATCTTACAATTCATAATAATACTCGTATTATCCATTTCTTAGTTTTCCATCTTAGAATAATATTGTGAGTGGTATAGAATTTTGTCAATTTTTTTTACCGACTAGTTGAGAATGTGTTATCTATATGTATCTAACCATCTATCATGGTATTATTCTTAAATGTCATGGTATCATTCTTTATATTGATGATGGTGCCATTGCCAAAATCCCATAAAATACCTAACAAAGCTCGGTAAAGATATTTTTAATAATTCATTATATAATTACTACAAAATATGTCAAGATGAAAGTAACTGTTTTAATATTTATTTGTATACATAGTACGCGATATCATTTTAATATGATTGGAATACATTTAAATAAAGGCATATCATTTGGAAACGTTTTCTTAACTTTATTTTTAGAAATGATTTTTTTTCATTTTTACATAGCATAATTATGATTTTTTTTTATTTGAAAGTTTCATAATTTAAATGTTAAGTGACGTGTGTAGAAGTTAAAATAAGATAAAATATTTTCAATTAGATATAAGAGTAAAAAAAAATTAATTATAAGAATAATTTCATTTAAAAATAAAAATCTAATTAAACATGAGATGTATATATATTTTTTGCAGAGGAAAAAAGCGTACTATTTATATTCATAATTGAAAAAAACAGTACATTAATAGATCGATAAAAAACTGACACGGATCACCATGCATCCTTCTTCAAGCACTTCAGTCCTTGACATTACATCTTGCATGATCAAAAATATTAAAATAACAAAGATAAACCCATTCATTTTCTATTGACACATTTCTGGCCAGATAACAAATATAGCTTCCCAAACTAATTTAGGAAAAAAAGAGATCCATTGTCCTGGATCTCTTCTTCAAAATATTCTTCCCACATAAGATATCCATCTTCTCCTGAAAGTGCCTATTTGGATAAAATATCAGCTGCTTGATTGTGTTCCCTATAAATATGCTTGATGTCTATTTCCACAAAAGTTTCTAGTTTAGTCCTTATTTTGTTGCACAATTGTGTTAATGCAATGATATTCAACTTATATTCACCTAAAGCCCATTTTATAGCTACCCTGGAGTCTCCAAAAAACTTAGTCTTGGAAAACCAAATAGATTTGCCTTTCTCACAGAAACCCACAATGCTAAAAGTTCGGCCTTCATATTTGTGCCCACACCACATCTGAGCCGGAAAGTGTAGAAATGATCCTGATTTAAAAATATTTTTCCACCTGCTGCACACTATCCCAAAGTTGCTGCACCATCAAAAAAGATAATAGGATCACTGAAGTTCAACTTAAAGTTTCCTACAATCCTTTTTGAGGTTTTTTCCTTCAACTGTTTATATGGCAAGTAATGGTGTACAGCTAGTGAAATAACCCCGTCTATATTTGCCTCTTGATCATCAAATATGCACCTATTCCTCATTCTCCAAATTGCCCAAGAAATGAAAACTGGAAGTGTGAGATGTTCACTACAGTTTTTAATCCAAAATCTTAAGCTTGTAACAAAATTTCCATGCTTCCAAACAGTGCTAATATTCAATGTATTACTTACCTTTCCGCAAATATGTAATGTAAAAGTGCAGTCCATAAATAAGTGTGTTGCATTTTCTATCCAATTCTTGCACAGTGTACATCTACTTGGTCCATACAAACCTTTCTTTTCCAAATTATCCCAGGTTTTCATTCTATCCATAAGTACAAAGCAAAGAAAGCATTTCAACTTCAGTGGCATTTTCCACGTCCAAATGACATTGTACCACCACTGCTTTGGAAAAATGCACTTTCTTTTAATGATAGATTTGTATGCAGTGTTTGCAGTCACCATACCTGTACTTTCATTCCCTTTCCATATTAAGATATCCTCTTAATTGTTTAACCTGCAACTAGCTGAATTTAAAGAATTGATATAACCATCCCGCTCTGTGGCCAGTTCTCCACAAAGACCTAAACCTTCACCACTATACCAGTAATTGCCAACAACCTGGTTCTTCACACTGTCTAATGTATAAAAAACAACCCTGTTTAATACACCTCTCACATTATGAGAAATAGTGTATCCATCACCCAATCCTATAATAGGATTTGTCCCAATGGAAATCTCTTTCCCATTCCCTATTTTCCAGCAGATATCAAGCGCCAACCATTTATAAACATTTAAAAAACCTCTCCAGAGTGGGGAAACACCCCAACAAATTTTCTTAGGAGTTTTGAACCAGTGTGAAGTTTTGATTTTAATATACTTGCAGTGAACCACTCTTGACCACAGGGTGTTCCCAAACAGGGCTCTCCAAAAACTTTTTAGTCTTAGAGCTTCATTAAATGCATGTAAATCCTTTATCCCCCATCCACCTGTACTTGTTGGCAATGAGAGCATTTCCCAACCTACCATAACAAGTCCCCCTGGTCCTAACTTACCTATCCATAGAAAATTAAAAATCAACTTTCTTATCAAATTGATAATGTTCTTTGGGACATGTAGCAATGAAAACTAGTATATAGGTATGTTGGATAATATTGGCTCGATCAAGGTCAATTTTCCTCCAACTGACAGGAATCGATATGCCCAATGTCAAATCCTACTCTCCAACTTCCTTAATAGCCAATACCAATCTTTTTATAAAGTAACCATTTGGGTTTAGAAAGAAACCACGGTAAGTCAAACCCTCATAGGCCACCTTTCATTTGTATTGCAAAATATTCAAAATTTCATTTTTCCTATTGTCATCAACAAAAAAATGATAAAAAGTGGTCTTCTGCATACTAATATTCATACTTGAAGCTTTGCAGAATATCTCCAATATACCCTTGATTAGCCTCCATTCAGAAAGTGAATCCACTCCAGCCAAGAGGACATCATCAACAAAAAGTAAGTGGGTTATCTTAATCAACTTATTGATCTTCAGTCCTTTGATGTGTCCCTCCAATTTTGTTTTCTTAAGCATGAGACTTAAGCCTTCTATCACTAGAAGAAATAGAAGGGGGGAAAAAGAACATCCATGCCTGATACCTCTACTGCAACTAAAAAAACCAGAAGGTTGTCCATTCACCATAACAGAAATATTCAATGTGCTTACACAAGCCATGATCCATCTGATAACATTTGCACGAACACCAATTTGAATAAGGATGAGTCTCAAAAATTCCCAATTTACTCTGTCATATGCTTTTTCCAAATCTATTTTTAGGAGAAGTGCCTTCTATTTCCTCTTCTTAACTGAATGCGAAATTTCCTGTGTGATCCCCACCGCATCATGGATCTGTCTCCCCTCTAAGAAATGAAATTGTTCAGGAGAAATTTTTTCTAATAGTATGGGCTTCAACCTCTCTGCAATAATTTTTTAAACAAATTTATAAACCAAATTGCATAATGAAATTGGTCTAAAATCCCTGAATGTCTTGGGATCACTAAATTTTGGAATGAGTGTAGCAAAGGTTGCATTCAGTGCCCCACTGATGTACCCAATTCTTTTGGTGAAATCAACCATCCTCAGAATATCACTTCCCATAATGTCAAAAAAGTGTAAGAACAGTTCCACTGTCCAACCATCGGGCCTGAGACACTTCTCCTTAGCAAAATTTTTTAATGTCTTTTCAACTTCTTCCAAAGTGACATCCTTTTCCAAATCTGCAACCTCAACATCATTAAAAAAATTTGAATAATGCTTTGCCACTAATAGCTGAGAAGTTAAGTCACATTTCCCATCCTTAGTGTAGATATTTCTGAAATAACTCTTTGCACCTAGCTGCAAATCCTCCTTTCCTGAGATTTCAATTCCATTTGAATCACGCAATTTCCAAATGGTCTTTTTTTTTCTTCTAGATGAAGCAAAAGAGTGAAAAAATCTACTATTACTGTCCCCATCTTTTATCCACAGAGATCTACTCTTAAGTCTCCATTCTTTCTCTTCCTTTAATAAAATATTTTCTTTCTGTTCCTCCAGAAGTTTCAGTTTCTCTTGATCCCCCAAATCTAATGGAGAAACACATTGTCTGATGTAAAGGACCTATAACTGTTCTTCAACCTACCTCAAAGATTTGTGATATGTTATATTCTTGTTGTGAATCCACTGATATGTGAAATTCTTTAATGCCTGCACCTTTTCACATAGGAAATCCACCGGGTTTAGATCCGAGTCCAAAGTCGACTTTGCCCAAAATTCTCTAACATTATAATAGAACTCTTCCTTTGCAAGCCAAGAATGATTGAACTTGAAATGAAATCTACCCTTCAAAGCCAAATTCCCCAGCTGAAGAAAAATGGGCCAGTGATCTGAGATCTTGTTGTTGCCTACCCATGTCCTATAACAGCCACAAGAGTTCAACACCGAGGATTTAACCAGGAATTTATCAAGTCTCTTCAAAATGTTTTGTTGTCCTGCACGCCCATTTTTCCAAGTAGGTTGAAAACCAATATTACACACATCTACCAAATCATAATTAAGTAATAACTGTGTGAAAAAATCCGCCAAACTGTCAAGAACTACAGTGTTACCCCAAATCTCCCCAGGCAACCTGGTGAAATTCAAGTCTCCCTCGATAATCAGATTCTCAATATCTAAGATGCCAGAATTACTTAAACCTTCCCAAAAACTGCATCTATCCCGATAAGGTCCATAGCAATTGAAAATAGAAAATAGAAAATTACTTGAGATACAAAGACCATCTAGCAGCAAACCCCAAGCCATCTTGTAAACCTTGAATGAAAAAATATTTGGATACCACGCTGCCAACAGACCACCAGAGAGTCCATCCGAACTCACCCCCACACACTCCCAATCTGGAAGCAGATTCCAAATCTTTAAAATCTCCAAACTATCCATACACATCGTCTCCTGCAACAGTATCAACCCCGGGCTAGTAGTTTTCAAGAGATTGGATAGAGCCCTGACCCTAACAGCCCTACCCAACCCACAGATGTTCACAGAGCATATAGACATTAGGAACTAGACTTTTGGGGGCAGCCTTCTCTAAGACCCCATGAAATGTCACATGTCGAAACCTCATCCTCAGTCTTCCTCAGCTGCTCAGAAACCGGGATATAATCTTCTTTTGCAAAACCATCGCTTCTTTTCTTCTTCCTTAGAGTGACATTTTGGAATTTGAAAGAGTTAAGGGGCTCAATCTCAACATAACTCAAAGTATTCTTTGAGTAAATGGTCAATGGAGTTAGAATCCCCATATTAATTTAGGTTTTATACCGAGACTCTAAAAGTAAGTCCTTCTCCTCTGTTCTAAAAATTTCAGGATGAACAATTTTCTCGCAACTATCCTCCCCACTCCCATTATCTGGGTCCATCACCTCCTTAGAACCCCAAACCCCAAAAGGAGTAAGCCCTAAATCCTTTTTCACCCCAAAAATCCCCCATTTAACCTGAGGGTTTGAAAGGCACCCTCCCAATTTTTCAGCACCTGAAGTTCCTAAATTCAAAATGGCATCACCAGAAGCCATTCGATGCCGATATGACTCTTCATCCCCCACAACAACAGCCAATTCTTCCTCATTTAGAAATAAATCAGGGGAGATATTTGACTTAGTCAAAAGATTCACATTATCAAGTGGTTCTTTCACGCCAATGCCCACCGAATCTCCTCCAGCTTCATCCCTAGACCGCTCCAAATTCTTCTCAAAATGATCTAACAGTGGAGTGTCAGCAGAAACATCTTTAGAAGCCATTGATACCCTGTATCTGGGCCAATTAGCAAAAGGGAAAAATGCCTGAATATGCCCTTTATTGTGACAGAGGAAGCATATGAAAGATACTTTAAAATAGTCAAGATGCTGGATCCACTGATGACTACCCCAACACAATTCAATTTCTGCTAGTAAACTGTAATGACCCTTTTTAAAAATTTTATTAAAATGCCAATTTTTCCACTTTTTCCCCAATTTCGACCTTTGACTAGTTTTACTGTTTTGACCTCCAAATCAACCCAAATGCTCCCAAATCTTCTGTAGGAGTGTATGAATGGTATTTAGACTTGAATACTAGGTTCATGGATGTTTTATGTCCCTCCAAATACTGCTGCAAACTTGATTTGTATTCTGATCAATATAGGTAATTTTGACTAGTAATTTGTGCATCAAATCCCCCCGGGGTAACACTGCAAATGGCCTTCCAAATGCCTCCAAACTCCCACGAATTTATGAAAAGAGGTATGTAATGTGTTAAGTATGTGATTAAGGTCTCATATGCACCATTAATTGATTTTTACTACTGTTCTAACTCTCTCACATTCAACATAAAAAACCCCCAATTCAACCCTTGGGGAAATGGCACTATTTCACTTCTCAATACAAACAAACTGAGTAAAAATGCTTCAAATGATCAAGTACAGTACATGAAACTTGTAGAATGTATCCATGGTAGTATATTAATCAAAAATATATCATAGAATCATCCATCCATTCGAAATAATCAACCTTATAGTGTCACACATCAAAGCATTGGGGAAACAGACATTGTTTGCTCATTAATCAATAATTTTGCATACATTCAATGGGTATTTCGACCTGAGAGTTTCTTAATATGAATAATAGAGGATATGAAGCTATGACAATCAGAAAAATATCATATGAATCTCTCCCAATGAGTGCAAGATCTCACCCAAAGTGCAATCCCTCAAGGAGCCCGAATATGCCTTCAAAATTGGAAATGGTGGAGAGAAAGTGATGCACTAAACCAAACCATGAAACTTCCTATAGCTTCTACCTGCAAATAAAACTCCATTAAAGCACCATGAAAGACCTGAGTGGCCTCTCCAAACTCCAACTTGGATGGGAATCTTTCACCCTCGAAATTGGCTAAGGCAAGAAACTAGTCATCCACTAGTTCTCTCTTCACAAATGCAATTTTTCTCAAATCATCAAAATCCATTCTCATACTTGATTTCTACATTTTATAACCAACATTAGCCTTCAATGGGTCGAAATCCTCTCAATAGATTCAATAATTTTCCATTTAGAAAATATTCCTCATTTGCCACTTGTCTCCTAGTTCCAACCTTCCATCTTCTCCCAAATTTGAATTTGAGTTTCTTTAGATTCCTCCAACTCCATGAGAACCTTCCTTGAGCCTATTTTTGGGGCTAACATGTCATAATGGTCAGGTGTAAGAATTCAGGTCTGAATTTGGTCATAAATGTCATAGATGCTTCATTATTGTTGTCATAAAACTAGGGAATCTAGCCCAAGTGTCCACTAGTCTCCAATTTGACTCTTCCTCTCCCATGGAGGTTACTATTCCATCCCATTTCGACCTAAGATGGTCAATGCCATGTGTTATGACTTACCAACTCACCCAAGAGTGTTCACCTTCCCATGAATTCGAATTGGCAAGAGAGAGCTGCCATGTGTCATTGAAAAATCAAGCTAGTGTGGGTCCCACCACCTCCATATGTCTCCAAAACCACTTGCCACCTATAATTTCTCTTGAATTTATTTATTCATCATTTTTATTAAATTCTTGAACCCTTCTAATGTCTAAATATCATTTATTAGCTTCTTATTACCATCCCACATGTGCCCATCCAACCTAGGAAACTAGTAGGATTGATGGGATTGTCTTACTATGCACTTATTTGAATGGAGACATTACAGTCCTCCCCACCCAAGATTGCTTGTCCTCAAGCAATTTCAGATTTGGATGCTGCAAAATCTTCTCCTCTTCCCATGTGGCATCTTCATTTGGTAAGTCCTTCCATTGCACTAAATATTCTTTGATGATTCTACTCCTCAACCTTCTTTCCCGTGTCTTCAAAATCTTTTCTGGAACAAGTGTGAGCTGACCTTCATCATCCAAAGGAGGAAGTATTTATGAAGTGATGATTTGCTGACCAAGAGCTTTCTTAATACAAGAAACATGAAAGACATTGTGGATTTTACTCCCTTCCGGAAGTTCTAGTTCATATGCTACTTCTCCAACCTTCCGCACTACCTTGTATGGCCCATAGTACCTTGGTTTTAATTTGTCTGCTCCATTCTTTTTGAGGGATGTTTGTTTATAGGGATGCAACCTTAAATATACTAAATCATTGACTTGAAATGTTCTCTCTTCTCTATGTCTATCAGCATATTGTTTTTGCTGATTTTGAGCAACCTGCAAATTGTCTTTCAAGAGCTTTAAAATTTCTTGGCTCTCTTCCACCCAATCTTTAGCCTTTGGGGCTCTACTATCACCAAATATAATGTCAGCAAATGTAAGTGCATCATAACCATATAATTCCTTGAAAGGAGACATTCCTATTAACATATGATAAGTGGTGTTGTAGCAAAACTCACCCAAGTGTAGCCATTTTTCCCATGCTTTTTGCTGCCCTCCCACATAGTTTCTTAGGTATCCTTCCAACCATTGGTTTACCCTCTCTGTTTGTCCATCAGTTTGTGGATGATAGCTGGTAATTGGATTCAATTGAGTGCCTACCAATCTAAAAATTTCTTTCCAAAAAGCACCCATGCATCTACTATCTCTATCACTAACAATGCTCTTGGGAAGCCCATGCAATCTGAAGATTTCTTTGAAAAACATATCAGCCACTTGTGCAGCACTAAAAGATGATGTAACAGCAAAAAAATGAGCAAATTTTGTCAACCTATCAACTACCACATGTATACAATCCTTACCCAAGGATTTAGGCAATCCGGTGATGAAATCCATGGAAATACTGTGCCATTTTTGCTCCGGAATGGGCAATGGTTGTAATAGGCCGGCTGGACATGTAAGTTCTAATTTGTTTTGTTGACATGCTTTACATTCATTCACATACTTCTGAACATCTTCCTTTAGCCCCTTCCAAAAAAATATTTTCCTCAACTGTCTATAAGTTTTGAAGATCCCCGGATGGCCCGCTAGTGGGGAATCATGTGCTTCTTGCAAAATTCGGTACTTGAGCTTGGAGTTATGAACTTAATAAATTCTTCCCTTATAATATGTCAGCCCATTCAAAATCCTATAATTATCGTCCCCTTTGATTCCATCCAACACATCACAAGCAAATTTGTCTTTGGCATATTCAACTAGTAGCATGTTTTTCCAATCCTTGGCAGTATCCATGAGAGAAAAAGAAGGCCTTCTTGACAAAGCATCTACTACTATATTATTATTTCCTTTGACATATTCAATATCAAAATCATAAGCATGAATCTTGCTTACCCACTTTTTTTTCCTTTCATTTAGATATTTTTGGGTGAGAAAGTGTCTTAGACTATTGTGGTCAGTTTTCACCACAAACTTGCTGCCCACCAAGTATTGTCTAAATTTGGCCAATGCATGCATAATGGCCAGAATTTCTTTATCATAGATGGAGTAAATTTTTTCATGAGGCTACAACTTTATGCTCTCAAAGGCTATGGGGTGTTGGCCTTGCTTTAGGACAGCCCCTATTCCTCCACCTGAAGCATCACATTCCACAACAAAAGGTTTAGTAAAATCAGGAAGTGCAAGTATGGGACAACTACTCATTACCTCTTTCATTTTTTGGAAGGCCTTTTCAGCCTCCTCATCCCACTTGAAAGCATCCTTCTTAGTCAAATCAGTGAGTGGAGAAGTCAACTTGGAGAACCCTTTCACAAATTTTCTGTAGTAGGTGCATATGCCAATAAAGCCTCTCAATTCGGTAATATTTTTTGGTGATGGCCATTCCAAGATTGCCCTGATTTTTTCCATGTGTACCTTCACTCCTTCTTGCCCAATAATGTGCCCAAGATACAGTATTTCTTTCATTCCAAATTCACATTTTGATAATTTAGCAAATAAGGACTCTTCTTGCAAGATTTTCAACACAATCTCTAACTGCTGCAAATGCTCTTCCCATGTTTTACTGTAAATGAGAATATCATCAAAGAAAACAAAAACAAACCTTCTTAGTTGCTTGCAAAATATCCTATTCATACATGCTTGAAAGGTGGCTGGAGCATTGGTTAACCCAAAAGGCATGACAAGAAATTCAAAGTGGCCAAAATGACATCGAAAAGCGGTCTTTTGCACATCTTCATCTTTCATTCAAATTTGGTGATACCCTGATCTAAGGTCAATTTTTGAGAAGTATTTGGCCCCATGCAGCTCATCAATCCTAGGAATAGGATACCTACTCTTTATAGTATTTTTGTTCAAGGCTCTAAAATCTATGCACATTCTCAATGTTCCATCTTTTTTCTTCACTAGCACTACTGAAGAAGCATAAGGGCTAGAGCTTGGTCTAATGAGTCCCAACTCTAGGATTTCTTGCATAGATTTTTCAATCTCATCTCTAAACCTTTTAGGATGTCTATAAGGTTGTATCTGAATGGGTGAAGTACCCTCCTCCAAAACAATACTGTGCTCAACCCCCCTATCCGGTGGCCTACCATGTGGAAGATCTCTAAAAACCTTTTCATATTTTTGCAAAAGTCTCTCTATCTCCTTTGGGTGTTTGAAAATATTTATAGTTGGCTTGGGAGATGTAATATGACATTCAGCAGCCCATTCTATATCCCCATGCCTAAATATATATCTCATGCTATTGCAAGTCACTGCTTGATTTGGATAAGTGTGTTTCCCTCTCACAACTCTTTGTACTCCTTTTGAATCTTGGAATTTCATTTCGGAAATTTGATAATTTACTGTATGCTCTCCTATTGAATACAACCATTGCACTCCCAAAACAACTTTAGTATCAGCAACATCAACCACATAAAAACTATCAACAAAAGTATGGTTACCTACGGTGACTTGCAGCTTTGGAACCCATGTTTTGCATTGCATTGTGTTGTGACCAGGAATGACAATTGTGAAGCCATCAAATGGTTAAATAGTTATCTTTCTTTTCTCTACCATCTCTGCATCAATGAAGTTATGAGTGGCTCCTCCATCTACCAAAACTAAATTTCTTTGTCCTTGTACCACACCTTTGCATCGGATAGTATGATAGCGAGGTACTGCTGAAAGAACTTCCATTCTTGCTTTGTCCGGTGAAGGTTGATTTTCTTCTTGTCTTTCCTCTTCTACTGCTGTCTCATATGCCTCTTCTTGATCTTAAATATGTCCATCTTCATCCATGCCCCCATCATACCCTTCATTATCATAAAATACTTCTATGTATTGAGCCTTTCCTTTGGTACATTTGTGCCCCGGTGTCCATGGTTGGAAGCATGTGAAGCATAGTTTTTTTTTTCTAAGTTAATCCCTATTTAGTCCCTCTTTTTTATTTCTCTCAAATGACTTTCTTTGCCAAGGTTTCTTATCATATCCATCCCTTTTCCAAGGTTTCTTTTCAAATTTATAGCTAGGCTTAGGAGGAAATCTCGTTCTAGGAAGCACATTTTGGAGATCCCTAGTCAAGCTCATTGCATCTTTTAATGTAGTTGGCTTGTGGGATTTGACCAAACCTCTTAAGGGTTCAGCCAAACCTTTAGTGAACAGCAATACTAATCTTCCCATAGATACATCAGCCACCTTGACTGATAATTTTTGGAAGTCTATCATATATTCAGTAGGGGACCTAGTTTGCTTCAATTGAGCTAGTTCTTTGAAAGGCAATTCTGGATCTTTTTGTTAAAATCTTTCTAGTAACCTGTCAACAAATTCTCCATATGTTTTAACCTGATTATGACCCAAGGTTTTTAGCCCATGAAACCACCATTCATTGGCATCTCCTTCCAAATGAAAAATGGTCATTTTTAATGCATCCTCTTCCAACATAGGATTCAACTGAAAATATACATCCAATTTTTGCACCCAAGTGTTAGCAGAATTTTGAGAAGAACCATCAAAAGTAGGAAGTGACATTTTTTCAATAGCACTATTTAATTCTTTGTTTTAGAATGGACTCCTATTGTCTCCCTTCCTATTAATCTTTTTCATGGCATCAATGTAGTCACTGAGTGGTACACCTCTTTTACACTCTTCATTCAAATCATTCCAATCATTTACTAGTTTCTTGTAATCCAATTCAAGATTGGGCTCTTCTTTGGGTGTGAGAAATTTAGGTGCAGTAGGCCTTTGTGTGCTTTGAAATTCATCAGGTCTATTATGAGGTCCTGTACTTGAGAAAATATGCTCATTCCCTTTCATCTTTTCCCCTGAGTGTGAACCACTATTATCTCCTATTATCCCTTTGCTTTGAAGCTCGTTAATCAACAATTCGAATCATTGCAACAATTTATCACCTATCCTATCCATTTTTGCTGAAAGTTTAGAGAAACATGGATCTAAGGTTGCAATAAGTTCCTCCTTATCTTTTAATTTGTCATCCTCCTCTCTACCCATGGTTTCATTGAAATACTCCTCTTCTTCTACTACCTCTTCTTCAACAAAAACCTCTTCAACTACTGGTTCAAAGGGTGCTGGATTATTATTTTGACTTCTTGTTAATACCATCAGGTGCCAAGAACATGCTCTGATACCACTTGTAATGAACCTTTTTCAAAATTTTATTAAAATGCCAATTTTTTCCACTTTTTCCCCAATTTCGACCTTTGACTAGTTTTACTGTTTTGACCTCCGAATCAACCCAAATGCTCCCAAATCTTCTGTAGGAGTGTATGAATGGTATTTAGAATGGAATATTAGGTTCAAGGATGTTTTATGTCCCTCCAAATACTGCTGCAAACTTGATTTGTATTCTGATCAATATAGGTAATGTTGACTAGTAATTTGTGCATCAAATCCCCCCGGGGTAACACTGTAAATGGCCTTCCAAATGCTTCCAAACTCCCACGAATTTATGAACAGAGGTATGTAATGTGTTAAGTATGTGATTAAGGTCTCATATGCACCATTAATTGATTTTTACTACTGTTCTAACTCTCTCACATTCAACAGAAAAAACCCCCAATTCGACCCTTGGGGAAATGGCACTATTTCACTTCTTAATACAAACAAACTGAGTAAAAATGCTTCAAATGCTCAAGTACAGTACATGAAACTTGTATAATGTATCCATGGTAGTATATTAATCACAAATATATCAGAGAATCATCCATCCATTCGAAATAATCAACCTTATAGTGTCATACATCAAAGCATTGGGGAAACATACATTGTTTGCTCATTAATCAATAATTTTGCATACATTCAATGGGTATTTCGACCTGAGAGTTTCTGAATATGAATAACAGAGGATATGAAGCTATTACAATCATAAAAATTCATATGAATCTCTCCCAATGAGTGCAAGATCTCACCCAAAGCGCAATCCCTCAAGGAGCCCGAATATGCCTTCAAAATTGAAAATTGTGGAGAGAAAGTGCTGCACTAAAACAAACCATGAAACTTCCTGTAGCTGCTACCTGCAAATAAAACTCCATTAAAGCACCATGAAAGACCTGAGTGGCCTCTCCAAACACCAACTTGGATGGGAATATTTCACCCTCGAAATTGGCTAAGGAAAGAAACTAGTCATCCACTAGTTCTCTCTTCACAAATGCAATTTTTCTGAAATCATCAAAATCCATTCTCATACTTGATTTCTACATTTTATAACCAACATTAGCCTTCAAGGGGTCAAAATCCTCTCAATATATTCAATAATTTTCTATTTAGAAAATATTCCTCATTTGCCACTTGTCTCCTAGTTCCAACCTTCCATCTTCTCCCAAATTCGAATTTGAGTCTCTTTAGATTCCTCCAACTCCATGAGCGCCTTCCTTGAGCCTATTTTTGGGGATGACATGTCATAATGGTCAGTTGTAAGAAGTGAGGTCTGAATTTTGTCATAAATGTCATAGATGCTTCATTATTGTTGTCATAAAACTAGGGAATCTAGCCCAAGTGTCCACTAATCTCCAATTTGACTCTTCCTCTCCCATGGAGGTTACTATTCCATCCCATTTAGACCTAAGATGCTCAATGCCATGTGTTATGACTTACCAACTCACACAAGAGTTTTCACCTTCCCATGAATTCGAATTGGCAAGAGAGAGCTGCCATGTGTCATTGAAAAATCAAGCTAGTGTGGGTCCCACCACCTCCATATGTCTCCAAAACCACTTGCCACCTATAATTTCTCTTGAATTTATTTATTCATCATATTTATTAAATTCTTGAACCCTTCTAATGTCTAACTATCATTTATTAGCTTCCTTATTACCATCCCACATGTGCCCATCCAACCTAGGAAACTAGTAGGATTGATGGGATTGTCTTACTATGCACTTATTTGAATGGGGACATTACATAAACCACGACCCATATCAAATTCCACCATTACCTTTGCGTATCTACGGTAAAAACCAAACAGTGAATGTTTGTCCAGTCTAATGAATTTTCCAACCTTGTTTTATAAACCAATCAAAATGTGGTAAAATGTTAATATTCTTTCATTTATATACAAATAAAGGTATATAATAGAAGTAAAAGATATATTATATAAATGAGATTCAAATCAATTAGTAAATAATATGAGAGAAAATGTTACTATTTCCACATCAAAATATATTATTAATAATAAAATGCATATCTCAAATATCAAATTCAAACCTTTGAGGCAAGTCAAAATTTATGAAGGAATGTCACACTTTTTTTTGGCAAAGAGGAGTTGATTCTAGATTGAGGGTTTTTCCCACATTTCAAATGCATTGAAGGTTGTATTAAGACATTTACGTAGTTTTTAAGTTAACCCTTAATATAGGTTTATAAAAAATACATTTATCATGGTTTAACCTTTGATCAATGGTACAATCATTGAAAAACTCATTTCTATTTTCAAAAAATGGAAGCCTCAAACCACTGAAACACTTGGTACAACAAATGTTCAATAGAATCTATATAGTTCGTATAATAAATGATATGCATATGCCTTCTTAAGTGCGACTCTGGGATATCTATTTTTTGAAAGTCACCCAAGACATACACTTGGCTACAATTTTAATGAAAAAGTTTACTTGTGTAGGTGCATGAATGAAAACTATCTTTAGGATATGAAAATACAACTATGGGATATTTATTCCTCAAAAGACACCCATAAACCACCTACACATGCAATAAATCACATACTTACATATTCACATCAAAGTAACATCCTATCCTTCAACTAAGAAACTATCACTTAGGATATTTATTTTGCCAAAATTATAGATAGTGCTTTCCGCTAACCCTAAATACGATGAATAACATAACACTTAGGGCCCATAGTTATTTTTCTAAAGACATCTAGGTTCAATCAACTATGATAATAAATTATGACTTGGATATGTCCACTTTGCTAAATTAATCCAGGTGCCACTTGCACTTCATCCCAACTACAATATATAACCAATGACTTGAGGGATGTAAAATTTTCCAAAGTCATAGAAGTTTACTTCTACTGGGCCCAAATTTTATAGAAACCTACTTATGTAGGTGTGATTTGTTTCAATGTACAAAATTATTACATTACGGTACCTACACGAAGATGGTACCCAAAAATTTTGTGATGACAACGTGTGAGCGTAAACAAAACAAACAAGCACATGCACCTCTAAACACGCGTACGTGCTCCTACTTCGGCAATGCAAAGCCTCCACGTTAGTGAGTTGGAGTGGATAGCATAAGTGTGTACGCGCTCTTAAAGGTGTGCACGTGTGTCTATATAACCATGTCAACAGACACGCGCAAGAATTGTTAATGCATACACAAAAACAAGCATGCACGTGTTGTTACCGCGTACATGCAAAAAACATGTGTGTGCGTTCCTATGTTTTTTATTAAAAAAAACACAGTCTGTGGGTTTGTTATTGTGTAACAAAACCACAACTGAGGAATTGGGTGACATAGAGGCATGCAAGCATGCTTGGAGCATTCAGCAACCTCCAATTCAACCTCCAACTCGACCTCCAACCTCCATTGCTGCCAGTGCCTCCAGGTAGGTGCTAAATCATTTATTTTTTTGTTTTTTGTTTTGTTTTTCATTACAATTTTAAATTAGAAAAAAAATACAATCAATTAAAATCCAACAAATTTTCATTGCAGATAAATTACACCTGACAAAATGAGAAACACACCACAACCATCATAGGAAACCAGCGAAACCGAACCATTAGATGATAACATTAACACTGGAATGAACAATGAACCTTATGATGAACCATTTGAAAACCCTGAGGGTGAATTACATCAAGATTTAAACCAATTAAGGGTCTTAAGTGATGATTTGAAGAGCACCAGAGAACCCTCTTGGGTTTCCATGGCTACATCATTGATAACCATCATTAGATCTATTAACATTTCCCATAGTGAGATCACTAATATGAGCCAATATAGGGCTTGAATGAGGGAGCACTATTCCACCCGGATATCAAAAGAAAAAATTAAAGACCTCAACATCACAAAAGCACAATTGTACAACAAATTCATAGATCCCTGGACAAGGCAACCTCCAAATGTGAGGAAGACATGGATTTTCATGCACTGGTGTAATTACTAGCCATGGAGAGAAAACTGGAGAAAGAGATGGTTTATGGTATTTGACAAGCCCCCATGCAATAATTTGGAGGTCCCACAATATTTTATTAGGAAATTGTGGACTGAGTTTGAGTTAGGATACCATGTCAATTATTTTCACATCACTAGTTTTTAGGGTGTCAGTCTTGGCTTTGCCCAAGATCGACCTCAGGCCTGCCGCAACCCACTCAGAGGACCACCTGAACCCAGGCAAGAACCAAACCCCCCTCCTCATCCTTTTGGGTTTGGTAGCATCCTAGATGAGATCGATGACTCTATTAGACGTGCCACACGTCATTTTCTTAGACATACCACATTTGTGCCAATGTCTTCACAGAGTCGAGAGGACGATGATGAAACACACACTGCTTCATGGTCTTGTTAAGTTTAGCATAAATTCACAAGCCATATTAGTGAATGAAACACAATCACAAGATAGACAAAGATTTATCCTGGGAAACCCTCATGGGGTAGAAAACCCAGCAAATCTTTGCTCCATATAGATGATCAATAATTACAAAGAAGTAATCCCCAAACAAGAGCTCCTTCTCCTCCATGGCAGATCTCTCTCTCTCCTATGTACCATTCACAAGTGAATGAATGGGTGATAAATGAGGAACACACCTCCTCTATTTATACTCATCTTCTAACTAAATTTTCACCCTAACTAGGCCGACCTCTCCTAAGAGAGTCTAATAACCCATTAACAACTAACTTAGGGCCGACCCCACTAGGGAGGTCTAATAAACCTAGTTACAACATTCTCTTGGAGGAATAAACATCTCTAGATATACAATAGGGTCTCCACGGAGGAATGAAACATCTCCAGAATAATAAAGTACAATTATAATATTCTTAGAAGTTACAATATTTCAACACTCCCCCTTAACGAGAAGGATATTATAACAACATCTACAGGAGCAAGGAGTCATCAACTACATGATACATGATACATCTATAAATCATTAGAAGCTTTCTTTAATCATCATTAGTAACTCAAACAGTTACTAGAACATCTTCAAGATCTTCAATACTGGAACATCAACATCTTCAGTACTGAGTCTTCATATTTTTGTAGCACTCGATCAACTATAGCAACATCATCATCTGGATCTTTCGATCAACAGGATCATTATCTGGATCTTCCGATCAATGGTCATTTGGATCTCTCGATCAAAAGCCTCATCGTCTGGATATTCCGATCAATGATCATCTGGATCTCTCGATCAACAGCCTCATCATATGGATATTTTAATCAACAACATCATCATCTGGATCTCTAGATCAACAACCTCATCATCTGGATCTTTCGATCAATCATCATTTGGATCTCTCGATCAACAGCCTTATCGTCTGGATCTTCCGATCAACAGCATCATCATCTAGATCTCTATATCAATAGCACCATAGCAACATACCCTGCAACATACGTGATCTATTTACAGGATGATCAATCCTTATCACTTTAAGACACCTCAACATGTCTAGGGACAATGCAATCCCGATCTACTTACAGAATGACCAATCCTAATCACTTTAAGACACCTCAACATGTCTAGATATGATGCAATCTCGATCTACTTACAGGATGATCAATCCTTATTAGTTGAAGACACCTCAACATGTCTAGGGATGATGCAATCCCGATCCACTAACAGGATGATCAATCCTTATCACTTTAAGACACCTCAACATGTTTAGGGACGATGCAATCCCGATCTACTTACAAGATGATCAATCCTTATAACTTTAAGACACCTCAACATGTCTAGGGGCAATGCAATTCTGATCTACTAACAAGATGATCAATCCTTATTACTTTAATACACCTCAACATGTCTAGGGTCTACGTAATACTGATCTACTTACAAGATGATCAATCCTTATCACTTTAGGACATAAGTCCAAGGATGATACAATCATGATCCACTTATGGGATGATCAATCCCTATCACTTTAGGACAAAAGTTTAGGTACGATGCAATCCCACTAGTCCTCTTAGACAAAGTCTAAGTACCACTTCATCAACCTCATCGTCAAAACAAGTAACCTCATCATCGATACATGTATCCTCATCATAGATACAAGTATCCTCATCTTTGATACAAGTATCCATATCAATACAGGTATCCTCATCATCGAACTTAGTGTCAATATAGGCAATCTCATCATCAATACAGGTATCCAAATCGATACTAGTATCCAAATATTATCATCAACCATATCACTCCCCCTTTCGAGGAGGGTCCTTCTGAACGACACCAAGCTTATCTCGGAAATACTCAAACTTTACTCAAGATAGAGGTTTGGCCAATATATCATCAACTTGTTCGTAATTTCTCACATACTTGAGCTTGATAGCTCCTTTATGCACCATATCCCGTACATAAAAATATTGGATCTCTATGTGCTTTGACTTATCATGGAATACTGGATTCTCTGTCATCTTGATACAACTCTGGTTGTCACACATGATCACAGTAGGGTCCATCTCTAAGTCAAACAATCCTTATAACAACTTCCAAAGCAATATCACTTCACAACTAGTAGAGCAAGCAACTATATATTCTTCTTCAGCTATGCTGAGAGCCACACTAGACTGCTTCCTGCTGAACAATGAGATCATGCCAGATCCTAGAAAATAACATCTACCCGATATGCTCTTCTTGTCTGATACACTTCCTTCCCAATCAGCATTTGTGTAGCCATACAATTTGAAGTCATCATCTCCAAGATAACATAGACCAAAGTCTATTGTACTCTTTAGGTACCTCATCACATGCTTTGCAGCTATCAGGTGAACACCTATAGGTTTCACTAGATATTGACTCAAGGTGTTCACATCAAAAAATATATCTATCCTAGTATTTGTCAGATCCATCCAATGAACCAATAATATGTCTGTACAGAGTCACATCCACTAACTCTAATGAGTCATCAACTAACAACTTCAAGTTGGAATCCATGGGATTGGCCATGGCTTTACATTCCAATATATCAAATCTTTTCAAGATTTCCACAACATACATTTCTTGGTTGAGAAAGATTCCTTTTGGGCCTTGCCATACTTCCAGACCTAGAAAGTAATGCATCAATCCGTGATCTTTCATCAAATTTTGCATCCAACTTCTTCTTGATTTCCATGATCTGTTTCTCATTTCCTGTTAGAAAGATATCATCCACATACAACAATAGTATAATAGGTTCATCATCCATAACCGTAAGGTAAAGGTTAGGATTAGCTTTACTTTTGGTAAAGCCAAGCTTGTCAAGAAGCTATCAATTCTTCCGTACCAAGCTCTGGGAGCTTGCTTCAACCCATACAATTCCTTCTTAAGTTTGTATACGTGGGTTCTTCTATCTTTAACCTCAAATCCTCGTGGTTGTTATACATGCACTTCTTCCTTAATCACACCATTCACAAAAGTTGTCTTCACATCCATCTGGTGTAATTCCCACTTCATCATGGATGCAAGTACCATGATAGTTCTAATGGAAGTGTACCTTGCAACTGGTGCAAATGTCTCTTCATAGTCAATTCCCTCTTTTTGAGAGACTCCTCTAGCCACAAACCTTTCCTTATACTTTTTAAAGCTACCATCCGCAGCATGCTTTTTCTTGTATATCCATTTCAAGGATACCACACTCTTGTCCTTTGGTTTGGGAACTATATCCCAAACATCATTCTTCAATATTGACTAGTACTCCTCTGTCATTTCCTCTACCCACTCTTTCTTATGAGATGCCTTTTCATAACTAGTGGGTTCTTGATCTACAAGATCACACATCAAAGCCATATAACTGCAGAATGACTTTGGTTTCTTTCTCACTCTAGTGGAGCCTTTAGGAACTCCATACTTTTATGTTCCTTGTATAATGTCTCTTGCCCATGCTGGATTTCTCTTTCTTGATATGTTTATGGTAGGGGGTTCTTGTGGTTCTATCATGTCATGGTCTTCAGGTGTTACATATTTAGGAGTCGGTGCAGCTTCTACAATTCTAGGAGGTGCATCTTCCTCATATACTTCTTCATACTGGCACTTCCTAGATTTCTTGAGAGCTGCCTCTTCATCAAATGTCACATCCCTACTAATTTCCATATGATGGAATCCTGGGATGTATATTTTAATTTCTTTGGATGCTTCACAATATCCAACAAATATTCCCTTCTTTCCAGAAGGATCCAAATTATTTCTCTTTTCTTTCAGTATGTGAATATATACTAGGCATCCAAATATCTTGAGATGGCTTACCTCAGGCTTCTTCCCTATGAACACTTCTTCTGGGGTCTTGAATTCAAGAGCACTATGAGATAGTCTATTCTGCACATAGATTGTTGTCTTGGCTGCTCCAGCCCATAGATACATAGGTAGCTCTTGATCATGTATCATTTTCTTTATTGCTTCCATAATGGTTCTATTATTTCTCTCTGCAACACCATTTTGTTGAGGATTGTAGGGAGTGGTGAGTTCCCTCTTGATTCCAACTTCTTTACAAAAGACTTCAAAATCCTTTGAAGTATATTCTCCACCATTATCTGTCCTGCGTATCTGCAGGAACTGTATTCGGTTGGACTGTTAATAGTCGAATCCGACTCTCATATTGAATGATAAAATGATAATATATTAGATGATGATTATAAAATTACAATAAGATGGATTTTATAGGGCTTGAGGAAGCATAGTGAAGGGTTACACCCTTTCACTAGTAACCTATTAAACTATTAATTTATAATTAATAATATTAATTAAATATTCACAGCATTGCCTTCCCCTTAGGGAAGCTTTGTCCTCAAAGCTGAGTTTTCTCATGACGTCATTAATTCTGTCTCTATGTCGCACTGATGACTTGAGAGATGCAATTTTGGTTACGACCATTGCCTCCTTTTGATTATTTTGTCTTGGTATTTGCATTAAGTATGAACTTGGTGAAGTTTTGTTTACATTTTTTCTACTTGTGTGATTGCTTCTTTTAACTATGTTTGTCATCAATTGAACATGGTCAACATGCATTACGATCTTAATTTTTGTCGTGTTGTTATTCCCAACACATATCCTGTCAGTTCCCTTGAACATGCTCTTTGTGCTTATAATGCTCATAAGAACATTGGCTTGTCTCTTATCACAGTCTTGGTGAGGATCATCTTTCTTCTTGTCATTTTCTTCATTACTAGGGTATGTTATATCTTTGTCTTGCACAATGTCTTGATTGTTACTATTACTCTCATGGGAGATGACATAATAGTCTAGTGTATCTTCATCTTTTACATTAGCTTGGATGGTTTCTTCTACCTGATTTTCACATCCATCTTCATTTTCTTTAAACATTTCGTCCATAGATTTATTTATTTCATCTATATCCTTAAGGATTTTCTCAAGGAGATTTATGAATTCGTCACTCTCACTATAAGATGCCATGCATGCATAGATGTTTGTAGAGGGCTATTTTGGCCTTTTAAGGTGAAATTTGAATAATAATATATTAATTATTATTATTATATATATATATATATATATATATATATTTTAATTTGGGAGTGTAACTTTTAATAAAATTAAATATTAATATAACAATATTGATATAATATTTAATTTTTATTAAAAATTAGGGTTTACATTGATGGATGTGTGGATGAAGTTCGGTTGGTTTGACATGAAGGGAGCTGAGCGAAAGTCGAGGAAGAGTTAGATGTTGGATGCAGCAGGGAAATGAAGAACAAGGGGTTCGGGGAATGAAGCGATGAAGGAGTGTTGGAGTGAAGGTTAAGGGGGTCGATTGATCACGCTGGAGGAGTTGGTGGTGGAAGCACGAGCGAGCATGGATTTGAGTGAAGAAGACGTAGTGTAGGTGGCGAGCTATGTGACGGAGAGATGGATTGTGGATTGGGGAGGTGGGCTTAAGTGAGATGGGAGTAGCGACGACGTGAGGGAAGGAGGCCACAGGGTGAGCACGCGGGGCGAGTAGGTTGTATCCGTAGTGGTGAGATGGAAAAGAGGGAGGGTGTATGGAGAGAAGTGGGAAATAATACTACACATGTGGAGAGGAGGTCACAATGGGAAGTGGGAGGTGTAGAGAGGAGGAGAGGCATAGTGAGGGTATTCATTCACCGCGAGAAGTGTTAAGGGAGTGGGTTTGGAGGGTGGAGGAGTGAAGGATTTTGGGGGATGAGATGGAAGAGGGTAAAGCATGCAGGGGTTGTGTGGGATGGAGCGATGTGGAGGGGATAGGAGCGTAGAAGTGGTGGTTGGATTTGTAGTGTGGAGGATGCAAATTGGAGGGAGGTGGGGGACGAGGTAGATAGGAGGAGCGTATATGGTGTAGCGTAGGCTTGGGAAATGTATGAGGGTGAAGAGGGATGGCGAGGCAAGGAGGAAAGAGAATGGAGATATCTAGGATTGAGTGGAAGAGACGGTGGTAAATGAGTGCGGAAGGAGCGGAGCAGCAGAACGCGTGGAGAGTGCGGTGGGGAAGTGGATGGGGCAGTGGAAGGATGGAGTTTTGAGGGATAAGTGGAGAGGTGAGAATTTTGTGGAGATAAGAAGAATTATGGGAGTGAGTGGAATGGTGGAATGAGTAGCCAAATCCGAGCTCACTTGAGGAATTGATGAGCCGAGTCCTAGCTCAAAGTGCAGGAGTGGATCTGCTCTGATACCAAATAGAACATCCGTATCCGGTTGGACTGTTAATAGTCGAATCTGACTCTCATAATGAATGAAAAAATGATAATATATTAGATGATGATTGTCAAATTCGAATAAGATGGCCTTTCTAGGGATTGAGGAAGCATATTGAAGGGTTATGCCCTTTCACTAGTAACCTAATAAACTATTAATTTATAATTAATAATATTAATTAAATATTCACAACAGTATCTTGATCTTCTTTTCTAAATTATTTTCTATCAAGGCTTTGAATTCCTTGAACTTCCCAAAGACTTCATCTTTTCCCTTTAGGAAATATATCCAAATATTCCTTGAGCAGTCATCAATAAATGTAAGGTAATATTTATACCCACTCAAGGACGTGGAGGGAAATGGTCCACATACATCTAAATGGATAAACTCCAAAGTACTTTTAGTCTTTGTTTCACTCTTTGGAAATGGGTTCTTGATATTCTTACCTTTTGCACATCCTTTGCATGTTCCTTTATTATCAATCTTCAAATCCGGTATTCCTATAACTACCTTGCTCACATGAGGTAGTGCTTTGTAGTTAATGTGAGCAAGCATCCTATGCCTTAGCTCACTTGGGCTAGTGGCTTCATGAACAAAGGCATCTTCTAGATGACCCTTGAGTTTGTATATCCCTCCTTCCTCTTCACCAATAACAATTGCATCCTCAATTGATTTCCCTTTGGGCCACATGAGTACTTGTCCATCTATGAATGCAACCCTAGAACCTTTCTTATCTAATGCTGAGATAGAAAGTAAGTTCTTCTTCAAACCTGGTACATATAAGATTTCCTTCATCTTCAATGGAGTTCCAGAATCAAGCTTGTATCTTGCTTCACCAATTCCCTTGATGGGATATTGATAGTCATCTCCTAAAGATACCTTCTGTGGAGAGGTCTTCTCTTCAAGTCTTGAAAGAGTCTCCTTTTGTCCTATCATGTGCTTTGAAGCACCACTATCAATGAGCCATGTATCTTCTATAGCTGTTACTGACCCAGAGAGTGCAGAGAATAGAACATACTCTTTTGCATCTTCTTCTTCTACTTTAGCTCTTTTCTTTTGAGGCCTTTCCTCCTCTTCTTATTCACTATCATCTTCTGCTAGATGTGCTTGCTGTCTTTTGTGGTGGAAACCCTTTTTCTTCTTTAGAGGACAATCCTTATCAATGTGTCCTAATTTGTGACAAGTGAAACATTGGAATGAGGATTAATCTTATCTTTGATTAGTTCCTCTTTTCTTATGAAATCTTTGTGGAGGTTGAGACTCCTTGTGGCTATCCCTCTTGAAATTGGATTGACTCCTTCTTCTCTCCTTGCCCACGGTATCGTCCGCGGCCTCTATATGCTCCCTGATCATGTTGGACATTATCTTGTTTCTGCAGAGTCTCTTCTTGGACTTTGTACATTCCTCCATACATATGTTGAATATCTTTCTTTCTTTCTAACATGAGCTCATATGCGCCGCAATTGGAATCATCATGCCCAACTAACTTATAGAAATTACAATATAGGTTTTTAGGTGTTCTTATGTATTTTTGTATCAGGTGGCAGTCTTCTGGCCAGTGTCCTCTAGTTCTACAAATTTCACACCATGGCCCCTGGTTTGGATTTAATGGGTTTGGTCCACCCATGTTAAGGAAATCTTGGAATAAAGGACAATGATCCTTAGTGTGACCTTCTCCCTTACAACCTGTACACCAGACTTCCTGTCTCTCTTTCTTTCCTTTCTTGATATCCTATAATTGTAGTGTCAAGATATCCAACTGGTTCTAGATCTAAGACATCCCAGTGCTACTTTCTGCAATCGGTGAAGCTTCCAACTTCATTGCAATTTCCAAGGCTTCTTCCTACGAAGCCACCTTCTGCTGCATCAACAGTTGTCTAATATGGGGCAATAGCGTAGCTATAAACCATTCATTGTGCTGTTGTGGTGATATAATGAAGCTGACTTGGTCCAACAGAGTCTTAAATTTCTGATCAAACTCCTAGACTGTCTCATTAGGTTTCTGTTTGATCTCTTTCAACTCTGTTATACAATGCGATTCTGATTTTGGCTTCTTAAATTCTTCTAAGAGTGCAACCTTGATTTCTATCAGGGTTCTATTCTATCCCTGCAAATTCTTCATGAACCAATGCAAGGCTCTATCTCTAAAAGTGGTGATGAGTTATTCTTGCTTCACAGTGTCATCTTGTACTTGATTTACACTCCATATGGCTTCACATAGACACCAATGATGATCAGGGTCTTCTAGACCCGTTCCTTTAAATATCGACTGTTTGATATCATCAATCATGCTCCTTCTAGATGGAACAGTTCCCTGAGTAGTGCTAGAGATAAGACTCTAAGGAATGATCTGAGGTTGGACGTTCTGAAGAGGTATATCCTGAGATGGAGTAGGCTGAGTCGAGATAGCCTAGGCACCCACTCCTACGGTGTTACCAGTACTAATGTTTTGCGGTGCAGCTTGTGCGGTGTTTGCAACTGGCGGGTTCTGAACTGACGGATTTTGAGATAAGGGAGGCGGGGTATGTGTAACTGGTGGATTCTGTGGCATAATAGGATGATATGTGGCTGATAGAGGTGCAGTTTGATTATCAAGATCACATGGTATTTGGGTATCTACGTGGAGTCCATGTGGTCCATGATTTTTCTCAGCGTTGAACTTGTATCTCTTTCCACTTCTTAGGTAATGGGTTTCTTCATAAGACCTACTATATGTACTATCTACCATGACAGATTCAATAATTTCACTGCATCCTAAAAAAACATTTCTTTTCCAAAAACATTTTCATCTATAAACTGAGGTTGTTCAAGTACTTACCTCTGAATCCCTTGAAAAACTCTCTTCCAGCTGTGTTGTAGGACTTTAGCATGTCCATAGCGAACTGCGTCACAAAGCTCTGTAGTGTATTGTCGATCAAAAGTCGACTGCTCGTGTGAATGGAATTTCTACTGCTTTGAGCCTTTCAATAATCTCCGGTGTCCGCTTAGTCAGAACGTCTCATAGTGTATAGTTTCTTTGCTCTAGGAGCCTTGACAACCACTCATGTAGCTCGTTTCCAAAAGACACCCAGAAAACTTCATGAACGTATTTCCACGGGTATTTGTTCAACCACTGAATGTCATAGAGATGTGGGTGTCTATTTTCTTTCCTTGTGAAGTCCCCTTCTGTCTTGTCACACGAAGCCCAACCTTCTTTCTTGTCTAGATGCCAAAAGTCGATACCCAGCAAAGCTTCTTCTTCGTCGCACATCACAACTTCAACTCATCATGAATTCCTAGCATGGCAGTAGAACCATTTGTTGGCTTAAATACTGATATAGAGCTTTCCACTGTAGACCTAGGTTCTTCGTGGTTTCAAGGAACCAACAAAATCCCTTTTCACCGGCCCTTTCGGCAACATCCTGCGAACTGACTAAGGTCTCACCCGAGGTGTAGCTATGGGGGTACTGCAGAATCAGGTTTCCACAACAATTTGATGAGTTGTTCAGATAGGAATACTACACAGTGCACTGTAGGCTCGCATTGTAGACTCAAGACTACGGGATGATAGACTGCGTCGTGGTCCTCACTTCTATAAGCTAAGATGCTTGCACAACCAGGGCATCCAAGGACTGCGCGGTTCAGATAGGATGCAAATAATAGGATAGCGCAAATGGCTGATATGCTTCCTCTATGGACTTAACTGATATTAAGACTTTACTTATTACTTTATTCACCCATCTACTGCCTTAGACAATCAACCTTATAACCAATGTAAACAAATGAAATATGCAACACTGCTCACTTCCAGTGTCATGCGTCAAAGAGTTATACAACCCAAACTCTACATACACATGTGATAATTCAATGAATTGATACTTTCACAGACTTAGAATACTGCGCATTCATCATTCATCCATACATGTAATACTTAACATATTATTCCCATATTTCTCCTATGGTGAATACATATAAAGGCTTTAACACAACAACTGATAAATGAGAATTCTAGCATCCATTGTAAGAAAACAGACAAGTGCAAAACATAAACTATCACACTACACAGGATTTAACGTGGTTCACCCCCAAGATGGGAACTACGTCCATAAGAACTATTGTTGTATTAGTCTTTGGGAAGGGTACAATAATTCTTGTCTACGCACTCAGCTGCAGACCCTCTTCTCTCTCAATAGGCTTCTACGCACACAGCTTATAGAGCCTTTACAAAAATGCCTCTCAACAGAGATCTATTCAATCAACAATGAATATTAACAAAACTAACAACCCAACATGAGAGATTAACCCTTTCCCATACACAATATGCCTTATCTATAGATCATGTCCATAGGTCATGTCTTTACAATGTGAAGGAAAAAACCCTTAGGTATCCCAAAACTGGTGTGGATGCCCACCACCCTGCCTGTCGTCATCGACAACTTGATTCACTCACATTGGCCGCCTTACTAGACCACTCGTGGTTCTAACGCCCTTCTGATAGTCGCATTCATCAACAAAACAGTTACAACTACATCGTGGCCTGTCACTTTCCACTCCTTTAGCCTACTTGTCACTGTCGACTTAGTGGCCTAGCTTCTCAACTGCTTGCCGCCACTCTCTTAGAAAGGTCACTTTCTACTATTGTCCTCTCTATCCCTTACTCAAAATAGGTCGCTTCCTCATATGACCTTTACTTATATTCTTTACCAAAATTAGATGATGTGATGTTACTACACAAAAACATATCTTCGCAAAACTTACAAATATACCCTGCACTGCGTGATCCACAAAATTGTACCTTCTATGTACTCAACCTGAACTGCGTAGTTCCAAAACTGCTATTTATTCAAACTTATACCCACTTTGGACTTTCCCAACAAGGACTTCTCTATTGGCTACTCTAGCTTCTTCTTGAATGCAATCCTCCCATACCACATCAAACATCATACTTTCTTTTCTGGAACACATGGTTTGGATAAATGAGTCCCAAGGTCTATTGAGACCATTGAGAGCAGTCGTGATTAGTTCATCTTCATCAAGGTTGTCTCCAATGGCTTCTAGTTGTTCCTTGAACTGGGAGACCCTTGTGAAGTAATCTTGAATAGATTCTCCTTGATTCATCTTAGTGCTCTTCAATTGAGCTCTCGGGTTCATCTTCCTATTGATGTTCCTCCCTTCATACATCCTGCCTAGGGAATCATGAATTTCCTTTGGGATCTTCTTGGCTTCCAATTGGGGAATCAAGTGGTATTTGATAGAATCAATAATGATTCTCTTTTCCTTAATCAACTCCTTTGTATACTTCTCTTTGGATTCATATTCTGTACGTTCTACAACCTCATCTTTTATATATTGGGCAAGATCATTCTCTTCATGAATGAGACCAATCCTAAATTTCCATGCTCAAAAATTCTCTATACCCTCTAACTTGTGTTCAATTTTAGTGCTTGGAGCCATCTTATCCAGGAGGTCACAAAATTGAAGTTTCTCAAAATGTAGAATAGATCTTGCCAGGAGATGTGTTTGATTGAATTAGGATGACTAGTGTACTTTGCTTCTGGAAACTTCAACTTTTCACCTTTCAAATTTGACAAGCAACTTTCAAATCAACAACAGGATTTCTGGTTTTCTGGTTCGCACTTTTTCTGGTTTGCTGGTGCACACATTCGCAGCTTTTCTGGTTCACTGGTGCATAGGTGCACAATTTTTCTTGTTCAAAATTCAAACTAGGGTTTGACAAAGCCTGAGGTTATACCCACTCAAAAACTTCAATCTTGGGCTCGAAATTTTGATTTTGAGAAGGAGCATTCAACCATGCTCTTATATTCCAAAAATTCCAACTTTTGCAGAAACCCTAATTTTCACTAGAGGAGGAGAGAAAGGTATTTTCACCTTGTGAAAGATGTCCTATTCAGGTTAACTCTGATACCCTGTTAATTTTAGCATAAATTCACAAGCAATATCACTGAAAGAAACACAATCACAAGATAGACAAAGATTTATCCTTGGAAACCCTCATGAGGTAGAAAACCTAGCAAAGCTTTTCTCAATATAGATGATCAACAATTACAAAGATGTAATCCCCAAACAAAAGCTCCTTCTCCTCCTATGTAGATATCTCTCTCTCCTATGTGCCAATCACAAGTGAGTGAATGAGTGATAAATGAGGAACACACTTCCTCTATTTATACTCATCTTCTAACTGACTTTTCTCCCTAACTTGGTCAACCTCTCCTAAGAGAGTCTAATAACCCCTAAACAACTAACTCAGGGCTAAACCCACTAGGGAGGTCTAATAACCCTAGTTACAACATTCTCTCAGAGGAATAAACATCTCCTGATATACAATAGCATCTCCATGGAGGAGTGAAACATCTCCGAAATAATATAAAGTATAATTATAATATTCTTAGAAGTTACAATATTTCAATAGGTCTATGGGTGGTGGTCGTGACAGACGAGATACAGGTGGAACCCAAGCAGGGCCATCTAGTTCGATGGGAAAATTGACACATCGATGTTCTCAATATGGGAATTCTTTCCATGGTCCTACGCAGCAGCATGCCAGTAAGAGCTACATGGACCAGGTTAGCTATTGTTTTATTTAATGTTCAAGTATTTATTATATGTTATTCGATATCGTATTTTTTAATATATTTAACTTTGAATTACATGTTGTTGAATTTATTTGTTTTAATGTACAGTTATTCAGGGACGATTCTGTATCCTCCGGGTAGGAGGACACTGGTTCCTTCAACCTAGACGGAGCCATGGAAACAATAGAGGATATTGCGGCACCATAAACACAGGTAACTTCTTTACTTTGAATAATTAGATCCATTTATGAGTAATTTGTGTCCGGTAATTAAATCTCTCTAACCCTATTCTTGCATCTTTTCTTCCTTTCTCACACAAATTCCAAGTCTACAACCCTAATTTACTTCATATTCTAGCTCCATTTCCTACCTCACCTAACTCCCTACATCATTAACAGACCCTAACGTTTCCCTAAATCCTTCCCTATAACCCTGACGACATTGCTAAGGGTATTTTGCAGCTGGTTCATGTTTATAATAGACCTAAAATACAACTGATCTAACCTCGCCCTACCTCTTATATACCTCACCTCTTCTCTTAAGTCATTTGTAATCCTAAACATTAATATTAAACCATTATTTTAACCCTAATGAACTACTAACACTATTTCTATACTACTGGTTAGTATTATAACAATCATACATAGTCCATAACTAGGCTTTCCCTACCCCTATTTTACCTCCAATAAACCTTGCTATCTATCTCCTAGTTGCCTCATATCACAACGTTAATTCACATAGTATATTTAGGCTCTAATCCAATTTATATTATTGTTGTTACAAGGTATTCACAGTGATACTACAATCAACAAATCAATCACTCATTCACCCACAATACTCTCTTCTTACACCTAAATCACCTTTCCATTTCATCTCCTAAGTCTACCTACCCTACAACATTCGTATAATTGGAACACTTCCATCCTAAACAAACCATCTCACTACTGTTACAATCTACTTTTAGAGGTACAACACTCACAATTCAAACCTATACCCTTCACTTTACCCTAGACCTCTACCCAGTTGACCATATAACTTCATTTTGAGTCCCATCATAGCTTGATTGTTGAAGAAACAAAATCACAACAAATTATTGAATATTGGTTGAAATGTATATTAGATTTGATTTGTCCCTATACCTTCAAGCCTAAATCCATACCATAATATTTTCCTACAACTTTATCCAGCTTCCTGCATACCACAAACACACTTACTTCAATCCAAAACTAAACTTGAGGTGATATTTCTACTGCTAGTATAATCATATCTTATTTAGATTAACATTTAAACCTATGATACAATCACACATAACTCTCATAACAAGGTAATCATTAGTTTATCTGATCATCTACTCCCTATTGTTGGAAACTATACTATTACCGATATTAAGGAAGTAATTGTTGGACTCTAGTGATCATCTAACTTGAATCTAAAGTAATTGCAGTCATGTTGTTTAAGTACTATCATTGTCATTGTCATTTTCATTGTGTTTAATATTGGTACTACTATTTTTATAAATTGAATCTAAATATTGTAGTGTTTGCACAGGTGTTTGTAGGCTCTAGCGATGAGCCATACCCACCGGGGATCAACAGATCTCCATGTGTGTAGGTATCATGTGTATCAAAATATAAATTTAATTTCAAATTTGATGACTTTTCTTTGTATATTTATATTTTTATGTATTAAAATATGAGGTTATAAATGTGTATGCAGGTGCAAGTACCTCATCCTGCCAGTGCCACTATGCCTCCCTCCTCGGCCTTTCAGCCACCTTATATGTTAGTTGTATCCCATAGCATACATGTTACCTTCCATACATCCCTCCCCACCACCTTACATCTATCCCCCCCTCACATACAACACCACACTTTCATCCAACTCCCCCTTCTGTTTCACATTCTTTGTTCCATCATCCCCACCCAACCCTTCCACCACCTCCCTTACAGTTTCCTATGTTTCCACTCTCCCCCCTTGGACCATGATATACCACCCATCCCTCCACCACAACATAGACCTACCCCTCCCCACATTTCCCCACCACACTCTCTTCCCCTTCCAGGGTGGCCCCATCCATCTTATAGCCAGTTGGGGTTTATCGCCCTACACATGCATCTCCACTTCGCCCATGCTGGTCCACGCTTCCTTCTTCCACCTCACCTTTTTCCACTGTGCCCCCTAGTTTTGTAGCCATCGTCGATGTGGCTACATTTGCCCCTATTCCATTTACCCTAGCATCAGAGCAGGTTGTCCAATTGACTGCTCCATCCGCTATCTGTGAAGACCATCCGATTGTGTTCATGGTGAGATTGACTAATTTATGAAAATCTCATGCAATATTAACGAAAATTAGTATCGACATCTACTTTCATCATTTATCTGCTTGTTCTAAATGTTGCAGGGTGGCATTGCTAAGAGACTTGGAGCATGGCAGAGAAAAACCCCCTCACGAATTACAGTCTCGCATACGGTGAGTTGTTTAAGATTTAAAAACTATTTTTATTTGTAAACTATGTTTTATACTTGTATAATTTCCAGGAAAAGTTGACATATTATTGTTGTTGTTTTAGGGCATAGGGAGATGTGGTCTAAGTCACTAGAAGGACCCATCTTCCTCTAGCTCAAAGAAGAGGAAGATTGATTTTGGAGATGCACCTAGGAGTTCCGAGGGTGGGTAGGAGGGTTGAGAGACCCTCCTATGTACACTAGCCACGATGTCGCATTTTGGGCACGAGTTTCCATATTTTTTATATGGCATAAGTTTCCATTATATAGACATTGGGAACGATGTTCCATTTTTCCAAAAATTATATATGATTGGAGCATTTTTGCATATTAATAGATGATTCTGCACTTGTCTATATGAATTTTTCTTTGATTACATTTTTGCATACACTATGAAAAATAATTTTGTTCAATAACAATGCAAAAAATAATATTCTTCATTGTTGTAAATTCAAATGATAAATTCATAGAGGCCAGAACATGTAAAAAAATCCAATTCTACAGTAACAACAAAACCCTAATCCCCCACTAAATCCCAAACTAACTTCTTTATATCCCATATCCACAGCTAGAACACCAAAATCCCAACATGCAAGCAAAACCCCCACCTCCTTCAAATGGTGATAATATTGACTAATGTATTAAGACCCAATGACACATTTCATAATTAAAAAGTAGGAAACTTTGGTTGATTCACTTTTAAACTAAGAATCCAAATATTTCCATCGATATGTGTATATATCAACCATTTAATAATAATTCGATGGACTATTGATAAATGGCCTTTGATGATTCTTTCCATGAGAGTAGGTGGATACCATTATGTTTCTTAAGAAAATTAAATCTTGACTTTATGTTGCATAAAGTATTTTGATTATGAATTTATAAGGGTATATGGAGTGATTCCCCAAGACTACTTATATATGATAAGGTTGCATCCAAACAAGCCTAACAATCCTAGGCATGCGATTAATGCACATCCTTGGGTTCCTATTGTAGTAGAAAAAATGCTACATGACACACAAGGCACATGTCCCTTTCTTTGTCAGAGACCATGGTAGCCTCCCTAGTACGGAAATACTGAGAGAAAGAGAAAAAAAACCACTATATATATCTATATCAGGATCTTGATGTCTTGCCTCTCTTCTGGTGTCTGAAAACTATACTTGATTGTTTTTTTCTTTATCAATGATTAATTTGAAAATAAATACATCATGTTCGAGGCCAATCACAACAAATATAACATTCATGCGATAAACATTCACTACTAGGAAGGTTAGGGATCATAAACACTTCTTATGTAATCATATATGCATATCTTGTACCTGGGCTTGTTGTGATCCTAGACATATTAATGGATGTGTGTAATCAATAAGTATTTTTTTTTTTAAGGATGTGTGTAATAATTTAGTAAATTTATTTTATGGTATCGTTTTGTATATATCAATATTTTATCCTTTTATTTACTTTTACTTCTTATGGTTGTCTATGTCACAAAAGTTTCCACATACATATAGATGTTATTTATAGACATCAGGTGACCTCAATATGAGTCCCTTGTATCTGAATGGGTCTCCATACAAGGATTTATACTACATGTTCTATGGGGGTACACTGAGAAAGTAATAATAGTATTTTTTAGAGTAAATTGTGTTTGTACGTATTGATTTTAATTTTCTATTTGATTTTAACTGGTTTGATATTCCCATGTTATAGGTAATGATTTCAAAGATTCACATCATTGTCATTAAAATATTCCAATATCCGATTTCCTACATCTATTACTATAAAACCCTATACTAACGCAAAGGAAGAGCACATTGACAAGATGGGTAATCTAGAGGAACTTCTGCGTGTGTATGTCTCTGTATAACTTAACAAATTCCCCTTAACATTACACACATCGCACAAGCAATTTCATATACAACATACACACATCGAGCACATTCACATACACACATACACACAATAGCCAACATACACATCCAACATACAAACATCAAGCAAATTCACATCCAACATACACACATCACACAAGAAAATTCGCATACTCATGTTTCTATCCAATGCAATGTATACAATGAGGCATGTGCAACAAATGAGTAGTGAAAAATATTGAACAAGTATTATTCAACAAAAAATGAGTGTGATATCATCATTCCCAATCAACCAACAAACTAACAAGCCCGACAAACAAGCCAAAAAACCCAACAACTCGCCATCAAAAAACCCAACAAGCCAACAAACCCTAGTTTTGGTGCTTTCTTCATGTGGCACTTTCCTTTAGGTCATTAAGCCCAATTTATCATTCCACAACTTCACTCAACCTTCCCCTTGCCTAATTTAACCTAGAATTGACCATTTAGTTCCAATTTACCTTAGGGCAATGGTCTTATGGTTTCTAATCTGGAGACCTATTCTATCTTTTCCAAGAACATATTTCAATTGGTATTCCTCTTAAACCAAACCATAAACCCTAACGCTAAAGAGACTAAGCCCTCCTAACCCTAGAAAAATTCTAAAACTAGTTAGATACCCTTCTATTTGTTTATTGCAGACCTCGTATACATACTTACCTAAGTGTTTAGACATCTAAACTACATACTCATCACAATTTTGAATTTTGCAGACTTGATATACACAACTCATACCATAAGGCTTCGACGCTAAACACACATACCATAGGGTGTCACTCTCAACATGTCATTTGAGGTCACATACTAGAGGGTTTCATTGGGAATAATTGCTTTATGCGTGATTTACAAGTCAAATATGTTTGTGTCAAGTCTTGAAGTTAACCCAGATAACTATATGAATACACTTGATAAGGTAGATGACAAAGTATTATCTTAAACAAATCAAAATCCTCCAAGTGTAGAGGACTCAAAGTGTATAAATAATGAAAGTGTCATCAATATATGTAATTTAACATTTAATTCAATATGTCACTTCAAATCATCCTTTTAAAATCAATTATTAATGCATACAAATTATTCTAACAATAAAAAAAGGGAAACCAACCTTATTTTATGCAAACCAAAACTTCCTTGTCTCTTATAGAATCATCTCTCATAAACTCTATGGCTCTAATACAAATTTTCTAATTTTTTTTACAATTGTCTCTTCATGTTTTGTTGAGTTCTTATTGCATTTGGTCCTTCTAAAGATGGGTAACTGATGCAATCAAGCACAAAATTTTGAATGTGTCAATTTGTACATAAACAACATGCACATATAAAAATATATACACATGCATACACACATAAGACAATGCACATACACAATAAATAAACCCTAACTTGTAGAAGGCCATGCCAATCTTGATCAAGGGGGTAATTTATGATCCGAAGTCTTCCAGGAGAGAATGGAAACGCTAAACACATCCACAATGGACATATGCACATGTTTGAGCTGAAAGAATCCAATTCTGCTTGGCGGTTTGGGTTCCGTGGCCCTGGAGAAAATCATCGAATTGTCCATGAATCGCCACGGGGTTCTTGTAAAAAATGCTTGTATCAACAAAACCACTACTCTGATCGTGAATCTGTCGATTCTGATGGATTCGAGACCCCAGTTTTTAGCTAGCCCCCCCCCCCCACAATGTTCCTCAAACGCTCGGAAACAGTGCTATTGTGCTATCTCAAGAACTAGGCTTTTGCTCAGTGAAGGCCATGCCAATATTTCTCAAGAGGTTCATTTATGATCCAAAGGCTCCTAGGAGAGCGTGGCCATCTCGACCACATCCACAATGGCCATATGCATGTGTCAGAGCTGAAATAATCCAAGTCTGCTCGCCGGTTTGGGTTCTATGGCCCTAAAGAAAATCCCCAAAGTGTCCTTAAATGGCCACGGGGTGCCTGGAAAAAATGCATGTAGCACCAAAATTGTGACTCTGGTCGCAAAGCCAGTGATTCCGATGGATTCAGGACACTGGGTTTCAGCCAAGGGACCCCCCACACCATGCCTTAAATGCTTGGAAATGGTGTTATTGTGCCATCTTAGGAACTAGGGTTTTGCTCACTGAAGGCCATGCCAATCTTGCTCAAGGGAGTCATTTATGATCTGAAGACTCTCGGGCGAGCATGGCCATCCTGACCATGTCCACCATGGACATATTGATATAACATCAACCATAAAGGAGATATAACTTTTAAAATTATCATTAAATGATCAATCATCAATCATCAACAACATCAACCTTCAAATTACAACATATAATATTTTCCATCAACCAACTCTAACAGATAACATCAACCTTGAAATGAAACAAAGCATCATAATATCATATTCAATACCAAAGAATTGTAGGATGGAATAAAAAAATTTTAAGTTTAAACTTCAAAGGTAGGTTCATATATTAAAGATTCAAAGGTCAAAGCATCATAATATCATATTCACCAGTTCAGGTAGTGGACATGGTCCTTCGAAACCATGATCAGGTTCTTCACATTTTGTGGGAAAATCTTCACATGGCAATAAATCGCATGAAGCAACAAGTCGATCAGCACCGTTCTGAGTGCACTTTTCAAGTAGGTGATATGGTTTTTCTTCGCCTCCATCCTTACAAGCAATCCTCCCTAAAAGTCAAAGGGTGTCATAAGCCCGCTCCAAATTTCTATGGGCCATATAGGATGCTTCAGAAGATTGGTTCCATTGCTTATAAATTGGAACTTCCTTTTTCTTCCTACATTCATCCAGTGTTTCATGTCTCTTGTTTGAATAAAGTTCTTGGCACCAATATCATAGGACAAACTATTTTACCATAAATGGATAATGAAGGATCCATCCTTTTGGAGTTGGAGGTCATCCTCAATATGTGAACTTGTCAGCTTTGCTCTCTCTATATCACAGAGGTATTAATTCAGTGGCACGGAATGCATCTAGAGGATGCTACATGGGAACCACTCCTTTAGATTTAACAATTTCCACATCTAAAGCTTTGAGGACAAAGCTTTTTTTAAGGGGGAGGGGATGTTAGGAACCCATTTCAACCCTTCTCTTTACTTTGTTAGTATATTGTTTTTGGACGCATATGCTTTGTAAGTCATCCCATAGTATTTGTTGATCCATAGTTTGTGTTATTGTTGTTGGGCACATATGCTTTGTAAGTCATCATGTAGTATTTGTTTATCCATAGTTATTATTGGCCCACGGTATTGACCCATAGTATTGGCGCCTAAACTTAGTATATAAGTATTTGTTGAGGCCAATGAAAGCACCGTGAAGTTATTTGTATTGAGCTTGCTCAAACGAGGTTGCCCCCTCGAAGTGGCCTATGATCAATAAAATATTCTGTGATCTCATATATTGTGGATTTGATCAATTAATTGTTGCAAGTTCCTCACATTGTGCTTGGAGCTTTTCCTTTTAATTATTTCCATGGATCACTTGAGACCATACTATCCTCCTAAAGGTGAGGTAGTAGATAGGAAATGTAGTCTTTGTAATATTCAATAGCTCCAACCTAGAGTGATTCCAAAAAATATGGTGGGGCATGCTATGATTGGTAATAAATTTGATCATTGTCTTACCTCTCTTTCATCATGCACCAAAAGGTTCAATGTGTGAATTAAACACCCTAACCAAAATATGTTGGGATACTTATTCTCAATGGTGTCTCCTGTTGCCTTATAATTTGCTACCCCTTGTTCCATATTCTATTTGTTTCTCTCTTTAGTTGGAACTTTGTCATAGGTTTTGACTCCAATAGCCTTACCTTGATCACATGGCATAATCTTACACGAATGCTTTATCCCCCGAGTATATGAACAAGTGTAAGTATTAGTTCAATGGGGGCATATAATCAGGGTGCCTAGAAAAAATGCCCGTAGCACCAAAACCATGACTTTGATTGCGAATATGTAGATTTCGATGGATTCGGGACACCGGGTTTCAGCTCGAACCCCCACACACTGTCCCTCAAACGCCCAAAAATAGTGCGATTGTGCCATCTCGGGACCCACCACAACATGCCTCCAATGCTCGAAAACAATGCTATTGTTCCATCTACATAACTAGGGTTTTGTTTTGCTCAAGGGGATCATTTTTAATAATAAATATTTAGGGTTTTGTCTCTTACCTTGTTTCCACTTATCCTTAGTGCATGCACCAATGGACCTTCTTCTTCTTCCACGAGCTACTCAGCTCCTTCAAGATAGAAACAATGGGAGAAACAACTGCTCAACAGTATCCACAGTCTTCTGCAAGGAGTTTGGCTCTGCGTCGTCCTCCTTTGGATTTCTAAACTCTTACAGCTCCACTCTTCCCTTCTACATGTGGGGAGATACTTCTATAGGTGTCTTTTGAATCATGTAACTTGCTTCAACTAGTGGAGAATTTCTTAATCACCAACAACTTGCTCTGATACCAATCTGTTGGATAGGAAGGGGATCTTATTCTCACAACAAGAACAAAAGAGACACACACCTATAGCTGATATAAACATGCAACAAGAGATTTCAAAATCTTCTTCTTTAACACAAAAACTCACTCTCTTACATCTGTTGAAAACACATGCTTCATACATATAGGAAATTTTGAACTAGATCGAGAATTTTACCGCATTAACTAAACTACCTAACTGTATTTAAAACTATCACTTGTAATATCATAGTTTGTACATCATGCAAGTTACTTCCGTCAATAACATACTAACTTGTTTATGTATAACAGAGGGAGAAATTACTCCGTCTTACAAAATGTTCCATGCTGAATTGGAATTTTCCATAGCAACATTGAAAGTAAAAATTCAAGATATTCATGCTATGAATATTAGTAACAAAGAAAGTTCCTTTTAACAACGACATTTAACATTAGGTAGCTCATGCTAGATATTGCTCTCTATGATTACACTGTACAATGTTTTTCACATCAAATCTCATACGCGTCAATCTACAATATGGTATTTTTGGAAAGACTTGTGACCTTTTTACAATACGTCCATGTTTTTGTCAATATAACATTATATTAGTACAACTGCTTAATGGTGAACAACTATAAGTCACAAGTTAATTTCTCTGAACATGTTATTTGTTTCTTGTTCTTTATGTTTAGTTGTAATCACTTGTTGTCTATGTAAAAGTTATTTGTTACTTGTTCTTTATGTTTATTTGTAATCACTTGTTTTCTTTGTCTCAACAGGTCTTATGTCACTACCTGTTATCCATGCATGAGTTACAAGTTATCCATGCATCAACTACAAATTATTTTTTATATTTCTTTTTTTACAATTTTTTATTTCAAATTTTAAACGATGACACTTGTCCCCTCCTCCTTCAATCTAGGAAAATCATAAATGGTAGTCCACCCGAAATTGACCTACTTCAAGTTTATCATCCCATTAGTATAGATCCATAATTAGTTGAGGAGAAATTTAATGGATCACATGACCAATGAATGATATTTATTTTTTCAAATGACAAAAGAATCTAAAGACTACCACCTTAATAAAAAAAATGAATTGGTCATTAAAGTGTTACGTTTAAAACTTGTGTTTTCACTTTAATAATGATAATTACATTTTCATTATTTTTATTTGTTTTCAATTTAATAATTAAATTTGCACAACCAAGATTTCTTTAGGTAGCGAGCCTTGTGGTTAATCCCATAGTTTATTAGTCCCTACCGACCTACCAAGCTGCATGGACTATAGAAATCGCTTTGAGCGATTCTATTAATCACTGCACTATTTTTAAAAAAAAATATCCTAAGTTTTATGAGATATATTCCCTTTCAGCCAATGGACAATTTCCAAGCCTTATTTGGCCTCTTCTCTAAGCACATGCTATTTTTAATCTTCTTATTTTCTGTTTCTATTCATCGAATGCAACATATTGCTTTTGCTTAGCATTTGCATGCTAGACCCATGTGTGGTTGGCCTTGACGCTGGCGGTAGTGCACATGGCCTAATGCTGGTGCTATGTGGTAGGTTTCATGCAACCATCATTCTCAAGCAAACTTGTACCGGTAAGATCTTCGTATTCTGGATCCTCTTCTTTCTTACCCATCAACGATTCTGGGCCCTGATCAAGAAATTGTCCTGAATTTAGAACTGATATCTACTGCCATAGTCCGTCAAGTTCGTCAACTAGGATTAAAGGAGGAAAACACATGTCATTGGATTTCAAATCTTGCGTATGATCACTTGAGGGAAAACAGGAGCAATTCGGATGGGGAGTCAAGAAGGTATTTGTATGTATATTACCTATCTACTCTCAGAGGACGAGATTGAGTCTCTCTGTGTAGATTGGGGCTTAAAATAAGATTGGAATGAAATAAATTAAGGTGCTGCTGGATCACTGGTATTATAAGTGGCTGATACTACTGGGTTGCTTCTGGATCTGCTACTGCTGTAGGATATGAAACAACTAAATCTGCGGTATATGTAGGAGACGTACCCTTGCCTCTTTGGCTTCTTCGACTGCTTGGCTGCTTGTGGTGAATGAACATCAACCATTGCTTCCACCTATGCTTTTGTTTACATTCAACTTATTTTTGCATTTATCTAATGACCTAATTTTTAAAATGCCAGGATCATGCACTAAATTTCTAATTTTGAGAAATCCTTTAAAAAAATATAGAAAAAATGGAATTAATCTAAACAAAATTTGAATTGGCCTAAAACAAATCTCACTTCACCTGAGAATCTTACATGAGTGTTTTCATCTCATGCTTTTCACCCAAAAATTTCTGCAAAATTTTCATCTTCTCTTAATAATGCAACCAAAAAGTCATTTCTCTGCACAACCAGTTACAAGGAGGCAAATGAGTATGCTCTGAAATTCCCTTGAGGCCGCTGCTAATAAAACTAGAAGTTGTTGTTGAAGAATACACTCTAAGCCACATATAACGAAGGTGTTGTTGAAGGCATGATTCCAGGTTAAGAATTAATCTTTGTTTTTATTTTATTAATTCATTGTTTTCTAATTTAAAGTTATAACGGGTCGTCCTCTTCTTTTCCTGGATTTTTCTGCAAAATATGTTTTAACTATCTCAGTCTCACGAACAATAGTCATAGTCATTTATAACCTGAAATTTTGGTAAATAGGAGAAAAAACAATATTTTCTATGCCTACAAATAGCTCAAATTATTGAATGATACATACCATATGGTACATCTCTTAGTATATAACTAGATAGTTAGTTTGTAATGAATACATGCCATGGTACATCTCTTAGTATATAACTAGATAATTAGTTTGTAATGAATAGTGATATTTATGAACTTGTCCTAATTGCACTACTAGGTTCTACAAGGAAGTTCTCAACCAAACAAGAAACTCAAGGATGTTGTACTCTCTACTACAAGGTGAATTTTGTTATCACAAAACATGCACTTATCTAGTTGTCTGAATATAGTTTATGTGATATAAAGCTTGGAATGTTCTCAACCAAACAAGAAACTCAAGGATGTTGTACGCTCTGCTACAAGATGAATTTTGTTATCAGAAAGCATGCACTTATCTAGTTGTCTGAAAATAGTTTACGTGATATAAAGCTTGGAATTAAATGCATGATATACAACATATGAATGTGACAATAAACTGACTAAGTGACAAGGAGTAGCTTAACGGACCATTCTATGGTCCACTGGACTATACTTGGAGAACCAATTTCATGCAAATTTTAATACACAAAGAAATGTAAAATTTAATATTATTCAGATCTGCCAATCTCTAATATATATACTCACAATCCAAGTTTAATGTATGCTAGTAGCACTCTCATAATCCAGGTTTAATGTCAATCTATGATAATCTATGCTACTGGCAATCCCCACATTTGCAATTACTGTTTTATCTCAATGTTTATATAATATACATGAAATTGAACACGCAATATCTATCAGTTACCTAATCGACAACCCAACAGACTTCATTACATATAATCCATCACAATGCATTAGTTGCAAAATAAAAAGGGTAAATCCCATGGGATTGGCGTGCCCACCTATCGGAGGCTCTGTTGATTTCTTCTTCGTTCTTCATTGTATAGTGAAATCATAGGAATGGATGAATGCCTCTTCATTGTATAGTGCAATCACAAGAATGGATGAATGCATGTCCGCTGCAAAACCCCACAAGAGCATCACCCTTTGGAGAGCGAAATTGAGACCCAGCTTACATTGTAGCAGCATAGGAAGTGTCCAAGATGCAGCCATTCTTGTAGCTTAATCAACAGGTGTGAACATATGTGTCATGTGATAACTTTTACTTTTCACAGCAAACTCTTAAACTCTCTACACTTTTCCTTCATGCATGGCATTTATAAAAGTGAATCTTATAAAAGTTGAGGTGAAATAGACACCCAACGTCAAAGTAGAAAACCTAGTGAAATGAATTCTTCTAATTTTACAAATTACCGAATGGCAGAAAGATGAGCTATATTATATAATAAAATTAACATACTCTAATATCAGAAGGGTTAATCCCAACACTTCTCAACAACACATTCAACTCAAAAACTATATGTGCAAGCAATACACATGAATTATCAATGGCAAATTATATAAATTAATTGATACCAACATATGACTTTGCAACACACGTTCTTTAAGCTCTCTTCCTTTAAATTTCTAAAATGTATCCTTGTCTTCATCCTCAGTGCACGTATAGTCCTGCAGATCAGTAAAGAAACAAAAGCATTATGAATTGAAATTTCAAAGCTATAAAGAGTCTTGGGTTTTCACATATGGTTTCATTCCAAACTCATTACAGATATCCTTTAAAAATAATAATAATTTAATCTTCCCCAAAGATGAATATGAGACTCGAAAGAGATCAATGAACAACTTGATTTACTAGTTATTTTAACTTACTCTAACAAAAAACAGAAATTGTCTCTACAGTAAATGAAAATAAATCCTAATGATCAATGATTTAAGCTCTACAAGTTGTTGATTCTATCTATCATATATTGCCTATGTTGTAGAGTAATAGAGCAATTTTACAATTGTTTTTATATGAAATCTATCTCTGAGAAGGGAGGGAGAATGACCTCTTGCATTCTTTTTAATAGTGGAGTTGAATAACCCAGTTATAAGTATAACTTTCTGTTGTGAAAAGGTCATACCTCAATTCGTTTGAGTTTATATAAGGTGACTACTTTTTTACCTGAAGAGAGCATCTTTCTCTCTTGGAGAGAAGATGCCTCAGAATATATTTTTACTTAGAACATGACTCCTTCCTAGCTGGTGAGTCTCTCCCCCTCTCTCATGTTTCCTCTAGCTTTAAAGGGATCCCTTTCTCCCTTTCTAATCCTCATTCGGACTCTATTGTGGCTGAATTTGTTCATATCTCCCCTGAACGCGGTTCGGAGTCCTTTGGGGTTTCTCCCTCTATGGAGCTTTTCACTTCTAAAGAGTGGGTTATAAATGACTACAATATGCAATCAAAGCCTAAGAAGTTGAAAACTTCTATATGAGGCATGGGCATCATAAAAGGACTTTCTTATACCTCTTCTAGGCTCAGAGGTAGGTGGTCCATTATGTACTCAAACAAAACTCAAGTAGTACTTAACATCAATGTAGGGAGACAAATGAGAATTAAAGGGTTGCTTAGAGCAAGCAAACCTAGGACAAAGTTTCCCTAATGTTAGTTCTCTCCCTCAATGTTTGAGGGATTGGGATGCTCTCCAAAAAACCATCCCTAAAGAGGTTGGTTGATGTATATCGACCACATGCACTATTGTTACGGTAAAGTTTAGGTTCCAAAGATGTAATTTTGGATGATGTTAAAAGTCTTAAGGCCAAAATACATGGTTTAAAAAACAAATACTATAAAATAATTTATCTTTTTCATTCAATCAAATATAATATATAAGACAATTATCCATGGGTGAGTGCAAGTTAATGATGGTTTCTTATGATCTATTAGTGGTAATGAAAACATGGAAAAACAACAATCTGTAAACTTGGAGGGACGATTTGAGGTACTTCCATAATGTATTTGAATATGGTGTAACAAGAGGAAATGTAGGAAATTGAGTTACAATCCAAAATATATAAGTATTAACAATCAAGTTTTTGTATAAATATGTTAAATATGAGTTTTTATAACATTGGTATGCTATTTTTGAGGTAAAACACAATGCATATGTAGCTGATATTGCAGGTGTTGAGTATTGTAATACTCGAATTGTATTTAATCAAAATGATGTAAATGATGTAAATATGCTAGTATGGATTCCTTGTGTAGATCTCAAGGCCAAGGCCCAACTAGTGGATGACTAGGCATGTGTGATGTAAATATTTTTATTTGAACTGTATGGTTGGCTTGCCATGCTAACTAGAAAACTATGTAAATATTGTATTGGATAAATAAAATAAATAGCAGTAGAGGAACTATAATTCCACTGGAGAATAGATATTTAACTTTTTACTTAAGTATTACTATAAACCCAGTTTAATGGGTTGAGACTTACTATTATTTATTATGAGCAAAGTTTGATTTCAAACTTGTGAAGCTTTATGGTGGCCATGGGCAGTCAAACCCTAAAATTTTACGAGTCGATCCTATTCATGAATTGAGTCCTATGTTACGGTCGTCGAGAATCAAACTTAATGTAATGTTTTAGAATCAAGTTTTTTTTTGTTTTTTATTAAAAATGAACTCTAATGTTTAATGATCAATTCCCTTTTAATTGCCACTTAGATTTTGATGTTCCAACTCCAATAAGAGATCAAGGGAAGAGATTTATTTTTGTATTTACTTTGGTGGATATCTTTCCTAGTTCGAGAATGGAACTGAAAGAATATAGGTTGTATAGATTGCCTTATCCCGCTACGCTCCGTCTTAATTTCTTTGGTTATGTTAAAATGTAAAAAGAATTATTTATTTTTGATATTGATCGGATATGAAAAATGTACCACTGAGTTATTCTAGCAATTGGATGTGCAAAGAATATTGAATATTTAACTAATTGCATTTGTGAGAAACAAATATTATATAACCGTAATCGATGAATACCATAATTTGTTATTTACGATGATAGTCAATCATATATTAAATACACTTGGTGAATTTTGGTTTAACTTGAGTGGTTAGTTTAGCATATTAATAAATTTCAAGAAAATATAAGTTGAATAATTTAATATTATTTGGAATGAAAATAATTTTCTTATTACTCTTTGTATTTCTTATATTTATTATGATGGAAGTTAGATGATAAATCTCCACAATTTAATTACATGGAAGAATCTAAGAAAAAGGGTAATTTAATGAAATTATATTGTTGATGATTTATCTTCCTTTGGAATCTACTGTTCGTATATGTATAAGATAACAACATAATACTTTTGAAACTGTCTAGATAAGTGATGGTAGACTAATGCTAATTGCGTTCTAAATAGATATATAATTATTACATAAGAATTGCTAGAAGGAATTCAATATAATGGTGAATTCCATATGCATAATAGGCATGCCATAAAACTTGGATATTGTACTTTGTGTATTATTTTGTTTAGGGGCTGGTGCAAGGTAATGATACCCAATTATGAGATCTTAGTAGCAATGACATTCTGGAAAAACATAAATATTATCATTAAAATGAATTATTAGAGGTACCTACAAAATGTTTTCGGATTAGGTGTAAAAAGATCAAACCTAGAAAAACGGATGACCTTCCAGAATATATAACATTTATTGATGGAAAAGTGGTATAACCACCCCAAAACATCCTTATTTGAAGATTGCTATGTTATTTTTTTTCTCAAACATAATGCACATGTTTTTGTTGAGCTAGCTGTTGCTATGTAAATTTTCAATTTACAAGAAGAAAAAAAATTAGAGGTGTAGGCAACAGACGAATCTTGTGCAGGGCTATTTTTCCAAAATTTTAAAAGTCAATTGTATATTTTTTTTAAATTACCGAAGTTAGTCAAGCCCTAAAACAACATGGCCAAGTGTTGAGCCACCATATCATGGTCTAAAAATAATCAAAACACTTTTTTTTTAAGGTTGTAGGTATTTTCGTGCTCTTGTGCGGGCTCTTTTCCGTTTTCGAAATAGGTAAGCCAATCTAAAGTTATAGGCCAAATAAACGACCTATGTTTTTTACAAATTTGACATGAGCGCAGTTAAAAATGAATTAAAAATAGAAAACAACAAAAGATCTATTCAAAAAATTATATATTTAGAATCTGCACACAGAGCTCGACAATTGTGTGCAATTTCATCTACAATGCACTCATAGAGCATATGTGGAACAAGTTGTGAAAAATGGCAAGTTACAACATTTGATGTGTTCTTCCATAAATCAGACATAAATCAGACCGAGCCTCAAGGTGCAATCTGAAGCTAATTCCAGGTCTGAAAGGGTGCCAAAAACAATTTGAATTTAGACACGTATGCATGCACAGAAGTGCACGCATGCTATAGAGCATGCACACTTCTATGTGCACACGCGTTATAGCATGTGTGCGCTTCTGTGCACGCACACGTTGTTGTTTTACACCTTAATTTTGTATCTATCTCTCTCTAACCCCCCCCTCCCCCTCTTTATAACTCCACCCCTCTTCCCTTCCTATACACCCAATCCCCCCCCTATTCCGCAAGGGTATCCATTGTGCTAGATGTATCCAAGTCTTGGGGACTTAGGGCATTAAACATGGTTAAGGGAGGATACCTAAGACTCAATCCTTAAAGGAATATTATATCCATCTAGGGCTAAGAAGGTTACCTCCACCAACTAGACATGGCCTCTTCAGGTATCATTGTACTGTAATTGAGGATGGAAGTGCCATTATATGGTTTTGAACTTAGTATCTACATGTCTTAGGGCCTTGGAAATGGTTTTCCAAGGAAGAATTATTCTAGCCATCAAATACTAAGAAGTTTTTCTCAACCAAGGTCCATCATGTGGTTATCATCATCATCATCATCATCATCATCATCTTCATCATAATCATCATCATCATCGTCATCGTCATCACCATCTTCATCATCATCATCATCATCATCATTTTCGTCGTCATCACAACCACCACCACCACCACCACCATCATCATCATCATCATCATCATCATCTTCATCATCATCTTCATCATCATCATCTTCGTCATCATCCTCATATTCATCATCATCCTCATCTCCATCATCTTCATCATCATCGTTGTCGTCGTCATCACCATCATTTTCATGGTCTTCATCATAATCATCTTTATCTCCATCATCATCATCATCATCATCATCATATTAATCATCATCATCATCATCATCATCATCATCATCATCATCATCCTCATCATCATCATCATCGTCCTCATATTCATCATCGTCATCATAGTTGTCGTCTTCATCATCGCCATCATCATCATTGTCATCATCATCACCCTCTTCTGCATCATCATCATCATCATCATCATAATCAACAACAACATCTTCATTATGATGATGATGATGATGATCATCATCATCTTCTTCTTATTATTATTCTTATTCATCATCTTCATCACCATCACCATCTTCATCATCATCATCATCATCATCGTTGTCGGCGTCATCACCACAACCACCACCACCATCATCATCATCATCTTCACCATTTGCATCATCATCATCATCATCGTCGTCGTCATCGTCATCTTCTTCATAATCATCATCTTCATCATCTTCATCACCATCATCATCATCTTCATCATCATCATCATCATCTTCATCATCATCTTCATCATCATCATCATCATCCCCATTACCATCTTCATCATCATCATCGTCGTCATCGTCATCGCCCTCTTCCTCATCAACATCATCATCATCATCTTCTTCTTCATCATTAGCATCATCATCATCTTCATCATCATCATTGTCATCGTCATCACCATCATCTTCATTGTTTCATCATCATCATCATCATCATCATCATCATGGCCGTCATCATCCTTATCATCATCATCATCATCATCATCATCATCATCATCATCTTCATCATCATCTTCATCTTCATCTTCATCATCATCATCATCATCACCATCTTCATCATCATCATCATCATCATCATCATCATCATCATCATCATCATTATCTTCATCATCATCATCATCGTCATCGTCATCACCCTCTTCCTCATCAGCCTCTTCCTCATCACCATCTTCATCATCACAAAGATAATGATGATGGAGATGAAGATGATGATGATGATGATGACGAAGATGATGATGATGAAGATGATTGTGATAATGACGATGATGATTGGTGAGCTCTAAGTATGGGTGCCTAATGAGGAAAGCTAGACTAGGAGCTGACTTTAATTATCAAACCAGGGGACGTACAAACTTTAGAGGCACTGGCACTATATGTGCTCTTCTAGGATAGTCCTTGTCGAAGTTGGGTGTTTGTATCAATGTTTCTAAAGAGCTTCCTAAGAAAGATTGAATGAATTGTAAACAGGATTGTTAATCTATGAAGGAGAAATTCCTATGCTAAGAAATCCAAATATTGAAAGCAAGAAGTCTATGGCTAAGAATTTGAATGCAAGAAATAGTAAATCTATTTTTAAGAATTAACTTGCTAAAAATAATAAAAATTATACTATGGAATTGAATGTTGGGATTTAGAACAAGTCTATTCTAAAGTAATGAAAGCTTGATCTTTAATCTAAGGGGTACTTGCTGGAAATCAACTGCATAAAACTCAAAGTCTGGTCTAACATAATTCAATGCTAAGGCTGAATTTAGAATGCCATTATCTAATGCTGCATTTTTAATCAAAACACCTAAGAAGTGAATGTCATCATATAACCAATAAATACTGAAAGAAATCAATCTCTATGAGCAGTCCTAATAATGAAATGAATACATTGGCTTAAGATCTAAATTGTTGCTTCAGAAGTAAGTGCAAGTACATAGAGAAATAAGTATTAAATTATGCTTTGATGGAATGCTGCTATAGGACTACAGACACACCATTATCTTACTACATAATGCATTGTAGTGAACTACGAAATCAGAAGTGATCAACCACTACAGAAATCAAATCGTGTTATTTAGATGTTATTTAGAATATTCTCATCTCCAATATAAATTCAACCAATGCACAACACAAAATGAGAAATACCTATACTGCGAGATCTCCTGACTTACATGTTGGAGGGGCCCTCTCCAACCCGTACTCAGGAGTGAAAAGAACTTATAAATGCTAAATCGTAGGTAACATAAAGTCTTTATTTAAAATAGAGACCGCATAGTTTAAAACAAGGTTTGTAAACCGACTGTCTTGATAGTCTGAAACTTACAACAATAGTTCTTCAAAATAGCAGCAGGATCCTCTCGCTACTTGAGAGGTCCATATTTATAAAATCATAATGCTTAACCTAACAAAAATGTCTAACTGTCGATTCTCTTTGAATAGGAGTTCATTCTCTACAGATTAGGAAAAAGGCGCTGAGTTTGGTGATGTTCTTCCAGTTCTTCACTTGATTCACGCGTTATCCCTTAGTACACCTACACCTGCTCATCCAACCTTGTTTTTCATGCAATTAGCTCATAGCAGTGCTTTTCAAAACATAACAGAAATAATCTTTTAAACATTTCATTAAATCATTAAGGTAAATCATTTTCCCACTAATGAGTGTATTTTTACAACATTTCTTGTGGTTTACTGGTGGGAAAAGAAACTATCAGATACCTGAAATGGGGACTCATCATCTCCCCCATGCTTGAAGGATTCACCCATCATTGGGTGACATATTCTTCTCTTTGATGATGTCTCTGATGTCCCATGCTACCACTTTGGGGGTCCCTGCCTGCCTGTGGTAACCCATACTTTGATCTTCCTTGACCCATGCCCTTCTCTCTTCTTCCTCATTGACCTGTTCCTTAATGACCGGAGGAAGGAAGAATGGGGGGTTTAGCCTCATCCCTATCCACCTAAGCTAATTCTTTATCAATGACTCCCTATAGAGCTTAGCTTTTACAAGAGCATTTTTAAGTCTGGCAGGGGAGTGAAGCTCTTTTATTTTCAGGTCATTTGCCACTCTGCACCATCTTTCACCAATAGACTCTTGAACCTCCTTATGTGTGCTCTGAAGAGTAAGATCGAAGTGAACCACAGCCCCCTGCTATTTCTCAAGGAAAATTGGGATCAGTTCCTCATCTATGGTGAGATTTCTATGGTCATAGATTATTCTTTCAGGGTGAGTTGCTTCTTCCCTGATCCATAATGGGGTCTTCCATTTTTCCGCTACATAAATGTGGTAGTCCTGAGCTTGTTCAATTTCATTTTTCATCCAAGAACATAATTCCCTTAACTGTAAATCGCACATGTAAGGGTTTGGCGACCAGTTGGGTGAGCTAGGAGCTACAAACTTGTGTAGGAAAAACTCACTAAGCTGGTCCTTCTCCAACTTTGTGGCTTTGAGAGATGCATCCACAAATTCCCTGGTTGTTTTGATTTCAATTGGGAGTCCCTGTTCCAACCTTTGGAGCTGGAATTTGCCCCACTTTTCTTGTAGGTAAACTGCATATATTTTTGAAGGTGGCCTGTGCTCCAATAGTTTACAGTATATTTTAGTGGTAGTAGCCAAAACATGCTTCAGTTGAACAATTTCCTAATCCTTTTTGGCTAGTTTCCCTTGTTCCTCAGCCAACTTCTCTTGAAGTACTGAATTTCCCTGTTCCGCCAGTCTTAGCTCCCCTGCATGATGCATTCTAGGAATTTTTGTCTTCTCAGATGAGAACGAGGGTGATGTTTTCTGGATTCCTGATTCAATTTTCAATGTCGTCAGCTCCTTTCTGAGCTTTTCTAAGTATTCTCGTGCCTCAGCCAGCTGATTGACAACCCCAGGGTTTTCATTATGCTCAGGAGGGTCCCCCTGGGGGTTTTCTTGATCTTTTTGTTCATTACGTTCTTCTTCTACCTCCTGTTCTTCCTGTTCATCCTGCATTTCTTGTTCATCCTGCTCCTCTTCTATAGTGCAATCCCTCTGATCTACCCACTGATCATCGTCTTCATCCGACACATTTTGAACTATGGGACTGGGTTCACTATTGATATATATGTAACCTCGAAATGTATTTCATATATGTATTTTATATATATATATTTATTGTACCCTTATAAGAGATGTGTTATTCTCTATAAGGAAGTGTCGTCATGTGGATTGACAAGTGTTACAAGTGTGTGTACTTGCCGATGGGTTATTAGACCACCATGTGTGGGGTCGACCCTGAAATATATATTATATTGTAGATGTATCTAGATGGACAAGTCAGCCCCATAGTGTAACTAGGCAAACATGTTAAGTATAAATAGAGATCAGGAGATCTCTATTTGGATCATTCAAAAAGACACACTTCTCTCACTCAGAAAGTGACTCACTAGTGAGGAGGAGGATCATCTACTCTAGGAGACTATTTCAAGTGTATTTTGGTTGTACTTTGGTTGAGCCATTACTCTCTCTATCTTTGAGGAAGTTGTGGGGTTTTTCACCTTAGGGTTTTCCCCATGGAAACTCTGTGTCTCTTGTCTCTCATGCTTTTGATTCTTGTGATGCTTGTGATGCTTGTTGTGATTGTTATGCATTAATCTACTGTATATGTTATTCTCTCAGTAAAGATCCACGAGTATTGTGAATTAATGCTGAAAATTTAACATGGTATCAGAGCTAACCTAAGAAGAAGACATTTTGCAGTGACAGAAACTTGAGTTTCTTGTTTATTGGGTTTCTCTCCACAAATTTTGGAAAAGCAGTATAGTAGATTGACTCTACTCATCAAGGAGAATCTATCTATGTAATCAGAATTCAATTCTGAGCATTTTCAGATTTGGCCCTAAAAATTAGAGTTTCCACAAAAATAGGAATTTATGAAATCTGAAGAAATAGCTGGAACCTCCTTGCAAAAATCGAAGTTTAGAGGTTTGGATCGAGAGTTTTGGATGGGTAGATCTTCGAGAAACTCAACCCTAATTCAGGGCTCTTTCCAGTGAACTCAGGAGGACAAAAAGGAAAATCTGAAGGGTAAAGCTTTGCTGATCTCAAATTCTGAATACACCAGGCTGATCATCTCATCAAGGCACATCTTTCTATCCTTTCAGAAAGTTGAAATTCACATTTTTAATTTTTAGGGTTTTTCCGACAAACCCTAATCCGGGACCAGATCTAGTTTTCAACATTTCAAGTTGTAAGACCTAAATATTTTCTATTTCCATTTGAAGTACTCTTTAAGATGTCTCACCACACCAAACTTCAGGATAAGCTTGAAGGGGCTGATGACTTCCGAGCTTGGAAGTATAGGATTGGGTTAATCCTGGAAGAGAATGAGTTGGACTCATATATAAAAGAAGACATCCCTATCCCAGAGGATGAAGAGACTAAGGTATTGCATAAGAAGAACTTGGTCAAGGCAAAGAGAATCATTGTTGATTCTATCAAAAACCATCTCATACCCCATGTGTCTTCTCTAAAGACAGCCAAGGCTATGTTTGACTCTTTGACCAAGCTATTTGAAGGAAAGAACATAAATCGAAAGATGACCCTGCAGAGTCAATTGAAAGGGGTCAAGATGTCGAATGGAGAAACCATTCAATCCTATTTCTCCAAGGTCTCTCAGATCAAGGAACAACTTGAAGCTGTAGATGAAATGGTGGAGAATGGTGAAATTGTTATGACTACTTTGAATGGCCTACCTAGGTCATGGGACTCTTTTATCTAGGGGATCTGTGCTAGAAAGAAGTTAATCTCCTTCAGCAGAATATGGGAGAAATGTTCTCAAGAAGAAGCAAGGATTGTGGCAAGAGAAGAGAATATGGGAAATGAAGATCAAGCTTTCACAGCTCACACTAAGAAAGGAAAGCTCAAGAGGGAGCCATCCCATCACAAGAAGAAATATTCTCATCATTTTCACAAAGACAAGAAAGATCTAAGGTGTTTCACTTGTAATGAGAAGGGTCACTTTGCTTCAGAATGTCCCATGAACAAAAGGGACAACCACAACAACAAAAAATCCAGCAAGAAGAAGAAGGGTAACAAAATAAGGTACCATGCTCATGCTGCCGAAGATGATGAACCTCCAAAGAAGAAGGCTAGGGTAGAAAGTGATGATAGTAATGATGACTCATCAAGTGAAGAAGAGTATGTTCTAATCTCTACTCTCACAGGTACTATCTCCCATGGTTGTAATGATTGGTTGATTGATATTCGGGCTTCCAAACACATGATTGGGTTTAAGGAATCTTTTGTGAATCTATATGAACATGAATCACCCCATAAGGTGAAACTTGGGGATGATTATCAATACCCAATCAAAGGAAGTGGTGAAGCCTCCTACAACCTAGATTCTGGAAAATCTTTGAAGATGAAAGAAGTCCTTTATGTACCTGGGTTCAAGAAGAACTTAATCTCCATCTCTGCATTGGATGCAAAAGGTATGAGGGTTGCATTTGTGGATGGCCAAGTCCTAATGTGGCCAAAGGGAAAGACCATAGATGATGCAGTAGTGATTGGAGAGCAAGAGGAAGGTTTGTATAAATTAAAAGGACAACCTGAACGTGCCATGGTGCATGAATCCATGGAGCCAAGTGAACTTTGGGATAGAAGACTTGCTCATATGCACTATAGGGCACTTCCAATTGCAAGCAAGGTTGTAGAGGGTCGTCTTGAAATCAAGACCAAACATGAAGGTGTTTGCAAAGGATGTGAAAAAGGTAAGAATATTAGGAAGGCTTTCCCAAACAGTGAAAGCAAGGCAAACGATATCCTGGAAATCATTCACTCAGATGTATGTGGTCCTATGTCATCCAGTTCTCTAAGTGGGTATGTTTTCTATGTCTCATTTATTGATGACTTCTCCAGGAAGACTTGGGTATACTTCTTGAAAAACAAAAATGAGGTGTTTGATAAGTTCAAGGAATTCAAAACCTTGATGGAGAATCAAACTGACAAAAAGATCAAAACATTCAGATCCGACAATGGTGGAGAATTCACCTCAGGTGACTTCAAAAAGCTTTGCTATGATTCAAGGATTAAGAGGGAGTTGACTGCTCCTTACAATCCTCAACAGAATGGAGTTGCAGAAAGGAAGAACAAAACAATCATGGAAGCAGCAAGGGCAATGCTACATGACCAGGATCTACCTATGCATCTATGGGCAGAAGCAGCTAGAATAGTTGTATATGTGCAGAACAGAACACCCCAAAATATATTGGACAACAAGACACCAAAAGAGGTCTTTTCTGATAAGAAACCTAAAGTCATCCATCTCAAAATATTTGGTTGTCCAGTATACACTCATGTCCCAAAGGAAAAGAGGACTAAACTAGATCCTTCAGGAAAGAAGGGTATCTTTGTGGGTTACAGTGAAAGCTCGAAGGCTTACAGAATATACTTTCCAGGGTTCAAGAATATTGATGTCAAGAAGGATGAATATAAGTTCAAGGACAGTTAATCCAGGAATCAAAGATCAAGAGGGAGCACACTCCAGTAGCTCCTGCAAGGATGCAGATTTTCAGAGGGAGTTGACCATCTTCCCACATTCCACAACAGAAAGGTGTAGAAGAAGCTACTTCAGCAGCTCCTGCCAGGAAGCAAAGACTCAGAGGGAGTCCACCCAACAAACAAACAAAGATAAGTATTTCAATTATCATTTCTTGCCTATTTTGTTTGTTTAAATAATATTATGCTTATGTTCCTAGACTTAGGAGATGTATTGTGCATATTAGAATGATTGCATTAATGAACAATATACTACTAATATGCATGTGATGGGTAAGTGGCCTATGGCACTGTACAACATTCCAGTGCTACTTATCTAGAATGAAACCTCTTTGTTGACATGTTGGGAGTAGTGCAAACTCTTAACAATGTTCTGGTAGAGACTAGAAGGCATCTAGAAAGTTGTGGAACATGGATAAATGTTGTATTGAAGCATTGGCTGAGATAACTGTATGACTGCATGACATATTTCTTTATGTGTAAAGAATTTGTTTTGAAAATTATGAGATGTTTCTAATCATGCAATTTAACTTGTTTTGTAGGAAAGATCGTATATCTTCACCTACAAAAGGACTACAACATTTGTTCCAGCAACAAAGATATCTATTGAAGATAATGAAGTTCCTAGGATCTGGGATGAAGAAATGGAATGCTACGATCCTTCGATCATGAAGAAGATGTTTGGGATGCAGTCCCAAGACCTGACAGCGAGTCACATGTGTGCAGATTGAAGAAAGCCTTGCATGGCTTGTAACAACCTCCCAGAACTTGGCGTGATACAAAGAGGAAGCTCGTTGCTGAATTCAATATGAAAGAATTGGGAATGATGCATTATTTCCTAGGTATGGAGGTGTGGTAGAGTGCAGGTGGGATCTTCCTTGAACAAGGTAAGTACACAGTAGATATCCTGAAGAGATTCGGGATGATGGATTGCAAGGCCATGGCCACACCTATGGCATCAAATCTAAAGCTTCTATGTGATGCTTCATCTGAGCCAGTTGATGTCTCTATGTATCGTCAGATGATTGGGTCCTTGATGTACCTGATGAACAAGAGACCAGATATTTGCTTTGCTGTGAACACATTGAGCCAGTTCCTGACGGATCTGAGGAGTGTTCACTTGGTTGTTGTAAAGCATGTTCTGAGGTACCTGAAGGGTACAGTGGATTATGGGCTCAAGTATGAAGCGAATCAAAATTTTAACCTACAGGGTTATGTTGATTTAGATTGGGTTGGCAGTGCTATAGATAGGAAGAGCATATCTGGGTGTTGCTTGAGTATGGGATTAGGTGTGATCTCTTGGTTTAGCAGGAAGCATTCCTGCGTAGCACTGATTACAGCTGAGGCAGAGTATGTTGCAACCTGTTCAGCTAGTTGTGAGGCAGTATGGCTACAGAAGCTACTGTCTGAGTTATTTGATCTCCCATTAGATGCTATTGGTATATTCTGTGATAACCAGATTTGTGTGAAGCTGTCTGAGAACCCATTGTTTCATGATAGGTCGAAACACATTGAGATCAAATATCACTATATCAGGTATATGGTGCAGAGAGGAGCAGTGAATCTCATGTATGCTGTGATGGACGAGCAGATTGCAGATGTGCTGACGAAGCCACTAGCTAGGGTGAAGTTCGAGTACTTCAGGGAGAGGTTTGGTGTTCTTCAGATTGACGACACTTCGAGGAAGAAGTGATGGACACATTTGTTGAAGCCATTCCAAGCATGTTGGAAGGAGGATCCTTCACATGGCTATGGATGTAACCGTTGGATGATGAGCATCACGATGATGCTCCAGTTACTGCTTTGTATATGCATCATGTTGGATGCTTTTTATGATCAGTTGGATCATTTATGTATGTATGCATCATGTTGGATGCTTGTTATGATCAGTTGGCTCATTTATATATGCATCAAGTTGGATGCTTGTTATGATTAGTTGGATCATTTATGTATGTATGCATCATGTTGGATGCTGGATATGATCAGTTGGATCATTTGTATGTATTTTGTATATGCATCATGTTGGATGCTTGGACCATGTATCTATATATGTATCAGGTGGATACATTGTATGATCAGGTAGATCATGTATGTTGATATGTATCACGTATGATCAGGTGGATCATGTATTTGTATTTGTATCAGGTGGATACACTGTATGATCAGGTGTATCATGTATGATGATATGTATCAGGTAGATACTTGGTATGCATCAGGTGGATGCATTGTATGATCAGGATGATCATGATGATGAGGTTCAGGATGTTTCTCCAGATGATATGTACCAGGATGGTACAGTGATGATGATCAGTATGATCATGGGCATTAGGACGATGCCTCGTGCAATGATGATCCGTTGGATCATGAGTATCAAGTTGATACTTGGAGGTCAGAGATGATATGTGGCAGGTTGTGCAAATAACATGTAATCAGTCCTGGGATATCTTGTCGGTCGTGCTACGGCACATAAATGTTACTGGGGTACTCTTTCCGGTATTGCTATGTAGTATGTAATCAATCCTCAGATATCTGATAGGTTGAGTTGTGTGCTCGTAATCAATCCTAGGATGAGGTATTACTACAGAGACATGTAATCAGTCATGGAGATCCGAGAGGTTGAGCTGTGTGCTCGTAATTAGTCCTGCGATGCTCTTTAGAGATCTTTCCAGTCGTGCTATGGCACATAAATGTTCTTGGGATTCTCTTTAAAGGTTTTGTCTATCCACATGTAATTCGTTCTGGAGATCCAATAGGTTGAGCTGTATGCTCGTAATAAGTCCTGGGATGCTCTTTAGAGATCTTGCCGATCCTGTTGCGGCACATAAATGTTTATGGGATGCTCTATAAAGGTATTGTGGAGGAGATGCATGTAATCAGTCCTGGGAGATCTTTTCATTCGTGCTTAGGCACATAAATGTTCCTGGGATACTCTTTCTGGTATTACATCCACACATAAAATTAGTCCTAAGAGGCCACCTCTATCAGACCGTTCGCAAAAATGATGAAGACCTGCAGGTGGTGGGCCTACATCCAGTATGAAAAAGGACTGGCTCTGTAGAACTTCCTATGACGAGTAGAGTCAAAGATTGGTTGAGATAGTAGCAGCAGTGATGATGATGATGACGATGCATCGATGACGATGATCTCGAGAAGAAGACTTGTCTAGCAGAACTATGTCGAGAAATACCTTCCTAGTTAAGAGGGAGTGTTGATGTATATGTAACTTCAGAATGTATTTCATCTATGTATTATATATATATATATTTATTGTACCCTTATAAGAGATGTGCTATTCCCTTATAAGGAAGTTTCGTCATGTGGATTGACAAGTGTCGCAAGTGTGTGTACTTGCCAATGGGTTATTAGACCGCCATGTGTGGGGTTGGCCCTGAAATATACATTATATTGTAGATGTATCTAGATAGACAAGTCGGCCCCATAGTGTAACTGGAAAAACAGGTTAAGTATAAATAGAGATTAGGAGATCTCTATTTGGATCATTCGAAAAGACACACTTCTCTCACTCAGAAAGTGGTGCACTAGTGAGGAGGAGGATCATCTGCTCTAGGAGACTATCTCAAGTGTATTTTGGTTGTACTTTGGTTGAGCCATTGCTCTCTCTATCTCTGAGGAAGTTGTGGGGTTTTTCACCTTAGGGTTTTCCCCACGGAAACTCTGTGTCTCTTGTCTCTCATGCTTTTGATTCTTGTGATGCTTGTCATGCTTATTATGATTGTTATGCATTGATATACTGTATATGTTATTCTGTCAGTAAAGATCCAAGAGTATTGTGAATTAATGCTCAAAATTTAACATTCCCTACTCTTTTCCTTGGTTATTCGGATTCTGGATGCTTGTGTGAATCTCTTACTTCTTCTCTTCGGCTCTTGATTACTGGCAGGAATCCCTAGGTTTTTCTTAGGGGAGTCATAACTTGAGTGCTTGATTTTCACCAGGGTTTCAGCCACATGGTCCAGGTCAATTTTCCTCTTTGCCTCTGATGTAGAGGCGGCTTTGTTCATTGCTCCTGGTGGTATGCCAGTTGTGGGTGTACCCTTCATCCTTTGAACATCTTCAGCGGATACCAACACGAATTCTTCCCATGAAATCTTTGGTATTTGAGCCTTTAGTTCCTCACAAACGATTAACTTGATCAGCCCATGATGGGATAAGGCATCCTCATTACCTTTACTCACCTTCTTGCTCATTTCTGCTAGAGATTGGAGTAGGTAGTATGGAATACTAATGTTGTTGTTTGGTGGATGATGGGTCTTATGCCTTAACAGCTCTAGAATCCAAAAATGAAAGATGGGGAAATAGCTTAACCTACCAGAGCATGTGATGTACTTCTGAATGATTGCATCCACATCCTCCCATGGTGTTGGCATGGAGAGTATTTTGACTCCATTTTTTTCTTCGTCATAGACCTCTCCTTACTCGAAAAATGTTTTTTTTGCTTCATGGTTTGCCTCCCTGTCATCCCTACTCCAATGCAAACCTCTCTGTAGACCAGTGAATTTGGAAATTACATCCTCATCCAGCTTTATATGTAACCCCTTCACTCGGGTAACGAGATGTTCATCCTTGATATGTTTAAAATTTCTCGCAAACTCCATAGCCACCCCTTTATTGTACCCTTTCAGTCCTAGGATGAAAGGCATCCATCCCGCACTGTGAATGGTTGTTAATATTCGTAGGTTCTGGTAGATAGCGATGTGCTCCTCTAGTTCACTTTTCTTGAATCCTTTCATCATCTTAAAATCTCTTCTACAGTCGACAAAAACCAACTTTGAATGTGGATTTTACCCCACTGGTCTGGATTGAATATAGGCTCAAGGGAAGATTTCTTGCTGCGTGACCACACTCACTCCTGATGGCCTGCTTCCGGGAAATGCTGAGAGGTTTTTTTTTTTTTTTTGCAAAAACTGGCTCTTTTTTCTTGACGATCATGCAGCCTTACTTAACTGTCCTTCCACACTTATCCTTATTATTCTTCACTGTAGTTGCTGATTGATCCATTTCTTTTCATAGTCAAGCTCTTCATTTCGCTTTATGCTTGTACTTTGTGATTATTGTGAAGTATGGTGGTTATATGTGGATTCATCATTTGTCGAAATGATGGGTGTGTGCAATCATGATTTTGTAATCTGAACCTTTCCCTCTGACTTTATCGAAAAGTTGTCCTCATCTTAAAATATAACCGTTTTGGGGATAATGATTTGACCTTAAGAATAAAATGAAAATGTTCAGAGATTACCTTGTTATATTTTGTTAGCGTACCTGAGTTCATGATCATCGCTTATTTGTATGCGTGCTGGATGCTGTAGTAGATTTGGTGTAATCCGTAGTAATCTTTGGCGTGTCAATGGTTATGTGCATTGTCGGCATTTTTCTTTTTTCGTGCCATTTCTAATTTGATTTTGATAATGCTTTGCATGAATTTGATTGCTTTTTGCTGCACTTTGATGAATGTTTGGCTCGCTTGGATAATTGGTAGCCTCACTTGAATAAATTGCAAGCTCTCATGAAGATATTGTAGATTTGATTAAAATTTGTGCTGTGATTTATTCCTGTAGTTGATGATATCTTTTCTGGATGTCTTGACTACATGTCTGGCTCGCTTGATTTCTACTAACATTTGATAATTCCCAGGCTCGGTTGCTTGCTGTAGATGTTTTCATACTCTTCTGGCTCGCTTGGATATTGATGTTTCTTTTGCTTGATATTTGTTTTTGCAATTTTTAATGCTCCATATTCATAGGTGTGTATGTGGCCCTGTAATTTGGCCTGTTATTCATTCAACTATATTTATTTTTATTTATTTCTCTTTATTTTTATCTTTTTTTTCATCTTTGTTTTTCATTTTGTTTTCATTTTTTCTCCTTTTTTTTCATTTTTCATCATTTTCCAATAAAATTCCATATTCTCTATCAGCATCAGTTGTTGTTGGTAGAGTACATGTGTAAACTCTTCCTTTGACTATGGTTTCTTGTAGAGTTTTAGTCGATGTCCATTCACTATCATGGGAAACTGTTGTTAGTCTATTGTAACAATTTTGACTGCTCCATTGTCATAGATGTGCTCAATGATGTATGGTCCTAGCCATCTAGTTGTTAGTTTTCCTTTGAATGTGTGAAACCTTGAGTCATAAAGTAGTGCCCAGTCACCTTCTTTAAAATTTTTATCCTTTAGTTGTTTTTCATGCCACTTCTTTCTTTGCTGTTGGATGACTTCAGTGTGTGCAAGTGCTTGCTGGCGCTTCTCATCCAATTGATTCAGTTGTAGCATGCGTTGTTGTTGTATTTATGATAGTTCCATGTTCAAATCTGGTGCAAGTCTTAGTGTTTTGATTTCAAATTCAATTGGTAGCATGAATTTATTTCCATATACTAACTCATAAGGTGTGAATCCTGTTGTTGTCTTCCATGTGGTGTTATAGGCCCAAACTGCCTCACTTAATCTATCAGCCCAATCTCTTTTGTGGAGTTGGACTGTCTTTGTTAGAATCCTCTCTAATTCTCTGTTGGTGACTTCTGCTTGACCATTTCCTTGAGGGTGATATGAAGAGGATTTTCTATGCTTAAACTTATTCCTATTCAATAGGTCCTCTATTAAGTTGGATGTAAATTGTGGTCCTTGATCAGAAACTAGTTCCCTTGGAACACCATACCTGTGGAGGATTTGCTCAGTGAGAATTTTTGCCACATTGTTTTCATTTGCTGCAGCAAGTGCTTCTACCTCGACCCATTTTGTAAGGTAATATACGCATACTAGAATGTAGCTCTTTTGATTTGATGGTCGTTCGATTGGACCAACGAAGTCAAATCCCCATTTCTCAAATGCTTCTAAATAGATCTGTCGATGAAGAGGCATTTCTTATTTTTTTGTAGGCTTCCCCATTCTTTGATAGTCATCATAGTGGGACACATACTCATAAGCATCTTTGTGGAGTGTTGGCCAATAATACCTTGTTTGCAAGATCTTGTAGACTGTCCTTTTTGCAGCATAGCGTCCTCCACAGGGTTCATTGTGAGTGGCATGCATTATGTCATGTACTTCATCTTCCCTAATGCACCTTCTAAGTATTTGATCTAGTCCCTGTTTAAAGAGTATTCCCTCTATCCATGTGTATGTGGCACTTTTCCTTACTAACTTTGTCTTTTCTTTATAACTGTAATGTTCTAGAAACTTCCCAGATACTAAGTAGTTTTCTATGTCAGCAAACCATGGGCTTCTTGTGGATATGGCAAAAAGGTGCTCATCAGGAAAGTTATCATTAACCAACTCATTATCTTTTCCATGTGTGACTCTTGACAAAAAGTCTGCTACAACATTATGCTTGCCTGGTTTATCTATTATAGTAATGTCAAATTCTTATAGCAGTAGCATCCATCTAATAATTCTATCACTAGTATTAGGCTTGTTCACAAGATATCTAATTGTTGAGTGGTCAGTGTGGATAAAACTTTGGTATCTGGTGATGTAATGCCTGAATTTATTGATTGCATGTATTAATGCTAAAAATTCCTTCTTTGTGACTGTGTAGTTGAATTCTGCCCCAGCCAAAGTTTTGCTTATATAGTATATGGCATAAGGTTGATTGTCTCATTCTTGTCCAAGCACAGATCCAATGGCTTTATCTGCTGCATCTGTATGGATGTGAAATGGAATTTCCCATTTTGGTCCTTGGAGTACTAGTGCCATGATTGTTTTGTGCTTAATATTTTGAAATGTTGTCATGCAATTTCTTGTCCATACGAACTCATTATCTTTTGTGAGGAGTGCAAACATTGGGGCAGCAATTCTGCTGTAATTTTCAATAAATCTTCTGTAGTACCCTATTTGTCCAAGTAAACTTATCACATCCCTTTGTTTGACAGGTGGTGGCAACATTTTTATTAGTGAGACTTTTGCTTGATCAACCTTTATCCCTTTCTGTGATATATGATGTCCTAGAACTATGCCTTATTCCATTAAAATTATGCATTTTTCATTGCTTAGGCACAAGCTCATCTCAATACATGTTTTTAATACTAAGTCTAGATTGTTCAATGCTTGCTCAAAGTTTTTTCCATAGGGTGTGAAATCATCCATGAAGACTTCCATTTTTTCATTTAAAAAATCAGAGAAAATACTCAATATGGCTCTTTGAAATGTTGCTGGGGCGTTACATGAACCAAAGGGTAGAACCCTATAGGCATAAGTTCCACAGGGTCATGTAAAGGTCGTCTTATCGTGATCAGCTGAGTGTATTAAAATTTGGTTGTACCCACTGAAACCATCTAAGAATGAAAAATACTTGTTTCCAGAGAATGTATCTAGCACCTGATCTATAAATGGAAGAGGAAAGTGATCTTTCTTGGTTGCTTTATTCAGCTCTCTATAGTCCACACAAATTATCCATTTTCCTCCTTTTTTAGGTACTATAACTAGTGGTGAGACCCACTCACTGTCATATATTGGATAGAGGAACCCTGCATCTAATAACTTTTGTAGTTCCACTTTGACTATGTCTTTCAATGCAGGGTCCAACCTTCTTTGTGGTTGCCTAATAGGAGTACAACCTTCTTTGATGTAAATGTAGTGTTTGAAAATATCAGGATGTATTCCTTTCATGTCTACATATGTCCATGAAAATGCTTTACTTTGTTCTTCTAGTATCTTCATTAATTTCCTTTCTTGCTCTGGTTTCAAATTGGAATTTATGTTGACTGTTTTTTCAGGCAGAATTTCCACTATTTTTAGCTTTTCAATTTGTTCTTCTAGTACTTCTATCCATAAGTCATCCGTATTCTGTTTTGAATTGTCACATGTTTCTGTGGAAAAAATTTCTTCAATCACATGATTGTTAGAAGATACATCTTGTATAAATCTATCTATATGGCCATCTTCATTTATTGCTTTTAGTGATAGTGCAGCATCAATTGTTAGGACAGGTCAGAGGTTGTAATTTGGTGTGTTCTGATAATCATCAGTCCAATTTTGATATTCTAAATCTAAAGATTTCTTTGCTGGTGGGTAGATTGTGATTTTCTTACTGGCATGTCCACTGGTGATAGTCATATTCCCTAATCGGAAACCAAGGTCTACCTAGTATGATTGGATAACCACTAAGTTTGCTCTTGACTTCAATTACTATGAAATCAACTGGGTATTTCTAGGATTCAATATTGATCATAATGTCTTCGAGCATCCCTTCTGGTTTCACGGTGGATGTGTCAGCTAGTTGGAGTACTGTAGTTGTTGGTCTGATTAGCGACTAGAGTCCTAGGTACATCATGGTTTCCTTAGTCATGACGTTAATGGCAGCTCCCAAATCTATTAGGCTTTTATTTATTTGATTGCTATTGATAGTGACGTTCACTACAGGACTACCCGGATCAAGATACTTAGGGTTAATAATAATACCCAGCATTAGATCAGCCAATTGTCCCACTACATTTATTGTTGGTGGGTCACGCTTCCTCCTCCCAAGTTTCTTCAGACAATTTTCCCTAATAAATTTGTTACAGATGGGCACATCCTTTATGGCCTGCAAGATTGGGATTTGGATGTTTAAGTGTTTTAATTCATTTAAAATTGCATTTTCTTCTTCCTCCTTTGTACTTTGTACAAGTTTCTCAGGAAATGGAGGGTTTATGTTCCGTGGGGGTGGTTGGGTCTCTTCTTCTAGCGGAGTTTGTTCATCCGAATGCTGAAGATAGGGTTATGTTGTTTGTTCTAGAGCTTTAGGTTGTGGGATGTTCTGTGTTGATGTATTTTGCAAATTTTTTCTGGATCTGAGGTTTATTTCGTTTATTTCCATGGTGTCTACAACATAGGTAGGGAATTGTGTGATATCTGCGTTATAGGTATGTTGTTGTTGTGGTGGTTTGTTATTATTAGGGTTTGGGATGGGTTGGGATGGAATTGGTGGAGGTCTTGGGGGTGGTTGATTTGGTGAGGGTGGCATGATCAATGGTTGTTGTGAAGGGGCTCTCCAATTGGATGAGTGGGGGTATTGATTTCTATAATTATTGTTTGTTGGCGCAAAAGGTGGGGGGTATGGAGGGTAGGATGGTGGGTAATATGGGTGCTGATAGGATGGGTGATAGGCTTGCTGATTTTGCTACCACTGGTTCTGAGTTGGCTGTGATTGCCAAGGGGTTTGTATAGAGTTCCAATTTTGCTGACCCTGAGTATAGTATGTTTGATTACTAGGTTGATATGGTCTAACAAAGTTATGCCTCCTTTGATTTATAAAGCAAAGTTGTTCTATTGCTCCTTCGGCTGATGGGTCTTGAATAGCAGCCTTACATGAGGGTAACAGGGGACATTTATTAGTGCAATGGTCGTTAGTGAAAAGACCACATACTTCTATGGTGTTCAAGGTGCACTACCCCTTCTTATGTTTTTTTCTACAACGA